>CM067173.1:18380664-18440554 GCA_034093135.1 Erigeron breviscapus
GATTTCTCAGCAGTTTTCCATTCTTCTGCCTGTCTATCCAAGTCAGAAACCTTTTCTTCCATTGAGGATAAGATCCTCTAAACAAGACAGATGGTATTCCTTCAGAACCAAGTGCTAAAGCTTCCCTTGAAGCCATTTCAAGCAATTGAAAGACTTAGAAAAATTTGAAAATTTTCAATTTCAACTAAATGCAGAGCTTAAATCTCTGCAAATAGAACAAGTAAGAAATTTCAAAATTTCAAAATTTTGATTTTTCAACCCACTCGAGGAATATTGATGAAAAATGGTTTTGAGAAATTTTCTTGAAAAATTTTGATTTGAGATTCTTAAAAACAACTAAATGCAGAGCTAAAACCTCTGCAAACAGTGTAATTTACAAGTCAATCAACTTCAACTGGATGCCGAGCTTAGTTCTCTGCAAATGGTGAAAGTGACCAAGTCGTAACCCAAGTACTTAGATCAATACACAAAAAACAACTGAATGCCGAGCTTAATTCTCTGCAAACAGTACAACTTATAAAGTCACTTGGTCGAAGAATCAATTTCAACTATTTGCCGAGCAAATATCTCTGCAAATAGCACAAAGACTTGTTTGCCGAGCTTAAACTTCTGCAAACAATGCAAGTAGCACCAGTCTCAAATCAAAAGAATTCTCAAAAACAACTATTTGCCGAGCAAAGAGCTCTGCAAATAGCACAATTAGCTTCAACCCTTCAAATCCTTGAAACACCTATTTGCCGAGCAAAAATCTCTGCAAATAGAACAAGTGACCAGAACACTTAACCAAATTTCTTGAAACAACTATTTGCCGAGCAATAAGCTCTGCAAATAGTACAAGTGAAGTTCTAGTACTTAGTCAAATTTCTGAAACACGTATTTGCCGAGCAACTTGCTCTGCAAATAGTACAAGTAAGAATCACACTTTAGCCAAAGACTTCTGCAAATGCGAGTAACCACAACACGACAAAATAGTCGGTTAGGTTATCTTCTTCGTTCAGTCAAACCCTTATTTGCAGAGAAGAAAGAAAATCTTCGATATCTTCTTCATTTTTGCGAATTAGAACTCGAATTTTATATCAAAATGTTCAGAACATCAATGCGCACAAATCCTCAAACAAATTAGATACTAATTTCAACTGGAAATCAAACCCTCACGAACATGCGATTTGTAGAGGTCGATCAAAAATAACTCAAATGATGAAATTAGATTCTGAAATTGATAGCGAAGGAAGATATACTGATATTGAATCGATCGGTGAACAAAATTAGAACAGAAACACACTTAATTTGCAGTAATCACTGAAACAGTGAGCTCTTTAAATGAACCTTTCAGAAAAACAACTCGAATTCGAAAATTAAGCTTGTAATAAGCTTTTGGATCGTTCAGATACTCTGATTGTGCTCTGATACCAATTGTTAAGAATAGAATTCGAGCTTTTGTGTGTGTAAATGTGTGTGTTAATGGAGGTTTCTAGTGAGAGAAAGTAGAGAGAGAGTAGAGAGAAGTCAGGGAAAGATTAGATTGTATTATGGGGTAAAAAGTTACAATTAACATAATGGAGGGGGTTTATATACATATGAGCTATTTACACTATATCCCCTTCCATTGTACCAAGTTTACAATATAAGTACAAATTAACATAAGGTACACAAATCAACTACTACATTTATATTTCTAGTTTGTAGTTAGGTTTTGTAATCAGCTAAATTGAATTACGTAAATAGTTTTGTAGTTATCTTTTGTAATCACATTTTGTATATTAGCTTGTAACAACTTGTAAAATTTTGAATTAATCAAATTCTCATATGAAATTTGATATATTTAGATAAGGGATAATGGCATACGAATGTAACCACCTATGACAAAATGGTTATGTAATGTAGTAACCTACTCAGGTGGTTATGTAATGTATGCACCTATGTTTTTTTGGCTATACTATGTAAAATATGTACGGACATTACATAGTATAGCCAAAAAAAATACATAGGTCCTTACATTGATTGACCCAAATAAAAAGGTCCTTACATAGTATAGACAAAAAAACATAGGTGAGGAAGGTAATCAAAAAAAAAAGAAGAGGAGTTCTTCTTTCTTTTATCACTTAGGAGCCGTGTGAGATGAAAGTCTCGTGCACGGTTTTGAATGAGAGAAAGAAGTGAGGAATCCTCTTTTCGACTCTAACTCTCCCACTCCAGTCGTTGCTTTTCTTTCTGTTACTTCGAAAGTAGCTGCTTCAGCTTTAGCCACTCGAATTTTCGATATTCCTTTTTATTTCTCATCAAACGAATGGCATCTTCTTCTGGAAATCCTAGCTATTCTTAGCATGATATTGGGGAATCTCATGCATATATTACATAGCCACCTGAGTAGGTTACTGCATTACATAACCATTTTGTCATAGGTGGTTACATTCGTATGCCATTATCCCTTTAGATAATTCTGATATGTATATTTTCGACAAATTTATAAATTTTAATATTTGCAGTTAGAAATTCAAAAAAGAATGAGATAGATGAACAAAGATATACAAGACTCTCTGTCAATTTCAATTTTTTAGAAGATAATTCAAAGAAGAATACTGAAGAAACAGTGAAGAATAATTCATCTGTATTAGTGTGTAGGCAAGTTCCTTTTAAACTTGTCCCCAAAAAGATTCCAGAAGCAGACTTTGTATTTCCATATGAAAAGGCAGAAAAGACGGTAATAACTCATTTTATACATATGCGCAATTTACATGATTACAAAAAAAAAAATTGTACTAAATTTGTTTTAATACTTTTTTGATTGTTTAGGCTTTTAATACTAGGATTGAAAAACTATATAATGGAGTATTAGAAGGTTCCAAACAGTTATTTTCAACAATGAGAACGGGATTCAAAAAATTCCATAATGATGAAGAGGTTCTTAAAGAAATTAACAAATTGAAAGAAAAATGGCTTGACTTCATTGATGTGCAAAAGATAAAAATAGAACATGCATTGGCAGACGATGAAGATGATGAAATGTGTAATGAAGAAGTTGATCTCAACAAAGATTCTGCAGAAATGTGTGTTGATGATGAAGGATGTATGTATGATGATCAAATACATGTTGATGATGCGCATGTTGATGTGAAGTTTGATGAAGGTAGTTTCTCGTTAACAGAGTCACAAGTAGATAAAGTTTCTAAGTTTTTTTCACAAAAAATGAACAATTCGAAGTTTTATAAAGCATTGGATAAAGATGTTGATGCACCCACTGAGTGGTTTGAAGATGGGGCAGTATGGGAAGATTTAGCAAATGTATCTGAGGAGTTTATTAGGAAAAGAACAGAAAACATCAAGAAGCAGTCTGAGGAAATTATTAGGATAAGGAAAGAAATTGTTTATAATAACGGTGTGATGATTTTCAAAGTTAATGCTCTCGATGAATTGAAGAACAGTGTTGATGAAATAATAAAAAATTCGTTTCAGAGTTTACCGTTCTTGAATGATATGGAAATAGAGTTTTCAAGAAAAATGTCAAATAACGAGCTGTTCAACTTGTGTACTGGAATGGAAAAGAAGGAAGAGCTGGTAACAATTTAGAATCACTGTATGACAACATTGCCAAGTATAGAATGGAAAATTACTCGATTGTTTGAAATTAATGAAGAATCTAAGGTTGTTGATCAAAATGAATTTAAGGTTACAAATTTTGAGATAAAAGAACGTCCAATGATTACATCAATTTTGAAAAAATTGCAGCTTCCAGCCAAAAGACCTGCCAATGATGATTTAACTGCAATACAAGTTGATGTTGGAAATGGTAAAAGATAAAGGAGACCTTCTGATGCAATGAAATCTCCATGGCAAAACAGGGTGCCTGAATTAAAAACAGAGACAACCGGTGAAGAATCGAGACTTTCAAAAGCATTTTTTGCTGCTTACTTACCTGAACAGTAAGTAATCATCAAGTTTGTTATATTTTTTTGTTATTTTGTTCACATGTAAAACGTTTGATTTCAAATTTACTAAGTTTGGTTTATTTTTATTTATTTTTTTAGTGAAGTTATTTTTTCGAGAAAGAATATACAAGTTCATAGATACGTATTTGAGAGCTTGATTCCTCCTTTAATGATCCATTACAGAGTCATTGATGCATGGTCTTGCTATCTGAACTACAAGGAAGAATTTAAAAGCCAAGAATCGATGACTCGTCTATTTTTTTCAACAAATATAATGGTATGAGCCACTTCACTGAAAAAATGTATTTATGTTTTTTAGGATTTGTACTTTTATTAAAAGTATTTTGTGTTATCTAATACTCTTTAATTGTTGAAGGGTAAAACGAAGCTAGAATCTGAAGATTTTTATCCTACAGTTTTTAAAAGGTTTAAAGAGAACATGAATATGCAGATATCAACTATGAAACAAAAGGTTACAGATTTATGCTTGGTATGATTTCCATAAGTTAATTTAGTTTTTGACTACTTTATTTTCGTAGTTTTTGTTTTCCTGCTAACAAAAAAATTCTTTTTTTTAATTAATTTTTCTAGATGTTTTTCCCTATCTGCGAGGATTCCCATTACTACCTTGTATGTTACAATCTCAAGACCAACACTTGTTATCTGATTGACAATTTGGAATCAGGAGATGCATCGACTGACAGATATGAGCCATTGTATTCTTTGTTGGTAAAGTAATAGATGTATTTAAAACTAAATATATTTTTGTCGTTCGTTCATAACAATAGCATACTATTTATTTTTCTATTTTTTTTCGTCAACAAGAGTGAATTGCTTGTAGACTATCTAGAACACATCAAACATCCGGTAGCAAAAAAGAAATGTTTCAGATATCATTCTTTTGCTAATATAGATAGATTAAGGATGATGTGGAGAACATCTAGAAATGGATGGGATTGTGGTGTGTTTCTAATGCGGCACATGGAAGGTTTTATGGGTAGTGGACTATTAGGATTCAGATGTGGGTTTAAAAGAGAAGGAGATGCTCAGCAAAAACAGTTATACTGCTTGAGGATTACCTATCTGAATGAAATTTTGTTATCTGGAATCAACAATCTCAAAAGCAAGGTTCAAAAAGAAATCCAGCAGTATGAGTCATTGCCTGAGGAGGAAAAAAAAAGTTGCAAGATAGCGCTTTGGAACGTATTGAGCAGAGAATTGAATCTAGGAAAAACAATTAGTCATAATTGTGTATGACTAAAAAGGATTTTTTTAAGTGTTTTTTCTTTTTGGTATAAACATGATATGTTTTTCTTTTTTTTTTATTTCAGTCAGCTTGTCCACACTGCTAAAATTTGAAGACTTATCAGATTCACATGTTATCAGTTTTTATGTATGATATTTGGTTTTATTGATTCTAGATTATCAGATTTTACATGGTATCAGCCTCATATATCAACTTTTTTTTTCATATCAGCTTGAATTTGCAGCAGATTCGTCTATATTTTAACAATTTGTCATTTTTTTTATCAGATTAAGATGTTATCAACTTGGTTATCTTAAAAAAAAATTGTTTACAATATGTCATTTTTTTAAGACATACAAACTGATTTGAATCAAATTAAAAAAATTTCTTCTACAGGTGTTTTGTATAATAAAAAATGAGGACATAAATTTTTTATACTACAAACTCTATCCTAAACATAAGTTTACAAAAATGTATAAAGTTATTTTTGACAGTTGAAAAGGGAATTTAGTTTATAAGAAATGGAAGACAATAGACATGTAAATACTACCGTCAACAAAACAGGTTCAAAGAAAAACTAAGAATACATCTAACTAGCAGCATTCATTCGAAATCTATTCTTCTAATATGATATTCTTGCTTTAGAATCTCCAAAAAGTCTTTAGCTCTTTCTCCAGTTTGTTCGCAGCACAGTTTGAGTGCGCGCAAGTGAGTTATTGGGACTTTATGCAGATCGTTCGCCCGTTGAAGACCAATTTCTCCTTTGTGAGTCATAATGACCAAACCTATATCAGGTTCTAAAATGCAGTCTCCAATTTGGACGTTTTTCACTCCATCAGGCATCTTAAAGTTGAGCTGGTTCAAAACTTCATCATATCCACTTTGCAGAAGAGCCTTCGTAACCTTATCTTGTTGAATCAAATTTTCGGCAAAACTCATATCATCTGGAAAAATCTCTTCATTTTTAAATCCATACAGTGACTTTAGTGGAAGTCTGTGTCCAGAGGTATCTATTTGAAATGCCTCCATTTTTTCAAAAATCCTGTGCAAGTATTGAAGCACAGACACATAATTACTTGGTTTCTTTGCATAGAGTATGTTGTATATTTCAACACATTCATCATATCCGAGCTTGAATAAATTGTCTAACGAATATCTTTCTTCTGGAGCCTTCTTGAATTTTCTTCTTATACAGACAGTTGGTTCTTTGAAATAGCGAGGCTTTTTCAATGAGACAACACGTATTTCCTCTGGTCTAAATCTTCTGTCTGCAAACTGCTGCAATTTTATTTTCCCTTCTTCATCATGTATACTTCTAACAGCCACTTTGTTCTTTTTATCTAAATATGTTTCACTTCCGCTTTGAAGTTCATTTTCATATTCTGACTTTATAAGATTTAAACCAGTGATAGCATAAGATTTCTCAAACATCTCATTTTTACGTTTCCTCTTGTAAATTATTTCTTCCTGCTTCTTAGTTTGCAATGCAAGCATTTTCAGATATTCATTATCTGTTTTTTTAACAAATTTTTATGAGTTGAAGTTTGTTAATTGATTTACTACCAAAATGAAATTTTAAAAAAATATAAATCATTTATACACAACTGCATAAGAAAACTATTTTTTGTATCAACACTTGTTTTGAAAAATTCTAGTAAGTGCATATATTTACCTTGTTGTTCTTCATCCTGAACTGATTCAGTTTCACAGTTGCTGTTGGATTTTGTAACGCTCCTTCCATAAAATTTGGGTGTCGTTTCCTTTTCATTTTTTGCACTTGTTGAGCATTTTCATCAACTTTAGCTTTCTTCTCAGCCTTTCCAATGTCAACATCAGCTTGGTCATCAGGCTTGTCAATTTTAGTTGATACTGCCACTGACTCAGGATTAACGTCTTCATGATGAATAGTCTCTCTTTCCTTAACAATTTCAACTGGTTTCTCAATTTCTTTAACCATCTCCATCTTAAAAGCGCAAGTGTTAACAACAAGAGTTTCAGCTTGGTTATTATCTGTCCCATCTTTCATTTTAGCCTGGTCACCTTCAGTCAGTTTTACTTCATTCAAACTGTTTTGTTCTGTTTCAGTTGTTTCTGAGAATGTCCGAACATTAACATCCGCCTCATAATTACCAGCATGAAAACTATCAGTTTCGCTTCCAATCTTGTCATTTTCTACATCAGAAACTTTAACTATTTCAAGTGTGCCACTGCGCTTTGATTTATCTTCTACATATTCAAAAATACAATTTAAAAAAATATAAATCATTTATACACAACTGCATAAGAAAACTATTTTTTGTATCAACACTTGTTTTGAAAAATTCTAGTAAGTGCATATATTTTACCTTGTTGTTCTTCATCCTGAACTGATTCAGTTTCACAGTTGCTGTTGGATTTTGTAACGCTCCTTCCATAAAATTTGGGTGTCGTTTCCTTTTCATTTTTTGCACTTGTTGAGCATTTTCATCAACTTTAGCTTTCTTCTCAGCCTTTCCAATGTCAACATCAGCTTGGTCATCAGGCTTGTCAATTTTAGTTGATACTGCCACTGACTCAGGATTAACGTCTTCATGATGAATAGTCTCTCTTTCCTTAACAATTTCAACTGGTTTCTCAATTTCTTTAACCATCTCCATCTTAAAAGCGCAAGTGTTAACAACAAGAGTTTCAGCTTGGTTATTATCTGTCCCATCTTTCATTTTAGCCTGGTCACCTTCAGTCAGTTTTACTTCATTCAAACTGTTTTGTTCTGTTTCAGTTGTTTCTGAGAATGTCCGAACATTAACATCCGCCTCATAATTACCAGCATGAAAACTATCAGTTTCGCTTCCAATCTTGTCATTTTCTACATCAGAAACTTTAACTATTTCAAGTGTGCCACTGCGCTTTGATTTATCTTCTACATATTCAAAAATACAATTTAAAAAAATATAAATCATTTATACACAACTGCATAAGAAAACTATTTTTTGTATCAACACTTGTTTTGAAAAATTCTAGTAAGTGCATATATTTACCTTGTTGTTCTTCATCCTGAACTGATTCAGTTTCAACATCTTCTTCTGTTGAAATTTTTCCACTACTCGACCCAAATTCAAAATCATCAAGTCCTTTTTTTTTGTTTTCGACCTGTTTTTTACAATTAAAATTTGATAAATACATAATGAATAAAAAAAATGTAAAATTATTAACAACATATAGATTTTCATACCAGTTTCTCCATCTTTTTCACTTTCAGCTTTCTTTTCTTGATTCATAGCTTCCTCCATTTTTGAACCACAAGACTGAACATTATCATTCCCGTCTTTCATTTTAGCCTGGTCACCTTCAGTCAGTTTTACTTCATTCAAACTGTTTTGTTCTGTTTCAGTTGTTTCTGAGAATGTCCGAACATTAACATCCGCCTCATAATTACCAGCATGAAAACTATCAGTTTCGCTTCCAATCTTGTCATTTTCTACATCAGAAACTTTAACTATTTCAAGTGTGCCACTGCGCTTTGATTTATCTTCTACATATTCAAAAATACAATTTAAAAAAATATAAATCATTTATACACAACTGCATAAGAAAACTATTTTTTGTATCAACACTTGTTTTGAAAAATTCTAGTAAGTGCATATATTTACCTTGTTGTTCTTCATCCTGAACTGATTCAGTTTCAACATCTTCTTCTGTTGAAATTTTTCCACTACTCGACCCAAATTCAAAATCATCAAGTCCTTTTTTTTTGTTTTCGACCTGTTTTTTACAATTAAAATTTGATAAATACATAATGAATAAAAAAAATGTAAAATTATTAACAACATATAGATTTTCATACCAGTTTCTCCATCTTTTTCACTTTCAGCTTTCTTTTCTTGATTCATAGCTTCCTCCATTTTTGAACCACAAGACTGAACATTATCATTCCCGTCTTTCATTTTAGCCTGGTCACCTTCAGTCAGTTTTACTTCATTCAAACTGTTTTGTTCTGTTTCAGTTGTTTCTGAGAATGTCCGAACATTAACATCCGCCTCATAATTACCAGCATGAAAACTATCAGTTTCGCTTCCAATCTTGTCATTTTCTACATCAGAAACTTTAACTATTTCAAGTGTGCCACTGCGCTTTGATTTATCTTCTACATATTCAAAAATACAATTTAAAAAAATATAAATCATTTATACACAACTGCATAAGAAAACTATTTTTTGTATCAACACTTGTTTTGAAAAATTCTAGTAAGTGCATATATTTACCTTGTTGTTCTTCATCCTGAACTGATTCAGTTTCAACATCTTCTTCTGTTGAAATTTTTCCACTACTCGACCCAAATTCAAAATCATCAAGTCCCTTTTTTTTGTTTTCGACCTGTTTTTTACAATTAAAATTTGATAAATACATCATGAATAAAAAAAATGTAAAATTATTAACAACATATAGATTTTCATACCAGTTTCTCCATCTTTTTCACTACTCGACCCAAATTCAAAATCATCAAGTCCTTTTTTTTTGTTTTCGACCTGTTTTTTACAATTAAAATTTGATAAATACATAATGAATAAAAAAAATGTAAAATTATTAACAACATATAGATTTTCATACCAGTTTCTCCATCTTTTTCACTTTCAGCTTTCTTTTCTTGATTCATAGCTTCCTCCATTTTTGAACCACAAGACTGAACATTATCATTCCCGTCTTTCATTTTAGCCTGGTCACCTTCAGTCAGTTTTACTTCATTCAAACTGTTTTGTTCTGTTTCAGTTGTTTCTGAGAATGTCCGAACATTAACATCCGCCTCATAATTACCAGCATGAAAACTATCAGTTTCGCTTCCAATCTTGTCATTTTCTACATCAGAAACTTTAACTATTTCAAGTGTGCCACTGCGCTTTGATTTATCTTCTACATATTCAAAAATACAATTTAAAAAAATATAAATCATTTATACACAACTGCATAAGAAACTATTTTTTGTATCAACACTTGATTTGAGAAAAATCTAGTAAGTATATACATTTACCTTTTTCTTCTTCATCCTGAACTGATTCAGTTTCAACATCTTCTTCTGTTGAATTTTTTCCACTACTCGACACAAATTCAAATCATCAAGTCCTTTTTTTTTTTCCACCTGTTTTTGACAATTAAAATTTGATAAATAATTTATCAATAAAAAAAATGTAAATTAATAACAAACATATAGATTTTCATACCAGTTTCTCCATCTTTTTCACTTTCAGCTTCCTTTTCGTCATTCATATCTACCTCCATATTTGAAGCACAAGGCTGAACATTATCAGTCCTGTCTGTCATGTTAGCCTGGTCAGCCTCAGTCAGTTTTACTTCATTCAAAATGTTTTGTTCTGTTCCAGTTGTTTCCGATAAATTCCGAACATTAACATCCGCCTCGTAAGTATCAGCATGAAAACTAACAGCTTCATCTCCAATATTTTCATTTTCTTCTTCAATAACTTTATTTATTGGAACATACTCAACAAGCCTTCCTTCCATCTGTTAGAAATATAAATGTAGTAATTGATTTGTTTCCTTATTGTATATTTGTACTTAGAATGTAAATGTCTAAGTATGGAAGGGGGCTTAGTGTAAATTAGTCATATGTATAAAAACCCCTTCCATTAAGCATTATGTAACCTTTCAACCCATAATACAATCCAATCTTTCCCTGACATCTCTCTACTCTCTCTCTACTTTCTCTCACTAAAAACGACCATTAACACACACACTTATACACACAAAAGCTCGGATTCTACTGTTTACAATTGGTATCATAGCACAATCAGAGTTGCTGAACGATCCACAAGCTTATTTTGTGCTTAATTTCAGAATTTGAGTTGTTTATCTGAAAGGTTCATTTGCAGAGCTCATTGCTCGACAAATAGGTGGTTCAAGGATTTGTGGTTAAGTGTTGAGTTACTTGTACTATTTGCAGAGCTCTTTGCTCGACAAATAGGTGGTTCAAGGATTTGTGGTTAAGTGGTGTTCTTACTTGTACTATTTGCAGAGCTCTTTGCTCGACAAATAGGTGGTTCAAGGATTTGTGGTTAAGTGTTGAGATTACTTGTGCTATTTGCAGAGCTCTTTGCTCGACAAATAGGTGGTTCAAGGATTTGTGGTTAAGTGTTGAGATTACTTGTGCTATTTGCAGAGCTCTTTGCTCGACAAATAGGTGGTTCAAGGATTTGTGGTTAAGTGTTGAGATTACTTGTGCTATTTGCAGAGCTCTTTGCTCGACAAATAGGTGGTTCAAGGATTTGTGGTTAAGTGTTGAGATTACTTGTGCTATTTGCAGAGCTTTTTGCTCGGCAAATAGGTGGTTCAAGGATTTGTGGTTAAGTGGTGTTCTTACTTGTACTATTTGCAGAGCTCTTTGCTCGACAAATAGGTGGTTCAAGGATTTGTGGTTAAGTGTTGAGATTACTTGTGCTATTTGCAGAGCTCTTTGCTCGACAAATAGGTGGTTCAAGGATTTGTGGTTAAGTGTTGAGATTACTTGTGCTATTTGCAGAGCTCTTTGCTCGACAAATAGGTGGTTCAAGGATTTGTGGTTAAGTGTTGAGATTACTTGTGCTATTTGCAGAGCTCTTTGCTCGACAAATAGGTGGTTCAAGGATTTGTGGTTAAGTGTTGAGATTACTTGTGCTATTTGCAGAGCTCTTTGCTCGACAAATAGGTGGTTCAAGGATTTGTGGTTAAGTGTTGAGATTACTTGTGCTATTTGCAGAGCTCTTTGCTCGACAAATAGGTGGTTCAAGGATTTGTGGTTAAGTGTTGAGATTACTTGTGCTATTTGCAGAGCTTTTTGCTCGGCAAATAGTTGAATTTGATTCTTCGACCAAGTGACTTTCTTAGTTGTGCTGTTTGCAGAAGTTTTTGCTCGGCATTCAGTTGTTTTTGATTGTTGATCAGAGTACTTAGGTTGCGACTTGGTCACTTACACCATTTGCAGAGAATTAAGCTCGGCACTTAGTTGTTTTTAAGATTCTCAAATCAAAATTTTTCAAGAAAATTTCTCAAAACCATTTTTCATCAATATTCTTCAAGTGGGTAGGAAAATCAAAATTTTTCAAGAAAATTTCTCAAAACCATTTTTCATCAATATTCTTCAAGTGGGTAGGAAAATCAAAATTTTCAAAATTTTTAATATTCTTACTTGTTCTATTTGCAGAGGTTTAAGCTCTGCATTTAGTTGAAATTGAAAATTATCAAATTTTTCTAAGTCTTTAATTGCTTGAAATGGCTTCAAGGGAAGCTTTAGCACTTGGTTCTGAAAGAAGACCACCTGTCTTGTTTAGAGGTTCGTATCCTCAATGGAAGAAAAGGTTTCTGAACTGGATAGACAGACAGAAGAATGGAAAACTGTTAAGAAAATCTTACAAAGATGGTCCTGAAATTCCAAAGAACCCTGTAAATGGAGAAGTTTTACCTGAAGAGAGTTGGAATGCAGAACAAAAGAATAGAGTTGAGGCTGATCAAAGTGCAATTGCCTATCTTTACCAAGCACTTTCTGATGACATTTACTGCAATGTTGACTCCTATGAAACAGGAAAAGATATATGGGATGAAGTGGAGAAGCAGATGGAAGGATCTGATGTATCAAACACCATAAGGTTGTCGACTGTTCTGAACATGTATGAAACATTCAAACAACAAAAAGGTGAACCATTGAATGAGGTATACATCAGATTCTGCAATGTCATCAATGAGCTTAGAAAGAATGATGTGAAGAGAACCAATATGGAACTGAACATCAAATTCATCAAAAATCTGGAA
Organism: Erigeron breviscapus; assembly: GCA_034093135.1. Taxonomy (NCBI): domain Eukaryota; kingdom Viridiplantae; phylum Streptophyta; class Magnoliopsida; order Asterales; family Asteraceae; genus Erigeron; species Erigeron breviscapus. The sequence continues at coordinate 18,393,610 of CM067173.1, forward strand.
GAGGAATGGCAAGTGTATGGAACTCAACTCAACCAACAATTAGATTTTGGGAAACTTACCATTCATACCTTGTATGAGAGGATCCAGAAGAGGAAAGAAGAAAGTTCTCATTCCGATCCATTAGCCTTAGTAGCTGAGAAGAAGACTTCAAAAGTGTCAAGACAAAGTTTTGTTGAATATGACACTGATTCTGATTCAAGTGAAATGAGTGATTGTGATCTTGATGAGAAACAAAAAGAGATGTACAGAGAACTCGCTTATTTCACAAAGGCTTTTAAGAAGAAATTCTTCAAGAAGAAACCAACAAATAATCAGCTTAGGACTTCATCAGTCTCTTCGTATGCAAAAAATAAGAATGCTCCTAAGTTTGATCAGAAGAAAGAGTTTGTTGGTGGTGAGAAGAAGTATAAAAATCAGAAAAAGTTTGAGAAGAAGGTAATGGAGAGAAGGAATGAAGACAAGAAGTGCTACAACTGTGGTCTTACTGGACATTTTGCAATCAACTGCACTAAACCTCGACAGAAGAACTCCGAGTACTATAAGTATAAACTTTTGCTAGCAAGACAAGAGGAAAGTGGAATTGCTCTGCTCGCTGAAGATGACAAGTGGTTACATCTTTCTGATGAGGAGACAGACGAACTTGCAGCAAATGTGTGCTTCATGACGAAGATCAAGAAATCAAAGGAGTTGGATGATGTTGAGGAAAGTTCTTCAGAGGATGATCAGGTACTAACTCTTCCCAAATCAGTGTTAAAACACTACATGGACATGAGTGAAACAACAAGAAAAGATTGCAGGGATTTGAGTAAAAAGAATTTAAATTTAAAGAAAGATTTGGAAGACAAAGAAAAAGATTTTCAAAGTAAATTTGATTTGCCTCAAAAGGAATTTGAGAATTTGAAATCTGAAAAAGTTCTTGATCTGAGCAAGACCGCCAGACAACTTCAAATCGAAAAGACCAATGAGATGTTTCGAGCAAATGCATTGGCTGAGGACATTGAGTCTTTAAATGTGAAATTGAAAGAATCAATCCCTGATTTGACGGAATTTGAAAACAAAATTTCTGACCTAAAATATGAGTGTTGTATAAAAGATTCTCTTAAACAAAAACTTGATAAAGAAAATGATGAGCTTAAATCCGAAATCAAGTCTTATCAAGACAAGTTGTATAAGATTAATCGATCATATCAACAAATATTTTTGAATAGGCCAAGAAATTCGAAAACTTTATTCAATTCAGGGATAGGTTATGTCAATCCAAATCATTTGCTCAAAGCACAAGAAGAAGTCCCATCATTATATAAGGAATCTTATTGAGATGTGGGATGACTGACCAGTTTGTGAGACCGAATGATAGTGATTTTGAGACTGATGATTTTCTAAAAGAGGGTGCAAAAGTCTATTTTAACTATGAGTTAATGGATGAGTCATATGATTTTTTCAGTCACCCTGCATACAAAATTCAAAAAGAAAATCATGAGGCTGTAATTCCTGAAATTCTTGAGTGTTTTAAAGAAATACCTTTAGAAGAAACTATTCCAACTCCAAAAGCTGAAAACTTGAGACCTTATGTGCCACAAAAAGTTTTGGAAAAGGTAATAGAGGATCTGCAAAAGTCTCTAGATGAAAAGCAATCTTTGATAGACAATCTGCAGACTCAAAATCACTTTATCATTGACCAACCCAAGATAGACTCCAAAGTTTGTGATCCATATGGATGTTCTGTGAGTTCTATATGTGAAAGTGTAAATGCTTCAGTCCAAACTGAAAAAGAATCTCAGAAAAAGAAAACCAGTGTGTTTGAAGAGAATCATCCAATTCATGTTCAAAATGTGAATGTAGACATAAAAAAAGTTGTTCATGTGTCTGTGCAAACTGATGGTGATTTAGATGATGTTCATGATGTTGATGATTATTTCTTTCCGATTAGTTCTGAAATTGAGACTTTTACCAAGTTTTCTGAGGGAACTCAATCATACTTGAATGAAATTGATGCTTTCAAACAAAAGTTTGAAAAAGAAAGGGAACAGAGGTTAAATGTTCTAAAGGAACTTAATGATCTAAAAGTTGAATTCCAATTTCAGCAAATAGCACTTTAATTTCATAAAGAAAAAGAAAAAGCATCAATTCCACTCAAGCAAAGTCCATGTCCGATAAAGAAAAGTGAAGTTAGTGTGAAGTTGGAAACTGAAGATTTGACAAATTTTTTGGAAGAAAATCATGATTTTGATCCTGAATTTGAAAAACATTTTGTTATAAAGGAGGAAAAATTGATGTTTATCTAAAGAAAATTCCAAAGTCACACTCTTCACAATCTTCATCAATCAATAAGTTCCAAAGACCAAAGACCACCCAACAATCAAAGACCAATCCATTACCCAAGACTGGCTCAAGACCAAAGACCAGACCATCACCCAAGACTGTTTCAAAACTGAAGACTATTCAATCACCTAAGACGGGTTCAAGTCCAAAACCACAGAAAGGTCCCAATGTACCAATGAAATCAAAGACTTCTAGGCAAACAAAGATGTACAAGGTTATTTTTGAACCTAAGTCACAAAAAGAAGTCAAAGCAAGCAGTGGTCCAAAGAGTGTTAAGGATGAAGCTTTCTCATTAGGTAACAAACAACCTCCGCAGGTTAGGTATTCTAGTTTTCCTAGGTACTCTCAGAAGAATACTAAGTGCACTTTACAGAGGGTTAGAGATACTTTTACTGGAATGACTAAATACAAAGACCATTGGTTGTCACCCAATAACATAAAGAAAGTGAATAAGACCACAGAACCCATCAAGAAGAAACCTGTTCAGAACATAGATGCTAAATTGATTTCTAATTCTAAGAATGTTCGTGTTTCAGGTGACTTGTGCATGAAAAGTAGCAGTAAATGGATCCCAAAAGATAGATTTTTACATGTGTTAGAAATATAAATGTAGTAGTTGATTTGTATACTTTATATTGTTTTATACTTAGAATGTAAATGTCTAAGTATGGAAGGGGCTTAGTGTAAATTAGTCATATGTATATAAACCCCTTCCATTAAGCATTTTGTAACCTTTGACCTTATAATACAAGCTAATCTTTCCCTGACATCTCTCTACTCTCTCTCTACTTTCTCTCACTAGAAACCTCCATTAACACACACTAAAACACACACTAAAGCTCAAATTCTAGTCTTAACAATTGGTATCAGAGCACAATCAGAGTTGCTGAACGATCCACAAGCTTATTACAAGCTTAATTTGTGCTTAATTTCAGAATTTGAGCATTTTTCTGAAAGGTTCATTTGCAGAGCTCACTGTTTCAGTGATTCCTGCAAATTAAGTGTGTTTCTGTCCTTATTTTGTTGACCGATCGATTTTATATCAATATATCTTCCTTCGCTATCAATTTCAGAAGCTAAATTCATCATTTGAGTAGTTTTCGATCGAGCTCTACAAATCGCATGTTCGTGAGGGTTTGAGTTCCAGTTGAAATTAGAATCTAATTTGTTTGAGGATTTGTGCGCATTGATTTTCTGAACATTTTGATATAAAGTTCGAGTTCTAATTCGCAAAAATGAAGAAGATATCGAAGATTTACAATCTTCTCTGCAAATGAGGTGTTAGTTGAACGAAGAAGACAACAAATAACCGACTATTTTGTAGTGTTGTTGAATTCTTACTTGTACTATTTGCAGAAGTCGTTGGCTAAGTGGTATTCTTATTTGTACTATTTGCAGAGCTCCTTGCTCGGTAAATACGTGTTTCAGAAATTTGGCTAAGTACTGGAACTTCACTTGTTCTATTTGCAGAGCATTTTGCTCGGCAAATAGTTGTTTTTGAGAATTGAGAATTCTTGATTTGAGACTGGTGCTACTTGCATTGTTTGCAGAAGTTAGCTCGGCAAACAAGTGGTTTTGGGTGGTGTGACTAAGTACAAGTTCTATTTGTACTATTTGCAGAGAATTAAGCTCGGCATTTAGTTGTTTTTAAGAATTTGGTCACTTACACTATTTGCAGAGAATTAAGCTCGGCATTTAGTTGTTTTTAAGAATTTGGTCACTTACACTATTTGCAGAGAATTAAGCTCGGCATTTAGTTGTTTTTAAGAATTTGGTCACTTACACTATTTGCAGAGAATTAAGCTCGGCATTTAGTTGTTTTTAAGAATTTGGTCACTTACACTATTTGCAGAGAATTAAGCTCGGCATTTAGTTGTTTTTAAGAATTTGGTCACTTACACTATTTGCAGAGAATTAAGCTCGGCATTTAGTTGTTTTTAAGAATTTGGTCACTTACACTATTTGCAGAGAATTAAGCTCGGCATTTAGTTGTTTTTAAGAATTTGGTCACTTACACTATTTGCAGAGAACTAAGCTCGGCACTTAGTTGTTTTTAAGAATTTGGTCACTTACACTATTTGCAGAGAACTAAGCTCGGCACTTAGTTGTTTTTAAGAATCTCAAATCAAAATTTTTCAAGAAAATTTCTCAAAACCATTTTCCATCAATAATCTTCGCGGGGGTTTTATTACTTGCAATGGCTTCAAGAGAGGCTTTAGCACTTGGTTCTGAAGGAAGACCACCTGTCTTATTTAGAGGATCTTATCCTCAATGGAAGAAAAGATTCCTGAACTGGATAGACAGGCAAAAGAATGGAAAACTGCTAAGGAAATCATACAAAGAAGGTCCTGAAATTCCAAAGAACCCTGTGAGTGGAGAAGTTTTACCTGAAGAAAGTTGGAATACAGATCAGAAAAACAGAGTTGAGGCTGATCAAAGTGCAATTGCATACCTATACCAAGCACTTCCTGATGACATTTACTGCAATGTTGATTCCTATGAAACAGGAAAAGACATTTGGGATGAAGTGGAGAAGCAGATGGAAGGATCAGATGTATCAAACACCATTAGGTTGTCAACTGTTTTGAATATGTATGAAACATTCAAACAACAAAAAGGTGAACCTTTGAATGAGGTGTACATCAGATTCTGCAATGTCATCAATGAGATGAGAAAGAATGATGTGAAGAGAACCAATATGGAACTGAACATCAAATTCATCAAGAATCTGGAAGAGGAATGGCAAGTGTATGGAACCCAACTCAACCAACAATCAGATTTTGGAAAACTCAACATTCACACCTTATTTGAGAAGCTGCAACTGAATGTTGAGGATGTCAAGAGAATTCAGAAGCAAAAAGGGGAGAGTTCTCATTCCGATCCATTAGCCTTGGTAGCTGAGAAGAAGAATTCAAGAGTTTCAAAACAAAGATTTGTTGAGTCTGAAACTGATTCTGATTTGAGTGATATGAGTAATTCTGATCTTGATGAAAGACAGAAAGAGATGTATAAGGAACTCGCTTATTTCACGAAGGCTTTAAAGAAGAAATTCTTCAAGAAAAAACCAACCAACAATCAGCTTAGGACTTCATCAGTCTTATCATCCTGACTATGTTTACAGGTTAGATAAGGCATTGTATGGTCTGAAACAAGCGCCTCGTGCATGGTATGATGCTCTATCTTCTTATCTTGTGAAATCTGGTTTTAGCAAAGGTTCGATTGACACTACCTTGTTTATAAAACGACAAAGAAGTGACATCATTCTAATCCAGATTTATGTTGACGACATAATTTTCGGGTCAACTAACCCTAAATACTGCAAGAATTTCTCTGCTTTAATGATCAAGAAATTTGAAATGAGCATGATGGGTGAATTAAATTTTTTCCTTGGTCTACAAGTAAAACAGTTGTCAAATGGTACTTTTATTTGTCAATCTAAGTACATTCTTGACATGTTGAAAAAGTTTGATATGATGGATTGTCAAACAATTGGAACACCCATGGAAGCTCGAACAAAGATAAATGCTGACTTAAATGGAAAATCTTTTGATCAAAAGAAATATCGCAGTATGATAGGGTCACTCATGTACTTGACTGCAAGTCGTCCGGATATTATGTTCGCCACATGCATGTGTACCAGGTACCAGGCCAATCCCAAGGAAAGTCATTTCCAGGCCGCTAAACGGATCTTCCGATACCTGAAAGGCACAGTGAACCTTGGTCTCTGGTATCCTAGGGATACCGGGTTTCAGTTAATTGCATATTCGGATGCTGACCATGCAGGTTGTAAGCTTGATCGAAAAAGTACTTCTGGGAGTGTACAGTTTCTAGGGGATAGATTGGTCAGTTGGTCTTCAAAGAAACAGAATTGTGTATCCACATCTACTGCAGAAGCTGAATACGTTGCTGCAGCAAGTTGTTGTTCACAGGTTCTTTGGATGAAGACACAGTTGACTGATTATGGATTTCAATTCAAAAGGATTCCCATCTACTGTGACTCTAAGAGTGCTATTGCTATTTCTTGCAATCCTGTACAACACACAAAGACCAAGCACATAGATGTTCGGTACCATTTTCTTTATGTTCATCGATTATAATATCCATTTCAAGGTAATATACTTGTTAAGACTAGAATTCGAGCTTTAGTGTGTGTTTTAGTGTGTGTTAATGGAGGTTTCTAGTGAGTGTGTTTATGTGTGTGAGAATGGTGGTTACTAGTGTCTGTGTTGAGAGAGAATTAAGTGTGTGTTTTAGTGTGTGTTTTAGTGTGTGTTTTAGTGTGTGTTTTAGTGTGTGTTTTAGTGTGTGTTTTAGTGTGTGTTTTAGTGTGTGTTTTAGTGTGTGTTTTAGTGTGTGTTTTAGTGTGTGTTTTAGTGTGTGTTTTAGTGTGTGTTTTAGTGTGTGTTTTAGTGTGTGTTTTAGTGTGTGTTTTAGTGTGTGTTTTAGTGTGTGTTTTAGTGTGTGTTTTAGTGTGTGTTTTAGTGTGTGTTTTAGTGTGTGTTTTAGTGTGTGTTTTAGTGTGTGTTTTAGTGTGTGTTTTAGTGTGTGTTTTTGATGTCTTTTAGTGTGTTTTCAGTGTGTGTTAGTTTGAGCTTTAGTGTGTGTTTTAGTGTGTGTTAATGGAGGTTTCTAGTGAGAGAAAGTAGAGAGAGAGTAGAGAGATGTCAGGGAAAGATTAGCTTGTATTATAAGGTCAAAGGTTTCAAAATGCTTAATGGAAGGGATTTATATACATATGACTAATTTACACTAAGCCCCTTCCATACTTAGACATTTACATTCTAAGTATAAAACAATATAAAGTATACAAATCAACTACTACATTTATATTTCTAACAATCTCCCCCTTAGTAGTGATTTGTCAAAAATATCCAGTCCTTGTCATTCATCAAGCTCTTGTATTCGGTCTATCTTTATTTGGATGCCAGAACCAATTATCTCCTTCTGGTCTGTCATCAGGAACAATCATGTTTGCTTCATAGTTTCTTGGTGGAATGTTTTGTGGGCCTGGAAGATGACTTGGCTCGTACTTGATCCAACAACCTCCTCTTCGACGTACGACGTACTTAGACTTTTGAACATTCTTTACCTCTCTCATCATTATTCTTTAACTTGTCATTAATCAATCAAATCAATCATCATTTGAGTATCACTTAAAGTGAAGTTGCTACTTTGATCATCAGTGTGTTACCATTTTCTTTCTGTTCATCGATTATAATATCCATTTCAAGGTAATATACTTGTTAAGACTAGAATTCGAGCTTTAGTGTGTGTTTTAGTGTATGTTTTAGTGTGTGTTAATGGAGGTTTCTAGTGAGAGAAAGTAGAGAGAGAGTAGAGAGATGTCAGGGAAAGATTAGCTTGTATTATAAGGTCAAAGGTTTCAAAATGCTTAATGGAAGGGATTTATATACATATGACTAATTTACACTAAGCCCCTTCCATACTTAGACATTTACATTCTAAGTATAAAACAATATAAAGTATACAAATCAACTACTACATTTATATTTCTAACAATCTCCCCCTTAGTAGTGATTTGTCAAAAATATCCAGTCCTTGTCATTCATCAAGCTCTTGTATTCGGTCTATCTTTATTTGGATGCCAGAACCAATTATCTCCTTCTGGTCTGTCATCAGGAACAATCATGTTTGCTTCATAGTTTCTTGGTGGAATGTTTTGTGGGCCTGGAAGATGACTTGGCTCGTACTTGATCCAACAACCTCCTCTTCGACGTACGACGTACTTAGACTTTTGAACATTCTTTGCCTCTCTCATCATTCTGATACTGTCTCTGTACTCGAGTCTTTGGTTGATCTTGGATATTACCTTATCAAATACTTCCTTTTTCTTTTCATCTTGATCATCTTCTTTCAAGCACAACAAAACATTTTTACAAAATTCTAGTGTTCCATCTGAATAAGAAGCAAGTTCATCCATACGAATGAAGATCTTCTTTTTTCTGCTGTTCAAAAAGACAACACCAAAGGATGGTTCTTCTATGATCTGACCAATACTGAGCTGTTCAATGTCTCTGGTGTAAAGACTTTGATCTGGATATGGTACATTGATCTTTCTCTTAACCACTTCAAAACCAATTTGAAAGTCTTCCAATGAAGCGTATTGAATGCAGCTTGACATGTATCTTTTAACTGCTTCAAAGGCAATAACATCTTCCTTGTACCTTTGCATTGCATTCAAGAAATGGTTGTAGAGAAAGATAATGTCATCAACTGGTAGCAGCTTGAACTGAGCTTCTGTGAATCTGTACATCTTATTGTTATCTCTTTTCACATGAAAGCAAGGTACAGATATAGAAATCCTTTTAACCAAAATCACTCTGACGAGCACCAAAATCTTGTGGTTTCTTTGTTCTTCCAGAAGCTTTGGAATGTTTTGTGGGCCTGGAAGATGACTTGGCTCGTACTTGATCCAACAACCTCCTCTTCGACGTACGACGTACTTAGACTTTTGAACATTCTTTGCCTCTCTCATCATTCTGATACTGTCTCTGTACTCGAGTCTTTGGTTGATCTTGGATATTACCTTATCAAATACTTCCTTTTTCTTTTCATCTTGATCATCTTCTTTCAAGCACAACAAAACATTTTTACAAAATTCTAGTGTTCCATCTGAATAAGAAGCAAGTTCATCCATACGAATGAAGATCTTCTTTTTTCTGCTGTTCAAAAAGACAACACCAAAGGATGGTTCTTCTATGATCTGACCAATACTGAGCTGTTCAATGTCTCTGGTGTAAAGACTTTGATCTGGATATGGTACATTGATCTTTCTCTTAACCACTTCAAAACCAATTTGAAAGTCTTCCAATGAAGCGTATTGAATGCAGCTTGACATGTATCTTTTAACTGCTTCAAAGGCAATAACATCTTCCTTGTACCTTTGCATTGCATTCAAGAAATGGTTGTAGAGAAAGATAATGTCATCAACTGGTAGCAGCTTGAACTGAGCTTCTGTGAATCTGTACATCTTATTGTTATCTCTTTTCACATGAAAGCAAGGTACAGATATAGAAATCCTTTTAACCAAAATCACTCTGACGAGCACCAAAATCTTGTGGTTTCTTTGTTCTTCCAGAAGCTTTGGATTGTATTGCTTAGTGAGTTTGAGAAGCTCTTTGTATTCTTCGATTTGTCTTGCTTCCTTAAACTTATACATCGAATCCAATTCTGGTCTCTTTGTTTTGGTTACTTTTGTAGCTCCACAGAAGATTGGATAAGCTCTTTCTTCCATCACCACATCTCCAACATTTCCTTCAACTCTTGCCGAAGTATTATCAATGTTCGCTTGACCTTCTCCTTGGTTCTCCCCCTCGGGGTGATCATCAGAATCAGGATCATCCCGACGAGAAGGAACCGAGGCCGGTCGGCAAGATTCTAAAGCTATCAATCTTAACTCAAATTCAGCTAGTTTAGCATCATACTCAGCCTTTTGTCTTTGAACTTGTTCTTGTAAAGCTTTGACTCGTTTGTCAGTTGCAAGTTCCCTTTCTCTAACTTCCAAGGCATTCAATACGCCTCTTTCCGTAACAGTCAACAAATCACCCTCCGATCTTAATATATTCAATAAAACCTCACATGCAGAATCTTTGGTTTGGTTACTTTTGTAGCTCCACAGAAGATTGGATAAGCTCTTTCTTCCATCACCACATCTCCAACATTTCCTTCAACTCTTGCCGAAGTATTATCAATGTTCGCTTGACCTTCTCCTTGGTTCTCCCCCTCGGGGTGATCATCAGAATCAGGATCATCCCGACGAGAAGGAACCGAGGCCGGTCGGCAAGATTCTAAAGCTATCAATCTTAACTCAAATTCAGCTAGTTTAGCATCATACTCAGCCTTTTGTCTTTGAACTTGTTCTTGTAAAGCTTTGACTCGTTTGTCAGTTGCAAGTTCCCTTTCTCTAACTTCCAAGGCATTCAATACGCCTCTTTCCGTAACAGTCAACAAATCACCCTCCGATCTTAATATATTCAATAAAACCTCACATGCAGAATCTTTGGTTGGTTGATTTGTTGATGTTGATGGAATTTCAGTTGGTGTTGGTGGTCTTTGTGGTGGTGTTTGATGTGAAGAATCCAACCCGTGGATTGTTGGCACACTCGAGGTGTGACCTAAATTCAGCGATGCTGATTCAGGATTTCCTGCGGATCCTCGGGTTGTACCCTCACCAGCAGTTTCAGATTCATGGGCTTTGCAACCCGAATCAATTGATGTCCTAGACTGTGATAAATCACTGTCCTGGACTTGTTGTGGTTGGGCAACACCTCTAACAACGCCGGGGTCACTGAGAATGCCCGTTAATACAGTCTCAGGTTGATCCTGAGGAACAGCAGTGTCACTACGGCGTTCATACTGCTCCCCAGTCTCGGTCTGAGGACTGTTACCTGCGGCTAAAGCTGGCGTGATGTTAGCTAAGGCAGGATTTCCAAGCTGTCCTTGAGGGTCACACAAAGTGGGTCCCTCTCCGCTTGTTCCGGCACCAGTACTCAACTGGGCTTGTGAATCAGTGTCCCTAGGGGATCTAGACTCTTGTGCATGAACTGAAGGCGAGAGGTGGGGCTGGTCCTCTCTAATTTCAACACTCTCATCCTCCAAATGAGGAGAGTGTGGTGAGCGTGGTTTATCCCCGTGTATTTCTGAGACTAACTCCTGTTGTGAGGAGTCAGAATGGCTGGGAGAGGTTGGTGCAAACGAGAATGGGCAGTTCCCGATTTCTACCCTAGGGTAAACAACCCGGCTAGACACATTTGTTTGAACTAATGGAGGGCCATCGTTTTCTTTTTGATTTCTTCTTCTTTGAAGTCTGCTTTAGAACACTTCTAGCAGACATTTTAAGTCGTCTACCTGGTGGTGGAGTTGGTTCATCAGGTAGTATTGAAGCAATTGATCGAGGTGGTGTTAGAATTGGTGGATTCGGTGAAACAACGGATGGTAAAGGTGTCGATTGCGAAGGTGAAGATTGTGAAAGGGGAACGGTTGGTGTAGATTGTGTAGATTGTGAAGGTGATGTTTGTGATGTAATGTTTGGTGTGGATTGTGAAACAGGTGATGAAATAGGTTCAGGTGAAGCAACATCTTGCTGAAACATAACTCTTTTAGACTTTCTTTTCCTCTGCTCAGAGGCCCCTTCATCACTAACCCCTCTTTTTCTTTTTGACGAACTAGGACCCTCACTTGGCGACCTATGCTCAGTCTGGGTAGGAGTCTGTCGGGTTTCAGACCCCATTACTGAGACTAACCACTCGAGATAAGCCCTAAGGTGAGGACTCTGAGCAGGAACCAGGTTTATCAAAAATGGTGGAATCGGAAAAGGTCTTACTGTGTCACAACTTGTGCCTCTCAGATTTGATTTATACAAGGCAATCACACATTTAAAGCTATTCTCCAATTTTGGGATTTCTTCTCTGTTATCAAGAGCATCTTCGATAACCACTGTGAAAAATCTGATAAATGGAATATACTTTCTGTCTTGTTTATCCTTTCCCTTAACAACTTGAATCAGCTTTTTCCATATTATAGTCGCAAAGTCACACTGCACATTGTGAGTGACTGCATAATAGATTGCCAAAGAATCTTTTGTCATCAGATCAATTCCTTTCTGTGACGGCATCAAGCAGGTTGAAAGAATATTGTACATCGTATGCCAGAGAGTTGCTACATTACTTCTTCGAAAATCTCTCATCGTTGTCAAATCTCCTGCATAACCCAACGAATGAACTCCTGCCAACATTTCCTCAACAGATGGGAGTTCTTCGTATTCTTCTATAACAGGAAATCCAATGATTGTTCTAAATTCATCCAGAGTTAATCTACAGTTGAAGATATCAGTTTCTGATTCTAGTGAAAATTTGAAGTATTCTGCTGTGTTGTGCCTTTTACTTCCTCGCACATATTCAATAGATTCCCACAGCTCAAAGACATACTTCTTAGTTTTTTTTTTTTTTTTTTTTTTTTTTTTTTTTTTTTTTTTTTTTTTTTTTTTTTTTTTTTTTTTTTTTTTATTCTTCACGATAATTTTTTTTTTTTTTTTTTTTTTTTTTTTTTTTTTTTTTTTTTTTTTTTTTTTTTTTTTTTTTTTTTTTTTTTTTTTTTTTTTTTTTTTTTTTTTTTTTTTTTTTTTTTTTTTTTTTTTTTTTTTTTTTTTTTTTTTTTTTTTTTTTTTTTTTTTTTTTTTTTTTTTTTTTTTTTTTTTTTTTTTTTTTTTTTTTTTTTTTTTTTTTTTTTTTTTTTTTTTTTTTTTTTTTTTTTTTTTTTTTTTTTTTTTTTTTTTTTTTTTTTTTTTTTTTTTTTTTTTTTTTTTTTTTTTTTTTTTTTTTTTTTTTTTTTTTTTTTTTTTTTTTTTTTTTTTTTTTTTTTTTTTTTTTTTTTTTTTTTTTTTTTTTTTTTTTTTTTTTTTTTTTTTTTTTTTTTTTTTTTTTTTTTTTTTTTTTTTTTTTTTTTTTTTTTTTTTTTTTTTTTTTTTTTTTTTTTTTTTTTTTTTTTTTTTTTTTTTTTTTTTTTTTTTTTTTTTTTTTTTTTTTTTTTTTTTTTTTTTTTTTTTTTTTTTTTTTTTTTTTTTTTTTTTTTTTTTTTTTTTTTTTTTTTTTTTTTTTTTTTTTTTTTTTTTTTTTTTTTTTTTTTTTTTTTTTTTTTTTTTTTTTTTTTTTTTTTTTTTTTTTTTTTTTTTTTTTTTTTTTTTTTTTTTTTTTTTTTTTTTTTTTTTTTTTTTTTTTTTTTTTTTTTTTTTTTTTTTTTTTTTTTTTTTTTTTTTTTTTTTTTTTTTTTTTTTTTTTTTTTTTTTTTTTTTTTTTTTTTTTTTTTTTTTTTTTTTTTTTTTTTTTTTTTTTTTTTTTTTTTTTTTTTTTTTTTTTTTTTTTTTTTTTTTTTTTTTTTTTTTTTTTTTTTTTTTTTTTTTTTTTTTTTTTTTTTTTTTTTTTTTTTTTTTTTTTTTTTTTTTTTTTTTTTTTTTTTTTTTTTTTTTTTTTTTTTTTTTTTTTTTTTTTTTTTTTTTTTTTTTTTTTTTTTTTTTTTTTTTTTTTTTTTTTTTTTTTTTTTTTTTTTTTTTTTTTTTTTTTTTTTTTTTTTTTTTTTTTTTTTTTTTTTTTTTTTTTTTTTTTTTTTTTTTTTTTTTTTTTTTTTTTTTTTTTTTTTTTTTTTTTTTTTTTTTTTTTTTTTTTTTTTTTTTTTTTTTTTTTTTTTTTTTTTTTTTTTTTTTTTTTTTTTTTTTTTTTTTTTTTTTTTTTTTTTTTTTTTTTTTTTTTTTTTTTTTTTTTTTTTTTTTTTTTTTTTTTTTTTTTTTTTTTTTTTTTTTTTTTTTTTTTTTTTTTTTTTTTTTTTTTTTTTTTTTTTTTTTTTTTTTTTTTTTTTTTTTTTTTTTTTTTTTTTTTTTTTTTTTTTTTTTTTTTTTTTTTTTTTTTTTTTTTTTTTTTTTTTTTTTTTTTTTTTTTTTTTTTTTTTTTTTTTTTTTTTTTTTTTTTTTTTTTTTTTTTTTTTTTTTTTTTTTTTTTTTTTTTTTTTTTTTTTTTTTTTTTTTTTTTTTTTTTTTTTTTTTTTTTTTTTTTTTTTTTTTTTTTTTTTTTTTTTTTTTTTTTTTTTTTTTTTTTTTTTTTTTTTTTTTTTTTTTTTTTTTTTTTTTTTTTTTTTTTTTTTTTTTTTTTTTTTTTTTTTTTTTTTTTTTTTTTTTTTTTTTTTTTTTTTTTTTTTTTTTTTTTTTTTTTTTTTTTTTTTTTTTTTTTTTTTTTTTTTTTTTTTTTCATTTTGTACTGTTTGCCGAGCAAAATGCTCTGCAAACAGTTGAATTTAAAAACTTTGTGAAAATTTTTCACTTTGTACTGTTTGCCGAGCAAAATGCTCTGCAAACAGTTGAATTTAAAACTTGTGAAAATTTTTCACTTTGTACTGTTTGCCGAGCAAAACAAAGTAGTACACAAAGGCGTTCGATACCTTGCATCTCACCCAAATATATATACAAAACATGACAATATATAGAATCACATAAGTATTAAAAGATAAGAAAACAAGGTAGTACACAAAGGCGTTCGATACCTTGCATCTCACCCAAATATATATACAAAACATGACAATATATAGAATCACATAAGTATTAAAAGATAAGAAAACAAGGTAGTACACAAAGGCGTTCGATACCTTGCATCTCACCCAAATATATATACAAAACATGACAATATATAGAATCACATAAGTATTAAAAGATAAGAAAACAAGGTAGTACACAAAGGCGTTCGATACCTTGCATCTCACCCAAATATATATACAAAACATGACAATATATAGAATCACATAAGTATTAAAAGATAAGAAAACAAGGTAGTACACAAAGGCGTTCGATACCTTGCATCTCACCCAAATATATATACAAAACATGACAATATATAGAATCACATAAGTATTAAAAGATAAGAAAACAAGGTAGTACACAAAGGCGTTCGATACCTTGCATCTCACCCAAATATATATACAAAACATGACAATATATAGAATCACATAAGTATTAAAAGATAAGAAAACAAGGTAGTACACAAAGGCGTTCGATACCTTGCATCTCACCCAAATATATATACAAAACATGACAATATATAGAATCACATAAGTATTAAAAGATAAGAAAACAAGGTAGTACACAAAGGCGTTCGATACCTTGCATCTCACCCAAATATATATACAAAACATGACAATATATAGAATCACATAAGTATTAAAAGATAAGAAAACAAGGTAGTACACAAAGGCGTTCGATACCTTGCATCTCACCCAAATATATATACAAAACATGACAATATATAGAATCACATAAGTATTAAAAGATAAGAAAACAAGGTAGTACACAAAGGCGTTCGATACCTTGCATCTCACCCAAATATATATACAAAACATGACAATATATAGAATCACATAAGTATTAAAAGATAAGAAAACAAGGTAGTACACAAAGGCGTTCGATACCTTGCATCTCACCCAAATATATATACAAAACATGACAATATATAGAATCACATAAGTATTAAAAGATAAGAAAACAAGGTAGTACACAAAGGCGTTCGATACCTTGCATCTCACCCAAATATATATACAAAACATGACAATATATAGAATCACATAAGTATTAAAAGATAAGAAAACAAGGTAGTACACAAAGGCGTTCGATACCTTGCATCTCACCCAAATATATATACAAAACATGACAATATATAGAATCACATAAGTATTAAAAGATAAGAAAACAAGGTAGTACACAAAGGCGTTCGATACCTTGCATCTCACCCAAATATATATACAAAACATGACAATATATAGAATCACATAAGTATTAAAAGATAAGAAAACAAGGTAGTACACAAAGGCGTTCGATACCTTGCATCTCACCCAAATATATATACAAAACATGACAATATATAGAATCACATAAGTATTAAAAGATAAGAAAACAAGGTAGTACACAAAGGCGTTCGATACCTTGCATCTCACCCAAATATATATACAAAACATGACAATATATAGAATCACATAAGTATTAAAAGATAAGAAAACAAGGTAGTACACAAAGGCGTTCGATACCTTGCATCTCACCCAAATATATATACAAAACATGACAATATATAGAATCACATAAGTATTAAAAGATAAGAAAACAAGGTAGTACACAAAGGCGTTCGATACCTTGCATCTCACCCAAATATATATACAAAACATGACAATATATAGAATCACATAAGTATTAAAAGATAAGAAAACAAGGTAGTACACAAAGGCGTTCGATACCTTGCATCTCACCCAAATATATATACAAAACATGACAATATATAGAATCACATAAGTATTAAAAGATAAGAAAACAAGGTAGTACACAAAGGCGTTCGATACCTTGCATCTCACCCAAATATATATACAAAACATGACAATATATAGAATCACATAAGTATTAAAAGATAAGAAAACAAGTTGGGAATGCTAGATTTACAAACTTAAATGATTTCATGACATGTTTTCTATGTTCATTTTCTGTTTCAAACATTGATGTGTTTTACTTGTTATTACATGCAATGTTTGAGGGGGAGAAAAAGGGTAGAATGCATGATTTAAGGGGGAGTTTGTAAATTTACCACGTTGTTTTTATGCTTAATTTGAGGGGGAGTGTGCAAATGCATATGAGTTTGTTTTATTTGTTTAAATTTTTTTTGTATGTGTGTTTGTTTTAAAATTGAAAAAAACCAAATACAAAATTAGAAAAATTATAAAATGATAAAAAGATTTTTTATTTTATTTTTTATTTTTGTTTGTTAATTCTGAATTTTATTTGTGATTTTAATTTTGTTTGTTATTTTTGTTTAAAGCCCAAATACTTATGTTGAGCCCAACATGGTAAAGCCCAGACCTGTTTGAGAACCGGGTTGTCACGCGGGTAATGTCCATACCCGCGACCCGGATTTGAGTTATAAATGGAAAATGGGCGGGCCAAATTCAGTTTATCACTTTTCAAATTTGAATCAAATTTTTAAACCTGTTTGCAGAGATCGTTGCTCGGCAAACAAACCATTTTGCTCCAAAAAGTTTTCCATGTTTAAAATCAACTGTTTGCAGAGCAATTTGCTCGACAAACAAACCATTTTGCTCCAAAAAGTTTTCCATGTTTAAAATCAACTGTTTGCAGAGCAATTTGCTCGACAAACAGTGCATTTTGCTCCAAAAAGTTTTCCATGTTTAAAATCAACTGTTTGCAGAGATCGTTGCTCGGCAAACAAACCATTTTGCTCCAAAAAGTTTTCCATGTTTAAAATCAACTGTTTGCAGAGCAATTTGCTCGACAAACAGTGCATTTTGCTCCAAAAAGTTTTCCATGTTTAAAATCAACTGTTTGCAGAGCAATTTTGCTCGGCAAACAAACCATTTTGCTCCAAAAAGTTTTCCATGTTTAAAATCAACTGTTTGCAGAGCATTTTGCTCGGCATTCAAGGCCTTTTGGTTTTCAAAATGGTTTCAAGTTTTAAAATCTACCATTTGCAGAGCATTTTGCTCGGCAAATGCGAAGTTTGTTCTTGTCAATCTTCAAATCATCATTAATTCTGGTTAACATGTTCATAATTTTCCCAAATAAATTTTTGGATCAAAAGTCTCATTTGCAGAGCTTTTAGCTCGGCAAATGCTTGTTGTTATAAAACCAGATGTTTTTCCCTCTAAGTCCTAAATCAACTTGATGCAGAGCATTTTGCTCGGCATTCAAGGCCTTTTGGTTTTCAAAATGGTTTCAAGTTTTAAAATCAACTGTTTGCAGAGCTTTGAGCTCGGCAAACAGGCATTTTTGAATTCCAAGTCTTTCAAGCCTTAAAAACTATTGTTTGCAGAGCTCGTTGCTCGGCAAACAAACCATTTTGCTCCAAAAAGTTTTCCATGTTTAAAATCAACTGTTTGCAGAGCAATTTGCTCGACAAACAGTGCATTTTGTCCAAAACTTTTTCCAACTTGTTCAAACAACTGTTTGCAGAGCATTTTGCTCGGCAAACAGTACAAAGTGAAAAATTTTACACCAAGTGTCAAAATCAACTGTTTGCAGAGAATTTTGCTCGGCAAACAGTACAATATGAAAAAAAATTTACCAAGTGTTCAAATCAACTGTTTGCAGAGCATTTTGCTCGGCAAATAGTACAAAGTGAAAAACTTTTACACCAAGGTTTAAATCCAACTGTTTGCAGAGCATTTTGCTCGGCAAACAGTACAATTTGAAATTTTTCACATTGGAATTGTTCTATATTAATTGACAACATTTTTGTTGTTCAATAAAAGAAAATTTCATACATTTCAAAGGAGTGAATCTGAACTGCTTATTTGCAGAGCTTTGAGCTCGGCATTTACTAGGTTCATCTCCAATACTCGATGACTTGATGCCTGACTTGAGATTTTCGCGTGTTTGCCGAGAAGTTTGCTCGGCAAACAAACCATTTTGCTCCAAAAAGTTTTCCATGTTTAAAATCAACTGTTTGCAGAGCAATTTGCTCGACAAACAGTGCATTTTGCTCCAAAAAGTTTTCCATGTTTAAAATCAACTATTTGCAGAGCATTTTGCTTGCAAACAGTACTAATAGAATTTAATTTTTTTTTTCTTCTTCTTTCTTTCATTATTTTATTCTATGTTTCTTTTATTATTTTTTGTGTTATGTTTTAAAATGTATAAATGTTTGTGTGTATTGTGTTGGTAAATATATATAGTATTTCATAAGTGTTTGGGGAGAGAGGCAAGGTATCGAACGCCTTTGTGTACTACCTTGTTTTTCTTATCTTGTAATACTTATGTGATCCTATATATTGTCTTGTTTTGTATATATATTTCGGTGAGATGCAAGGTATCGAACGCCTTTGTGTACTACTTTGTTTTCTCATTTTTAATATATATACAAAACATTGTCTTTGTGTAATAAATGTGTTTGGCAGAATGTTGGTATGTGTTATTATTTTTCTGAGATTAAATTGAATTTTCTGGTCAATACTTTGGTCAGTTTGTCTTATCAGAAAATAATAAACTATCAAGATGGCCATGTTTAAAGAAGGAGATTCAATGAAGATGCAAGCCAATCAAGCACTTCATATACCTTTTGCTTGCAAATTCCCTATCATTACAGAGATTTTGAGCCATCATCCATTGAATAATGCTTTGACTGGAGGTGCAATTGTACCTGAGAAGTATGTCTTTGAGCTGTGGCAATCAATTGAATATGTACGAGGAAGTAAAAGGCATAACACAGCAGACTACTTCAAATTTTCTCTAGAGTCAGAAGATGAACTGTTTAATTGTCGATTCACTTTGGATGAGTTTAGAACAACAATTGGATTTCCTGTACTCGAAGAATACGAAGAACTCCCATCAGTTGAAGAATTGTTGGCTGGAGTTCATTCGTTGGGTTATGACGGATAGTTGGCAACGATGAGAGATTTTAGAAGGAGTAATGTAGCAACTCTCTGGCATACGATGTACAATGTTTTAACCACCTGTTTGATGCCATCACAGAAAGGAATTGATCTCATGACGAAGGATTCCTTATCAATTTACTATGCAGTCACTCACAATGTGCAGTGTGACTTTGCAGCGATTATATGGAAAAAGATGATTCAAGTTGTCAAAGGAAAGGATAAACAAGACAGAAAATATATTCCCTTTATCAGATTCTTCACACTGATTATCGAAGATGTTCTTGATAATGCAGAAGAAATTCCAAAATTGGAGAACAGCTTCAAGTGTGTGATTGCGATGTATAAATCCAACTTGAGAGGCACAAGTTGTGAAACTGTAAGACCTTTTCCAATTCCTCCATTCCTGATAAATCTGGTTCCTACTCAGAGTCCTCATCTTAGGGCTTATCTCGAGTGGTTAGTCTCAGCAATGGGGTCTGAAAGCCGACAGACTCCTACCCAAGCTGAGCATAGGTCGCCAAGTGAGGGTCCTAGGTTAACTAAAAGAAAAAGAGGGGATAGTGGTGAGGGGACTTCTGGGCAGAGGAAAAGAAAATCGAAACGAGTTATGTTTGAACAAGATGTTGTAACACCTGAACCTGTTTCTTCACCTGTTTCTCAACCTACACCATCAGCACAAACTACACCAACCGTTCACTTTTCGCAATCCTCACCTTCACATTCTACACCTTTACCTTCCGTTGTTTCACCTAATCCACCAACTTTTACACCACCTCGCTCTTCACCTGTACTTAATCCAACACCGCTTGCTTCAGCACTACCTAATGAACCAACTCCACCACCAGGGAGAAGACTTAAAATGGCTGCTCGTAGGTCTCCAAAGAAATCAAAGAAGAAGAAATCCAAACGAAAGCATACGTCTGCTGGATCTGAAAATATTGGTGCCTCGACAGAATTAGGTGTTGAACAAGTAATTCATAATGTTGAATCTGAGGTTGAAACTGAGCATGTTAGCACTGAAGATGATGTTGTGCTGGAGGAACAAGGCGGATTTGAGGGAGGAGTTGAAAATACCAGAGAGGATGTGCGGTCCGGGTTAGGACAAGGGCATAAAGAAAATGTTGGCCCTCCATTAGTTCAAACCAATGTGTCTAGCCGGGTTGTTTACCCTAGGGTAGAAGTCGGGAACTGCCCATTCTCGCTTGCACCAAACTCTCCCAGCCATTCTGACTCCTCACAACAGGAGTTAGTCTCACAAATGCACGGGGATCAGCCACGCTCACCACACTCTCCTCATTTGGAGGATGAGAGTGTTGAAATAAGAGAGGACCAGCCCCACCTCTCGCCTTCATTTCGTGCACAAGAGTCTAGATCTCCTAGGTACACGGATTCACAAGCACAGTTGAGTACTGATGCTGGAACAAGCGAAGGGGGACCCACTTTGTGTGACCCTCAAGGACAGCTTGGAAATCCTGCCTTAGCTAACATCACGCCAGCTTTAGCCGCAGGTAACAGTCCTCAGACCGAGACTGGGGGACAGTATGAACGCCGTAGTGACACTGCTGTTCCTCAGGATCAACCTGAGACTGTATTAACGGGCATTCTCAGTGACCCCGGTGTTGTGAGTGGTGTTGCCCAACAACAACAAGTCCAGGACAGTGATTTATCACAGTCTAGGACACCAATTGATTCGGGTTGCAAAGCCCATGAATCTTAAACTGCTGGTGAGGGTATAACCCGAGGATCCGCAGGAAATCCTGAATCAGCTTCGCTGAATTTAGGTCACACTTCAAGTGTGCAAACAACCCCTGGGTTGGATACTCCACCTCCTACCCAAACACAAAGAACACCAACACCAAATTAAATTCCATCAACATCAACAAATCAACCTACCAAAGACTCTACATGTGAAGTGTTGTTGAATATCTTACGGTCTGAGGGTGATTTGTTGACTGTAATTGAAAGAGGAGTGTTGAATGCTCTAGAGGTGAGAGAAAGAGAACTTGCTACTGAACGAAGAGTAAAAGCTTTGCAAGAACAAGTTGAAAAACAAAAGGCTGAATATGATGCAAAGCTTGCTGCATTTGAGCTCAGATTGTTAGCACTAGAATCTTGCCGACCGGCCTCGGTTGCTTCTAGACGGGATGATCCTGATTCTGATGAACACCCCGAGGGGGAGAACCAAGGAGAGCGTCAAGCCAACATTGAAAATACTTCGGCAAGAGTTGATGTGAATG
This sequence comes from Erigeron breviscapus, assembly GCA_034093135.1. Lineage (NCBI taxonomy): Eukaryota > Viridiplantae > Streptophyta > Magnoliopsida > Asterales > Asteraceae > Erigeron > Erigeron breviscapus. The sequence continues at coordinate 18,415,092 of CM067173.1, forward strand.
CTGAGGATGTGTTAATGGAAGAAAGAGCAGAGGGTGTGAATATTGAGAATGTTGAGAACGATACTTTAGATGATGAGATTAGAAGAAGATTAGTTAAAGTTTTTTGTATTGATTCTGATGTAGAAAGTGAAGAAGAAGTTGAAATATTGAGGTCAATGAAGAAGAAGGTTTTGTTATTGAAGAGGATTTAGTTGAATATGCTGAAGGAGAAGCTGATCTAGAGGCCATAAAAGATGATGTTATATTGGATGAGCCAGAGATAGTTGAGGCTCCTGTGAACGTAGAAGCTGCAGAGGAACCTATGTTTGAAGAATTTGAAGATCTTGATTACTTTGAATTAGGTCCTTCAAGCAGAGTTGAAGTTGGAGAATCATCTACTCGTGCTAGCTCAGCTCCACAGCATTATAATTTTAATGAATTCAACAATTTTGATGATCTTAGAAAGACTCCAGAAGCTGCAGTTCAGAACTTTCAGAAATCTACTTACAAACAGGTTTTGAGAGAGGCAATCATATCCGAGGAAGTTCTTCCTGATTACTTTCCAACTGATTTAACTGAAGAACAATTAAGATTTATTAATCGGGGATACTTCTTGAGGGATAGGGAAAGAATGGTTGCTCTTGGCATCAAACCTAAAGAAGCAGCTAAGAAATCTAGATATCTGGAGGAGAGGGCTTACCCTATATTTTGTGGAGCAACTAAGGTCACTAAAACCAAGAGACCAGAGTTAGACTCAATGTACAAGTTTAAGGAAGCCAGGCAAATCGAAGAATACACAGAGCTTCTTAAACTTACAAAACAATATAATCTAAAGTTGCTGGAAGAACAGAGAAACCACAAGATATTGGTGCTGATCAGGGTGATTTTGATTAAAAGAGTTACTATCTCTATTCCATGTTTTCACGTCAAAAGAGATAACAACAAAATCTACCGATTTACAAAAGCCCAATTTAAACTTTTGCCAGTTGATGACATTATCTTCCTCTACAACCATTTTCTGAATGCAATGCAAAGATACCGTGAAGATGTGATTGCTTTTGATGCTGTAAAAAGATACATGTCAAGTTGCATTCAATATGCTTCATTGGAAGATTTTCAAATAGGGTTTGAAGTTGTGAAGAGGAAGATAAATGTTCCATATCCAGATCAGAGTCTTACACTGAAGACATCGAAAAGCTCAGTATTGGTCATGTCATTGAAGAACCATCTTTTGGGGTTGTATTTCTAAATAGTCGAAAGAAGAAGATTTTCATTCGTATAGATGAACTTGCTTCTTATTCTGATGGAACATTGGAGTTTTGTAAAAATGTGTTGCTGTGTTTGAAGGAAGATGAGCAAGATGAAAAGAAAAAGGAAGTGTTTGATAAAGTGATCTCCAAAATCAATCAAAGGCTTGAATACCGAGACAGCATTCGAATGATGAGAGAAACAAAGAATGTTCAGAAGTCGAAGTATGTTGTTCGTCGGAAAGGAGGTTGCTGGATCAAGTACGAGCCTAGTCATCTTCCAGGGCCACATAACATTCCTCCAAGAAATTTTGAAGCAAATATGATTGTTCCAGATGACAGACCCAAAGGAGAAAACTGGTTCTGGCATCCAAACAAAGACAAACCAGATACGAGAGCTTGAAGATAAACAAAGACTAGATATTTTTGACAAATCACTACTAAGGGGGAGATTGTTAGAAATATAAATGTAGTAGTTGATTTGTTTCCTTATTGTATATTTGTACTTAGAATGTAAATGTCTAAGTATGGAAGGGGGCTTAGTGTAAATTAGTCATATGTATAAAAACCCCCTCCATTAAGCATTATGTAACCTTTCAACCCGTAATACAATCCAATCTTTCCCTGACATCTCTCTACTCTCTCTCTACTTTCTCTCACTAAAAACCACCATTAACACACACAATTACACACACAAAAGCTCGAATTCTACTGTTTACACCATCTTAGCTTTATCCTCATCAAGAGTAACTTTGTCATGATCATCAACATTAATATTTGTATTATGATTGCTGTCTGTTGTTGATGGATTTAACTTAGGAATATTATGTTCAGCCGTTGGAGTTTGTCCTTCTTTTTCAGTGTTAGCTTTGTTGTTGTGATTCACAGATTCATGAACAGTTGAAGCACAAAGCTGCGCATTGTCATTTCTGTCTCTCGTGTAACTCTGTTGCACTTCAATCAGATCGGTATTCAGAAGTGACTCAGCTTGATTCTGTTGTCCTTTTTTTGATGTTGATCCTGAACTGACTCATGTTCAATTTGCTCATTCAGTTCAGTATTCAGAACTGACTCAGTTTGAGTTTTTTTTTCCTTTTTTATGAAAATCAGCTTGAGTATGTTGTCCTTCAAATTCTTTTTGATTTCCTCCTGTTTTTAAAAATTAAAAAATTTACAAAAAGCTGTTACATAAATTAATTAATAAGAAAAATCTAAATTATTAATAACATATACATTTTCATACCAGTTTGTTGTTTGTCTTTTGTCGCATCTTGTATTACATCTTCTTTTGACTTCACCACATTACCTTCTGAGGCATTGAACATGCTCTTATCGACAACCATTTTGCTTTTTTCCGTAACAGAGCCCTTGAAAAATGTTTCCAATTTCTGAAAATTCTCTTTCATTACATCAAGTGTTATGGATATTTCTTCTTGTTGATTAACAAGAGTCCATTGTGAGGTTACCAAGTCATCGTTGCTCGAATTTTCCAACTTTTGCCCATTTACTTGTCGATTAAGTTCAACAATCGAATTCTTCATTTCTTTTTGCTCTTCTGACATTATCCACTGTGTTGTCAAAATGTCAACTTGTTGATTCTCTAACTGCAGCTGTTTCTTTTTAACTTGATCCAAACTAGAAGTAATCTGCACACAGCTTGTCTCCTGATTTTTTTTCATCTCATTCATGAATTTCACCAAAAACTGCATAGAAATAATGTCTGGATCTGATTCAGTAGCATTTTGTTTCTCAGCAGTCTCGCTGTTGATATGTCTTAATACCGATGTTGGAAGATCAGACGATGGTGTTGTTCTCAACACAATTTCCTCAGTGCTGTAAGTTTGTTGAACAGGAATATCTTCTACACTATGATTAGACATTGCTGGCAAAGAATGATCATCCTCTTGTTGAGTCTCGGACATCTAAATGGTGATGGTGTAACATCAGATTTTGGCATGATTTCATCATCAGAATAAGTTTGTTCAACAGGAACAGGTTGTTCGAAAGTCTCATTCAACTTTTCTGACAACAAAGTACCATCAGCTTGTCCAATCCCTGAGCTGTTCAGATTTACATCGTCTTGTACATAACTCGGCTCTACTTGCAAATGATCTGTCTGCATTAATGCTTGATTGTTGACATACTCAGAGTTTTCTGTTTGTTTTGATGATGATGATTTTGCTACGGACGAAGTATGATTTTCTTCTCTCTGATCATCGAAAATTTCATCTATGACCTCATTTCTAACATGTAATCTGACCTTACAGTTTTTACTTTTTTTTTATTTTTTCGAAGATTCAGTCCCTTTATCACTTACCCTTTCCCTCTTAACAGATCTTTTCTTTTTGGTAACTTTTGATCTCGGTTCACTATTAGAAGTTACGACATCATCAGATTGTACAGAATCAGTTTCCTTGTCAGCTTCAGACTCGCTATTATTCTCTCGTTGAAGTCTTTCATTTTCTTGATGAAATTTCAGATATTTAACAATTGCAGTAGTTAAAGGCTGTTTGTCATCTACGGAATGAAAGATGGACGACCCAATCTCTTTAACTTCAACAGTTGGGCCTGTGGCCAAGCTGTAGTCACCATTAAGGATCTTTTCGAAAATGACTCCTAAGATCCTAGAATAGTAGACATTCTCATTTTTTGAAGAGATCTTGATCATAAGGTGTTCAAAGAGCAAAGCTGCATAGTCTACTGGCTTATTCATCACCATACAATAAAAAATTTGCATTTCCAACTTGTTTGGTGTATCAAACCCACCAACTTTCGTTTGCAGCGACCTTGTAATATTAGACATTAAATACTTCCAAATTACAGGGACATTTACAGCCTTAACAGAAGCTTTAATACTACCTTTATATCCTATTCTTGACAAAATCTTTTTCGAATCTTTATGACTGGGGACTTTGTCATATGGTTTGTTTCCATTATAATCAAGATCAAATTTTTTTTTAAATTTTGACAATGTAATTACAACCTTAGTAGCAATATTATTAATTGTACCAACAATGCAAGGATTGTTATCTTCTGTTCTACAATTCTTACTTGTATACCAAAACTCACAAAGATGATTTTGAAATAAAAATTTGGGAGTTGAACAGAGCACCTTAAACATAGGATGTAACGATATGTACTTGGCGATTGGAGCGTATGCCGCCTTGTTCTCCGGAGGATCAATGTTTGCATATTGAGGTAGTTTAATCTTTATCTTCTCTGAATAAAAATTAGCTTCCGCAACGTTTTCTACTTTATCTCCCTTAATATACTTTGGAAGTTCATCAGCGATCACTGCTTTTGGAATCGCTATTTCAGATGTTGAAGCCATTATAAATTTATTATTATTAATTTGAATATGAAAATGTTTCAAGTAGTTATATGAATTTTAGGTTAAATGAATTTGTGGGTTTGAGAGCGAAAACTGGTTATTTTAGGTTAAATGAATTTGTGGGTTTGAAACAAAAGTTATAGGAGAGAGAAAAATATTTAAATATTAAAATAAAAAAAATAATCTTTGAAATTTTGAGTGGGTTCTATCAGCTTGAGTCCTATCAGTTTGGTGAATGGCATAAAATATTTATACTTTTTTATTGTTGTCAGCTTTGAACTATCAGCTTGAGTCATATCAGTTTGGTGAATGACTAAAATTTGTGTTGTTTACATCTATCAGCTTGTGTTAGATTTGTAACACCCGACAATTAAAAACATGGGTTTTCAAAAACTTTCACCTAACGGTGTTAAAAGATGCGGAAGAAAACTTTAAAAGTTCAAAACCGATAAAACTGTTCGGTTTCTGCATTTATTGGTGTTACATGTCATACCATAAAATAAGTCTAAATGAAAACCCAACGGTTGCCCAACATAAAACAACCGTCAACATAGTACTACATAAATTCTGCATAATATCAAAATGCACATGATGTCTAATGAGGTGTAGCATCTAAGGGTAGCTAAAGCCATCAGCATGTTATCTACCCACTCCTCGCCCTTCATGCCTCATCTATCCTTCAAGCTAAACCTGAGGGAACCACACATTTCAAGAAACAAGTGTTAGCTAACGAATTAGCTAAGTAAGATATCACTAAAGTTATAAAGCAATCCAATTAAAACATTTTTACTTTGTTGACAAAACATTAAGGCACAACCCACATAACACACACACATACAACCTGCATATCAACTTAGGATGAATCACCCTTGTTAGGTCCAGATTTACTGGAATCGCTTCAGACTCGACTACTTGAGCCTTACTGAAGATCTGTCCAGAAATGGTATATTACTGGACCTACTCCAGACTTGGAATCTGGAGTCCCTCTGAAGATTTGTCCAGAAATAATGGAAGACCAGTGAGCAAATACTTGTATAGGAAATCTGGAATATTCTCCAGATTAGCTCACTGGACTTCACCCCAGTCCAGATCTACTCTACTGAAGACATTCTCACTGAAGTCAAAGACTGAAGTAAGAATAAAGAAGATTGACAAATGGCGGAGTCCACTGGAAGTCTTACCAGATCTGTACACTGGAGGATTGTCAGTGTTCTAGACCTTACAAGTCTGAACACTGATATCGAGTAATTGACTTTTGCCTTTACACAATTTCCAAAGAACAATCCACTTGTTCTTTCCCAAAGTTTATACGTGTGTAAAGGTGGTTGGATAAAAGGATACACTTGCACTTGATGTGACTTTATCCTTATTCCTTATCCAATACATTTAATGTTCTTCTCGGATCATTAAATGTATGCAACCATATTTGTACGGCACAAAATTCACTGGTGAATTTTGTTGCCTATAAATACAAAGTCATTTCTTTGAGAAAATAACTTTTTAGCAAATTGGTGAACTTGCTTAAATACTCTCGATCTAAACAGTTATACTTCACAACTCTAAGTATATCGATCAAAGGAGTTTATTTAGCAAGTATAGATCACTTGTAATTCAAAGATTGTTTAGATACTTACATACGTGTAATATCTAGGTTCCGCAACGATCTTGTATTTTGTTTATACATCAATAAAGAAAATACACTTGAAAACTACATATGTGTTCCACCATTTATTTACTTGTTTAAATATTGCTTAAGTCATTTATTACTTTGTTTATATTCTTGCATATTTATAATACTAGTCCGATTCTAGTTCATACTCGTCTTGTTATTTTACACTCGTGGGTTAAACCATCGTGTGAGAGACTTTACAATTGGTATCAGAGCAGAAGGTTAATATACTTACCTAGATCTGTTTCGCGATGGCAATCCCAGAAAATCAACAAGAAACTCATGAAACTAATTTTAATGAACCACCCACTGGAAATAACAATCCACCACCTCCTCCTCCTCCTGCTTCTCCACATGTGCATGTGCACTACTCGAATATCACTGTTCCTAAATTCAATGGGAGCAGTGATGACTTTGGTACGAGGAAAGCTAGGATAATATTGCATGTTACTGGTATTGAAAGGAATATGATGAAAATTTTAAACGAAGGACCCTATGTGCCAAGACTTCCCATCAATGCACTTCTTGACCCTACAGGATCAAGAAGTGGGAGGGAAAAGAGAGAGGAACACTGGTCCGAAGAGGAGAAAAGATTAGTAAATCTTGATACACTTCTTAAAAATATGATCCTCGGGGCTGTTCCAGAAACTGTTATTCCCACACTAGTTCCCTATCCCAGTGCCAAAAGCATGTGGGATGAACTGGTGAACCAGCGTGAGGGAGGTGATGATACTGTTGTTACCAGAAAAGTCTCCTTAAACAAAAAGTATGAGTCATTTTTTGCTCTCCCCAATGAGTCCCTTACTGGTACTTACACCAGATTTATGAGCATCATAAACCAGTTAAGAGGACTAGGGGTAGAAAAAGACAACGATATACTTTTGGAGAAATTTTGTGATATTCTTCCAACAAAATGGTCTCACATGATTCTGGTCTTGAGGCAAGGTAAAACCTTGCATTCCCATACTTTGACAACATTGTATGGAGCCTTCAGATTCACTGAAGAAAATCAAGCCAGAGGATTAAGGCAGAAAAAGATTCTTTTAATCATGCTTCCAGTAGTTCCACAGTAGTCACTAATACTGCACCACCTTGTGCGGCATTAATATCTTCTGAGAATGTATTTTCTATGAAGAAGATGATGTCTGAACTAATGGATTCTGGAGTCTGTAATGATATCTCTCCAGACTGTGATGAAACTGACAGTGATGACCTGGTTGCAATGATGGCCAAAACGTTTAACCATTTTAAGGCCAGAGCAAATAGGCCCACTGAACAACATGCACCCAGTTCTTCCACTGACAAGACCAATCTGACATGCTTTAAGTGTGGCAGAAAAGGTCATTTCATGAAAGAGTGCAGGTCCAGTCAGTTTGTCTCTCAGTCTGGTCCAACTGCTTCTTATAACAAGCCTGATGATAGCTATAAATTGAAATACAAAAAGCTTAAGGCTCAGATTGCTCTCTTGTCTAAACAGATGGAAGACAATAACAAATGCATGATAGCAACTACTGAAGAAGCATGGGTTCCCTCTGATGATTCATCAGTCGATGAAGAAGAGGAAAGAGATTGTTGTTTTATGGCTCTGGCAGATCAAGAGCATCTGGTGAAGGATGATGTCACATCTGGTCGTTAGGTCGACATTGTTATTAAAAAGGTTAGTGAGTATGATCTTGAAACTAATCCTGAACTTAAATTGGACATCGCTGAACCTCTAAATTCTGATTTAATTTTTGTGGAAACTGTTAGATTTGACAGTCTAAATGGTCTAGAAACAGATTCCTCTGAAATGGCTGCTTTAAAATCAAAATTAAAAGAACTTGAAGATATTGAACTGGCATTTCAAGCCCAGGTTCTTGTAACTGAACAATTGATCCAAGAAAAACAAGATCTTGAGATTATTTTAGAAAAAGAAAAACTGGTGATTAAATCATGGCTTGAAACCAAAAAGCCATATGATGCTGGAGTAAATCAATTTCCTACTCAAAAACGTGCATATTTAGATGGAAATACTCATGTAGCATCATTAATACCAGTAATCGATCGATTACCAGAGGGATTCAGGCCCACCACTGTTTATGATGAGCCTGTAACTCCCAAGGCCAATACTTTCCCAGTTCTTTGCCCAGAGGTTAAGACTGGAGCTGTCCAGTTGACTGCTCCAGTTAAAAAGGTTAAGCAGAATAGACCTTTGCCTCAGAACAATCCCCTACCTAAGCCTACAACTGGAAAGGCTCAGGTATCATCTGATGAAAATGTTTTGTCCAGGTTAGAGAGCCAGATTCAAACACTGACTCGTTAATTTCAAAGTTTTAATGCAAGATTAAACTTTATTGAGGGTACTTCATCTGGCCCTAGACAAAATACTAAACCTTTTGCAAAGAAAGACAAATTTATTTCTCCAGTTGAGAAAAAGAAAAAGGTTTCTAAACTATCAACTCCAGTAGTGTTTTCAACAAAAACTACTGTTGAAGAAAGTGAACTTAACCAGATACCCCCAGGGATCCATAAGGGAGGATCCAGTGAACCCATCAGTCGATGGGTTCCCAAATCTAACTGATATATTTGGTGGATGTGCAGGGCGATCGAAATAAGCATACCTGGTATCTTGACAGTGCAGCTGGCAGGACGATGACCGGATGTAAGACCATGCTGGAGGATTTCATCATTTTTGATGGACCCTCCATTACTTTTGGAAATCATGGTTGTGGAAAGACTGAGGGGTATGGTGTTCTGAACAATGGACAAGTCAAATTCAGACGTGTTGCATATGTGAATGGTTTGAAATATAACCTGATCAGTGTAAGCCAACTGTGTGATGATGGCTATCAAGTTCTATTCAATATTGTTCATGGCATTGTATTCAACAAGGACTGGAAGGTAGTGTTGATTGCTCCCAGAAAAGGGAACGTGTATGTGATGGATATGGAAAGCTCTTCTTCAGAGCAATGTTTCTACACTCAAGCTGATGAAGACACAAACTGGTTATGGCATAAGAGGTTATCCCATTTAAATTTCAAAAATATTAATAAGTTGTCTAGAAAACAACTGGCAAATGGGATACCTTCAGTTTCTTTCAAAAAGGAAAGGCCATGTCCAGGATGTGAGATGGGAAAGCAGAAATGTGCCAGTTTCAAGACCAGACAGAATTTCAGCATTACTGAACCACTTCACATGCTTCATATGGACCTCTTTGGTCCAGTGAATATTCAGACTCGTGCTGGTAAAAGATATACCCTGGTGATCGTAGATGAATTCTCCAGATATTGTTGGGTGGTCTTTCTCAGGTCTAAAAATGAAGCTGCTGCTGAAATCATCTCTCTTATCAAGCAGATTGAACTGAAGCATAAGCGAAAAGTGTGTCAGTTAAGAAGCGATAATGGAACAGAATTCCAGAATGCAACTCTGGAGAAATTCTGTACTAACACTGGCGTCTCCCAGGACTTCTCATTAGCACGTACTCCAGAGCAGAATGGAGTGGTAGAAAGGAAAAATCGAACGCTGATAGAAGCTACCAGGAGTATGCTAGCTGAATCTGGTCTTCCTACCAGTTTCTGGGCTGAAGCAATTGCAACTGCTTGCCACACACAGAATCGATCAGTGTACGTGAAGCGACACAAGAAGACTTCCTATGAAATATTGAGAAATAGAAAACCAAATATTGGTTATTTTCACATTTTTAGATGTCTAGTTTACATCATGAACGACTCCACTCAGTTAGGCAAATTTGATGCCAAAGCTGATGAAGGATATTTCTTAGGATATTCAGCCATTCGCAAAGCCTTCAGAGTTTACAATAAGAGACTGGAGAAAGTACAAGAATCCATACATGGTACTTTCGATGAATCAAATGCTGCAATCAACAAACCAGCCCTTGACACTCCCCCAGTAACTCCAATTGTCTTCTGTGAATCTGATCTTATCAACTACAATAAAGAAGATTCAGAAGATAAAGTTTCCAGTCATCCTGATCTGGAACCTATTCAGAAGAAGAAACAACCCAGTAGTACTCCATTCTATCCTTCTATTATTTTCAAACTACCCTCTGAAATTAATATTGGATCAGATGTTCGTACTGCTCCCCCAGTATCAGTGTCAGTTGAGAGCATACCAGAATTGTGTTCAAATGACGAAATTCAAACTGAACCTATACTACAAGAAATGCCTTCATACGAAGAATTTCATGATGCAAATCGTGATTTAAATGAATCAGATGAAGATGTTGAGGTAGTTTATGAAGAACCTCCTCCTGAAGCAACTTCAGAGGAGACTCAACTGAATTCTTGCACTGATATTGTTGTCAGTAACAATCCTGGTCAGTACTCCAGATGGACAAAAGCTCATCCTATTGATCAGATCATAGGTGACTCCAGTCGAGGAGTTCAGACCAGAAGAGCCTCCAGTGATCAATGCTTATATGTCAGTTTCTTATCACTGAATGAACTAAAGAAGATTGATGAGGCTATGGAAGATCCAAGCTGGGTGACTGCTATGCAAGAAGAGCTTCACCAGTTTGAAAGGAACAAGGTCTGGTATCTGGTTCCTTTTCCAGTTGGCAAGAAAGAACCAATTGGAATAAGATGGGTCTTCAGGAACAAGGTAGATGAAGATGGCCACGTAATCAGAAACAAGGCCAGACTGGTAGCACAAGGCTACTGCCAGTCAGATGTCGATTTTGATGAATCATTTGCTCCAGTGGCTAGACTTGAAGCGATCAGAATATTCTTAGCATTCGCTGCTCATTATCAGTTCAAGGTCTACCAGATGGATGTAAAGAGTGCCTTCTTGAATGGAAAGCTTGAAGAAGAAGTTATGTCAGACAACCACCAGGTTTCGTTGATGAAAAGCATCCACATTGGGTATATCGTCTGGACAAAGCGCTGTATGGCCTCAGACAAGCCCCACGTGCCTGGTATGACACTCTGACTAAACATTTATTGAAAAATGGTTTTAAACGAGGTGCAATTGACAATACCTTATTTATTCTTCATGAACGAGGTAATCTGTTAATGGTACAAATTTATGTTGATGATATTATTTTTGGGTCTACTGATGAAAACATGTGCAAGAAATTTTCGAAAATAATGTCCACTGAATATGAAATGAGTTTGATGGGTGAATTAACATATTTTCTTGGACTCCAGATTAAACAAAACAAAGATGGCATCTTTATTAATCAGGAAAAATATGTTAGAGATCTTTTAAAGAAATATGATATGAACTCTTCACCATCTAAACCCACTCCAATTTCTGCACCACTGACACTGGACTCTGATCCAGATGGAAAACCAGTGAACACCACTGTCTACAGAGGCATGGTTGGTTCACTGATGTATTTAACTGCCAGTAGACCAGATATAATGTTTTCAACATGTTTATGTGCCAGATATCAGTCTAATCCAAAGGAATCTCATATGCTTGCTATAAAGTGCATACTGAAGTACCTTAAGGGTGTCCCCAGTTTGGGTCTTTGGTATCCCAAAGGTTCAGGCATGGATCTAATGGGTTATTCAGATTCAGATCATGCAGGTTATAAGATAGACAGGAAATCCACTACTGGTGGATGTCATTTCCTTGGTGGCAAACTGGTCAGTTGGACCAGTAAAAAGCAAACTTCAGTTTCATTGTCCACTCCTGAAGCTGAATACGTGTCTGCAGCCAGTTGTTGTGCTCAGATACTCTGGATGAAGAACCAGTTGCTTGATTATGGTATTAAGTATTCAAAGACTCCAATCTTTTGTGATAATACCAGTGTCATTGCTATCTCAAACAATCCAGTCATGCACTCCAAAACCAAGCACATTGATCTCAGGTATCACTTCATTCGTGATAATATTGTGGAAGGAAACATTGAACTCCATTTTATCCCCACTGACAAACAACTCGCTGACATTTTTACGAAACCACTGGATGTCAAAACTTTTGAATATCTTGTTGGTGAGTTGGGAATGTTAAACCCTTAAATCTGGAACCTTGATATTGAACGCCTTTGTGTACTATCAAGGATCTTTGATTTAAAGATTTATAAATTTATGAATGCCCAGATATCGAACGCCTTTGTGTACTATCTTTGCATTAATAGATTTCTGGATCAACATTCTAGGGGGAAGACTTTGAAAGATATATTTTTCTTAAAAATGTTTAAAGTTCAAGGGGAATTTATTAATTTATTTTCTCACTGGACAAAATTTTCTTACTCGACATTTTCTCCAGAAAATATTACTGGTGCTTGTAAATATGTCCCTCTTACTGGTAATTGGACAGATTGAAGTGCATGTTTGAGGAGACTTTTGTCTTCTTGTAAATGTGTCCCTCTTATTTGTCTGTATTAGTTGACGTGCATGTTTGAAGTTACCAGTCTTTCAAATGGTTTTCACTGGTACTTTACTGGAGTGTCCCTCCAGTGTACCATCAGTACATGCTTCACTGGACTAATCCACCAGTGATACTGGAGTGTCTAGTCAACCTCCAGATGGACTGAATTGAGTCACAATAATTTTCTTTATACTTGGTCAATATGCGTGCCACGTAAGCAAACTTTTTCAAAGATATTTATCTCATAATCCTACGTGGCATGTAATTTTTCAAACGTAATGATGGTAATTTTTATCTTGGGAAGACAAAAAGAACAAGTTAGTTTTTGTGGGCGGTGAACCATCACACATTAATGTGTGATGTGATGTACTTAATGCGGATCTCAAAACCTGATCAAAATTATATTTGATAATTTCAAATTAACCCGTTTGAGTTCCACATTATCTCTCCTATATATACCCATTTTCACTTTCACTTTATATTTACTTCGAACATTTATTCCCAAATCTTCAAATTCCTTCATTTAATTCTTCATTCTTTCTCCTATCATAAATCTCTCATATTAACTGCAAATTCATTAAATTCTTCATCATAAACCCTTAATTTATTCAATTTCATTTTCATCTATCAATCATAAATGGCACCTTGACAGTCAAACTCGCCCAAAAATCTTTTATCTGCCGAATATGCTCCGGTTGATAATGTTACTAAACCTAGACACATCACTCTTGAACCAAAAGCTATTCGAATCAACATGAATAACTGGATGGCCAAGCTTTCCAGTGCTCATCCTGCTCAATCTATCATTGGGAGATTGAATACTTTCTTTCTCTCATGCCCTCTGTATGGTGCATTAACCCTAAATCTAGGGAGAATGTACCATGACTATTTGTGTGAATTCTGGTACTCGGCATTTTATAATGAAGAAACCTCATCAATTTCTTATACTCTTAGGGGAGGTACCAGATCTTTAAGTTTCTCAGTAAGTTTACTCAGGTCAGTTTTATAGTTGAATTATCTTTACCAGAATGAGTTACCCATCGAACTTCCATCAGGCATAAATTACAGGGAAGTGTGCGGGTTAATGGGGCACACAGAAATTCTTGATGACCATGGCCAGTTGTTGAGAAAAGGCACAATATATATGAGTAGGCTGACAGACTCGTGGAGATTTTTCTTCACACATTTGGTTGAATGTCTGGGAGGTAGTTCTGGAGGACTTGATCAGATAAATCAAACGCAGCTCCAGATTGCCTATTGTTTGTGGTTTGGAATAAGAGTAGATTTTGCTCAGATCTTGTTCAATGACTTGGTAGATCGACTGAAAGCAAAAGGGAGAAAACCCCATGTTCCATTTATCCGTTTTCTTTCCCTTATGTTTAGAAGTGCTCTAAGAGATCAGTATGATTATGATACTACTCACTTTTCTGTGAGTGAGTTTATGCGGGATCTAATCAACCTTCAATCAAGGGCTGGTGAGGTAGATATTCCTCCAGCCATGTTAACTTTTCAAAGGGAACAAGCAGAGGCACCAGGTAGAGTACAAGTTGTTGAAAGACCTGGTGATGACCAAGATGTTCAGGTTGTAGAGATGGTACAACCAATAAGGCAAGTTGCTCCAGAAGAAGGTGTGCAACCAGAAAATGTTGATCGTTCCAAACGACCTAGATCTAGTAGGCGTCTGATGAGAGGTGGAGTCCAGGTAAACCCAGCAAGACAGGCTGGTGATGTAATGAATCTGGATGGGTCTCCAATTTATGAAGAGGAGAATGTTGAGCATATTGAAAATGTTGAACAGGATGAGAAAATTTGGGCTGAATATATTGATGTTACCATGAGGCTATTCGACTAAGGTAAAAATTTTTGGCCGCTGCCATCTTAATTTCCTGGATCCGCCACTGCCCGCGGACACTCCCTCCTCCCTAATAGCAATAAACGATGTATGTAAATACGTAATTATTGGCAATAAACAATGTATGTAAATATGTAATATGGCCAGGGTTCCACCCTCCAATTTGACACATGAATGACCATTTCTTTATTTCTCTCTCTAATTAAATATCACATACCTACAAACAAACACAAACATTTACACAAACAAGAACAAAGACTTTATCTCCTTTTTCCTCTTACTTTCCCTAATCTCAATAATATCCTTCACCCATCATGGACTCACCGGATTTCCCCTCCGGCAAGTCTCCCCGCTCTCTCCAAGGTCCCCGTCCGGCACCTCTCAGAGTCCACAAAGATTCCCACAAAATCCGTAAACCACCGGTAGCCCCACAACCACACAAACACCATCAACCACCTCAACAACACAACCACCACAATCTCCCCCCACCCCACCACCGGCCACCTGTCATCATCTACACCGTCTCACCGAAAGTTATCCACACAAACCCAAATGACTTCATGACTTTGGTCCAACGTTTAACTGGCCCATCATCTTCATTATCTCCGGTAGGTTCTTCTTTTTCAGCTTTTCAAGACGACGGCGGAGCTGTGTCACCGGCTGCAAGGTTTGCTTCTATAGAAAAAGCAGTCAAGTCACCGGAAGGCAGAAAACAGCAACCGGCTATACCCGGTCAAGACTTTCCTTCCACATCAAATGATCAAGGTTTTGAAATGGGTTATTTCCCTCCTAGTATATTATCGCCGGCCCCGGGGTCATTGCCTCCAATCCCACCAAATTTTTTCTCACCAGTACAAAATGATTTTTTCCATGATTTAAGCCCTGGGTTACATAATAGTAGTAATAATAATAGGAATTTCTATAATTATATGGAAGGTAATAATTTTATGCCAAGTCCTACAAATTTATTATCTTCACATATAATTTCACCAACTACTCCAAATTTGGATCTTTTTCATAGTTTATTTGACTTGTAATTTTTTATTTTTCTTTTTTATAACAATTTGATTGGGTAGTAATTGGTTGATTGATATGATAGGTTTATGGTAGTTGCCTTTGTTTACTTAGATGGATCTAGGGGTAGATTTGGTATTTTACATCTATTATTTTATTTTTTGGTGGACCATAAAAATGAGTTGGAACACTTTGTATTTGACTTTTTGTACTCTCTTGTCATTCTTTATTTCTATCCTTTTCCTTTTAATTTTGATAACCTGTAACATGTTTGTAGTGTTGATTGATAGGGTTTGGTTGTCATTGTTTGCCCATAAAAAGGGTAAGGGCATAACAGGAAGTTGGATAGTTATTCTGCCGATTTATATTTTGTTTGGTATATATACAGTATATAATTCAATGAAAATAAGTTGTGGAAGAAAAACATGTTGTGGCCTTTCTAGTTTGCACTATATTTTTTGTAGTTTGCACTATATTTTCCGTACTATGTTATATATTGTCTCGACTCGAATTTCATAAGTGTTATGGGTTAGACAACACGGAAAATGTTCAAATGTGGTCATTGTGCTACCTTGGTTAGATTGCTTAATCACGCGGTGATAACTTGGTCAAATTGCATAAAGACAAAAATTGTTTTTTTCTCCGGGTAATTTTAATAGATAGAACATCATTCATATATCAGTTTTTTAAATTTCTTCACCTTGTATGAATCGTCTTATTTTAGATTCTATAACTTAAGCCGGTGATTGTTTTTATTTTTATTTTATTATCTCTTTAAGATTATATACTAGTGAAATCAATTAGTATTTGGTAATTTTACAAATTAATCACAAAGTGTTAAAAGTTCTATGACCATTAGAAATAATGCTACATTTTAAAACAATACATTTTGCTGCATTCTTTTAAATTTTTGCGAGCCCCCCTTTTATATATGTTTAAATAAATGTTTTTACTTTGAATGTTTAATTTTTAATAATGACAACTACAATCATATATCTTATGTTGGAACCACGTTAGTGTGACCGTCACTGATCATCTATCCTTCCTGATATGATAATTGACGATAACTGAAATCCCTATGTCTAGTAAATATTCGATGGACGTATTTACTCTTAAAGACGTATTATAGGGTTTCCCATTAGGTGATTGGACTTAAGAGGACTAACAAGGCACGAATTAAACACCAGAGGGACTAAATGTGAAAATATGCTCCTTATATAAATGGAGAGTAATTAACCTAATTTTAGGTTAATCACACATAATCACAGCCTCCCTAATCACCCCAATTCGTCCTTAACCCTCTATTGAATTCATAAATTCAGAATTCATCATTCCATCCTTATTCAATCATCTTATTTTGGGAACCCGAATCAATGGCATCAATGTTTAATGCCCTCACAGGTTCCTTAGGATCAACCGGTACGTGTTTATTACGAATTGAATCATGTTATATTCCAACATGTGGTATCAGAGCCTCGTTACGAAGTTAACCCTTGATTTGATTCGTTTTCGTACCCTAAATCGCGAACTGAAGAATGCAGAAACTTAAGTTCGTACGCTTCTTACGAACTTAAAGTTCGTTTGAACTCTAAATTCGTTTGAACTCTAAATTCGTTTGAACTCTAAGTTCGTAAGGAATTACTAAGTTCGTAAGGCTTATTTGTGTACGAAACTTCTGCTCATCTTCGCACTTACTTCCTCACGAACTTTATCTTCGTAAGCTATTTTCGTAAGCTATTTTCGTAAGCTATCTTCGTAAGCTATCTGCTCTATCTTCGTAAGCTATCTTCGTAAGTTACTTACGAAGATAGTTAACTACTTACGAATTTACTTTTACGAAGATAATTAACTTCTTACGAAGTTAATAACTTCTTACGAAGATAATCACTACTTACGAAGATAATCACTACTTACGAAGATAATCACTACTTACGAAGTTAATCACTACTTACGAAGTTAATCCTTATTACAAACTTAACTATCTTCGTACCATGCTTATTTTTCATGGATTACTGATTAACTTAGTTGATTATCAAGTTCGTGCTTATGTTTTACCTTAAAGTTTAAATGGAAAAAATGACCCTTATTTTCGGAAAATAACTTTTTCTGAGGCGTTTTTACCACAGCTCGACCCCAGCCAGGGGCTGCCGCCCCTTGGACCCCGCTTTCCAGGGGCGCTGCCCCCGGACCCCCGTAATGTGTGGGGGCTTCGCACTAATGTACATGGTTTCATCATTTGCGCCCAAAGGTCAAATGTGATTCTCATGTTGCGTTTTTTTTTCTCTTTTGCATAATTAACACTTAGTATATTAATTCTGCCCAAAGGTGATTTAATATGTTTTGTGTAGCAAAGGGATTCTTTTCATGCCTAAAATACACGATTCTTAATTTTGTGCCCAAAGGTCAAAAGATAAGCGTTGTATTGCATGACCTAATGCTCATGTTTGCTTAGATCTTAGTTACTTCTGCCCAAAGGTGATGTAACATCTAAGTAGAGCCTTACTTTAGCTTATTGTTTTGGTGTTTACAATAGGCTTACTTATCACTAGCTTCATTACATAATGGTCATAGTCTTATTACTCTAAGGAACAGTACTAATAGGCCTACTTATTTTAGTCATTACTTTAGTTCCATTACTCTAGAGACATTACTTAGGCTGCCTTATATAACTTATCATCTCTCTATTATTATTGAGCCTACTTATTTTAGGCATTACTTTAGAAGAGATTACTTAGGCTGCCTTATATAACTTATCATCTCTCTATTATTATTGAGCCTACTTATTTTAGGCATTACTTTAGGAGAGATTACCTTGTCTGCATAACACGGCTGATAATGTCACTATTACTATTATTTGGGCCTACTTATTTTAGGCATTACTATAATAATCTTCTATCGCTTATGCCCTAAATGTACATCCTTCTTATTTCCACAGTAGTACCTAACCTTGGCCTTATGACGCTCAATGGTACGAACTATGCTTCATGGAAAAGTCACTTAGATCTGACTTTGGGAATGTATGACCTTGACTGCGCTATTCGTCATGATGAACCCGCTGCCCTTACTGCTGAATCCACTGCTGATCAGAAGGCGAACTTTGAAAAGTGGGAGAAGTCGAATCGCCTGTCGCTAATGTTAGTCAAGAATTCCATTGATCTGACTATTAGAGGAGCCATCCCTGACTCTGAAAAAGTCAAGGATTACCTCAAATCTGTTGAGGACCACTTCAAGGGATCGTCTAAAGCGCATGCAAGTGCCTTGATGTTGCAGATGCTTACATTGAAGTATAAAGGAACTAGCGGTGTCCGTGAGCATATTATGAAGATGACGGACATGGCCAATAAGCTTAAGACTCTAGAGATGGAAGTCTCCGATAACTTTCTGGTGCACTTCATCATGACCTCCCTGCCTGCTCGTTTTGACACTTTCAAGGTTAACTACAATGCTTTGAAGGATAAATGGTCAATGAGTGAACTTATTGGGCACTGTGTTAATGAGGAGGAGCGTCTTAAGCTGGCCCAACCTGAAGCTGTTCACCTGACCACCACCGCTAACTCCAAGAAGAGGAAGGGAAACAACGGTAAACAAACTGCGAACAAAGTCCAAAAGACTAATCATGGTGCAGTTGCCTCTGGCTCTAATTCCTCGACTGGCAAACTTAAATGCAACTTCTGTCGTGACAAAGGACACCGTCAGAAGGATTGCCCTAAGTTCAAGGAGTGGCTAGCTAAGAAAGGTAACGTACTTTATGTAATATTTGATTCCTTTACTACTGAGGTACCTGTTAATACATGGTGGGGTGACTCTGGTTCTATGGTTCATGTAACCAACTCATTACAGGGGTTCCTTACAATCCAGAAGCTACCAAAGGGCCAAAGAAAGCTTAGAGTTGGAAGTGGTGATCTCTTAAATGTCGAAGCCATTGGAACTTATGTCTTACATATGAGCACCGGAAAAGGCATTAGACTAATAGATACCTTATTTGTACCGAGAATTACTCGGAACCTTGTATCTATTTCTAGACTAGACCTTGAAGGTTATGTAACGATTCATGGTTTCGGCAAGATTGCCATAACTCGTAATAATGAATTGCTTGGTCGTGGTTTTTTGGATGGATTGCTGTATAAGTTAGAACTAGATCATAATTTCTCACATTCTTTGTTATCTCTTAATGTTGATGATATAACTAAAACAAAGACAAAATCACCTAAACGAGAGAATTCCTCCATGTTGTGGCATAAACGTCTTGGCCACATCTCACGAAATCGCATGACACGACTCGTAAAGGATGGAATCTTACCCTCTCTTGATTTTAGTGATTTTGAAACATGTATACAGTGCCTCAAAAGGAAGATGGCTAAAGGGAATAAGAAAGGAGCCACAAGAAGTTCCAACTTGTTGGAAATAATTCATACTGACATAAGTGGCCCCTATCCCGCATCCATCACGGGACATACATCATTTATTACATTCATTGACGATTATTCTCGTTACATGCACCTGTATTTGATCAAAGAAAAATCTGAATCCTTACAAACTTTTGCTGATTTTAAAACTTTGGTTGAAAATCAACTTAATCGTAAAATAAAAGTTGTGAGATCAGATAGAGGAGGTGAGTATTATGGTAGACATACTGACATTGGTCAAGCTCCTGGTCCTTTCCATAATTTTGTAAGGAACATGGCATTATTAACCAATACACCATGCCTGGTTCTCCTCAACAAAATGGTGTTGCTGAAAGGAAAAACCGAACCTTAATGGACATGGTGAGAAGTATGCTTGCCAACACTAACCTACCTACCTTTCTTTGGACTGAGGCCTTAAAACAGCCGTTCATATACTCAATAGGGTTCCATCAAAATCTGTCCCTAAAACTCCTCATGAGATCTGGACAGGTAAGAAACCGAGTCTAAAATATATGAAAGTATGGGGCTGCCCTGCCGAAGCAAAAGTCTATAACCCTAACTTAAAGAAACTGGATCCTAAAACGATTTCATGTTCCTTTATAGGTTATCCTGATAACTCAAAAGGTTATCGGTTTTACTGTCCTTCCCATACTACTACCATCGTTGACACGCAGCATGCGACGTTTCTCGAGAACTCAGAGATCAGTGGGAGCACAACAAATCCTAACTTCGATTTGCATGAAGTACAAGAAGCAGGGGGGAACCACTCGTCGATTCCTCCGATAATTCCTCTTGTACACGATGCTGCTCCTGATGTCATTGATCCAAATCCTCCTAATCAAAACCATGAAGAACCTCAAAACCAAGAAGCACCTCATGTTGCCGAGCCTCACGTTGCCGAGCCTCACGTTGCTCAACCCCAAAATCAACTCAGGAGATCATCAAGGGAACGCAGGGCCACTAATTTTGATGATTTCATAACTTATCTGACTGAAGTTGAGGACATTGGAAAGCTTGTTGATCCCACCTCTTATCGAGAAGCCATTAATAGTGATCAGGCCACTCAATGGAATGAGGCTATGATTGAGGAGCTAAATTCTATGCAGCATAATGACGTTTGGGAATTGGTTGAACTTCCTGAAGGATCCACAACTGTCGGTTGTAAATGGGTCTTCAAAACCAAATTAGACCCAAAAGGAAACGTCGAACGCTATAAGGCCAGATTGGTTGCGAAGGGCTATACTCAAAAGGCTGGAATTGATTATCAAGAGACCTTTTCTCCTGTCTCTCGTAAAGATTCCCTAAGGATTGTGATGGCACTTGTAGCTCACTTTGATCTTGAGTTACATCAGATGGATGTCAAAACTGCTTTCTTAAATGGAGACTTGCATGAAGACGTATACATGCGGCAACCTGAAGGATTCATTCCTAAAGGTAAAGAGCACATGGTCTGCAAGTTGAAGAAGTCCATATATGGGTTGAAGCAAGCCTCACGGCAATGGTACCTTAAGTTGATGAAGTCATGAAAGAACAAGACTTCTTAAAGAATCAAGTGGATCAATGCACCTATCTCAAGATCAGTGGGAGTAACTTTATAATCCTTGTTTTGTATGTGGATGACATTCTGCTTGCAAGTAACAACTTGGATATGCTGCATGAGTCGAAGCGAATGTTTTCGCAGAATTTTGACATGAAAGATCTCGGTGATGCCTCTTATGTCATAGGTATCGAAATACACCGGGATAGGCGTAATGGTGTTCTGGGTCTTTCTCAAAGGGCCTACATTGACCGCATCTTAGAACGCTATAAAATGCAATCATGCGCACCCACTGTAGCTCCAGTAGTTAAAGGAGACGTGTTTGGTACTTTCCAAAGTCCAAGCACTGAAATTGAGAAGGAGCAAATGAGGATGATACCTTACTCGTCTGTAGTTGGGAGCATTATGTACGCTCAGGTCTGTACTCGACCAGATATCGCTTATATCGCCGGTATGCTTGGGCGTTACTTATCTAACCCAGATTAGCACACTGGAAAGCGGCTAAAAAGGTTCTACGATATCTGCAAGGGACCAAAGACTACAAACTAACGTATAGAAGAAGTGACAATCTAGAAGTAGTAGGTTACTCTGATTCCGACTTTGCTAAAAGCAAGGAAGATAAGAAATCTACTTCTGGGTATATTTTTATGTTAGCTGGCGGACCTATCTCTTGGCGGAGTCATAAGCAGAAACTGACTGCAACGTCCACCATGATGGCTGAATATATTGCTGTTTACAATGCCACTTGTCATGGGATGTTGATAAGGAACCTGGTCGGTGGACTCAAAATCGTCAACTCTATTTCTAGACCATTGAAGCTTTACTGTGATAATTCAGCTGCCGTAACTTTCTCGAACAGTAACAGTTCGACTGGCGCTGGTCTGTATCTCGATACAAAGTATCTGCTTGTACGCGAACGAGTTGAGGAAAATGTTCTTTGTATTGAGTACATAAGTACAAATGATATGCTAGCGGATCCAATGACCAAAGGTCTTCCTCCTAATGTCTTCGTAGGACACGTGTCGAAGATGGGGCTTACTAAGGACTTAATTTAATAGCATATTGTACTTTTACTGGTCATTATTATTATTATTATGTTAATGAAAATTTTCCTCCTTATTCAGATTTTGTTTGTCTATTAGTTACACTTTGAGCTCATAATAGTGTAAAGACGTTATATAACAAAATTTGTCTTAGTCAATTGATCATTGCTTATTAGTTTTAAATTTGAGTCATAGTTTGACTAGTGGGGGTCCTGAGTTGATGTTCTTCTCTACGACTGTACTTATTGGCTATAATTTCGGTTTAAAACAAAAATGAGTATTATCCCGGCCGGACTTATTAAATGCTCATAGATAAATGATCGCTTGGTCAAGTGGGAGAATGTTGGAACCACGTTAGTGTGACCGTCACTGATCATCTATCCTTCCTGATATGATAATTGACGATAACTGAAATCCCTATGTCTAGTAAATATTCGATGGACGTATTTACTCTTAAAGACGTATTATAGGGTTTCCCATTAGGTGATTGGACTTAAGAGGACTAACAAGGCACGAATTAAACACCAGAGGGACTAAATGTGAAAATATGCTCCTTATATAAATGGAGAGTAATTAACCTAATTTTAGGTTAATCACACATAATCACAGCCTCCCTAATCACCCCAATTCGTCCTTAACCCTCTATTGAATTCATAAATTCAGAATTCATCATTCCATCCTTATTCAATCATCTTATTTTGGGAACCCGAATCAATGGCATCAATGTTTAATGCCCTCACAGGTTCCTCAGGATCAACCGGTACGTGTTTATTACGAATTGAATCATGTTATATTCCAACATCTTATTGAATAACAAAATTCGAAACAAATAGCATAAGAAAAAATAACATTTCTTGTGTGACTATGAAAGTTTCAAAATCAAATTTAGCAGCACATAATCTGAATCTCTGATATCTGAAGTGATTTCAGACAGTTCATGTGTATGCATGAATATGTCGTGCATAGATATAATATCATGGTGTATGTGATAATGAAAAAAATGATACGTTAACATCAAAACCTTTTATTCAATTAACATCAAACCTTTTATATATGCTAGTAAATTTATATACAAAAGATCAAAAGCAGCCCTCTTCTAGAACTTTTATCTTACCCAGTTTCGTGTAACGTGGTACTACCTCTTTGAAAATGTTCATTGCCTGATTCGCAATTGCGCAAAATATTCTTCGGGCTAAGCTACAAAGTGTTGCAACACCAAAATTACAAGACACGAAGACGATACCTAAAGCATCTTTGTTATTACTGTCTGCATATCTACCTTTCGACGTCTCTAATGCTTTTTTTTGGGTTTTTTTAGTCTATTTGGGATTTTTTGGTTTTTTTAGTCACTAAGTCAGACCAGCATCTTTCGTATATATTAAATCTAGAATGATTATAATGTGTGTCCTCCGTTTTCAATTACATAGTTGACGTATTCAATGGTACGTATACTCACTGGTCGTTCATAGTAGTTGTTATGTAGCATCTATATATATAAGTTAAGATGTCATCATCAAATTAAACTTCAGTTGTTATGTAACATTTATCTTACTTGTATGAATAATACTAGCACGTTACCCGCGTAATGCGACGGTGGTCGTGGCGGCGATGTGGTGTGGGGGGGGGGGCGACTGTTGGTGGTAGATGAGGCGTCGAGTGGTGTAGATAATTGATGTAAAAATAATTGATGTAAAAGGTTAATGGAGATATTTTAAAAGATAAAGAATTGATAGTGTAATTTAATCATTAATGTTAAGGGGTAGTGTAAGTGAAATTTTAAAGGGTGCTAAGTGAAAATATGACAGATTTTTCAACACTTTCCAAAAATAAAGTGTTAATCTTTTTATAGTATAGTATAGATATATAGATTACCAGTCATATGACCAAAAAAGTCTATAGAATGATATAAAATTTTGTAAACTTTCCATTTTTTTAAGGCAACAACGGATAAATGACTAACAACACCCCCACGCGGATAAAATTTCCCACTTGATCATGCATTAGTTATATTAATATTATTTCTATCTATAAATTAATAAAGAGAGTAAGTATAGGTTATCTGCATGTGGAAAGCTTTCTTTCTCTTCGTCATTATCAAGTTATACAAGTTGATTGGCTCTTGATGACAAATTCAATTGCGGTCAAGTTATTATACCATTATTTTATTTAATAAACGGGTAACACTAATTTGGAAGATGGTTTCCATTAATGTCGTCATATTCTTGACTATTTTTCTTGCCAATTTTTGTTATTATTGGGTATAAACATATAAATATATACAATGGATTTAATATGCATTAATCACTTTCTGTAATGAGACACTTGGTTATTCAAGTGATCAGTCCATGCTATTTCTTGCATGCGTTTTCCTAAAAATAGATGGTTCTTTGTGTTTATACTTTTATGAAGGAGAAAAAGAAAAGAAATTTTGAAAAACTTAAAACAATATACGTAAGGCGTCATAGGCGGAACTACACACATCCTAGGGGTAGCGCGGGCTACGAGTCCGCTAGATTTGTGAAGTGTAATTTTTTTTTGAAAAATGATATATTCTTTATTGGTGATACGGGTCAAACAAATATGGGATACCCGTCAATATAACTAATTCCAAACTTTCGAAAGATTATTATCGTAATAATAAAACTCATAAAGACGTACTTGTACAATTAAATGATAAATGAAAACTACAAAAGTGCCAAAAACTCTTAAAACCATTAAAAATAGCCAAAAATCCTAAAACATCGCTAAAAATCGTAACAATTTATCGATATCGTTATTTTAAGTTGATATAAGGCCAACGATAAAAAAAATTTGTGCTACTCGTCCCTTTCAATCCTGGTTCCACCACTGTAAGGCGTTATTATGAAATAAGACCATAAGATTTTAGTCTAGTAGTTAAAAGACGAATGTTTTATCGCGGATTCAAATCCGGACGTTGACATATATACTAACTTGTGAAAAATCTTTTAATACTAAAAACTTATCCACTAATCACAGTTTTTATTTCTTAAAGTTTGACTTTTGTTTCATTTTTTACTTTTATTTACACTTTTTTATGTTATTTCATAAA
>CM067173.1:18441554-18525544 GCA_034093135.1 Erigeron breviscapus
AGCTTTCCAGACGACCAAGATCACATAGGCGTCTGATGAGAGGTGGAGTCCAGGTAAACCCATTAACCCATCCTGGTGATATTATGAATATTGATGGGTCTCCCATCTTTGAAGAGGAAAATATTGATCCTTCTGTACAATCTGAACAGAGAGTGGACACTGAAGTCCAGGCTGTTGTACGAGAAGAGGTTATTGAAGGTGTTCAAACTGAAGAACAAGCATCTGGTGAGCAAGAGGCTCCACTGGACTTAAATGTGGAAGCTGGTGAACAGATAGATGTTGCTGGTGCTTCTTTTTGGGACGAGGCTGACTCTCCTATTTCTGGAGGTCAGAATTTGGATGTTAATATGGATTTTTTGGGCGAAGATGTACAGATTGAAACTTCACCAGAAATGCCACCTCCTCCACCAGAAACCGAAACACCTCAACCAGAAATACCACTTCCTACACCAGATATGCCACCACCAGAACCTTCAATGCCACCACCACCACCACCATCAATTCCTCAATCAACCCCATACTTCACACCATTCATTCAACCAACACAAACTCAATCATCACCAGTACACCAAACCGAACAAAGTGTGCCAGTCTCACATGTTGAAACTGAAGAGGACTGGACACAAGTACCATTGATGACCAGAGTGACTTCTCACCTGGAACAACCCAGTGGTCTCTCCACTTCTTCTTCCACCGAGGTCCAAGGCCTTCTTAGTAGGGTGGCGGACCTGGAGAGATCACTCCAGTCATCTTCCCAGGTTATTTCTGATTTCAAGTCTCTATTGTCAAACAACTTAGCATCAGAAATGAACCTCTTCGCTGGGAATGAGAAGATGGTTTTTGACAAACTGGATGAACTGGTACTGGCCACGAATGTTAATTCTCAAAATTTAAGGGTGGCAGTACAAGGGTTGGAAGGAAAGATTGTGAACTCTGTTGAGACTGCAGTGGAGAATAAGGTTGTACAACCACTAGCAGGTCTTAAAGATGAGGTTGAGAAGATTGTGACAAGAGTTGGTGCACTGGAGAGCAGGCCAACATTTGATCAGACTGATCTGGTCAACACCCTCAGTGACGAAGTTGTCAGAAAATTCAAGGGTGATATGCTGAAAGAGATCTCAGATGAAATATATGGATCAATCCTTAGATCTTTTCAGGATGTGATGTTGCCAGAAGTTGTTAAGAGGATAGAAGTTGAGCTGCCCAAGGACTTGCCAGAATCAATTGAAAGTATTAAAAGGGAAGTCCAGGCACTCAAAACTGGTATGACTGCTTCATTGCCAGAACAAGGAAGAACCTTTGGTTCCTTTGATAGACATATGATGGAAGAGTTGTGGAATGATCTGAAGTCAAGGACTAGAGATCATTCCAAGGGGGAAAAACGTTCAGTTCCATCTACTGGTGAACAAGAAGGGTTAATAAGGAGAAAGAGAGAAGTTGCCAGAGCAGTCGCTACTGAAAGCGTCGTGCAACAGAGACAAGTGACTGGTACTGATGCCAGTGCACGTATGGTTGAAAGAACACAAGAAGCTACTGGTACTGAAGCCAGTGAGCCCCAGTTCGAAAGCTTCCCAGACATTCCTACCACACTGAAGGCAGTTAAAGGAAAAGAAAAGGTAGTGGCTGGTGAAGAAGAAGAACAAGTTGAAGATGTTGACAACGAAACTTCAAGGAAGTTGCAACAACAGTGTATCATGATCGAAATCTTCAAGGATAATCAAAGAAATGAACTGCTGGCCCATCATAGGGATATGGCTACAATGGGTACTCTGGACTCCTACAACGCTGGCAGGTTAGGCGTAAATATTGAAGTTTTTAAAAGGATGAAGGAGGATCCCAGAGTTCAACAATGTCTTGATGCACTGGACGATGTCCATATACGCTCGTTCTATGCTGAAGAAGAGCAGGTATATGACTCGTTGATTTATGGTGTAACCATTCCAGAGTTGATCAGACAGAGAAAGGAGGAGCTGGTAAGCCTCCAGAAGAAAATAAGAAGAAATGCTGGTGCTCTGGAACTGGAATACAGAAAGAGAATGACTGGTCTACCCAAGCTTACAGCCAAGCAACTGAAGGCAATTAAAGATGGTGATGTTAGCACTTTCATTCCACTGGATACAACTCTGAAAATCAATAGACAAGAACACCAGTCCACTGAAGGACAACAGAGTGGTGTATCCAGGGATACTGAAGATATGGTTCAGTTGGCTAAGCAAAGGGCTAAATATGATGAAATGATGAAGTTCAGGGCCAATGCAAGAAGGATTATTAATGCTGAAATCACACTGGCTGAACATCATCAAGGTATGACCAGGTTTAATGTAAAGTTGACCAGAGAAGGTAACTTTACTGATGAAAGAAAAGATACTTCAGTCCAAGCATTTGGATGGACTGAACTAAAGGAGATTGGAATGACTTTCAAAGGCAAGACTGATCTCTCTCCAGACGTGAAGGCTTTTATGAAAAGAATTGAGAAAGTCTGGAAGAGAATTCAACAGATGGAAGCTGTGTTGGGTCTGAGACCACCAGTGTCTGTTCCATCATCTCCATCTCCTAAGAGGAAGGCTACTGAAGATGCTCCAGAAAGGACGTCAAGAAGAAGGGCCTGAACTCTTACCATTGTACTTGTTGTAATTATTTGTTTATGAAAGTTGTAATTATTTTCCTTTTTGATGAAAGTAATAATAGTTGCAAGTTTTTATTTTTACAAGTAGAATGACCAGATTTAGTCTAAGTTAGAACTTAAAAGATGAAACTGAAAACACTCATGATCTATAAAGTGTTTTCCAGTAACTTAGATTTTTTAGACTTAAATCGACCAAGTGTTTTCCAGACATACAAATTTGTATATCTATAAGTCTGAAAAATACTTGCATTATTTCTAAACAAATAGGGGGAATTTGTTAGGTCCAGATTTAGTCTAAGTTAGAACTTAAAAGATGAAACTGAAAACACTCATGATCTATAAAGTGTTTTCCAGACATACAAATTTGTATATCTATAAGTCTGAAAAATACTTGCATTATTTCTAAACAAATAGGGGGAATTTGTTAGGTCCAGATTTAGTCTAAGTTAGAACTTAAAAGATGAAACTGAAAACACTCATGATCTATAAAGTGTTTTCCAGACATACAAATTTGTATATCTATAAGTCTGAAAAATACTTGCATTATTTCTAAACAAATAGGGGGAATTTGTTAGGTCCAGATTTAGTCTAAGTTAGAACTTAAAAGATGAAACTGAAAACACTCATGATCTATAAAGTGTTTTCCAGTAACTTAGATTTTTTAGACTTAAATCGACCAAGTGTTTTCCAGTAACTTAGATTTTTTAGACTTAAATCGACCAAGTGTTTTCCAGACATACAAATTTGTATATCTATAAGTCTGAAAAATACTTGCATTATTTCTAAACAAATAGGGGGAATTTGTTAGGTCCAGATTTAGTCTAAGTTAGAACTTAAAAGATGAAACTGAAAACACTCATGATCTATAAAGTGTTTTCCAGACATACAAATTTGTATATCTATAAGTCTGAAAAATACTTGCATTATTTCTAAACAAATAGGGGGAATTTGTTAGGTCCAGATTTAGTCTAAGTTAGAACTTAAAAGATGAAACTGAAAACACTCATGATCTATAAAGTGTTTTCCAGACATACAAATTTGTATATCTATAAGTCTGAAAAATACTTGCATTATTTCTAAACAAATAGGGGGAATTTGTTAGGTCCAGATTTAGTCTAAGTTAGAACTTAAAAGATGAAACTGAAAACACTCATGATCTATAAAGTGTTTTCCAGTAACTTAGATTTTTTAGACTTAAATCGACCAAGTGTTTTCCAGACATACAAATTTGTATATCTATAAGTCTGAAAAATACTTGCATTATTTCTAAACAAATAGGGGGAATTTGTTAGGTCCAGATTTAGTCTAAGTTAGAACTTAAAAGATGAAACTGAAAACACTCATGATCTATAAAGTGTTTTCCAGTAATACAAATTTGTATATCTATAAGTGAAAAATACTTTTAAGCATTCCTTTTGCATTTAAGTGAATTTGTCCAAATACTCTCGATCTTAAACAGGGATACTTCACAACTTTAAGTATCTCGATCCCAAAGAGTTATTTGACAAACATAGATCATATTGTAACTCATAGGTTGTTAGGATACTCACTTAATTGTGTTATCTTGATTCCGCAACAACCTTGTATTTTATTTACACATCAATAAATGAAATACCCATGAAACATACATAATGGTCCACTTTATTTGTTTATTGCTTTAAGTCTTGTATTACTTTGTTTATATATCTTGCATATTTATTTACAAGTAATACTAGTCCATTTCTAGTGATTATTAGACTTGTTGTATTTTACACTTTCTATTGGTTAACCATCTCGTTAATTAAGGGACTCACAAGATCGTCCTAGTGAAGATCGTCTTTGTGTCATCTTCTTCATCAGAATATCAGTTTTAACCAAAAACTCCATTAATGACAAAAAAAACTTCAATATCTTTTGAATTACTGGGAGTTAAATCACGAAATCACTTGCAAACTGATTGTATTCACGTCCACAACCAATTTATGAACAAAATTCAACACAAAACACAACAGATTCAAATCCCTCAAATTCGCGCCAAAAACACAAAATTCAATCTCGAGAATTAGATTGAATTGGAACTTGAAACTTGACAGGATTATGTTTTCAACAACCACGAATCTATTGGTGAACAAATAATTATGATTTTATGTGATTTGAAGTGTGAATTTTGATGAACCAGTAGGTAAAAAAATACGAACAGAATTGTAAATAATTTTGATTTTGTTGAATTTGTGATTGAATTCAGTTATGGATCGTCATCAGATTGATGTTTTGCTCTGATACCACTTGTTATAACACGATTTCTATCACTGAATTCAATTCATCAATGGCGGTTTGGATAGTGTGTGTTCTTGGTGTTTGTGTGTGTTTTGAGAGAGAATCGTAGGTAACTGTGTGTGAATTAACAGGTATAAAAGTTATACAAAGGTTATGTGTAATGTTATGATCTCTAAGGTATGAGAGGGCTATTTATAGTCTAATTCTACAATTATGCTAATTGTCACAATTAGCCCCTCAACCTTAGTAATCATTTATCTATGAATTAACAACAAGAAATTCCTCTAATCATTTATCTATGAATTAACAACAAGAAATTCCTCTAATCTAGATTACAATTTATCACTATTTTTGGATTTCTAACAAACACCAGCAAATGAGACTTTAGGTGGATTCAGGTCAACTTGTGAAGGCTCATCCACGACATTGGTTACTTTCTCAACTTGAAGTTGTTGCTCAGGTGCTGCAGACGACTCCTCCTGGGCATGCACATTCTTGATTTGGCCTACACCACTCTTTTCTTTATCATCCTTGTCTTTTAAAGGGGTTTCCCTATTGGTATAAGAACCACCACCTTTATTGACAATAGGAACACCATCACTATTCTTTGATGGTACGTTAGCCTGTTGCACCACCGTCTCTGATTTCTTTTCAGATGAACCCTTCTTTGTGTTTTTCAATATAGATTGAATCGGTTGAGCATTGACTCTACCATCGAGTTTTTTGATTCTACCTGCTAACCCACTGTTAAAGTTTGTGGATTTTTGAGTATGCGAACCCTCCATATCTAATCACACCATGCAGATCTAAGAACCACGAGACCCCAGAGCCCAACAAAAAAAGAAAAACCCTAAAACCCTAAAAACCCTAATTGCAAAAACAATCGCCTTAATAAGTTAACAAATCCGAAGTTGCTCTTGCTTAACTACACCAGTAGCCGCGATCACGAAGCTGGTAACCAATCAGGGGAAAGAAGATGACAGTTAGGGTTTGACGATCGTAAGACAAACAAGAAACCCTAGCAAAAACGTGAAAACTAGATAATAAAGCGACTCATCCTAATCAGAGCACCAATAGTGGTACTTTGATCACAACTAACCACCATAATTGCTAGTTAACGACGAATTGAAGGGAAGAATTGAAGAAAATTGTTGATCGCCATTGCTAGGGAGAGTACACGTTTACCTAATATAAATCTAAAATTTTCTTATGCATTTTAATTTCATGATTATTATGTTTTTTTATGGTATTATTGTTACTGTGGTATTTATGTAAATATTAGTGTTTCATGAAATTATTTTTCTATAGAATATGGACAAGTCTTGGATTAACATAGCTCATAGGACAAAGGATCCTAGATATGAGTTGGGTGTGAAAGAGTTCCTTAATTTCGTCTACCGTAACAAAGAAGAGTCGTCAAAAATCTCATGTCCTTGCAAAAAGTGTAACAACTTTCGTGTTCATAACAAATTCAAGGTCTACTCACATTTGATGCAAAAAGGAATTTCTGCTAGTTACGATAGGTGGATATATCATGGCGAGTCTTGTGATGTTTCTGATGATGATTATGGTAGTGATGAGTCTATTGATGAAGGAGACGATGATAATTTTGACGTAATGTTTGATAATATAGCTGAAAGTAGGTGGGGTGACAATTGGAAAACTAGTGATGAATCTCCAAGTAACTTAGAAAAAGACTTAGAAACCACCCGTACATTGTTGGAAGAATCCCATGAAGAGCTTTACATAGGATGTCAAAATTTTTCAAAATTTTCGTTCATCGTTAATATCTTACACTTGTAGACAACAAGTGGATGGTCTATTAAGTCATTTGATTTTTTGCTTGATGTTTTTAAAAAGGCCTTGCCAACTTCAGCATCAGTTCCGAACAAATTTTATGAAGCAAAAAAGTACATACGTGATTTGGGTTTTCACGGAGAAAAAATTGATGCTTGTGTTAATGATTGTGTCCTTTATCGAAATGAGTACTCATCTCACACTCAGTGTCCAAGTTATGATTGCAGAGAGCCTCGGTATACTGGAAAAGATTTTAATATACCACGAAAGGTGCTTAGGTACTTCCCTCTCAAACCTATGATAATGTAGTTAGGCATAGATGAACAAACTCCTTGTGACATGAGGTGGCACAAGGACACATGAGTAAACAATGATAATGTAGTTAGGCATCCCGCAGATAGTGAGGCATGGAAACACCTGGATAAAGTGTTTCCTGCTTTTTTCCAATGATCCACGCAGTATACGGCTGGGGTTGGCAACTGATGGATTTAATCCGTTTGGTAACCTTAGTAATGCATATAGCATATGGCCTGTCTTTGTTGTCCCATATAATTTGCCACCATGGAAATGTATGAAAGACCCATACATGTTTATGCCACTGTTGATTCCAGGCCCCAAATCACCTGGAATTAATATTGATGTTTACTTGCACCCTTTAATCGATGAACTTAACGAGTTATGGGTTGGTGTAAGCTCATATGATGCATATAGAAAAAGAAACTTTACACTACGTCCAGCCCTATTGTGGACAATAAATGATTTCCTGGCATATTCTATGTTGTCTGGGTGGAGTGTCAAAGGCTACAAGGCTTGCCCAACGTGTATGAATGACACATCATCTCATTACTTGACTCATAGTTGTAAGATATGCTATATGGGTCATCGAATATTTTTTTCATCCACTAATCAATGGCGGAAAGATAAAAAGAATTTTGATGGGACGGTGGATTTTCGAGATCTAGTCATACCTAAGACTGGCAATGAAATTGTGTATGATATTGAGTGTACAATTAGTGAGTCAGCAAACCCAAGACACAAGGAAGATGCGAACGAGGGTGAATGGCATCTATCAACTCAACATGAAGGCCGATGAAGTTACAAGACACATGGAGGCAAAACGGGAGTCAAACGAAGAGAATCAAGAAGATGCAGCAGCTTCCAGCACCGCTGGCTTCACCAATCAAAGACCCCAGCGCCGCTGGAGCCAATCCCAGCGCCGCTGGTCGGCCGAGGTCCAGACTCAACTTTTGCCTTATAAATAAAATAATAAGCCTTCAAACCCTAAGGGAGAGCAGATTTCAGCCACCAGGTCGAGACACATAAACCCTAGGTCGAAAATTGCAGATTTTCAGGAGGATTTGGAGCTTCTAACACCTCTTGATCTTCATCTTCAACCTTGATCTATTACTCTTATTTACTTTCTAGTTGATAAAAAATGTCTTTCATCTTTTCAGACTTTGTTATTCCTTTAATAATGTCCGGTTAGTAGGCTTTCTACTTGTTTGGATTGATGTGATCATGTAGACTTTTATTTATCTTATTTCAGTAGTTAGATCTGTTGGATTGTGATTATTGTTTGTCGTAGATCCATGGTTAATGAGTTCTTCATATTATTATAGGTTCTATATCTGAATATATTAGTTTAATTCTGATGATCGGTCTATAATCATACACTAGGACTAATATATAAAGATGGAAAACACTAATCGGTCTTGAATTAGATGTAAAAGGTGATTCAGTTCTAATGGATGGATCCAGAACCATAGTAGTTAGAACAAGTTGAACATGAAGCTTAACAATGTCAGACGTGATCTAGTGACATGGAAACGTGCATTATGGTCACCAGAGGGAATTATTATCTGGTCATGGCTTAAGAGCCGGGTATAGCTAAAGATGGATCAGTAACACAAACTTAGGTAATAAAGGTTAAACAATGAATCTAACGAGAATTTGTTTAAAGAGTAGTGTGAGTCTAGCGACAGCGCTACTTACATAGGTGAAGTGAATTTAGGGAGAATCTGAGCCGTGATGGAGATGCCAAACAAGTATTTGTTTTTAATTACTGTTTCTGCTTTACAATTTTAGTTACTAGGCTAAAAGAGGCTTCTCGCTAGACCAAGCGGTTACGGCTTCTATTTTGCTTTTATTTGTTTTTAGTAGTTTAAATAGGAAATCGTGACAACCCACAACCGCTAGAATTACACATTTTATTAGACTAGGTAGTGCAAGCGTCCCTGCGAACGATCCTGTACTTATCACTTACTATACTACACTTGACCGGGTTCTCTGCCCGTAATTGTGTGTTTAGTTTGAGGTATTTACTTGTACAACATTTTATAAATTTAAAACCAGTGATATTTTTCTAATTAAAAATCATTTTTGTTTTTCTCCTTAAAATAAAACATACATCATATGTTTTTGGCGCCGTTGCCGGGGATCCGTCGCATTCTTAGTTTAGTAGTGTAGTTCGATCCTATCTTGGGTTTCGGCATGAGGTAGTTAATTTTCTGTTTTTAGGATTAATCATTTTAGGATTCATTTTCTTTTAGTCTAGTTAGTAGTATTTTCATTTTCTTTAAAATTCAAAAATCCAAAAATATTTTATCTTTTTGAGTTTTTAGTTGTTAAGATTAGTTAATTTAAGTTTAAGTTTAGTTTTATTTGTTTTGAAGTTACTAATCATTTTAGTTTTTGTCCTTGTTTTCTTTTCCTTTCACTTTTGTTTAGTGTGTTTCAGCCAGGAATAATTAGGATGCATTGGAATCGATCTGAACAACCTGTTTTGGGAATGGAGAATGTCGTTAAGAAGGTGAAAAGCGAAATCGAGAGATGTACTGGAGGTCCCAGCGCCGTTGGGGGGAGCTCACCAGCGCCGCTAGGCAGTCCTGAACCATAAAAAAAATTCCCGTTTCACACCGCCATCGCTTGCAAGCCGTTTGATAACAGGCAAGGAATGGATTTACATTTGACTGAAGGAGAATATGAGTTTACGGTGTCATATAGTCATTGTGAGATCATGCAAAAAGTAGCCAACTTTCGTCAAGGAAATTACAACAGTCATGAAGAAGCATTAAGAGAGGTGACAAATTTGGCGGATGAATTAGGACAACACGTGCTTTTGGTTTGGAAATACAAGGAAATGCATGATCAAACCAATAAAATAAGAAAATATTGTCTACCATTAGAATATCGGATCAAGGAAGCTAGCGGAATCTTGGAAGGTCAAAGGCAAGACATAATGAAGAAGATCAAGCACCAAGAGAAATCAAAAGAAGAACGGATCGAGCTAGTTGCAAGAATTGAAGCGAGGATTTCAGAGCGAAACACAAGAATTGAAGAACCGGTCTTGCGTCAGGAGAAACCAGCGCCACTGGAGAGCACTCCCAGCGCCGCTGACAGGAGCTTTCGGGGTAAATGTCTCCCAAGCAAGAGCATTAGGGAGACTGGTCCTCAAACAAACGAACGGATGCTGTTAAACTCCATGATTTAAAGTTGCCTCGAGTCCCGAAAGAAAAAGCAATTGGAAGGAAGGGGTCCAGATACAAGGGGATATCTAGCAGCTCTCCGAAGGAGGAAGCGTTGATAGCAATGAAAAACTTCAAACAGGAAAAAACGGAGACTTGGGAGCATGGCGACGCATGAAGACGATGATAGACTTATTGGGAGCAGAAAAAGAGAACATGAGAGAACAAGTGGAAGTATTTTATAACGGTCTGAACATAAGCACAAGAAAGGCGTTTAGCAAAGGGTTTGTCCGAAATATCATATTAACAGAACCCGAGAGGATCATGAAGTTCTCGGAGAAGAATGGGAGCAAAAATGGAAAATCGGGGGCTGCCACGGAGCCACCAGCGCCGCTGGTGGGAGGAACCAGCGCTGCTGGAAGCACCCAGTTTCCAACTGGAGCAGCCCAGCGCCGCTGATGGGGCTTACTTAGCGCCACTGGTACCCCTTGCACTCCCGAATCTCGCAAAAATTCATCCGTTACCACCCAAGCCAGCTCTGGAAATCAAGTACCGATCGATGTGGAAATGGTTGAAGCAAATGAAGCACGAAGGAACACAGGAAGCTTGGAGGAGAGAAGAGGACCTCACGTGAAAAAAGCCATAAGTTACTTCCAACGTTACCCAGCGGGAACCGGCCCCCGGCCGACCCTGTCTTCTTCCTCAACCTAGTTCCTAGGCCGAGTCCGGCTGAAGACTCGTTAAATTAAGCGCTTCTTGGGAAGCAACCCAAGCTTTGTTTAGTTTTATTTTTATTTTTTTATTTTTATCTTTCTAGGAATTTGTGACTAATTGCAATTTAGTTATTGTTTTTAATATAATCATTTGTGACCTGTTTTGTATGAGATTTATCTTTAAATTCACAGATGCAAGCTTTGAATAGATTAAAGAAACAAACACGATTGCAATGGAGTTACGAGTTTCCATTTGTTTTGTTTTTATTTTTATCTTTTTAGGAATTTGTGACTAATTGCAATTTAGTTATTGTTTTTAATATAATCATTTGTGACCTGTTTTGTATGAGATTTATCTTTAAATTCACAGATGCAAGCTTTGAATAGATTAAAGAAACAAACACGATTGCAATGGAGTTACGAGTTTCCATTTGTTTTTTTTTTATTTTTATCTTTCTAGGAATTTGTGACTAATTGCAATTTAGTTATTGTTTTTAATATAATCATTTGTGACCTGTTTTGTATGAGATTTATCTTTAGATTCACAGATGCAAGCTTTGAATAGATTAAAGAAACAAACACGATTGCAATGGAGTTACCAGTTTCTATTTTTATTTTTTTATTTTTATCTTTCTAGGAATTTGTGACTAATTGCAATTTAGTTATTGTTTTTAATATAATCATTTGTGACCTGTTTTGTATGAGATTTATCTTTAAATTCACAGATGCAAGCTTTGAATAGATTAAAGAAACAAACACGATTGCAATGGAGTTACGAGTTTCCATTTGTTTTGTTTTTATTTTTATCTTTCTAGGAATTTGTGACTAATTGCAATTTAGTTATTGTTTTTAATATAATCATTTGTGACCTGTTTTGTATGAGATTTATCTTTAAATTCACAGATGCAAGCTTTGAATAGATTAAAGAAACAAACACGATTGCAATGGAGTTACGAGTTTCCATTTGTTTTGTTTTTATTTTTATCTTTCTAGGAATTTGTGACTAATTGCAATTTAGTTATTGTTTTTAATATAATCATTTGTGACCTGTTTTGTATGAGATTTATCTTTAAATTCACAGATGCAAGCTTTGAATAGATTAAAGAAACAAACACGATTGCAATGGAGTTACGAGTTTCCATTTGTTTTTGTTTTTATTTTTATCTTTCTAGGAATTTGTGACTAATTGCAATTTAGTTATTGTTTTTAATATAATCATTTGTGACCTGTTTTGTATGAGATTTATCTTTAAATTCACAGATGCAAGCTTTGAATAGATTAAAGAAACAAACACGATTGCAATGGAGTTACGAGTTTCCATTTGTGTTTGTTTTTATTTTTATTTTTTTATTTTTATCTTTCTAGGAATTTGTGACTAATTGCAATTTAGTTATTGTTTTTAATATAATCATTTGTGACCTGTTTTGTATGAGATTTATCTTTAAATTCACAGATGCAAGCTTTGAATAGATTAAAGAAACAAACACGATTGCAATGGAGTTACGAGTTTCCATTTGTGTTTGTTTTTATTTTTATTTCATTTTTATTTATGTTTTAGCTCGTATTATGAGAGAACAAGTGGAAGTATTTTATAACGGTCTGAACATAAGCACAAGAAAGGCGTTTAGCAAAGGGTTGGTCCGAAATATCATATTAACAGAACCCGAGAGGATCATGAAGTTCTCGGAGAAGAATGAGAGAAAAATTGGAAAATCGGGGGCTGCCACGGAGCCACCAGCGCCGCTGGTGGGAGGAACCAGCGCCGCTACTGTTCCAGCCCACACAGATCACCAAAAAACCAAAAAAATCAGAAAAACCCAAAAAATCCAAAAAAAGAAAAATCAGAAAAACCAAAAAACCAAAAAAAGAAAAATCAGAAAAACCAAAAAATCCAAAAAAAGAAAAATCAGAAAAACAAAAAACCAAAAAAAGAAAAATCAGAAAAACAAAAATCCAAAAAAAAAAAATCAGAAAAACCAAAAAATCCAAAAAAAAGAAAAATCAGAAAAACCAAAAAACCAAAAAAGAAAAATCAGAAAAACCAAAAAATCCAAAAAAAAGAAAAATCAGAAAAACCAAAAAACAAAAAAAGAAAAATCAGAAAAACCAAAAAATCCAAAAAAAGAAAAATCAGAAAAACAAAAATCCAAAAAAAGAAAAATCAGAAAAACCAAAAATCCAAAAAAAGAAAAATCAGAAAAACAAAAAACCAAAAAAAGAAAAATCAGAAAAACAAAAATCCAAAAAAAGAAAAATCAGAAAAACCAAAAATCCAAAAAAAGAAAAATCAGAAAAACCAAAAATCCAAAAAAAAAAATCAGAAAAACCAAAAAATCCAAAAAAAAGAAAAATCAGAAAAACCAAAAAACAAAAAAAGAAAAATCAGAAAAACCAAAAAATCCAAAAAAAAGAAAAATCAGAAAAACCAAAAAATCCAAAAAAAAGAAAAATCAGAAAATACCAAAAAACAAAAAAAGAAAAATCAGAAAAACCAAAAAATCCAAAAAAAGAAAAATCAGAAAAACAAAAATCCAAAAAAAGAAAAATCAGAAAAACAAAAAACCAAAAAAAGAAAAATCAGAAAAACAAAAATCCAAAAAAAGAAAAATCAGAAAAACCAAAAATCCAAAAAAAGAAAAATCAGAAAAACCAAAAATCCAAAAAAAGAAAAATCAGAAAAACCAAAAATCCAAAAAAAGAAAAATCAGAAAAACAAAAAACCAAAAAAATCAGAAAAACCCAAAAAATCCAAAAAAAAGAAAAATCAGAAAATACCAAAAAGAGAAGAAGATGGAGAAGCATCAAATGGAGTCGACTCAACCTTTGAAGATTATTATCATTCACAGTCACCCTACACATGCCATCTTCAACATTTCATGCAATCTAAACCCGGGAAGTTTCGTTATTCCTTATCTTTTTTTATGTTTTTCCTATTTCCCTTTCTGTTTTCTAATGTCTAGTACAACAGGGACGTTGTACAATTTAAGTGTAGGGGGATGGAATAGGAAAAATCCGGTGTTTTATTGTTTGAAAATTTAAGTTTTCTACTACTCATTTCATGCAAAATTTAAATTTTTCTTGTGTCAAAAACATTTTGAGAATAAAAGCTTTGCAAGAAGACAAAAGATGACGATAATTAACAAACATTAGCTTTGGTAGATGAACGGTTAGTTAGAACTTTTAGTTTAGCTATAGATTTGTGGTTGTTCATTTTTCCAAATGGATTAGAGCTTAGACTGAAACTTATATGCGATTTAGTTTGCCATAGCACATTTAACCAGACTTTAATATGCCTTGCAATTGGAACTATCTAGTCATTAGTATAGGTATATTAATTGGACTGTAATGATTTAAGTGCTTGTGTAGGAACTATTTTAGATGTATGGTTTGTAACGACCCTACTTTTTAACATTATATATGTTCTAGTTATGTTGTCTATGATCCCGCAAGCCATAGTTATAATTGAAGCTAGTAGATAATGCCCCTAAATTAGCAATCCAAAGCTATTGTTCAGTTCTAAATTTAATTTATAAAATGCCATTGAACAAAATTTTTATTGATGATCAATCAAGTTATAAATGATAAATTGAGCCTCACAAGTTGAGATATCAATCAAAATTTTTATAAATGTCCAACAAATCAATCACCAAACCAATTTAAGTAAATATGACATGAGAATAAAGATTTCTATCTCAAAGTATATTTATAAATTAATATGTACATAAAAGTGTTTAAATAATAATAAGTATATGTATATGTGCTTAAAATAAATACAAGTTTATAAATAAAGGCTTATGTAACAAATTAAAAACACAAAAATATATACATACATACATATATACACGACATATATATGTATATACATACTAGAATAAAAATTAACTTACACTACAAACTAATACAATTAACCTTACAAAATATATAAATACACTTACATCTAACATACATACACATTTTATACAACAAATTTATAAAAAAAAAAGAGAAAAACCCTCCCAATACCCCATGAGGCCGTCCCCCCCTTCACACCACACACATTCATTTCAAAACTATACTTACACTCTTTTCACTCTTGGAACTCACCACTCCAACACACACTTCTTACACTCTTCACACACTTCTTTTCTCTCAAGAAAAACTCTCCATCTCTTCCTTTTCTCCTTCTTATTTTCGGCCAAGAGAAAAAGCAAGAACAAGGCTAGCATAAATCAATATAAACATATATTAATAATAAGGGTTTTGTGAGTCCCTTAAGTTCGATGGTTAACCAGGAAAGTGTAAAATACAACAAGTCTAATAATCACTAGAATGGACTAGTATTACTTATAAATAAATGCAAGAATATATAAACAAAGTAATACAAGACTTAAAGCAATAAACAAGTAAAGTGGAGCATTATGTATTTTTCAATTGTGTATTTTATTTATGATGTTAAATAAAATACAAGGTTGTGCGGAATCAAGATAATACAAATAAGTATGTATCCTAACAACCTATGAGTTACAAATAATCTATATTTGTCAAATAACTCTTTTGGATCGAGATACTTAAAGTTGTGAAGTATCCCTGTTTAAGATCGAGAGTATTTAGACAAATTCACTTTCATGCAAAGTGTATGCTTAAAAGTATTTATATCAAGGAAATGACTTTGTATTTATAGGCAACAAAATTCACCAGTGAATTTTGTGCCGTACAAATATGGTTGCATACATTTAATGATCCGACAAGAACATTAAATGTATTGGATAAGGAATAAGGATAAAGTCACATCAAATGACTTTGTATCCTTTTATCCAACCACCTTTACATACGTATACTTTGGTAAAGAACAAGTGGATTGTTCTTTGGAAAGTGTGTGAAGGGAAAAGTCAATCCTCGATATCAGTGTTCAGACTTGTAGGGTCTAGAACACTAACAATCCTCCAATGTACAGATCTGGTAAGACTTTCCAGTGGACTCCGCCATTTGTCAGTCTTCTTTCTTCAGACTTCAGTCTTTGACTTCAGTCAGAATGTCTTTAGTAGAGTTGATCTGGACTGGGGGTGAAGTCTAGTGAGCTAATCTGGAGAATACTCCAGATTTCCTATACAAGTATTTGCTCACTGATCTTCCATTATTTCTGGACAAATCTTCAGAGGGACTCCAGATTTCCTATACAAGTATTTGCTCACTGATCTTCCATTACTTCTGGACAAATCTTCAGAGGGACTCCAGATTCCAAGTCTGGAGTAGGTCCAGTAGAACACGTTTCTGGACAGATCTTCAGTAAGGCTCCAGTAGTCGAGTCTGGAGCGAGTCCGGTAAATCTGGACTAAATCTGGACCTAACAAATTCCCCCTATTTGTTTAGAAATAATGCAAGTGTTTTCAAGCTTGAATCTATTCATTTTGTATGCTTGAAAAACACAAGTTTTGACTTAGTCTAAAAATCTAAGTTACTGGAAAACACTTTATAGATCATGAGTGTTTTCAGTTTCATCAATTAAGTTCTAACTTAGACTAAATCTGATCATTTACTTATATGAATAAAAAATTGTAACTATTATTACATACATCAACTGATAAATAGTTTACAATTTTCATAAAACAATAATTTACAATTGGTAAATAATAAGAGTCAGGCCCTTCTTTTTGATGTCTGTCCTGGAGCATCTTCAGTAGCCTTTCTCTTTGGTGATGGAGAAGATGGTATTGAATCTGATGATCTTATGCCCATTGCAACTTCCATCTGTTGCTTTCTTCTCCATACCTTTTCAACCCTTTTCAGAAATGCCTTAACATCATTCGACACATTTGTCTTCCCCCTGAACGTTAAAGCGATTTCTTTCAGTTCACTCCATCCAAATGCTTGGACTGAAGTACTTTTCCTCTCATCAGTAAAGTTACCCTCCCTGGTCAACTTTACTTCAAACTTAGACATGCCTCCATTATCTTCAGCCAATTTGATTTCAGCACCAGTGATCCTTCTAGCATCAGCCCTGAAATTCAACATCTCATTGTACTTATCTTTCAGTTTGGCTTGCTGGACCAATGCTTCAGTTTCCTTGGACACTCTCCTTTGCACTACAGCAGATTGGAGTTCTTGACGATTTATTTTTCGAGAAGTGTCCAGGGGAATGAAAGTGCTTACATCAGCATCTTTGATTGCTTTGATTTGTCTGGCAGTCAACTTTGGTAAACCAGTAAGTCTCTTCCTGTACTCTATCTCCAGAGCACCAGCATTCTTTCTGATCTTTTTCTGGAGACTTACCAGTTCATCCTTTCTTTGTCTGATGAGTTCTGGTACACTCACGCCATAGATTATCGAATCATAGACTTGTTCTTCTTCAGCGTAGAATGAGGGTACATGAACATCATCCAGTAAACTCAAACATTGATGAACTCTGGGGTCATCCTTCATCTTTTTATACACTTCAATATTAATGCCTAACCTTCCAGCATTGTAAGAGTCCAGAGCCCCCATTGATGCCATCTCCCTTTGATGGGCCAGCAGTTCATCTTTTTGATTTCTTTTGAAAATCTCTATCATGATGCATTCTTGTTCAAGTTTCTTGGATGTTTCATCATCAGCATCTTCAACAGTTTGCTCTTCCTTTCCAGATTCCATTTGTTGTTTTCCCTTAACTGACTTCAGAGATGATGGAATATCTGGGAAGGACTCAAACTGGGGCTCACTGGCTTCAGTACCAGTAGCTTCTTCAGTTAGCCCGGCTTTAGTGCCATATGCTCTTTGTGACAATTTCTTCAGTGTTTGGTCACCAGACGACTTTTCCCCCTTGGAATGATCACCAGTCCTTGACTTGAGATCATTCCATAATTCTTCCAGCATATGTCTGTCTAGTGCACCAAATGTTATACCTGTTACTGGAGTTGTTTCAGTTACAACTTTCTTTAGTGCCTGCACTTCCTTCTGAACATTTGCAACAGCTTTAGGCAAGTGTTTTGGCAACTTCTCATCCAGTAAGTTGTCTACTTGGGGTAACACCCCATCATGAATGCTACGAAGAACAGTCTCAGAAACTTCTTCACATATTTCTTTCAGCATATTGTTTCTGAACTTCCTTGTACATGCATCACTTATTGTGCTGACAACTGCATCCTGGTCTAGTGTGAGTCTAGTCTCCAGAGAACTGACCCTGAAAACCAAATTCTGAACATCTTCTTTCAGACCTGCCAGTTCGCCAGTGACTGCAGTCTGAACAGAATTAACCAACCTTGTCTCTAGACCCTGGACTGCCACTTTGAAACTTTCAGTGTTGTTGTTTGTGGCCAGTACCAGTTCATTAAGCTTCTCATAAACCAGCTTCTCATTCCCAGCAAAGACATTCATCTCAGATGCCAGGTTATTTGATAATAATGATTTGAAGTCTGAAATAACCTGAGATGAAGTCTGGAGTGATCTCTCCAGGTCCGCCACCTTACTTAAAAGGCCTTGGACCTCGGCAGAAGATGAAGTGGAGAGACCATTGGGAGGTTCAAGAGTTGAGGGTAATCTGGTCATTAGAGGAACTTGTGCCCAGTCCTCTTCAGTTGCAGCTTCAGATGTTGCAACTGGTGACTCCGGCGCACGAGGTGGAGGTTGAGATTGTGAAGGTTGAGTGGTTGCTGGAGTGAAGTATTGAGTGTGTTCTGGAATTGAAGGTGGTGGTGGCATTTCTGGTGGAGGTGTTGGCATTTCTGGTAGATTTTCTTCTTCTTGTACATCTTCACCCAGAAAATTCATGTTAACATCAAAGCCTTCAGACATTGGGGAGTCAACATCATCCCATTCTGGAGTAGTCCCAACTGTCTGTTCACCAGGCTGTTCACCAGTTTCTACATGAACCTGTTCACCAGCCTCT
Source organism: Erigeron breviscapus (assembly GCA_034093135.1). Lineage (NCBI taxonomy): Eukaryota > Viridiplantae > Streptophyta > Magnoliopsida > Asterales > Asteraceae > Erigeron > Erigeron breviscapus. The sequence continues at coordinate 18,460,251 of CM067173.1, forward strand.
ACATTCAAGTCCAGTGGAGCCTCTTGCTCACCAGAAACATGTTCATCAGTCTGAACATCTTCAACTTCCTTAACAACCTGCTCAACAACCTCTTGTTCATAAATTGGCGATCCATCTAGATTCATAACATCACCAGGATGTCTTTCAGGATTTACCTGAAGTCCTGCTCTCATCAGATGCCTGTTTGTTCTAGGTCGTCTGGAAGGTTCAACAACTTCTTGTACATGACCTTCTGGAGCAACTTGTCTGATGGGTTGTACAGCCTCAATTATCTGTACATCTTGGTCTCCAGAGGCTCTTTCAACAGCTTGACCTCTATCTGGAGCCATCCCAGCTTCTTCCCTTTGGAAGGAAAGCATGGACTGAGGAATATCTACCTCGTCCAGTGGAGACCTGAGATTGACCAAATCTCTCATATACTCACTCACAGAAAAGTGAGTAGTATCCATATCATACTGGTCTCCAAGAGCATTTTTAAACATTAGAGAAAGGAAACGAATATAAGGAACAAATGGTTTTCTTCCTTTCACCCTAAGTCGCTCAACCAAGTCATCAAAAAGAATCTGGGCAAAGTCCACCCTAAGCCCAAACCATAAACAGTAGGCAATCTGGAGGTGGGTTTGATTGATCTGGTCTAACCCTCCAGAACTGCCTCCCAGACATTCAACAATATGAGTGAAGAAATATCTCCATGAGTCTGACAGCTTGCTCATGTAGATAGTCCCCTTTCTGGATAGCTGCCCATGCTCATCCAATATATCTGTATGCCCCATCATCCTGCACATTTCCCTTGTATTTATACCAGTGGGAAGCTCAATAGGCAACTCATTCTGTTCGAAATAGTTCAACTGAAGAACAGACCTAAGAAGACTAGCTGTGAAACCAAGGGATCTGGTACCTCCCTTGAGAGTATAATTGATCGATGAAGTTTCATCGTCATATTGAGCAGTGTACCAGAATTCACATAGGTACTCGTGGTACATCCTTCCTGGATTTAATGTTAATGCACCATATAATGGGCAAGAGAGAAAGAATGAGTTTAATCTTCCAATAATCGATTGGGCATCATGAACACTGGAAAGAGAGAGTCTTGCCATCCAGTTGTTCATATTTATTCTTATGGCATTTGCCTCAAGAGAGATATGAGGTGCCCTATCAACATTTTCCGAAGGATTATATTCATTGGCAAGCAGATTTTTTGGCGATCTTGATTGTCTAGGTGCCATTTTTAAAGAATAGATGAAGATGAAATTGAATATATATAGGTTATGATGAAGAATTGATGAATGAATTGAATATAAATGGAGTAAATAAGAGAGATGATGATGATTGGAAAATGAATGAAAAAGTAAATGAAGGAATTTGAAAGATTTGGGAGTAAATATGTTCGAAGTAAATGCAAATAAAATTGAAAGTGGGTATATATAGGAGAAGGAATGTGGAACTCAAACGGTTTATTTGAAATTATCAAATAAAGTTTTTGATCGGGTTCTGAGATCCGCATTAATTACATCACATCATACATAAATGCATGACGGTTTACAACCCACAAACAGTAACAAATTGTACTTTTTGTTTTCCCAAAGTAAAAAGACCATCATTACGTTGAAAAAGTTACATGCCACGTAGGATAAAAATATATTCAAAAAGATTTGCTTACGTGGCACACACAAAGACCAAGTATTTAGAAAATATTTTGACATATTTCAGTGCATCTGGAGGTTGACTGGACACTCCAGTATCACTGGTGGATTAGTCCAGTGAACATGTACTGATGGTACACTGGAGGGACATTCCAGTAAAGTACCAGTGAAAACCATTTTTTTTTAAAGACTGGTAACCTCAAACGTGCACGTCAACTAATACAGACAAATGAGAGGGACACATTTACAAGGAGACATTTGTCACCTCAAACACGCACTTTAACCTGTCCAGTTACCAGTGAGAGGGACACATTTACAAAGCACCAGTAATATTTTCTGAAGTGTTTGTCCAGTGAGAAAATAAATTAATAAATTCCCTTTGAACTTAAAACATTTTTTAAGAACAAAAATATCTTTCAAGTCTTTCCCTGGAATGTTGTTCCAGAAATCTAATAATGCAAAGATAGTACACAAAGGCGTTCAATATCTGAGCAGTCACCAGATTTAAGGGTTTAACATTCCCAACTCACCAACAAGATATTCAAAGGTTTTGACATCCAGAGGTTTGGTAAAAATGTCAGCGAGTTGTTTGTCAGTGGGAATAAAATGGAGTTCAATGTTGTTTTTCATAATATGATCACGAATGAAGTGATACCTGAGGTCAATGTGCTTCATTCTGGAGAGCATGACTGGATTGTTTGAGATAGCAATGGCACTGGTATTATCACAAAAGATTGGGGTCTTTGAATATTTAATACCATAATCAAGCAACTGGTTCTTCATCCAGAGTATCTGAGCACAACAACTGGCTGCAGACACGTATTCAGCTTCAGCAGTGGACAATGAAACTGAAGTTTGCTTTTTACTGGTCCAGCTGACCAGTTTGCCACCTAGGAAATGACATCCACCAGTAGTGGATTTCCTATCTATCTTACAACCTGCATGATCTGAATCTGAATAACCCATTAGATCCATGACTGAGCCTTTAGGATACCAAAGACCTAGACTGGGGACACCTTTAAGGTACTTCAGTATGCGCTTTACAGCAAGCATATGAGATTCCTTTGGATTAGACTGATATCTGGCACATAAACATGTTGAAAACATAATATCTGGTCTAGTGGCAGTTAAATACATCAGTGAACCAACCATGCCTCTATAGACAGTGGTGTTCACTGGTTTACCATCTGGATCGAAGTCCAGTGTCAGTGGTGCAGAAATTGGAGTTGGTTTAGATGGTGAAGAGTTCATATCAAATTTCTTTAAAAGATCTCTAACATATTTTTCCTGATTAATAAAGATGCCATCTTTGTTTTGTTTAATCTGGAGTCCAAGAAAATATGTTAGTTCACCCATCAAACTCATCTCATATTCAGTTGACATTATTTTCGAAAATTTCTTGCACATGTTTTCATCAGTAGACCCAAAAATAATATCATCAACATAAATTTGTACCATTAACAGATTACCTTTTTCATGAAGAATAAATAAGGTATTGTCAATTGCACCTCGTTTGAAGCCATTTTTCAACAAATGTTTAGTCAGAGTGTCATACCAGGCACGTGGGGCTTGTCTGAGGCCATAAAGCGCTTTGTCCAGACGATATACCCAATGTGGATGCTTTTCATCAACGAAACCTGGTGGTTGTCTGACATAAACTTCTTCTTCAAGCTTTCCATTCAAGAAAGCACTCTTTACATCCATCTGGTAGACCTTGAACTGATGATAAGCAGCGAATGCTAAGAATATTCTGATCGCTTCAAGTCTAGCCACTGGAGCAAATGATTCATCAAAGTCGACATCTGACTGGCAGTAGCCTTGTGCTACCAGTTTGGGCTTGTTTCTGATTACGTGGCCATCTTCATCTACTTTGTTTCTGAAGACCCATCTTGTTCCAATTGGTTCTTTCTTTCCAACTGGGAAAGGAACCAGATACCAAACCTTGTTCCTTTCAAACTGGTGAAGCTCTTCTTGCATAGCAGTCACCCAGCTTAGATCTTCCATAGCCTCGTCAATCTTCTTTGGTTCCATCAAAGATAGAAAACTAACGTATAAGCATTGATTATTGGAGGCTCTTCTGGTCTGAACTCCTCTACTGGAGTCACCTATGATCTGATCAATAGGATGAGCTTTTGTCCATCTGGAGTACTGACCAGGATTGTTACTGACAACAATATCAGTGCAAGAATTCAGTTGAGTCTCCTCTGGAGTTGCTTTTGGAGGAGGATCTTGCCAGACTACTTCAGTATCTTCATCTGAGTCATTTAAATCACGATTTGCATCATGAAATTCTTCATTTGAAGGTATTTCTGAAGTACTGGTTCAGTTTGGATTTCTTCATAAGAAGACATTTCTGGTATATTCTCAACTGACACTGATACTGGGGAGTAGTACGAACATCTGATCCAATATTAATTTCAGAGGGTAGTTTGAAATTAATAGAAGGATAGAATGGAGTACTACTGGAGAGTTTCTTTTTCTGAACAGGTTCCAGATCAGGATGACTGGAAACTGTGTCTTTTGAATCTTCATTTTTGTCGTTTATAGGATCAGATTCACAAAAGACAATTGGAGTTACTGGGGGGTATCAAGGGCTGGCTTCTTGTTGATTGTAGCATTTGATTCATCAAATGTTACATGAATTGACTCATGGACCTTCTCCAGTCTCTTGTTGTAGACTCTGAAGGCCTTGCGAATGGCTGAATAGCCTAAGAAATACCCATCATCACACAGTTGACTTACACTAATCAGGTTGTATTTCAAACCATTCACAAATGCAACACGTCTGAACTTGACTTGTCCATTGTTCAGAACACCGTATCCCTCAGTCTTTCCACAACCATCATTTCCAAAAGTAATGGAGGGTCAATCAGAAATGGTGAACTCCTCCAGCAGGGTCTTACATCCAGTCATCGTCCTGCCAGCAGCACTGTCAAGATACCAGATATATTTCTTTCGATCGCCCTGCACATAGACCAGATACTTATCAGTTAGATTTGGGAACCCATCGACTGATGGGTTCACTAGACCCTCCTTTATAGGTCCCTGGGGCAATCTGGTTTAGTTCACTTTCTTCAACAGTGGTCTTAGTTGAAAAGACCACTGGAGTTGATAGTTTTGAAACCTTTTTCTTTTTCTCAACTGGAGAATTAGATTTAACTTTCTTAGCAAAAGGTTTTGTATTTTGTCTAGGGCCAGATGAAGTAACCTCAATAAAGTTTAATCTTGCATTAAAACTTTGAGATTGATGAGTCAGAATTTGAATCTGGCTCTCTAACCTGGACAAAATATTTTCTTCAGATGACACCTTAGCCTTTCCAGTCCTAGGCTTAGGTAGGGAATTGGTCTGAGGCAAAGGTTTATTCCGATAAACCTCTTTAACTGGAGCAGTCATCTGGAATGCTCCAGTCTTCCTCTGAGCTTGATTTTCTTCAGTGTACCTGAAAGCTCCATATAAAGTTAAGAGAGTGTGTGTGTGCAGAGTTTTACCTTGTCGTAAGACCAGGATAATGTGAGACCATTTGGTGGGAAGAATATCACAAAATTTCTCCAGAAGTATATCCTTGTCCTTCTCAACCCCAAGACCTCTCAATTGGTTTATGATACTCATAAATCTGGTGTAAGTACCAGTGAGAGACTCGTTAGGCTGAGCAAAAAATGACTCATACCTCTTGTTTAAGGAGACCTTTCTGGTGACAATGGTGTCATCTCCTCCTTCATGTTGGTTTAAAAGTTCATCCCACATGGTTTTAGCACTAGGAAAAAGAACTAGTGTGGGAATTAGGGTTTCTGGAACGGCCCCGAGGATCATGTTTTGAGAAGGGTGTCTAGATTCACCAATCTCCTCTCCTCTTCAGACCAATGTTCCGCCCTCTTTTCCCTTCCTCTTCTAGATCCAGAAGGATCAAGAAAGGGATTGAGAGGTGATGTTGGTACATAAGGACCTTCATTTAAAAATTTCATCATGTTCCTCTCAATACCAGTGACATGCAAAACCATCCTAGCCTTCCTCGTACCAAATTCATCACTGTTCCCACTGAATTTAGGAACAGGATTATTTGAGTAGTGCACATGCACGTGTGGAGAAGCAGGAGTAGGAGGAGGAGGTGTATTAGTGTTATTAACAATTGGTGGTTCATTTTGATCATTAATATTTGCATTAGGATCGGGACCAAGACTAAAACCTTGTGTATTTTCTTAGTTAACCATCAAGAAACAGATCTAGGCAATGTTTAGCCTTCTGCTCTGATACCAAATGTGAGTCCCTTAAGTTCGATGGTTAACCAGGAAAGTGTAAAATACAACAAGTCTAATAATCACTAGAATGGACTAGTATTACTTGTAATTAAATGCAAGAATATATAAACAAAGTAATACAAGACTTAAAGCAATAAACAAGTAAAGTGGAGCATTATGTATTTTTCAGTTGTGTATTTTATTTATGATGTTAAATAAAATACAAGGTTGTGCGAAATCAAGATAATACAAATAAGTATGTATCCTAACAACCTATGAGTTACAAATGATCTATATTTGTCAAATAACTCTTTTGGATCGAGATACTTAAAGTTGTGAAGTATCCCAGTTTAAGATCAAGAGTATTTAGACAAATTCACTTTCATGCAAAGTGTATGCTTAAAAGTATTTATGTCAAGGAAATGACTTTGTATTTATAGGCAACAAAATTCACCAGTGAATTTTGTGCCGTATAAATATGGTTGCATACATTTAATGATCCGACAAGAACATTAAATGTATTGGATAAGGAATAAGGATAAAGTCACATCAAATGACTTTGTATCCTTTTATCCAACCACCTTTACACACGTATACTTTGGTAAAGAACAAGTGGATTGTTCTTTGGAAAGTGTGTGAAGGGAAAATTCAATCCTCGATATCAGTGTTCAGACTTGTAGGGTCTAGAACACTAACAATCCTCCAGTGTACAGATCTGGTAAGACTTTCCAGTGGACTCCGCCATTTGTCAGTCTTCTTTCTTCAGACTTCAGTCTTTAACTTCAGTCAGAATGTCTTCAGTAGAGTTGATCTGGACTGGGGGGTGAAGTCCAGTGAGCTAATCGGGAGAATACTCCAGATTTCCTATACAAGTATTTGCTCACTGATCTTCCATTATTTCCGGACAAATCTTCAGAGGGACTCCAGATTCCAAGTCTGGAGAAGGTCCAGTAGAACACGTTTCTGGACAGATCTTCAGTAAGGCTCCAGTAGTCGAGTCTGGAGCGAGTCCAGTAAATCTGGACTAAATCTGGACCTAACAGGTTTTAGGCTAGATTGTTAAGGGTTAATCCAAGGTATATTTAAGGGTTGTTCTAAGCTTAGATTAAAGGTATTATAGGGGTTTGGAGGCCACGAAAATCTGCATCATTTCTTCATCAAAAACCAAGTTCAAGAGGGTATAATCTTCATCCTTTTTACTAGATCTAATCTTGTTCTTGTTTATATTCAAAGGTTTTATCAAAAACTCATACTTTCTTCTTGTTTTCTTTGTAATATACACTTAATGAGGGCAAAGTTGATAGGATCTTTCTTTCCATGCTCATGCATGTCGAATCTAAGAAGAAAAATCCAAGGATTCAACAAGTTTAAGACCCAAAAGTGTTGTTATAGATTAGTAGCTTTTAAAGTGATTTTCTTTTTGATAGATCTATATGTTTTTGTATATTTTTGAAGAATATATTCTGAGATTTTTCATTTAAAAGATGTTTTTATGTTGTTGAATGTTAGATCTATAAAAGTTGGTATTAAAAAGTGTTGATTTGAATGCATGTATGCTAGATTTAAGAAAGTTGGATCTTTTGTTGGATTATGAGATGGATATGGACTTGTTATAAGTAAAAAATATGTTAATATTAATGTTAATATTCTGGAAAAATTTATGAAATAACAAAGAGACAAAGCTTGGACCAAAACTAGTAAAAATAAGCTTGAAATCACAAACCGAAAACATGCAAAAAGCTATTTTGAGCACACACTTGCACCATAATCAAAAGACAAGAAAAATATATTAAACCTACTGGAAATAATTTGAAATAAAAGTATAAAACTCAAGTCTTTTGGTTCATGACAACAATAAGCTCAAAAATCACCTTTTCGGGTCAAATAATCACTAACCGAAAGCACTAAATTGCACATATCACACCACCACCACTATCACGACTTTGGAAACCAAAATATGATGAACTTTCTGGAAATAATGAAACAAGAATGAAAACCCATTTTGAAGCACTTTAATTGTTTAAGAAATGAGGCTAAAATCACTATTTCGGTAAACGATTTGTAATCATAAAATCCTCAAAATGAGCAAGACACAAGAGAGGTTGAATTGATATGAATTTGTATTGATAAAAGTTGCCTAAAAGGCCTGAGATTTTTGGCTAAAATGTTTAAAGATGATTTCTAAGAATTTCCATGAATTATTGAATTTAAATGGTAATTAAAAGACATAAAAATCAATAAATAAATTATGTAAATCAAGAATGGGTTAAATCATCATAACCATTGATAAAAATAACTAAAACCTACTGTAGAAAAATAGTTAAAAGGCAAGAGACATGTGTTACATAATTTAAAGATAAATAATTAAGTAAAAACAACTAATTAAATATTATTATTAAAATTAATGGAAAATACACAAATAAAAGTATAAAACTCAAGTCTTTTGGTTCATGACAACAATAAGCTCAAAAATCACCTTTTCGGGTCAAATAATCACTAACCGAAAGCACTAAATTGCACATATCACACCACCACCACTATCACGACTTTGGAAACCAAAATATGATGAACTTTCTGGAAATAATGAAACAAGAATGAAAACCCATTTTGAAGCACTTTAATTGTTTAAGAAATGAGGCTAAAATCACTATTTCGGTAAACGATTTGTAATCATAAAATCCTCAAAATGAGCAAGACACAAGAGAGGTTGAATTGATATGAATTTGTATTGATAAAAGTTGCCTAAAAGGCCTGAGATTTTTGGCTAAAATGTTTAAAGATGATTTCTAAGAATTTCCATGAATTATTGAATTTAAATGGTAATTAAAAGACATAAAAATCAATAAATAAATTATGTAAATCAAGAATGGGGTTAAATCATCATAACCATTGATAAAAATAACTAAAACCTACTGGAAATAAGTTGAAATAAAAGTATAAAACTCAAGTCTTTTGGTTCATGACAACAATAAGCTCAAAAATCACCTTTTCGGGTCAAATAATCACTAACCGAAAGCACTAAATTGCACATATCACACCACCACCACTATCACGACTTTGGAAACCAAAATATGATGAACTTTCTGGAAATAATGAAACAAGAATGAAAACCCATTTTGAAGCACTTTAATTGTTTAAGAAATGAGGCTAAAATCACTATTTCGGTAAACGATTTGTAATCATAAAATCCTCAAAATGAGCAAGACACAAGAGAGGTTGAATTGATATGAATTTGTATTGATAAAAGTTGCCTAAAAGGCCTGAGATTTTTGGCTAAAATGTTTAAAGATGATTTCTAAGAATTTCCATGAATTATTGAATTTAAATGGTAATTAAAAGACATAAAAATCAATAAAGTGAATAAATAAGTAATTAAATGTTATTAAATTAAATATATAATTACAAGTCAGAAAATATACATAAATATTAATATTATAAGACCACTAATGTCAAATATTATTACCAAGCAAAGTATACAATGGAGATCATATAAATCAAAGCCAAACTACCGAAATTCCAATAAACATACAAAAACGTTTAATGAGAAAACAACTCCTACCACCAAATCTCTTTTAACCAAATAATGAGAGCATCATAATGTACTTAAATTTCCACAATTAAGTAACAACCAAAGATGGGCAAGTCTACTAGCAAACATCTCATGATCTAGCACACTAGTTCATGCTACACACTATTACGTTGTGTATATATAAATACCATGGTTTAGGCTTGCTTGGGGAGCAACACGACTAGACGAATGTGAGTCCCTCGATAGCTACGGAACGCTCTCGAGATCGTCTATTGTTATGTCGTGAGTGCGGAATCCTCACGAGATAACTAGTTTGATTAGTTATCGTATATATTGCTAATTATATCAATATAATCAGCCTTATGTGATCTATCTTCGTTAGCTATAGCTTAGCAACGAACTTAGTCGCTTTGGTGTGTGTGTATTATCAACTGGAATTCTCAATTTAGGGTTTCCAATCGTTTATATACGTTTATGATCGATATTGGGCCTGCTGGGCTTTGTTCTTACGAACTTAGCTGCCCAGCCCATCAAACGAAGATTATCTTCGTTCGTTCCTAACGAAGATCATCTTCGTTAGTACAACTTACCATCAATATCTATGCCTTGTTATTTTCCAAGTACTTTATGTACAAGAACCTAACATATATTATGTTTGTACTTGTATGATATACATAACAAACATCATATATAAACATATAAATAACACCAAAACATGTAATCAATCATTATTAAAACACAAAGTCTATAAACTATCAATTACATATAGATGAATAAGACATAATCAAATCTAAGTTGCTGTTGTCACATCAACATGCATCAACAAACTCCCTCTTGACAGCAGCATCTTTGATTTCTTCAGTCTTCAAAAAATCTTCATCATCCATCAAATAACAATCGTTTGCTATTTGCATGGATATTTTCATGTAAGCAAACTTGGAGAATCTTACGATATTTATCTTCTTCATTCTTCCAGAATGGTAAAAATGAGCATTCAGTATCGTACAATTTTCTCTGATCATTTCTTGAGAAGTTCACCAACTGCATTGGATCATACATCCTTCTCAACAAAATCTTCCTCTTTGAGTCTGCATACATCTTAGCTTCACCAGAATTTCGATCAATCTCCCAATTATCCAGTTTATCCAAGACATCTTGTGCCTATTTCTTGGCAGGGACTTTGATCATACATTTGATATCACGTTGAATATACTCAACACTTTTATCTGGCTTCACCACCTTCTTCTTTCGTCTTGGTTCAATATGAAACTTTGGTTTTTCAGAGTTTTTCATATTCGACCTCAACTTGAAATCTTCATGATGGTTCTTACCAATCACATCTGCAAGACCATAACTACTTGGATTGATAATCCTGTTATTTCCTAGTTCATGTAAGTCTTCTTCACACAAACTTCTGAAATGTCTCTCACGCCATGCTAGATATTGACAACCTTCTGGTCTTTTAAGAACAAACAGCTTCAGTTCTTCATCATAAAACCAACTCCAGATTATTGTCTTATATCTTGCTGCATCTTTATCTGAGATATGAGTCCAATACATGATGGGTTTCAAAGTATCCCATGTGACTATATAATCATTGATTCTTTGACCAGGCACAAGTCTATCAATCTCATGTAGTGGATCATCTTCTCTGAGAGGTACAGGATAATTATTTGGATTAAAAGGTCTTGTCAAATTGATTTCCCAGTGAAAAGGAATCAATGCATCATCAATCCTAGCATATACCACGAAGTTTAAAACTTTAGCGGAGCTACTAATTGAAGTTTGAAGCATTCTTTCCTTAACTTCTTTCCTCTTTATCTCCAACTCTTTTCTTTCTTCCACTGATGGGTCTTCAGGAGTTGAGTCCCAAACATCATCAAACCCATAAGGTTTCTTGAATATATTCATATCCGGTTCAGGAACAAGCTCACCCTCCTCAAGTTCATCACCATCGAAGAGTAATTCTGTATCATCTGTATCATCTGTTAAGATTACACAAAATGAACACCGGAATACAATGAATAATCATGATAATAATAATAATAAAGATGAAATATAATTGCATTGAAATAAGATAAATTACATTTACATGTCGTAAACTTATTACATGCAACCTAATATACACTTTATCAATCTTTATCAAAATCATAAGTTGAATCAGAATCAGAATCAGATTCCAAGGCTGTTTGCCTTTGAATCTGTAATTCTTTTTCTCTTTCAGTTTCTGCTTCTTGCTGTTTATCTAATAAGTTATCAAATACAGAATGAAAAGCATTTTCTTCGGTATTATAGTCATGTCCAAATTTTGCCTTAACTTCACGCTTTAATCGTTCAGTTTCAGCTTCAACTTGATCATCACTTAAATAATCAACCGATTTTGAAGAATTACCTGAATCAAGTGCTTCAATAACTTCAGCTTCTCGAGGAGCACTTGAACCACCCGCACCAGAAGTACCAGTCTGGGTAGTATCTCTTTCTGTCTCCCCCTGAGTCTCAACCCCTTTTCCTTTGTCAGAAACTGGGCGAGAATCACTCCTATTACCAGCATTATCAGCATCATCATCTTCATTCTCACGTCTTGGCTGAACTGCTGATAATCTGCAAACTTCTTCAGGAACATCTCCCCCTTGATTCTTGACCCAGTTGATCAAAAAGGTTAAAGTACCTCGAACATTTGTAAGATCAGACTCTAACGTATCAACACGAGCCTGAAGAACATCTATACGCCTAACCAAGGAGTAATCTGAAGGAATAGGAGGAAAAGTAGGCACTCTGGGCAATATTAATCTGGCAGGAGGCAAAAGTGGACGTAATGGTACACTGCCAGCAACAGTAGGAACTGATGCTGTTGAGACAGCAGGAATATCAGCAGCAGCTGCAGGTACTGAAGTATCCTCAGAAATTCTTGCACGCTTAGCTCTGCGATAAGTTAGAGGAGCATCCAGTGTCCTCTTCGATCCAACATTACTTGTACCTTCATGTACTGGACTTGATGCTATATCTCTAAGTTCCAATTGTTCTTGATAATCAGATACAACCTCTTGTTCAGCACCAACATTCTCATCCAGATTAACTTCTTCTTGAACATATTGATTCGTTTCAGAAAGGACCGGTGAAGAATGACAAGCCTTACTCCGACGCTCACGGCGTAAAGCACCAGATACATCTTCTCGAGAAAAGTGATATGAATTATCACTTCCTGAAGCAACAGGTACATCATGAGCCATCTTCGTTCGATGCTCATTACCAGAATCAGCAGCGACACTATCGTATTCATCTGTGTCTGCTTCAACTACATCATCATCACCATCAATCTCACTATCTGAATCATCAGAATCACCATCCGAACTATCATCTGAACTCTCTTCATCCTCATGATCAGAGTTGTCTTCATCATCCACCAACATATCATTCTCAAAGCGAGATCGATAATTTGGATTAATCAAATGACCAAACAATGGTGGATTATTTAAACCAGCTACATTTCGAGTATTGGCATCCAAATCAGCAAATATACGTAAAGGCCAAGCATGTGGTACATAGCGTGGACCTTGATCAAATACCAAGTTCGGACAAAAATGTCTAACTATCGCCACAACAAAACGAGGATACAACAGAAACCTATTCTTCGCCTTGGCATTGATTTGATCAACAAATGCATGATAGAAGTATGTTGAAAACGGATAAGGTCTATTATATTCCAAAGCAACCATCTGCGAAGAAATCTGAGCAGAAAGCTGATCAAATCCAGCCTTACGATTGCTTAGACTTACTAACAACACGTAAGCAAGGTATCTCCAACGTCCTTGAAATCCACTCTTATCAAAAGGAAGCTTTATTTGACCAAAATATCCCATTCTTTGAAAACACCGACGAATAAGGTCAAAATCGTAAGCTAATTCTACTGCGTCGTCTGATTCTTCACCCAAATGTAGAATTTCACGAAGTATCGCAGCATTAAAATCAAAAGTGATTCCTTCGACAGTTGCTCTAACATAGCTACGACCATTAACCATGACCTGATGAGCAGTCCTCCAGAAGTCATCGATATACTGCCTCACCAATCTAGGTGAATCACAAAATGCAAAGGAAAGCCTAGATCGAGCAATAAAGTCAAACATGTCATGGTAGCGTTCAGAATTATGCTGATCGGGGTCCAGATTTAAGGCCAAATTGTGCTTCTTAAAGAACTGTCGTGGAGCAAGAGCCATTTCTGCAAAAACAAATCATAATTGAAAAACAATTATAGGATTAGCACAAGAAATGAATAGCAGTCTAAGATGAACTTAATCAATAATCTCATAAGTTGGAACTGTACGAAATTAGTCTTTAAGTTCGTAAGCCCTTTTTAAGAATCTAAGTTCGTAGACAATAAACGAACAAGAAGTTCGTAGACATGCGAAAATACCTTAAGTTCGTTTGTTAAGAATGAACGAAGATAGACTTTAAATTCGTTAGAGAACAATAAACGAAAATAGATTTTAAGTTCGTTGGTTAACAATGAACGAAGATAGCTCTGAAGCATACTAAATTCGTTTGTCACAAAAAAACCTCTAAATTCGTTAGTTGAAAGAAGAGTCTAAGTTCGTAAGTCCTTTTTGAGAACCTAAGTTCGTAGAGATGACGAAGTGTAAGTTCGTAATCCCTTTTTGAGAATCTAAGTTCGTAGACAATAAACGAACAAGAAGTTCGTAGACATGCTGAACAGACTGTTGGTTCCAAAATCAAATAGTTGATTTTAATAAAATTGATTAACACTTGTTTTGCCCGAAATTAGTTACAAAACATCTGTATCAACTAAATGAAACATAAACCATATCGATTTTACAAACAAATTAAGGATCCAATAGTTTAAAATTCAAAACGAAATTAAACCCTAAAAAAATATATTTTAAAAAACGAATGAGTTCATGTAAAGATTGGGCAAAAACAAGAATCAAAATTTGTGGATTTGTGAATGACGAAGCTAGATAAGATACCTGAATTACTTATTTCAACAAGGATTGAAATAATAAACCGAGAATCGAATGAAATCAATTAATTTGATTGATGAAGAGATAGGGGTTTAAACAGCTTAAGTTCGTTATTCTTTAATAATTCTGGCAAGGAAAACCATAAAACGGATTAAGTGTATATATAGATAGATGGGTAAAAGATGGGTCAAACCGGGTCGGTTAGAAAGTCGGTCGAAAATAAGATAGAACGAAGTTAACCTTCGTAAAAACAAGTCGAACGAAGATAGAGATTATCTTCGTTAAAACCAAATGGAACGAATTTAGATAACGAGAATAAGTTCAATTTTCTGACGACAAATTCCAAACGAAGTTAACCTTCGTAAAAACAAGTCGAACGAAGATAGAGATTATCTTCGTTAAAACCAAATGGAACGAATTTAGATAACGAGAATAAGTTCAATTTTCTGACGACAAATTCCAAACGAAGTTAAACACTATCTTCGTAAGAACAAATTTGTACTTAGAAAATTTTCCAGATTTTTCATCACTAACTCTCCACGATGCGACCCTTTGACCTAATCCTGTACATAGCAACAACTCGTTAAAAGCAACTTGTTCATGCCTTGTACCAAAAAGTACCATCATCTAAAATCATCATCATAATGTAAGTATTTTACAAACATTATAATCTTGAATTAAAAACAGAACCCCAAGGTCTAAAATCAACCATTAACAAACCTGAAAATAATCAATGAATATATTAACAGCAATACCAACCACGACCATGATACGGAGAGTATGTCGCTAATCATTGAGATGCTTGACGACAAACCATCTTGAAACACTTAAGTCCCATATTAGATGCCGTCTACAAAATTGACAAACAATGATTATTTTCACTAAATACATGTATCAACACTGATTATTTTCACTAAATACATGAAATGTAAAGTAAATAAATACTCTAAATACAGATTCATGTATTCTTCCTTCACGTGCTCATATTTGCATCACAATATTGTCATTTCATACCAAAAATCTTGTCTCAACACTATCATCAGTATGAATAACACAGTATCGCAACAAAGATCAGCACTCCAACTTTATCTTCTTAACCTGAACACTGCACACTTACCAAAAACTCATTAACGCAACAAGAGCAAAGGCACAATAATGCAGAAAATTCAAGTGAAAACACACAAAAATTAGGATTAACAATTACGAAATACTCAAGATTCTAATAAAAGATCAAGTGAGGTCATTCCATTGTCAAACCCTAAAGATCACCAAGTTATTAATTAAATTCATAACTTGTAAACACTGAAACTTGTGAGAATTCAAATAACATTGACTTACCACAAAAGATTTAAAAGATCATTTCCTAAACTTAAACAAATTAATGTCCATATCAGAAAATCTTCTTTTGAACTAAACACATAACCTCATCAAGAATTCAAATGAATGAATTCAGCAAAACATATACTCAACAGAATTTAAGTAGAATCTCTCGTGCAATAAGAACTTATGAAAATACTTATTTTGACTCAATAAAATAGAAAAATAAATTAGAATAAAAATTACAGAATAATAAACTAGTCTATACACAATAGTTATCTTAATTTATTCATTATTTACAAGTGACTAGGGTACTGCTGATCAGATCAGATTAGCATTTACATAAGCCTACCTGCGAGAAATAATTCTCTTATTATTAGTTATGAACAGTGATCCAAAAACAATTACCAATATGTTTGTCCTCTTAAACACTCGGTACTTCCAGTCTCCTTTTTGGTTTGTGGCACTTTCGTATTACTTGAGCCAAGGACAGTCACCATGTAACCTAGTAAGTTACTCATGCCACAATTTTAGTTTGCGAACTTATGTGCCCCATATTCAGATACACTCTCATAATCGAAACAAGCACTAAGATTAAGACATTTGGTGATTAAAGTGAGAAAGTCTTTAAGAATCAAGTCAGCGGTGACAGGTCGGTGATTCCTCACGCAGAAAGCGACATAACTTGACTCACGTACGGAAATATACTTAACATTGCATAATGCCAAGTACTTGCATATTTGTGACATTAATTTTACTTTAAAGCACTTATGAAAACCCGTGACTTTCTATGAGACCCGTGTAGCGAACTTTCTGACAACCTATCCCAAGTTGGAAACTTTAGGTAGGCTAGGTATACAAAGACACCCCAAGGACTTACTTGTTCGAATCTCAAAGGCCACATTAGCTTCATACTTTCAACAGATTTATTTGATATTTGAATTTGAATATTTTGTCATAAATATACATCCAAAAAGCAATACATACACATATATGTACCCGAGACCTTCTTTATAAAAAACCAAATATACATAATTATAATGCAAGATCTTTCATAAGATTTAAAGGACTTGCCTATTTTAAGAACAAGTATTCTCAGCCATATATCTGAATACGTTTCCCATAAGAACATTGTATACAGTTAAGTTCAGATTATAAGGAAACCTTGGTACTTTGTGCCTATCGATACATCATATAATGGTATCACTGAACTGAGCATTTTAAAATACAATTAAGTAGGCTTAAAAGCTAAAGTATCGTCACGTCTTATCATGTAGTGCAGTAACCTTACTTTATTTATTATATTTTTTGGATTTTCTATTTTTCAGATGTTTTTGTATTTTTCTGACACTAGATATATACAGACTTATACTAAGACAACTCTTTTTGTATTTTTGACTCTATCTATGTACGACTTAAACTACTAAGACACGAAACGAAAAATTTAAGTTCTTTGAGAGAAACTACTCGGCATTCTTCATACCATTGAGTTGATATAACAACTCATGATGAGGTCTATCAAAAGCTTTAGTATAAAGATCAGCAAGGTTATCATCAGTAACAACCTTTTCTAAATGAATAAGCTTTTTCTCAAAACAGTCACGCAAAAAGTGATGCTTTATATCTATGTGCTTGGTGACTTTAAAGTTTTTCGGATTCTTAGTAATATCTATGGCAGACTTATTATCAATACAAATAGGAGAGTCTGAGATATCCATACCATAGTCGCGCAATTGTTGCTGTATCCAAAGTACCTGAGAACAGCATTGACCAGCAGCTATGTACTCTGCTTCACAGGTAGACTGTGCAACAGATGTCTGCTTTTTGCACTGCCACGATATAATTCTCCCCCTAAAAGTTGACATCCACCTGACGTTGATTTCCTATCCGAACTGCAGCCACCATAATCCGAATCAGTATAAGCTTTGAATTCAAAGGAACCATGCATGGGATACCAAAGCCCTAGACGAGGCTTGGCCTTCACATAACGAAGAATCCTTTTCGCAGCTTTCATATGTGACTCTTTCGGATTAGCCTGATATCTAGCACACATACAAACAGCAAAGGTAATGTCTAGACGTGAAGCCGTCAGATACATCAAGGAACCAATAATAGCCCGATATTGAGTTGCATCGACTTCTGGATCATTAGTCTTATCAGGACACAGCCCATGATTAGTCTGACTGGGAGTAATTGCATCTTTAGCATCGGTCATTCGAAACCTGGTAAGAAGATCTTGAACATACTTGCTCTGATGAATAAAGAACCCATCCTTCAGTTGATCCACCTGTAATCCAAGGAATAAAGTTAATTCCCCCATAGCACTCATTTCGAACTTGGCCTTCATGCTCTGCTCAAACTCCTTGCACATGTTCTTATCAGATGAACCAAAAATGATATCATCAACGTAAACCTGTACAAGCAAGTAGTCCTTCCCTTTCCATTTGATGAACAACGTGCTGTCAATAGAACCTCGAGTAAAACCATTTTCATGCAAATGAGTAGACAGTTTTTCATACCATGATCGAGGAGCCTGATGTAAACCATATAGAGCCTTATCAAGACGATATACTCTATTGGGGAAATCTAGATCCTCAAACCCCTGAGGTTGATCTACATACACTTCTTCTCTAATTTCTCCATACAAAAAGGCACTCTTTACGTCAAGTTGATACACCTTTATACCTTGATAACTAGCAAATGCCAGAAATAATCGAATAGCTTCTAGTCTAGCTACAGGTGCAAAAGTCTCATCGTAATCAAAACCTTCTTGTTGCTCAAATCCTCTAACTACCAACCGAGCCTTATTGCGAGTGACAACACCTTTGTCATCCTTTTTACAACGGAAAACCCATCGCGTAGATAAAGGAGATTCACCATGAGGTAAGTCAACTAACTTCCATACATCAAGCTTCCGAAACTGAGCCAATTCGTCTTGCATCGCCTCAACCCATGACGGATCTTTAAGAGCCATTCCAACATTTTTAGGCTCAACCTGAGAGATGAAGCAAAAGTACAAGTACCAAGTAATTGCCCCAGAATCCTTAACTTCAGCAAACATACTTGACAAATTTTCCTATTCTGATTCCTCGTGCGAACAGAGGCAGAAGCATCACCAATGATTTGCTCTACTGGATGATCCTTGTTGACTCTTGTTTGAGGAACCGAGTCGACTGTAAGATCATTCCCCAAGTTAGTCTGGACATGATGTTCTGGAGTTTTAGGCTCTTCCTGATTTTCACCTTCTGTGTCGTCAGTATCATAGAAAGGATCATCAGGTAGCGGTATATGTAAAGGATCAGTAAGATTTTTAGGAGCAGTCTCTAAAGTAGAGTCTGCTTCTTTGGTCCCACTTGACTCTCCAGATTTAGAAGCAGGCTTAATGAATGGTGAAGAAACAGGAGAAGAAACAGGAACCGGACCGCCTTCAAGTGGATCATGAAGAGTAACTACATCTTCCACAATCGGAACACCTGTAAAAGAAACAGGACCACGAAAAGAGGTGAAGACACCATCATAATCGAAGTCATTAGCAGGACCAATGTGTACAGCAGGTTTATGACTGACAATTACCACATTTGTACCAAAATTTACTTTGCCAGTTTTCTGATTGTACACACGCCGAATTGGTGTACTAGGTACATAACCTAAAAAGAAACCCTCCTCTGATTTAGGATCAAATTTACCATGAGGAAGTACCGTAAGAAAAGTACAAGGAACACCAAATGGCTCAACATTTTGCAAATTGGGCTTTTTGTCGTGCAAAAGTTCATAACAAGTTTTCTTGAATCGTTTAACTGTTAAAACCCGATTTAAAATGTGACAAGCTGTATTCACTGCCTCCCCCCAGAAAGTAACAGGAAGCCCTGAATCAGCAAGCATCGTCCTAGCTGTTTCTATCAAAGTCCTGTTTTTCCTCTCAGCTACTCCATTCTGCTGTGGCTCATACGGTGCACTAAATTGATGTTGAATACCCTTGGTCAAGCAAAAAATCGTAAGAGTATTGTTCTTGAACTCAGTGCCATTGTCACTCTTGATTCTCTTAACTTTAACTTCATGGACATTCTCAACTTGTTTAACAAAATCCATAAACCGGTATGCGGTCTCGTCCTTTGTCTTCAAGAAAAATACCCATGAATACCTTGAGTAATCATCAGTGATCACCAAACAGTAGAACATCCCTCCAATGCTTCTTACGTTCACAGGACCAAAGAGATCCATATGAAGTAGTTCGAATGGTTTGGATATAGTGTTGTGCACCTTTGATTTATGAGGATTCTTGTGTTGCTTTCCTTTCAAACATGGTACACATTTATCTTCCATCCCAAACTTCTTAACTGGAACACCATCAACTAATCCAAGACTAACAAGTTCATTCATCTTCCGAAAGTTAATATGTCCCATTCTTCGATGCCAGAGGAGTGATTCAGACTCATTTGCTTTGCTCAACAAACAGAGGGGCTCCGTTGGATTATCAACACCTAAAACTAAGCCATAGATGTCTTTCTTCCTAGGAGCTCTGAGCATAATCCATTCTTCTGGAATAACGAAACCCGGCTTCAAGATGAATGCCTCTTTTTCTGTGAAATGAACATTGTTGCCCTTGTCACAGATCTGTGAGACACTCATTAGATTATGAGTAAGTTGTTCCACATAGTTTACTCTTTCTAGAGTAAGTTGTCCATTGACGACATCTCCCTGACCGGTGATGTTGCCGCCCTTGGATCCAGCAAAACAAACATACGACCCATTTATACCAGTAAAATTGGACAAGAGTTTCCTGTCCCCTGTCATGTGCCTGGAGCATCCACTGTCAAGGTACCATAAATGGATTGGTTTCCTAGGAACTCCCTGCACATAAAATGAGAGAAATTAGTTTTCATTGGGGACCCAAACCTTCTGAGGTTTGGGTCGTCCCTTCTCATCCCTTAGAATCAGTTCAGTCCAATACCCATTGCTAGAAGCCGTGGGTGGAACATGATTCTCATCTCGTCTTCTCACAGGAGGAGACTTCTGACCTCTCGTCGGAGAAGGTCTAGGAGAATGAGGGCCATAAGAAGATCGAACACTCGAATGAATTTGGTCATAAAATGAATTTTGACTTTTAGGAACAGAACAATCAGGTCGTGGAGGTGTTTGAAAACAATTTGAAATCCTATGAACATTTCCTGAGGAACCTTTCAGTGGAGATTCACGTCGTTGAGGTATAGTAAACGGTTTTGGAGAAGATTGAACTTTAACCTCATAAACCTGTTTATTATTACCCAACCCCTTTTTCCTTCTGAAGTGGAAGCCTTTGAAGGAGAACCTGATCTTCGAGGTCTATTTGGACATACACTATAAACATGACCCTTTTCATGACAAGCGAAGCAAGAGAGGACCTTGAACTTTTTGTTTGTATCTACCTTTTTATCGGTACCTACAGATTCATTATTAGCACTAGTGTCCACTGACTTACTTGTTTTTCTTTGATTTTCCTTTTCAGGGTCTTGTTTAGTTGGTGATATCCTAGACTTCTTAGCACCATGTTTCTCATGTCTATCTTTACTTGAAGATTTCTTAAGTACAGGCATTAAGATGTGCTTTAAAACCTTAGTTGCTTCTTCATTAACGGCTAAGTTGTCTTCAGATTTTCTAATCCTAGACTGCTTAGGTAATGGAGTGAGACGTTGCTGACTTAATTTCTTCATATCCTCAATAGCAACATCCCAGACTTTATCAATCCTCTTAGGGTCAATAGATTCTAATGGGAATTCTAACTCAGCATAGACCCTATTACTCTTATGAAGTGTAAAGTGTACAATACTGTCTTTCTGACCATAAGGAGTAGACTGATTTAAAGCAACACCTTTCAATTTCTCTTCCTTGTTAGGTTGAGAAGAACCTCCTTTAGACTCTGTTGTTCCCTCAGGCAACTTTGCCTCGGAAATTGAGTCTTTTAGTTTACCATCTACAACACTAGGTTGAAGTAGGATTTCAGGAATATTAGGTTCAACATGAGTATAGTTATTATTGAAAGGAGGAGGCACATCTTTATAAGAAATCTTTGCAGTTTCAAGACTCTTAGAGGAAGAATTCTCAAACTTTTTCATATGCATCAAAAGCTCAGAATGTCTGGCAGAATCAGATTTAGCCTTAAATTCCAAGATTTCTATCCTAGCATCAGCAACTTCCTTTTCTACGGTAGCACACTTTCTAGCTAACAAGGAATAAGCTTCACTACTTACTCTTTCGATAGCCACAGAATGATTGACTTTATCTTTCATTGCTCTAATGTCAGATTCTAAGGATCTAATCTTTTCCTTGAAAATTTTTTCCTTATCATTTACAGTTAGACCCTTTTTAATTAATTTATCTCTTTCATCATGAGCAGTATTGACAACAGATTCTAATTTCTTAATTTGTTCATTCTTTTGTTCAAGTTCATCAAAAATTCGATTAACAATTTTGCAAACATGAACAATAGTATGTAAGGAATAAGATACCTGTTGGTCTGCCTCTTTGCAATCTGCCATGTAAGCAACAAAGTCATCCACAGTCATGCCAGCAGGAATCTCAAAATCTTGCATCTGCTCCTCAATAGTCTTTTCACTCTTTTCTGTGGCAGTATCATCTTTAACCTCAGCTGCTTTCACCTCTTCAGTAGCTTTCACTTCATCAGGGTTCTTGACTTCGTCTAACTCATTGTCAGATTCGAAATCAGTATCATATACACCAGCAGCAACAGATTCCACATTCGAACTTTTAGTATTTTCATACAATTGCTCTTCACTGTGGTAGACTGTGGTGTCCAAGAAATTATCTGGAGAATCAACTATTTGAGCCATATCATCAAGAATTTCGGCCAAATAAGCGTTATTGTTCTCATCATGAGGAAGATTCCAAACATAAGAACCATCTGGTTGAACAGCTACTATAGCCTTGTCATTTCCAGTGACATTTGAGATAGGATCATCAGTTAACAAAAGAGCTCTAGTAGGATTTTGATTGAACGGACGATTACCACCTCTATCTTGACGTGCAGGAGTAACATTTGCCTCTTTCTTAGGCCGTTGACATTCTCTGGCAAAATGTCCAAAACCTTCGCAGTTATAGCATTTCACCTTTGACTTGTCAAATCCTTGAGTACCTCCTGTAAGCTGTCTTCCTGTTCTATTCAAAAACTTTTGTACTCTCCTGGTGATCATTGCCAATTGCCATTTAAGATCCATTTCTTCAACATCATCTGGATCTATCTGGTCGTAATCTTCATCAATAAGTGCTGGATCTATGATTCTTCCTGCAACAAAAGCTTCATGTGCAGCACACATTGCAGCAAATACATTCATCCTACCCTCAGCTGATTTCATATTCATAGGCATGGATTTGTAACCCGCAGAAGAAGATGAAATGTTTCCGAATTTCATATTTCCAGTCTTTGCACCGTCATTAGCCCTTTTACCCTTGTTACCAGCATAAGTAGCCATGAAACCAAAAGAATCATCTCCATCCATTTGTGCACCACAATTGTCTGTCTCACCAGTATTACCAACTCCCGAAAAGAAAGCATTAACGTCAACTGTTGGATTTTTCATAGTTGCATGATAGAGAGATGGATCCTGTGTGAAGTTGTCTTGAAGATCTTTTGCCTTATCCTTCATTTCTCTGTTTCTTAGAGTGGATATAACTCCATCTATTCGAAGAGATGTGTAATCAGCTCTTTCTTGCAATCCATGACGAAACTCTTTGTATGCTTTCGGCAAACCATCCAGGAATTTATCCACTATCTCAGTAGGAGTGTATCTAAGGTCAAAATATGCTAATTCAGCAAGAAGATGTTGATATCTCAGAATAAGATCCTCAACTTGTTCATTCTTTGTGGCATTGAAGCAATCAAATTGTTTCTTAAGCATTTTAATTCTATTTTGCTTCAATAATGGATCACCTTCACAATGAGCTTCAATAGCATCGAACAATTGCTTTGAAGTCTTGTATTCTTGTTTAGGAAACAAGTGCACCAACTCTTGAGGAATGCACATACGAAGTGTGGAAAGAGTCTTTACTTCAATGGCGTAGTTAGCCTTTTCTTCGCCTGTTAATTCTCCCACCTTGTATGTAGAAGTAACTCCATTCACAGTAAGAGTGGGCCATTCATAACCTTCAGTGATCATGAGCCACATATTCAAGTCTTCTCGTTGAATGAAATCTTCAAATCGACCTCTCCACGCCCAAAAGTCAGCTAATGAGACTAACTTTGGTGGAGAATTAGTACGCCCTACCAGATGATCATGATAAACTAGAGAATTGAGATATTGGGCAACAACATTGTTGGTTGAGGATGAAGAAGCCATAAGAGAAAAATACTGTTCAAACGAAGATAAGAATCCAACGAAATTAGGTTAAATTCGTAGAACAGTGTTAGTACGAAGATAGCTTAATTTTGGGGACAAAAGTTTTGAACGAATATAGCTAAATTCGTAGGCAAAGGTTCAGAACGAAGATAGATTAAGTTCGTAGGTTAAATTCGTTTGATGAAGATTCAAAACGAAAATGAAGATAAATTCGTTTTCTATCTTCGTTGGATGAACTTAGAACGAAATTAAGTTAAATTCGTTTTCTGACTTCGTTTTGCTAAGTTCGTAAGGCAAACGAACTTAACGACAGAAAGTGTTTTGGGAGGTTTTTGGGAGAATAACAACCAAACAAACGATCTCAACCCTTCGATAAGATATCGAATGGCTCTGATACCACTTGTGAGTCCCTTGATAGCTACTGATCGCTCTCGAGATCGTCTATTGTTATGTCGTGAGTGCGGAATCCTCACGAGATAACTAGTTTGATTAGTTATCGAATATATTGTTAATTATCTCAATATAATCAGCCTTAAGTAATCTATCTTCATTTTCTATAGCATAGAAACGAACTTAGTCCTCTTTTGTGTGTGTTATATCAACTGGTCACCTCACTTTAGGGTTTCCAATCGTTTATATATGTTCACGATCGATATTGGGCTTGCTGGGCTTTGTTCTTACGAACTTAGCAGTCCAGCCCATAAAACGAAGATTATCTTCGTTAGTACTAAATACCATCAACATCTATGCTTAGTTATTTTCCAAGTACTTTATGTACAAGAAACGTAACATATATTATGTTTGTACTTGTATGATATACATAACAAACATCATATATAAACATATAAATAACACCAAAACATGTAATCAATCATTACTAAAACAAGAAGTCCATAATCTATCAATTACATATAAATGAATAAGACATAATCAAATCTAAGTTGCTGTTGTCACATCAACATGCATCAACAAGAACGATATTTTAGATGATGAGATTAGAAGAAGATTAGTTGAAGTTTTTGGTATTGATTCTGATGTAGAAAGTGAAGAAGAAGAAGTTGAAAATATTGAGGTCAATGAAGAAGAAGGTTTTGTGATTGAAATTGAAGTTATGGAATATGCTGAAGGTGAAGTAGAAGATGAGGCAAGAAAAGATAATGTAATCTTGGATGAGCCAGAAATAGTTGAGATTCCAGCGAATGTAGAAGCTGATGAAGAACCAATGTTTGAAGAATTTCCAGATCTTGACTACTTTAAAACAGGTTCTTCAAGCAGAATTGAAGTTGGAGAATCTTGTGTTCCAGCTAGCACAACTTCACAGCATTACACTTTTGAAGACTTCAATAGTTTTGATGAATTGAGAAAGACTCCTGAAGCTGCATCTCAGAATTTCAAGAAATCAACATATAAACAAGTGTTGAAAGAAGCAATCATATCCGAGGAAGTTCTTCCTGATTATTTTCCAACAGATTTGACTGAAGAACAAAGGAGGTTTATTAATCGGGGATACTTCTTGAGGGATAAAGAAAGAATGGTTGCTGTGGGTGTTAAACCAAAGGAGGCAGCTAAGAAGTCTAGATTTCTGGAAGAAAGAGCTTATCCGATCTTTTATGGAGCCACCAAAGTAACCAAAACAAAGAGACCAGAATTGGGATTTGATGTACAAGTTTAAGGAAGCAAGACAAATTGAAGAATACAAAGAGCTTCTTAAACTCACTAAGCAATACAATCCAAAGCTTCTTGAAGAACAAAGAAACCACAAGATTTTGGTGCTTGTCAGAGTAATCTTGGTTATAAGGGTTTCTATCTCTGTCCCTTGCTTTCATGTAAAAAGAGATAACAATAAAATGTACAGATTCACAGAAGCTCAGTTCAAGCTGCTGCCAGTTGATGACATTATCTTTCTCTACAACCATTTCTTGAATGCAATGCAAAGATACAAAGAAGATGTTATTGCCTTTGAAGCTGTTAAAAGATACATGTCAAGCTGCATTCAATATGCTTCATTGGAAGACTTTCAAATTGGTTTTGAAGTTGTTAAGAGAAAGATTAATGTACCATATCCAGATCAAAGTCTTTACACCAGAGACATTGAACAGTTCAGTATTGGTCATATCATAGAAGAACCATCCTTCGGTGTTGTCTTTTTGAAAAGCAGAAAGAAGAAGATTTTCATTCGTATGGATGAACTTGCTTCTTATTCAGATGGAACATTAGAATTTCGTAAGAATGTTTTGATGTGTTTGAAAGAAGATGATCAAGATGAAAAGAAAAAGGAAGTATTTGATAAAGTAATCTCCAAGATCAATCAAAGACTCGAGTACAGAGACAGTATCAGAATGATGAGAGAGGCAAAGAATGTTCAGAAGTCTAAGTACATCGTACGTCGAAGAGGAGGTTGTTGGATCAAGTATGACCCAAGTCATCTTCCAGGCCCACAAAACATTCCACCAAGAAACTATGAAGCAAACATGATTGTTCCTGATGACAGACCTGAAGGAGATAATTGGTTCTGGCATCCAAACAAAGATAGACCAAATACAAGAGCTTGAAGAATGACAAAACTGGACAATTTTTACAAATCACTACTAAGGGGGAGATTGTTAGAAATATAAATGTAGTAGTTGATTTGTTTCCTTATTGTATATTAGTACTTAGAATGTAAATGTCTAAGTATGGAAGGGGCTTAGTGTAAATTAGTCATATGTATATAAACCCCTTCCATTAAGTATTTTGTAACTTTTCACCCCATAATACTATCCAATCTTTCCCTGACATCTCTCTACTCTCTCTCTACTTTCTCTCTCTAAAACCGCCATTGATAAACACACATAAGCTCGAATTCTATTCATATCAAAAGAGCCTCTGGAGACCAAGATGTACAGATCATTGAAGCTGTACAACCAATTAGACAAGTGGCTCCTGAAGGTCAAGTACAAGAAGTTGTTGAACCTTTCAGATGACCTAGAACTAACTGGCGTCTGATGAGAGCAGGACTTCAGGTGAATCCTGAAAGACATCCTGGGGATGTTATGAATTTGGATGGGTCTCCAATTTTTGAAGAGAACGTACAAGAGGTTGTTGGGCAGGTAACTGATGAACAAATTGAAAATGTTGCCCAAGTTGTTGAGCAGGTTGTTCAGGAAGTTGAGCAAGAGGCTCAAATAGACTTAAATGTAGGGGCTGGTGAACAAGTGAATGTAGAGACTGGTGAACAGTCTGGTAAACAGACAGTTGGGATGGCTCCAGAATGGGATGACGTAGATTCCCCAATGTCTGAAGGTTTTGATGCAAACTTGAATTTTCTGGGTGAAGATGTCCAAGAAGAAGAAAGTCTACCAGAAATGCCACCACCTCCACCAGAAATGCCACCACCACCACCACCACCACACAACACCACCACCACCACCACCACCTTCAATTCCAGCACACACTCAATACTTCACTCCAGCAACCACTCAACCTTCACAATCTCAACCTCCACCTCGTGCGCCGGAGTCACCAGTTGCAACATCTGAAGCTGCAACTGAAGAGGACTGGGCACAAGTTCCTCTAATGACCAGATTACCTTCAATTCTTGAACCTCCCAGTGGTCTCTCCACTTCATCTTCTGCCGAGGTCCAAGGCCTTTTAAGTAAGGTGGCGGACCTGGAGAGATCACTCCAGATTTCATCTCAGGTTATTTCAGACTTCAAATCATTATTATCAAATAACCTGGCATCTGAGATGAATGTCTTTGCTGGGAATGAGAAGCTGGTTTATGAGAAGCTTAATGAACTGGTACTGGCCACAAACAACAACACTGAAAGTTTCAAAGTGGCAGTCCAGGGTCTAGAGACAAGGCTGGTTAATTCTGTTCAGACTGCAGTCACTGGTGAACTGGCAGGTCTGAAAGAAGATGTTCAGAACTTGGTTTTCAGGGTCAGTTCTCTGGAGACTAGACCCACACTAGACCAGGATGCAGTTGTCAGCACAATAAGTGATGCATGTACAAGGAAGTTCAGAAACAATATGCTGAAAAAAATATGTGAAGAAGTTTCTGAGACTGTTCTTCGTAGCATTCATGATGGGTTGTTACCCCAAGTAGACAAGTTACTGGATGAGAAGTCACCAAAACACTTTCCTAAAGCTGTTGCAAATGTTCAGAAGGAAGTGCAGGCACTTAAGAAAGTTGTGACTGAAACAACTCTAGTAGCAGGTACAACATTTGGTGCACTGGACAGACTTATGCTTGAAGAATTATGGAATGATCTCAAGTCAAGGACTGGTGATCATTCCAAGGGGGAAAAGTCGTCTGGTGACCAAACTCTGAAGCAGTTGTCACAAAGAGCATATGGCACTGAAGCCGGGCTAACTGAAGGAGCTACTGGTACCGAAGCAGTGAGCCCCAGTTTGAGTCCTTCCCAGATATTCCATCAACTCTGAAGTCAGTTAAGGGAAAACAACAAATGGAATCTGGAGAGGAACAGCAAACTATTGAAGATGCTGATGATGAAACATCCAAGAAGCTTGAATAAGAATGCATCATGATAGAGATTTTCAAAAGAAATCAAAAAGATGAACTGCTGGCCCATCAAACGGAGATGGCAACTATGGGTACTCTGGATTCTTACAATGCTGGCAGGTTAGGCATTAATATTGAAGTGTATAAAAAGATGAAGGATGACCCCAGAGTTCATCAATGTTTGAGCTTATTGGATGATGTTCATGTACGCTCTTTCTACGCTGAAGAGGAACAAGTCTATGATTCTATAATTTATGGCGTGAGTGTACCAGAACTCATCAGACAAAGAAAGGATGAACTGGTAAGCCTCCAGAAAAAGATCAGAAAGAACGCTGGTGCTCTGGAGATAGAGTACAGGAAGCGACTTAGGCACTTAAGAAAGTTGTGACTGAAACAACTCTAGTAGCAGGTACAACATTTGGTGCACTGGACAGACTTATGCTTGAAGAATTATGGAATGATCTCAAGTCAAGGACTGGTGATCATTCCAAGGGGGAAAAGTCGTCTGGTGACCAAACTCTGAAGCAGTTGTCACAAAGAGCATATGGCACTGAAGCCGGGCTAACTGAAGGAGCTACTGGTACCGAAGCAGTGAGCCCCAGTTTGAGTCCTTCCCAGATATTCCATCAACTCTGAAGTCAGTTAAGGGAAAACAACAAATGGAATCTGGAGAGGAACAGCAAACTATTGAAGTTGCTGATGATGAAACATCCAAGAAGCTTGAATAAGAATGCATCATGATAGAGATTTTCAAAAGAAATCAAAAAGATGAACTGCTGGCCCATCAAACGGAGATGGCAACTATGGGTACTCTGGATTCTTACAATGCTGGCAGGTTAGGCATTAATATTGAAGTGTATAAAAAGATGAAGGATGACCCCAGAGTTCATCAATGTTTGAGCTTATTGGATGATGTTCATGTACGCTCTTTCTACGCTGAAGAGGAACAAGTCTATGATTCTATAATTTATAGGCGTGAGTGTACCAGAACTCATCAGACAAAGAAAGGATGAACTGGTAAGCCTCCAGAAAAAGATCAGAAAGAACGCTGGTGCTCTGGAGATAGAGTACAGGAAGCGACTTACTGGCTTACCAAAATTGACTGCCAGACAAATCAAAGCAATCAAAGATGCTGATGTAAGCAATTTCATTCCCCTGGACACTTCTCGAAAAATCAATCGTCAAGAACTCCAATCTGTTGTAGAGCAAAGGAGAGTGTCCAAGGAAACTGAATCATTGATCCAGCAAGCCAAGCTGAAAGAAAAATACAATGAGATGTTGAATTTCAGGGCTGATGCCAGAAGGATCACTGGTGCTGAAATCAAATTGGCTAAAGATCATGAAGGCATGTCTAAGTTTGAAGTAAAGTTGACCAGGGAGGGTAACTTTACTGATGAGAGGAAAAGTACTTCAGTCCAAGCATTTGGATGGAGTGAACTGAAAGAAATCGCTTTAACGTTCAGGGGGAAGATATATGTGTCGACTGATGTTAAAGCATTTCTGAAAAGAATTGAAAAGGTATGGAGAAGAAAGCAACAGATGGAAGTTGCAATGGGCATAAGATCACCAGAATCAATACCATCTTCTCCATCACCAAAGAGAAAGGCTACTGAAGATGCTCCAGGACAGACATCAAAAAGAAGGGCCTGACTCTTATCATTTACTTGTTGTAAATTTATTGTTTTATGAAACTTGTATACTATTTATCAGTTGATGTATGTAATAATAGTTGCAATTTTTAATTCATATAAGTAAATGATCAGATTTAGTCTAAGTTAGAACTTAAATAATGAAACTGAAAACACTCATGATTTATAAAGTGTTTTCTAGTAACTTAGATTTTTAGACTAAGTCAAAACTTGTGTTTTTCAAGCATACAAAATGTATAGATTCAAGCTTGAAAACACTTGCATTATTTCTAAACAAATAGGGGGAATTTGTTAGGTCCAGATTTAGTCCAGATTTACTGGACTCGCTCCAGACTCGACTACTGGAGACTTACTGAAGATCTGCCCAGAAACGTGTTCTACTGAACCTACTCCAGACTTGGAATCTGGAGTCCCTCTGAAGATTTTTGTCCAGAAATAATGGAAGACCAGTGAGCAAATACTTGTATAGGAAATCTGGAGTATTCTCCAGATTAGCTCACTGGACTTCACCCCAGTCCAGATCAACTCTACTGAAGACGTTCTCACTGAAATCAAAGACTGAAGTCAGAATAAAGAAGACTGACAAATGGCGGAGTCCACTGGAAGTCTTACTAGATCTGTACACTGGAGGATTGTCAGTGTTCTAGACCCTACAAGTCTGAACACTGATATCGAGGATTGACTTTAGCCTTTACACACTTTCCAAAGAACAATCCACTTGTTCTTTACCAAAGTATACGTGTGTAAAGATGGTTGGATAAAAGGATACAAAGTCATTTGATGTGACTTTATCCTTATTCCTTATCCAATGCATTTAATGTTCTTGTCGGATCATTAAATGCATGCAACCAGATTTGTACAGCACAAAATTCACTGGTGAATTTTGTTGCCTATAAATACAAAGTCATTTGATGTGACTTTATCCTTATTCCTTATCCAATGCATTTAATGTTCTTGTCGGATCATTAAATGCATGCAACCAGATTTGTACAGCACAAAATTCACTGGTGAATTTTGTTGCCTATAAATACAAAGTCATTTGATGTGACTTTATCCTTATTCCTTATCCAATGCATTTAATGTTCTTGTCGGATCATTAAATGCATGCAACCAGATTTGTACAGCACAAAATTCACTGGTGAATTTTGTTGCCTATAAATACAAAGTCATTTGATGTGACTTTATCCTTATTCCTTATCCAATGCATTTAATGTTCTTGTCGGATCATTAAATGCATGCAACCAGATTTGTACAGCACAAAATTCACTGGTGAATTTTGTTGCCTATAAATACAAAGTCATTTGATGTGACTTTATCCTTATTCCTTATCCAATGCATTTAATGTTCTTGTCGGATCATTAAATGCATGCAACCAGATTTGTACAGCACAAAATTCACTGGTGAATTTTGTTGCCTATAAATACAAAGTCATTTCCTTGAGAAAAATACTTTTAAGCATACATTTTGCATTTAAGTGAAGTTGTCCAAATATTCTCGATCTTAAACAGAGATACTTCACAACTTTAAATATCTCGATCCAAAAGAGTTATTTGACAAATATAGATCATTTGTAATTAATAGGTTGTTAGGATACATACTTATTTGTATTATCTTGATTCCGCACAACCTTGTATTTTATTTAACATCATAAATAAAATACACAATTGAAAAATACATAATGTTCCACTTTATTTGTTTATTGCTTTAAGTCTTGTATTACTTTGTTTATATATTCTTGCATTTATTTACAAGTAATATTAGTCCATTCTAGTGATTATTAGACTTGTTGTATTTTACACTTTCCTGCTTAACCATCGAACTTAAGGGACTCACATCATCCTCATGAAAGTCGAGAGTGTTCATGTGTTCGAGGTCATGCTTGTGTTATTCAAATGCTACAAAAGTTTATGGAATATTTCGAGAAATACAGGGATCTTCGGAAGGAACATGGGAGTCTTAAATCTGTTAATGATCAACTCAAATCTGAAAACAAAAAGCTCTCCTTTGTTAATGATCTCAGTTTGACTAACATGGCAAGTCTTCAATTTGAAGTTGACCAACTCAAATCTGATAATAAAGCACTCAAATCTGCAAATGATCTCATTTTGTCCAACAAGGAAAGTCTTCAAAAAGAAAATGATCATTTGCAATCCAAGATTTATAAATTGACAAATGAGTTGGACAATTCTTTCACAGAGCTCAATCAAAATGTTTTGGACACTCAAATCAAAGAACTTGTTTGGCAACAAAAGATTTCTGAGCTTAACCATGAGTTGCAAAATAAGTCCACCATTTTTGTGAGCAAAGTTAAAGCTTTAAGTCTTGTATTACTTTGTTTATATATTCTTGCATTTATTTACAAGTAATATTAGTCCATTCTAGTGATTATTAGACTTGTTGTATTTTACACTTTCCTGCTTAACCATCGAACTTAAGGGACTCACATCATCCTCATGAAAGTCGAGAGTGTTCATGTGTTCGAGGTCATGCTTGTGTTATTCAAATGCTACAAAAGTTTATGGAATATTTCGAGAAATACAGGGATCTTCGGAAGGAACATGGGAGTCTTAAATCTGTTAATGATCAACTCAAATCTGAAAACAAAAAGCTCTCCTTTGTTAATGATCTCAGTTTGACTAACATGGCAAGTCTTCAATTTGAAGTTGATCAACTCAAATCTGAAAACAAAAAGCTCTCCTTTGTTAATGATCTCAGTTTGACTAACATGGCAAGTCTTCAATTTGAAGTTGACCAACTCAAATCTGAAAACAAAAAGCTCTCCTTTGTTAATGATCTCAGTTTGACTAACATGGCAAGTCTTCAATTTGAAGTTGATCAACTCAAATCTGAAAACAAAAAGCTCTCCTTTGTTAATGATCTCAGTTTGACTAACATGGCAAGTCTTCAATTTGAAGTTGACCAACTCAAATCTGAAAACAAAAAGCTCTCCTTTGTTAATGATCTCAGTTTGACTAACATGGCAAGTCTTCAATTTGAAGTTGACCAACTCAAATCTGAAAACAAAGAGCTCTCTTGTTAAGATCTTAGTTGACTAAATCTATATGGAAGCCGATTTCTAAAGATAAGTCAGTTGAGTCAAAATCATTCAAATATTCTTTTTCGGAACTTTTTGATCTTGCACCAAAACCTGTGAAAGCAGTTGTGCAAAAAGTGAATGATTTTGCTTCGAAAAATCATTTTTCAACTCAATCTCACAAGATTGAAAGTTTTTCAAACAAATCAAATGATTTTTCACCGTTGCTTCCACGAAAAATCTTTTCAACTAAACCACCGGGTTTTAGTTCTCCGTGGAATGCAACTTCTATTCATCAAATCGATGAGACTTACATTTGGACTTTCAAGAATTCAAAAACCATTGGACCCAATCTCAAATGGGTTCCAAAAGTGATTTCCAAGTGATTTGATGAAAGGTGGCTTATGCACACATCAGTGTATAACCCGTGCTAAAACCGTTTTTATTATTTCATCATTTTTAGAAAAATCCAAAAAGATTTTCATTTTCTTATTTTTGAAAAATCCAAAAAGATTTTCTCTTTTCATCAATTTTTATTTACTTTGTCTTTTAGTTACTCACAAGGTATTAGGATGAGATGCAAGGCATCGAACGCCTTTGTGTACTGCCTTTGTTGTCTCATTTTTAATGTTTGTGAGCAACTTTCAAAATCTTTACTCACCCTTTATATGCAAAAACTTTGTTTATATCATGCATATATTTAGGGGGAGTTTGTTTATAAAACCAAAACTTCCAAGTGTTTAAACTCATTTTCCATCCTAAAACACTTTGGAAGATTTTAAAACCATTTTCGATCATATTCAAAGAAGTTCGGTGTTAGATTTGCACATGAGAGTTTAGGCCACTCATAAAACTCCATGATCTTGTCATCGCCGATGAGATCTAACCCAGAGTTCAATTCTCTATTGTAGATTGTGAGGGTTTTTGAGCGTGGTGATGATGTTTGTGCAAATAGGACATGAGGGAGTAGTCAAAAAGTGAGGTTACGGTGAAATGATGATGTGAGAAAGGGCTAAAAGAAATAAAAGCCCTCCCCAAAATTCTCAAAAAGCCGGGTCAACACGTTTCTATCGGATTTCATATGTTGATTTCTTGATATTGAAGAAGACTTCATGGACCCAGTGAAGCAATGCACATCTTTACCTAACCACTCAAGTATTTCTTAAAAAATGCTTGTTTTATTCTCACGGAGATTTTCACATTTCTATCGACTCTTCATTTGGAAAATGTTGATATTGAAAAAGGGAGACACTCTGCTCCGATCCCCGACTTCATTTGATCACTTATTGAGTCTAGAGCGTACTTGATATATATTTCATTTGACTAGGACACATAGAGTCTTTATATGTCTTTGTGACATCGCATATCTTTGTGATATTGCTGGAACATTCGTAGTGATATCATATTTTTGATATTCCACGATGATCGAATGGAAATCCTACCAATGCTAACATCTTTTCCATCGTTGAACGTAGGTCTCATAATTTCATTTTATGAATTTGTTGAGTAAACGAGTGTTAGATATATAAATGTAGTAGGTGATTTGTATGCTTTATATTACTTTGTACTTAGAATGTAAAGTTGTAAGTATGGAAGGGGACATAGTGTAAATTGTGCTCTTGTATATAAACCCCCTTCCACATGCATTATGTAACCTTTTGACACTAAATACAATCCAATCTTTCACTGAATCTCTCTCTACTCTCTCTCTACTCTTTCACTAGAAACCGCCATTAAAACACACTAAACACACACTAAAACTCATATTCTAATCACTACAATTGGTATCAGAGCACAATCAGAGTTGCTGAACGATCTATAAGCTTATTACAAGCTTAATTTGTGCTTAATTTTGAACTTGAGTTGTTTTTCTGAAAAGTCCATTTGCAGAGCTCACTGTTTTAGTGATTACTGCAAATTAAGTGTGTTTTTGTTTGAATTTTGTTCACCGTTCGATTTACAATCACTTTATCTTCCTTCGCCATCAATTTCAGAAGCTAATTTCAACATTTGAGGTATTTTTGATCGAGCTCTACAAATCGCATGTTTGTGAGGGTTTGAGTTCCAAGTGAAATTAGCATCTAATTTGTTTGAGGATATGTGCGCATTGATTTTCTGAAGATTTTGATATAAAATTCGAGTTCTAATTCGCAAAAATGAAGAAGATATCGAAGATTTTCAGTCTTCTCTGCAAATAGAGGTTTTGGTTGAACGAAGAAGATAACCTAACCGACTATTTTGTCGTGTTGTGGTTATTAGCATTTGCAGAAGTCGTTGGCTAAAAAGTGGTTCTTACTTGAACTGTTTGCAGAGCAATTTGCTCGGCAAATACGTGTTTTTGATATTTGGCTAAGTACTGGAAGTTCATTTGTTCTATTTGCAGAACTTTTTGTTCGGCAAATAAGTGTTTCAAGGATTTTTGAACAAGTGTTGAGGTTAATTGAACTATTTGCAGAGCTAAGCTCGGCATTTAGTTGTTTTTGTATACTCGTGTCACTTGTTCTATTTGCAGAGCTCATTGCTCGGCAAATAAGTGTTTCAAGGATTTTTGAACAAGTGTTGAGGTTAATTGAACTATTTGCAGAGCTTGTTGCTCGGCATTTAGTTGTTTTTGAGATTTCTTGATTTGGGATTGGTGCAAATTACACTGTTTGCAGAAGTCTAAGCTCGGCAAACAAGTGTTTTTGATTGTGGTGACTAAGGACAAGTTCAATTTGTACTATATGCAGAGATATTTGCTCGGCATTCAGTTGTTTTTGAGTTCTTAGTTCACTTACACTATTTGCAGAGCATTAAGCTCGGCATTTAGTTGTTTTTGTATACTCGTGTCACTTACACTATTTGCAGAGCAATAAGCTCGGCATTTAGTTGTTTTTGTATACTCGTGTCACTTACACTATTTGCAGAGCAATAAGCTCGGCATTTAGTTGAATTTGAAAATTTCTCAAATTTTTCAAAGACTTTGAATTGATTGTAATGGCTTCAAGGGAAGCTTTGGCTCTTGGTTCTGAAGGAAGACCACCTGTCTTGTTCAGAGGATCTTATCCTCAATGGAAGAAGAGATTTTTGAACTGGATAGACAGGCAAAAGAATGGAAAACTGCTCAGGAAATCATATAAAGAAGGTCCAGAAATCCCAAAGAACCCAGTGAATGGAGAAATATTACCTGAAGAAAGTTGGAACACTGATCATAGAAGCAGAGTTGAGGCTGATCAGAGTGCAATTGCCTTTCTTTATCAAGCACTTCCAGATGACATATATTGCAATGTGGATTCCTACGAAACAGGAAAGGACATATGGGATGAGGTGGAAAAACAAATGGAAGGATCTGATGTATCCAACACTATCAGGTTGTCAACTGTTTTGAATATGTATGAAACATTCAAACAACAGAAGGGTGAACCACTGAATGAAGTATACATCAGATTCTGCAATGTCATCAATGAGCTACGAAAGAATGATGTTAAAAGAACCAACATGGAACTTAACATCAAATTCATCAAGAATTTAGAAGAAGAATGGCAAGTGTACGGAACTCAACTCAACCAACAATCAGATTTTGCAAAGCTCACCATTCACACACTGTTTGAGAAACTACAATTGAATGTGGAAGATGTGAAGAGGATTCAGAAGAAGAAAGAAGAGAGTATTCATACTGATCCATTGGCTTTGGTTGCAGAAAAGAAGGTTTCAAGAATGTCAAGACACAGTTTTGTAGAAGATCAAACTGATTCTGATTCAAGTGAGATGAGTGATTCTGATCTGGATGAAAAACAGAAACAGATGTACAAAGAACTCGCTTATTTCACCAAGGCTTTCAAGAAAAAATTCTTCAAGAAGAAACCAACAAACAATCAACTTAGGACATCATCAGTGTCTTCTTATGCTAGAAATGCGGATGCTCCTAAGTATGATCAGAAGAAAGTTTTTGCTGGTGGTGAGAAGAAGTTTGAGAATCCGAAAAAGTTTGAGAAGAAGGTCATGGACAAGAGATCAGATGATAGAAAATGCTATAACTGTGGCTTGACTGGACATTTTGCAATCAACTGTACCAAGCCTCGACAAAAGAACTCCGAATACTACAAGTACAAACTGTTGCTGGCAAGACAAGAGGAAAGCGGAATTGCTCTTCTTGCTGAGGATGACAAGTGGTTACATCTTTCAGATGAGGAGACAGACGAGCTTGCAGCAAACGTGTGCTTCATGACGAAAATAAAGAAGTCAAAGGAGTTGGAAGAAGATGAAGACAGCTCTTCTGAAGTC
Organism: Erigeron breviscapus; assembly: GCA_034093135.1. NCBI lineage: Eukaryota > Viridiplantae > Streptophyta > Magnoliopsida > Asterales > Asteraceae > Erigeron > Erigeron breviscapus. The sequence continues at coordinate 18,497,732 of CM067173.1, forward strand.
GAGGATGAGGTAATTTCTTTTCCAAAATCTGTGTTAAAATATTACATGGATATGTCTGATACTGCAAGAAAAGACTGCAGGGAGATGAGTAAAAAGAATTTGCAATTAAAGAAAGATTTGGCGGACAAAGAAAAAGATTTTCAAATTAAAATTGATTCACTTCAAAAAGATGTTGAGAATTTGAAATCTGAAAAATCTGCAGTCTCTTTTACTCAAAACTCCAAACTGCATCTTGAGAAACAAGAACTTGAAACCAAAGTTCTCGAACTCAGCAAGACTGTCCGACAACTTCAAGTGGAAAAGACCAATGAGATGTTTCGAGCAAATGCTTTGGCAGAAGACATTGAGTCTTTGAATGTCAAGATGAAAGAATCTATCCCTGATGTGACAGAATTTGAAAATAAGATTTCTGACCTAAAATATGAATGTTGTATAAAAGATTCTCTTAAACAAAAACTTGATAAAGAAAATGATGACTTGAAAGCTGAAATCAAATCTTATCAAGAAAAGTTGTATAAGATCAATCGTTCATATCAACAAGTCTTTTTAAATAGGCCAAGAAGTTCTGAAACAATATTCACATCAGGGCTGGGTTATAACAATCCAAAGTGTTTGCTCAAAGCACAAGAAGAGATCCCATCTCTTTACAAGGAATCTTATTTGAGATGTGGGATGACCGACCAATTCGTGAGACCAACGAATAGTGATTATGAGGCTGAAGATTTTTGAGAATCCGAAAAAGTTTGAGAAGAAGGTCATGGACAAGAGATCAGATGATAGAAAATGCTATAACTGTGGCTTGACTGGACATTTTGCAATCAACTGTACCAAGCCTCGACAAAAGAACTCCGAATACTACAAGTACAAACTGTTGCTGGCAAGACAAGAGGAAAGCGGAATTGCTCTTCTTGCTGAGGATGACAAGTGGTTACATCTTTCAGATGAGGAGACAGACGAGCTTGCAGCAAACGTGTGCTTCATGACGAAAATAAAGAAGTCAAAGGAGTTGGAAGAAGATGAAGACAGCTCTTCTGAAGTCGAGGATGAGGTAATTTCTTTTCCAAAATCTGTGTTAAAATATTACATGGATATGTCTGATACTGCAAGAAAAGACTGCAGGGAGATGAGTAAAAAGAATTTGCAATTAAAGAAAGATTTGGCGGACAAAGAAAAAGATTTTCAAATTAAAATTGATTCACTTCAAAAAGATGTTGAGAATTTGAAATCTGAAAAATCTGCAGTCTCTTTTACTCAAAACTCCAAACTGCATCTTGAGAAACAAGAACTTGAAACCAAAGTTCTCGAACTCAGCAAGACTGTCCGACAACTTCAAGTGGAAAAGACCAATGAGATGTTTCGAGCAAATGCTTTGGCAGAAGACATTGAGTCTTTGAATGTCAAGATGAAAGAATCTATCCCTGATGTGACAGAATTTGAAAATAAGATTTCTGACCTAAAATATGAATGTTGTATAAAAGATTCTCTTAAACAAAAACTTGATAAAGAAAATGATGACTTGAAAGCTGAAATCAAATCTTATCAAGAAAAGTTGTATAAGATCAATCGTTCATATCAACAAGTCTTTTTAAATAGGCCAAGAAGTTCTGAAACAATATTCACATCAGGGCTGGGTTATAACAATCCAAAGTGTTTGCTCAAAGCACAAGAAGAGATCCCATCTCTTTACAAGGAATCTTATTTGAGATGTGGGATGACCGACCAATTCGTGAGACCAACGAATAGTGATTATGAGGCTGAAGATTTTTTAGAAAAGGGTGCAAAAGTCTATTTTAACTATTCATTAATGGACAACTCATATGATTTTTTCAGTCACCCTTCACATAAAATTGAGAAAGAAAAGGACGAAAAAGAAACTCATGAGGCCATAATCCCTGAAATTCTTGAGTGTTTTAAAGAAAAACCTTTAGAGGAAAATTTTCCAATTCCAAAAGCTGAAAACTTGAGACCTTATGTCCCACAAAGAGTTTTGGAAAAGGTGATAGAGGATTTACAACAGTCTCTTGAGAAGAAGCAATCTTTGATAGAAAATCTGCAATCTCAAAATCACTATGTCAAAGACCCACCCAAGAATCATGAAAATGATTGTGACCACCCCGATTGTCCCATTTGTGAAGTTATGGCCACTCCAATTCCACCAACCAAATCTGTGAGTCATAATGAGAAAACTTCACAAAATGCATGTTCTGAAAGTCAAGTTCACCAAATCATGAATACATCTGTTCAAAATGAGAGTCATGTTGTGCATGTTTCTGTACAAACTGAAGGTGATTTAGATGATGTTCATGATGTTGATGATTGTTTTTTCCCAATCACTTCTGAAATTGAGACCTTTACCAAGTTTTCTGAAGGAACTCTGTCGTACTTGAATGACATTGATGCTTTCAAACAAAAGTTTGAAAAAGAAAGAGAACAGAGATTAAATGTGCTAAAGGAACTCAATGATTTAAAAGTTGAATTCGAATTTCAGAAAATAGCACTTCAATTTCACAAAGAAAAAGAAAAAGCATCAATACCATTCAAGAGGAGTCCATGTCCAATAAAGAAAGGTGATGTCAGTGTGAAGTTGGAAACTGATGATATGTCAACATATTTGGAAGGAAATCATGATTTTGAACCTGAATTTGAAAACATTTTTGTTCAAAAGGTGGAAAAACTTGATTTAAATTCAAAGAAAATTCCAAAGTCACACTCTTCACAATCTTCATCAGAAAAGTTCCAAAGACCAAAGACCAACCCATTACCCAAGACTGTTTCTAAACTAAAGTCCAACCAATTACCAAAGACCATTCCACAATCAAAGACCAACCCATTACCAAGACTGTTTCTAAACTAAAGTCCAACCAATTACCAAAGACCATTCCACAATCAAAGACCAGTCCATTACCAAAGACTGTTTCAAAACCCAAGACCACCCAATCACCAAAGACTATCTCAAGTCCAAAAACAAAGAAAGGTCCCAATGTCACAATGAAATCAAAGACTTCTAGGCAAACACAGATGTATAAGGTCAAATCTGAACACAAGGCACAAAAAGCAACCAATTACCAAAGACCATTCCACAATCAAAGACCAGTCCATTACCAAAGACTGTTTCAAAACCCAAGACCACCCAATCACCAAAGACTATCTCAAGTCCAAAAACAAAGAAAGGTCCCAATGTCACAATGAAATCAAAGACTTCTAGGCAAACACAGATGTATAAGGTCAAATCTGAACACAAGGCACAAAAAGAAGTCAAACCAAACAGTGGTCCGAAAATTGTTAAGAAAGAAACTTTCCCGTTAGGTAACAAACAATCTAAGCAGGTTAAGTATTCTAGTTTCCCTAGGTACTCTCAGAAGAATCCTACATGCACTTTTCATAGGGTTAGAGATACTGTTACAGGCATAACTAAATACAAAGACCAGTATGGATGGTTGTCACCTAATAACATTAAGAAAGTGAATAAGACCACAGAACCCATCAAGAAGAAACCTGTTAAGAACAAAGTTGACAAAGTGTTTGCTAACTCAAAACATGTTCGTGTTTCAGGTGACGTGTGCTTAGCTAGTAGCAGTAAATGGATCCCTAAGGATAGATTTTTGAATGCTTCTAGTAAAGTTCAGCTTGATGGAAAACCTGTAAAAGTCAAACAAGTGTGGATTGTCCGTAGATCAACTTCATTAGATAATGTTTCTACAACTAGGACTAGTCCTACTTGTATCAAAACATGAGTTTAACATTTTACAGTTTGTTTGTGTGGATGTTGTTTTTGAATTTTAAACATTTGTGCGTGCTTGTTTGTCATTTGAATAAATTGTTTATTTGTGTGTTATTTTGCTTAATTTTTTTTTATTATGTGTATTTTTTTTATTCTGTGATTTTTTTTTATTTTTTTTTTAAAATTTTTTTTTTTTTTTTTTTTTTTTTTTTTTTTTTTTTTTTTTTTTTTTTTTTTTTTTTTTTTTTTTTTTTTTTTTTTTTTTTTTTTTTTTTTTTTTTTTTTTTTTTTTTTTTTTTTTTTTTTTTTTTTTTTTTTTTTTTTTTTTTTTTTTTTTTTTTTTTTTTTTTTTTTTTTTTTTTTTTTTTTTTTTTTTTTTTTTTTTTTTTTTTTTTTTTTTTTTTTTTTTTTTTTTTTTTTTTTTTTTTTTTTTTTTTTTTTTTTTTTTTTTTTTTTTTTTTTTTTTTTTTTTTTTTTTTTTTTTTTTTTTTTTTTTTTTTTTTTTTTTTTTTTTTTTTTTTTTTTTTTTTTTTTTTTTTTTTTTTTTTTTTTTTTTTTTTTTTTTTTTTTTTTTTTTTTTTTTTTTTTTTTTTTTTTTTTTTTTTTTTTTTTTTTTTTTTTTTTTTTTTTTTTTTTTTTTTTTTTTTTTTTTTTTTTTTTTTTTTTTTTTTTTTTTTTTTTTTTTTTTTTTTTTTTTTTTTTTTTTTTTTTTTTTTTTTTTTTTTTTTTTTTTTTTTTTTTTTTTTTTTTTTTTTTTTTTTTTTTTTTTTTTTTTTTTTTTTTTTTTTTTTTTTTTTTTTTTTTTTTTTTTTTTTTTTTTTTTTTTTTTTTTTTTTTTTTTTTTTTTTTTTTTTTTTTTTTTTTTTTTTTTTTTTTTTTTTTTTTTTTTTTTTTTTTTTTTTTTTTTTTTTTTTTTTTTTTTTTTTTTTTTTTTTTTTTTTTTTTTTTTTTTTTTTTTTTTTTTTTTTTTTTTTTTTTTTTTTTTTTTTTTTTTTTTTTTTTTTTTTTTTTTTTTTTTTTTTTTTTTTTTTTTTTTTTTTTTTTTTTTTTTTTTTTTTTTTTTTTTTTTTTTTTTTTTTTTTTTTTTTTTTTTTTTTTTTTTTTTTTTTTTTTTTTTTTTTTTTTTTTTTTTTTTTTTTTTTTTTTTTTTTTTTTTTTTTTTTTTTTTTTTTTTTTTTTTTTTTTTTTTTTTTTTTTTTTTTTTTTTTTTTTTTTTTTTTTTTTTTTTTTTTTTTTTTTTTTTTTTTTTTTTTTTTTTTTTTTTTTTTTTTTTTTTTTTTTTTTTTTTTTTTTTTTTTTTTTTTTTTTTTTTTTTTTTTTTTTTTTTTTTTTTTTTTTTTTTTTTTTTTTTTTTTTTTTTTTTTTTTTTTTTTTTTTTTTTTTTTTTTTTTTTTTTTTTTTTTTTTTTTTTTTTTTTTTTTTTTTTTTTTTTTTTTTTTTTTTTTTTTTTTTTTTTTTTTTTTTTTTTTTTTTTTTTTTTTTTTTTTTTTTTTTTTTTTTTTTTTTTTTTTTTTTTTTTTTTTTTTTTTTTTTTTTTTTTTTTTTTTTTTTTTTTTTTTTTTTTTTTTTTTTTTTTTTTTTTTTTTTTTTTTTTTTTTTTTTTTTTTTTTTTTTTTTTTTTTTTTTTTTTTTTTTTTTTTTTTTTTTTTTTTTTTTTTTTTTTTTTTTTTTTTTTTTTTTTTTTTTTTTTTTTTTTTTTTTTTTTTTTTTTTTTTTTTTTTTTTTTTTTTTTTTTTTTTTTTTTTTTTTTTTTTTTTTTTTTTTTTTTTTTTTTTTTTTTTTTTTTTTTTTTTTTTTTTTTTTTTTTTTTTTTTTTTTTTTTTTTTTTTTTTTTTTTTTTTTTTTTTTTTTTTTTTTTTTTTTTTTTTTTTTTTTTTTTTTTTTTTTTTTTTTTTTTTTTTTTTTTTTTTTTTTTTTTTTTTTTTTTTTTTTTTTTTTTTTTTTTTTTTTTTTTTTTTTTTTTTTTTTTTTTTTTTTTTTTTTTTTTTTTTTTTTTTTTTTTTTTTTTTTTTTTTTTTTTTTTTTTTTTTTTTTTTTTTTTTTTTATTCTTTCTTCAAATCCATGGGTATTTCACACCAATTTTCCGCTGTCAGAACACCTCAACAGAATGGAGTAGTTGAACGCAGAAATCGAACTCTTGTTGAAGCAGCTAGAACAATGCTTGCCTATTCGAAATTGCCACCGAATCTATGGGCTGAAGCTGTTGCTACTGCTTGTTTTACACAAAACAGATCAATCATAAACAAGAGGTTTGATAAAACTCCGTATGAGGTGATCAACAAAAGAAAGCCCAATGTGAACTTTTTACACATTTTTGGATGTGTATGTTATGTTCTCAATGATCGAGACAATCTGGGCAAATTTGAACCTAAAGGCGATGAGGCATATTTCATCGGTTATTCGAGAGAATCGATTGCATACCGTGTATATAACCGGAGAACCAAGAGAATAGACGAGAGTATGAATGTTCGATTTGATGAACTCTCAGGAATGGTTCTTGAACAACACAGTTCAAGACCCGAACTTCAAAGTCCACAAGCTTCCGCACCTAAACCTGCATCAAATGTCAAATCATTCTCTACTCCAACACCACAAGATTTGGATATTTTATTCGAAGAATTTTTCAAAGTTTCCAAAGAAGTTCCTGAATCTGAAGTACATCTCGATGAACCAACAAGTTCAAATTCGAAAGAGATGGATCCCAATGAGTCTTCACCAACACATTCATCACATGAAAGTTCAACATCTGATTCTCCTCCACCGACTGATAATTCAGTGTTGCATACTCAACCTTCTGTTATTTCTCAAGTGACAAATCCTTCAACCAATCCAGAAGCTTATGATCAAGATCAATTTGTTGAACCAATTGCTACTTCACTTGAACAATTGACAGAACAACATACTCCTGATTTTATTGATTCCGAAGAATCTGGTGATCCAATTGATCCAATTCCTCACACAACCAAATGGACTAGAGCTCATCCTATATCTCAAGTCATTGGTAATCCAACAACAGGAATTCAGACAAGATCTGCTTCCGCGAATGAATGTCTATTTGTCAATTTCCTGAGCATTGTTGAACCAATGCTACTTCACTTGAACAATTGACAGAACAACATACTCCTGATTTTATTGATTCCGAAGAATCTGGTGATCCAATTGATCCAATTCCTCACACAACCAAATGGATCTTCAAGAACAAAAAGGATGAAAATGGAGTTGTTGTACGCAACAAAGCACGCTTGGTTGCAAAGGGATATTGTCAACAAGATGGAATTGATTATGATGAGACATTCGCACCAGTTGCACGAATTGAGGCTATTCGGATGTTTCTTGCCTATGCTGCCTTACAAGAACAAGGAGCCAATTAAGACCAAATGGATCTTCAAGAACAAAAAGGATGAAAATGGAGTTGTTGTACGCAACAAAGCACGCTTGGTTGCAAAGGGATATTGTCAACAAGATGGAATTGATTATGATGAGACATTCGCACCAGTTGCACGAATTGAGGCTATTCGGATGTTTCTTGCCTATGCTGCCTACAAGAACTTCACAGTCTACCAGATGGATGTTAAAACTGCCTTCTTAAATGGAATTCTCAAAGAAGAAGTGTACGTTGAACAACCAGAAGGTTTTGTGAGTTCCAAACATCCGAACTATGTTTACAGGTTAGATAAGGCTTTATATGGACTGAAACAAGCGCCTCGTGCATGGTATGATGCTCTATCCTCTTATCTTGTGAAATCTGGCTTTAGCAAAGGTTCGATTGACACTACCTTGTTTATAAAACGACAAGGTAGTGATATCATTCTAATCCAGATTTATGTTGACGACATAATTTTCGGGTCAACTAATCCTAAATACTGCAAGAATTTCTCTGCCTTAATGATCAAGAAATTTGAAATGAGCATGATGGGTGAATTAAACTTTTTCCTTGGTCTTCAAGTAAAACAGTTGACAAATGGAACTTTTATTTGTCAATCTAAGTACATTCTAGACATGTTGAAAAAGTTTGATATGATGGATTGTCAAACAATTGGCACACCCATGGAATCCCGAACAAAGATTAATGCTGATTTAAATGGAAAAACCTTTGATCAAAAGAAATATCGCAGTATGATAGGGTCACTCATGTATTTGACTGCTAGTCGCCCGGATATTATGTTCGCCACATGCATGTGTGCCAGGTACCAGGCCAATCCCAAGGAAAGTCATTTCCAGGCCGTCAAACGGATATTCCGATACCTGAAAGGCACAGTGAACCTTGGTCTCTGGTATCCAAGGGATACCGGGTTTCAGCTAATTGCATATTCAGATGCTGACCATGCAGGTTGTAAGCTTGATCGAAAGAGCACTTCTGGGAGTGTACAGTTTCTAGGGGATAGATTGGTCAGTTGGTCTTCAAAGAAACAGAACTGTGTATCCACATCTACTGCAGAAGCTGAATACGTTGCTGCAGCAAGTTGTTGTTCACAGGTTCTTTGGATGAAGACACAGTTGACTGATTATGGATTTCAATTCAACAGGATTCCCATATACTGTGATTCTAAGAGTGCAATTGCTATTTCCTGCAATCCTGTACAGCACACAAAGACCAAGCACATAGATGTTCGGTACCATTTTCTTAAAGATCATGTCGAGAAAGGTAACATCGAACTCTATTTTGTCCCGACAGACTACCAACTTGCTGATATTTTCACCAAACCTTTGGATGAAAACAGGTTCAATTTTCTGAAAACCAAGTTGGGAATGCTTAATTTACAAACTTAAATGCTTTCATGCCATGTTTTCTATGTTCATTTTCTGTCTCAAACATTGATGAGTTTTACTTGGTATTGCATGCAATGTTTGAGGGGGAGTGTGCAAATGCATGTAAATATTTGTCTGTTTACTTGTAAATTGTTTGTTTTATTTGTTTAAAGTTTTTTAATATTTGTATGTGTGTTTGTTATTTTAAAATTGAAAAATCAAATACAAAATTAGAAAATCCTAAAATAATAAAAAGATTTTTTTTATTCTTTTTAATCAGTGTTTTTTTATTTGTTTAAATTTTTTTAATATTTGTATGTGTGTTTGTTATTTTAAAATTGAAAAATCAAATACAAAATTAGAAAATCCTAAAATAATAAAAAGATTTTTTTTCTTTTTAATCAGTATTTTTTTTATTATTTTATTTTTCTTATTTTTTATTTTCTTTTTATATTCATTTGTTATTATTTTTGTGGTTGTTAGTTTAAGCCCAAAACCAATTTGAGCCCAACTATCTTGATGAGCCCAACAACCATGCTTAAGCCCATGATCTGTCCAAATCCGGGTTGACACGCGGGTCAAACCCATACCCGCGACCCGAATTGGTGTATAAAAGGAAAATGGACGGTCAAACCTTCATTTCAAATTCAAACCAAAGAAAATATCTACTTGTTTCTCTCTCGAACTACTCAATCCAACTCACATCAATCAATCAAAAGTGCATAATAAACTCAAAGGGTATAAACTAGGGATCATATTTGTGGACAATATCAACGTACATCTTCATTCGATCAGTGTTTGTGAGGTGAGATTACTTGGTTTAAGTTCGCACTCCAACTGTTTGATTAAATGCCAATGTGAATCTTTTGATATTTATTACTCGTTTTGATGTTGTGAGTCTTGATTTGAGAATGATAGATGCATGATTAGGTAGTGTATGTATTGGTTATATGTTTGTATGACTTAATCTGCATGTGAATCGATGTGTGTGGGTTTGATTTGATCAAGGGCTGGGTAAAAATGGTGTTCATGATGAAAAGTACCATTTGCAGAGCAGTTTGCTCGGCAAATGGGTACTTTGTTCTTGATAAAACTTAAACAAGTGTTTGTGATCAAAAGTGCCATTTGCAGAGCTTTTGCTCGGCAAACAGTTCATTTTGGAATTTCAAAGTCCAAGACGTCAACCAATTCTTCACATCAACTGTTTGCAGAGCAGTTTGCTCGGCAAATGGGTACTTTGTTCTTGATAAAACTTAAACAAGTGTTTGTGATCAAAAGTGCCATTTGCAGAGCTTCTTGCTCGGCAAATAGTTCATTTTGGAATTTCAAAGTCCAAATCTTCAACCAATTCTTCACATCAACTGTTTGCAGAGCATTTTGCTCGGCAAACAGTTCATTTTGGAATTTCAAAGTCCAAGACTTCAACCAATTCTTCACATCAACTGTTTGCAGAGCATTTTGCTCGGCAAACAGTTCATTTTGGAATTTCAAAGTCCAAATCTTCAACCAATTCTTCACATCAACTGTTTGCAGAGCATTTTGCTCGGCAAACAGTTCATTTTGGAATTTCAAAGTCCAAGTCTTCAACCAATTCTTCACATCAACTGTTTGCAGAGCATTTTGCTCGGCAAACAGTTCATTTTGGAATTTCAAAGTCCAAGACTTCAACCAATTCTTCACATCAACTGTTTGCAGAGCATTTTGCTCGGCAAATAGTTTAAAGTGAAAATTTTTCATAAAAAGTTTTCAAAACCAACTGTTTGCAGAGCATTTTGCTCGGCAAATAGTTCAAAGTGAAAATTTTTCATAAAAAGTTTTCAAAACCAACTGTTTGCAGAGCATTTTGCTCGGCAAATAGTTCAAAGTGAAAATTTTTCAAAAAGTTTTCAAAGTAACTGTTTGCAGAGCTTTGAGCTCTGCATTTACATATTTTCAACTCCAAAACAAATCAAATTTTTTCCTAAACCTATTTTTGGGCAAAATTTCAAAATGTGCTATTTGCAGAGGTTTTAGCTCTGCAAACAGTACAAGTTAGAATTTCAAATTTTTTTTGTTGTTTGTTTATTTTTATTTGTTTATTTTTATTCTATGTTTCTTTTATCTTTATTTGTTATGTGTAAATGTTTAAATATATAGTATTGTATATAAATATATAGTATTTCATAAGTGTTTAGAGTGAGAGGCAAGGTATCGAACGCCTTTGTGTACTACCTTGTTTTCTTATCTTTTAATACTTATGTAATTCTATATATTGTCATGTTTTGTATATATATTTGGGTGAGATGCAAGGTATCGAACGCCTTTGTGTACTACCTTGTTTTCTTATCTTTTAATACTTATGTAATTCTATATATTGTCATGTTTTGTATATATATTTGGGTGAGATGCAAGGTATCGAACGCCTTTGTGTACTACTTTGTTGTCTCATCTTTAACATATATGCAAAACATTGTATGTGTAATAAGTGTGTTTCTTCAAAGCTGGTATATTTTGTTATTTTTCTGTGTTTAACATGTATTTTCTGGTCAAAATCTTTGGTCAGTTTGTCTTAAACAGAAAAATAATAAAGTGTAAAGATGGCAATGTTCCAAGAAGGAGATTCGATGAAAATGCAATCCAATCAAGCATTACATATTCCATTTGCTTGCAAATTTCCTATCATTCCGGAGATTCTCAGTTATCATCCTTTAAATAATGCTCTTTCTGGAGGTGCAATTGTACCTGAGAAGTATATCTTCCAGCTGTGGGAATCCATTGAATATGTGCGGGGAATTAAAAGGCACAACACAGCAGATTACTTCAAATTCTCTCTTGAATCAGAAGATGAAATCTTCAAGTGCAGATTCACTTTGGATGAATTTAGAACAGTGATTGGATTTCCTATTTTGGATGAATACGAAGAACTCCCATCAGTAGAAGAAATGTTGGCCGGAGTTCATTCGTTGGGCTATGAAGGAGAGTTGAATACAATGAGAGACTTCAAAAGAAGTAATGTAGCCACTCTATGGCATACAATGTATAATATTCTTTCAACCTGCCTGATGCCAGCACAGAAGGGAATTGATCTGATGACCAAAGATTCTTTGGCTATATACTATGCAGTCACTCACAACGTGCAGTGTGACTTTGCGGCAATCCTATGGAAAAAGCTGATCCAAGTTGTTAAGGGGAAGAATAAACAAGAAAGAAAGTACATTCCCTTCATCAGATTTTTCACTTTGATTATCGAAGATGCACTTGACAATTTAGAAGATATTCCAAAGCTGGAGAATAGTTTCAAATGTGTGATTGCTTTGTATAAATCCAACGTAAGAGGCACAAGTTGTGAAACAGTAAAACCATTTCCGATCCCACCGTTTTTAATAAACTTGGTTCCTGCTCAGAGTCCCCACCTTAGGACGTATCTTGAGTGGTTAGTCTCAGTAATGGGGTCTGAAAGCCGACAGACTCCTGCCCAAACTGAGCATAGGTCGCCAAGTGAGGGTCCTAGTAAGTCAAAAAGAAAAAGAGGGGTTAGTGATGAGAGGGCCTCTGAGCAGAGGAGAAGAAAGACTAAGAGAGTTATTTTTGAGCAAGATGTTGCTTCACCTGTACCTATTTCTTCACCTATTTCACAATCTACCCAATCAACACCAACTGTTAACATTTCTCAATCTTCACCTTCGCAATCAACGCCTTTACCATCCATTGTTTCACCGATTCCACCAACCTTTACACCACCTCATACTACACCTGTTTTTGATCCAACACCTATTGCCTCAGCCTTACCTGCTGAACCAACTCCACCACCAGGGAGACGACTGAAAATGGCTGCACGAAGTGTGTTAAAGCGCAAATCAAAGAAAAAGAAACGAAAACATAAGTCGTCTAGATCTGCAAGACACACAGTTGAATCTACCTCTGCAGATGTAACAGAACAACCTGGTGCCTCGGTGGAGTTTGAAGTTGAACAGGCAACAAATATTGTGCATAATGTTGAATCTGATATTGAGACTGAGCATGTGAGCACTGGCGATGATGTTGTGCTGGAGGAACAAGGAAGGAATGAGGGAGGAGTTGAAAATACCGGAGAGGATGTGCGGTCAGGGTTAGGACAAGGGCAAAAAGAAAACGATGGCCCTCCGATAGTTCAAACCACTGAGTCTAGCCGGGTTATTTACCCTAGGGTAGAAGTCGGGAACTGCCCATTCTCGCTTGCACCGGATTCTCCTCGCCATTCTGACTCCTCACAACAGGAGTTAGTCTCAGAAATACACGGGGATCAGCCACGCTCACCACACTCTCCTCATTTGGAGGATGAGAGTGTTGAAATAAGAGAGGACCAGCCCCACCTCTCGCCTTCATTTGATGCACAAGAGTCTAGATCCCCTAGGGACACTGATTCACAAGCCCAGTTGAGTACTGGTGCCGGAACAAGCGGAGAGGGACCCACTTTGTGTGACCCTCAAGGACAGCTTGGAAATCCTGCCTTAGCTACCATCACGCCAGCTTTAGCCGCAGGTAACAGGTCTCAGACCGAGACTGGGGAGCAGTATGAACGCCGTAGTGACACTGCTGTTCCTCAGGATCAAACTGAGCCTGTATTAACGGGCATTCTCAGTGACCCCGGTGTTGTTAGTGGTGTTGCCCAACAACAAGTCCAGGACAGTGATTTATCACAGTCTAGGACACAATCCGATTCTGGTTGCAAAGCCACTGAATCTCCAACTGCTGGTGAGGGTATATCCCGAGGATCCGCAGGAAATCCTGAATCAGCATCGCTGAATTTAGGTCACACCACAAGTGTGCCAACAACCCCCGGGTTGGATACTCCACTTCCCACACAAACACAAAGAACACCAACACAAAATGAAAATCCATCAACATCAACAAATTTACCTACAAAAGACTCGGCGTGTGAAGTGTTATTGAATATTTTGAGGTCTGAAGGTGATTTGTTGAGTGTTACGGAAAGAGGTGTGTTAAATGCTCTTGAAGTGAGGGAAAGGGAAAAAGCAACAGAAAGGAGGGTTAAAGATTTACAAGATCAAGTTGCAAGTCAAAAAGCAGAATATGATGCAAAGCTTGCTGCCTTTGAACTCAGACTGTTGGCTTTAGAATCTTGCCGACCGGCCTCGATTCCTTCTCGTCGGGATGATCCTGATTCTGATGATCACCCCGAGGGGGAGAACCAAGGAGAAGGTCAAGCTAATATTGAAAATACATCGGCAAGTGTTGAAGTAAATGTTGGAGAAGTGGTAATGGAAGAAAGAGCAGAGGGTGAAAATATTGAAAATACATCGGCAAGTGTTGAAGTAAATGTTGGAGAAGTGGTAATGGAAGAAAGAGCAGAGGGTGAAAATATTGAAAATACATCGGCAAGTGTTGAAGTAAATGTTGGAGAAGTGGTAATGGAAGAAAGAGCAGAGGGTGAAAATATTGAAGATTTCCAATTTCGATGAACTCAGAAAGACTCCAGAAGCTGCAAGTCAGAACTTCCAGAAATCTACTTACAAGCAGGTTTTGCGAGAGGCAATCACATCCGAGGAAGTCCTCCCTGATTATTTTCCAACTGAGCTGACTGAAGAACAATTAAACTTTATTAATCGGGGATACTTCTTGAGGGATAGAGAAAGAATGGTTGCTCTCGGCATTAAACCTAAAGAAGCAGCAAAGAAATCGAGATATCTGGAAGAAAGGGCTTACCCAATTTTCTGTGGAGCTACAAAAGTGACTAAAACCAAAAGACCTGAATTGGAATCAATGTACAAGTTTAAGGAAGCGAGACAAATCGAAGAATATAAAGAGCTTCTTAAACTCACCAAGCAATATAATCCCAAACTTCTTGAAGAACAGAGAAATCACAAGATTTTGGTGCTTGTCAGAGTCATTTTGGTGAAAAGGGTTTCTATTTCTGTCCCTTGCTTTCATGTGAAAAGAGATAACAATAAAATCTACAGATTCACAGAAGCTCAGTTCAAGCTGCTGCCAGTGGATGACATTATTTTTCTCTACAACCATTTCTTGAGGCTGTTAAACGGTATATGTCTAGCTGTATCCAATATGCTTCATTGGAAGATTTTCAGATTGGATTTGAAGTTGTGAAGAGAAAGATCAATGTACCCTATCCAGATCAAAGTCTATACACTGAAGATATAGAAAAGCTAAGTATTGGTCATATCATTGAAGAACCATCCTTCGGAGTTGTGTTTTTGAATAGCAAAAAGAAGAAGATTTTCATTCGCATGGATGAACTTGCTTCTTATTCTGATGGAACGTTGGAGTTTTGTAAGAATGTATTGCTGTGTCTGCAAGATGATGAGCAAGATGAAAAGAAAAGGGAAGTGTTCGATAAAGCAATCTCCAAGATTAATCAAAGACTCGAGTACAGAGACAGCATTAGAATGATGAGAGAAGCAAAGAATGCTAAGAAGTCTAAGTACGTCGTACGTCAACAAGGAGGTTGTTGGATCAAGTATGAACCTAGCCATATTCCAGGACCACATAACATTCCTCCAATAAACTTTGAAGCAAATATGAATGTTCCAGCTAACAGACCCGAAGGAGATAACTGGTTCTGGCATCCAAACAAGGGTAGACCACATACAAGAGCTTAAAGAAAGACAAGATTGGATATTTTTGACAAATCACTACTAAGGGGGAGATTGTTAGATATATAAATGTAGTAGGTGATTTGTATGCTTTATATTACTTTGTACTTAGAATGTAAAGTTGTAAGTATGGAAGGGGACATAGTGTAAATTGTGCTCTTGTATATAAACCCCCTTCCACATGCATTATGTAACCTTTTGACACTAAATACAATCCAATCTTTCACTGAATCTCTCTCTACTCTCTCTCTACTCTCTCTCTACTCTCTCTCTAGAAACCGCCATTGACAAACTCTAAACACACATCTCTCTCTACTCTCTCTCTACTCTCTCTCTACTCTCTCTCTACTCTCTCTCTAGAAACCGCCATTGATAAACTCTAAACACTACTCTCTCTCTACTCTCTCTCTACTCTCTCTCTACTCTCTCTCTACTCTCTCTCTACTCTCTCTCTACTCTCTCTCTACTCTCTCTCTACTCTCTCTCTACTCTCTCTCTACTCTCTCTCTACTCTCTCTCTACTCTCTCTCTACTCTCTCTCTACTCTCTCTCTACTCTCTCTCTACTCTCTCTCTACTCTCTCTCTACTCTCTCTCTACTCTCTCTCTACTCTCTCTCTACTCTCTCTCTACTCTCTCTCTACTCTCTCTCTACTCTCTCTCTACTCTCTCTCTACTCTCTCTCTACTCTCTCTCTACTCTCTCTCTACTCTCTCTCTACTCTCTCTCTACTCTCTCTCTACTCTCTCTCTACTCTCTCTCTACTCTCTCTCTACTCTCTCTCTACTCTCTCTCTACTCTCTCTCTACTCTCTCTCTACTCTCTCTCTACTCTCTCTCTACTCTCTCTCTACTCTCTCTCTACTCTCTCTCTACTC
This sequence comes from Erigeron breviscapus, assembly GCA_034093135.1. Taxonomy (NCBI): domain Eukaryota; kingdom Viridiplantae; phylum Streptophyta; class Magnoliopsida; order Asterales; family Asteraceae; genus Erigeron; species Erigeron breviscapus. The sequence continues at coordinate 18,513,669 of CM067173.1, forward strand.
TCTCTCTACTCTCTCTCTACTCTCTCTCTACTCTCTCTCTACTCTCTCTCTACTCTCTCTCTACTCTCTCTCTACTCTCTCTCTACTCTCTCTCTACTCTCTCTCTACTCTCTCTCTACTCTCTCTCTACTCTCTCTCTACTCTCTCTCTACTCTCTCTCTACTCTCTCTCTACTCTCTCTCTACTCTCTCTCTACTCTCTCTCTACTCTCTCTCTACTCTCTCTCTACTCTCTCTCTACTCTCTCTCTACTCTCTCTCTACTCTCTCTCTACTCTCTCTCTACTCTCTCTCTACTCTCTCTCTACTCTCTCTCTACTCTCTCTCTACTCTCTCTCTACTCTCTCTCTACTCTCTCTCTACTCTCTCTCTACTCTCTCTCTACTCTCTCTCTACTCTCTCTCTACTCTCTCTCTACTCTCTCTCTACTCTCTCTCTACTCTCTCTCTACTCTCTCTCTACTCTCTCTCTACTCTCTCTCTACTCTCTCTCTACTCTCTCTCTACTCTCTCTCTACTCTCTCTCTACTCTCTCTCTACTCTCTCTCTACTCTCTCTCTACTCTCTCTCTACTCTCTCTCTACTCTCTCTCTACTCTCTCTCTACTCTCTCTCTACTCTCTCTCTACTCTCTCTCTACTCTCTCTCTACTCTCTCTCTACTCTCTCTCTACTCTCTCTCTACTCTCTCTCTACTCTCTCTCTACTCTCTCTCTACTCTCTCTCTACTCTCTCTCTACCTTCCACATGCATTATGTAACCTTTTGACACTAAATACAATCCAATCTTTCACTGAATCTCTCTCTACTCTCTCTCTACTCTTTCACTAGAAACCGCCATTAAAACACACTAAACACACACTAAAACTCATATTCTAATCACTACAACGAGAAGTCTATGTGACCTCGGATTTATTTTCCCAAAAGTCTTTGCGGATAGTAAGACATGGTTATTGAACGCTTTTGTGACACTGACCATGAATTACATTCTTTAAAGCAATCTATCGGTTGAAATGCCATAGACTGAACCATTTAGAGATAAGCTTTGTGCATTTCTCGATGTTAATGGGAAGTCCTAAAAATAGTAATCGTATTTTTAGGCTACACCATTAATCCTTTTGATTTTTGGTTGTGTTAACGGATCATTTTTATCCGGATTTCATTTCTCTTCACACAAACACAAAGAACACAAACACCATATAAAAATCTTTTTCCAACAACGCAACCTCAAATTCTAGTTCACCAATAGGTTCATTGGGAATTGAGAATTGGGTTGGGTTAATTTGGTTGAATATTGTTTGTTGTGATCTACCGTTTATGCTATCAATCATTATTGTATGATGAAACCATTTCACATTTTCATCATAAGGGGGAGAAATGATTATATGATTGATAGATAGAGTTCAAGGATATAGGTAGAATTTGATTGGTAGAATTTGTTCGAGGATGATTGTTGTGTTTGGATGTTCAAAGGATCGTTAGTTTAGGTGAAGAGAGTGAATAATTATTGTGATATGTTGAAAGTTGTAAGATTGTTTCGAGAAAGTTGAAAGATTGATTCGAGATCGAGTATATTCAAGATGATGTACATGGTCGATATTTGAAAGATTTTATGATTAATTGACCATTTGTTTGATGATTAGAAAAGTTGGAGATTGAATGAAGATTGTTCGTTTGATAGATTTTATGATTAATTGACCATTTGTTTGATGATTAGAAAAGTTGGAGATTGAATGAAGATTGTTCGTTTGATAGATACTTGGATGGTTAAGATCCAAAGATTGTTCATTTGAAGGAGAGCAAGAGTAAACTCATGAATTGCTTAAGTGTTAAAGATGCTCCGAAATGATTGTTTGTTCAAGGGGGAGCAAGAAATTTGAAGATAATTCATTTAGTTGATAAGGTGCTCCAAGAAAGAAATGTTTGTTTGAGGGGGAGCAAGAATAAGTTCGATCAAGAATTGAAGTTGTAAATTCAAATCAAATTTCCGCATTCAAAAACCAAGCTTCCGCAAAGCCAAAAGAATTCAAAGTTAAATCAAGCTTCCGCGTTGCCAAGAGAATTCAAAGATAACCAAGTTTCCGCATGCTACTCAAAGATTGAAGTTACTTCTCCAAGCAACATCAAGTTGAAATCAACATTCAAAAGTTCAAGTTGTCAAAGCACAAGAGCTACAAAGATTTCAAAGATGCTTCCAAAGTATTCAAAGTTGCAAGAGAAGACCAAGATTTAATAAGTCATCGTCAAATATATTTGTTTGTTGAAAAGATTCAAAGTCAAGGTTGATACAAGACATTGAAGACAATGAGAAAGCTTCAAAGTCCAATCAACATTGAAATTTTTCAACAAATGGGCTCATCATGTTTATTTAAAGACCGAAGACGATGCAACATTTACAATTCAACACCAAGGGGGAGATTGTTAGAATTAAAAATATGGTGTTTAATTGTAAATATAGTTACTTGTGTTAAGTTGTTAAAGTACAAGGGGTTTAGATGAAACTTGTAATGTTTAGGATATAAATACCCCTTGTAACTAACCTTGTAATTAAGCCTTGCATAATAAACACACACTTAATTACTTTCTCTCTCCTCTCCATCATTTTCAATCTCCCTTTCACACACAAACACACATTACATACACTAACCGTATTTCCACCATTGTTACTCAATTAAGCTCAAATCTATTTATATCAAAACAAGCTAACTATAATACGCTAACTAAAACTGAAACTGACTCAGCTTGACACTATATATACATAATCTACACAAATATAGTGTGAGCAACAAAAAAAAACAAGCTAACTTTAACAATCTAATCAAAACTGAAACTGACTCAACTTTATAATATCTACACATAATCTACAACTAAATATTTTATATATCTTGTATGAATTTTTTTTAAATAATTACCAAATAATATCATGTAATTAAAGAAGAATACATTTTTTTTAATAAATAAAAAACCTTTTTCCTTTTAATTTTAATTTAACATGGTTAAAAAAAATGTATCATGGAAGCTGATAGTGAAAACTAAAAAATTTCCAAACTGATATCATCTGAAGCTGATAGTCTAAACTGAAAACAATCCAAGATGATATCTTATTAATCTCATTATTTTTATCAAAAATTAATTTTGACTAAAATTTTGTTTTATAATTACATTTTTTGTTTCATTATCAGATTAAAATCAGTCACACTAGATTTGTGTAGTGTAAAATATATAACTTTTGTTTTATAATTTTGCAAAAAATAATAAAAAATAATATTGAATATTAAAGAATACTTAGATTTGCTCAATAACCATCAAATCAAAAACAATTATACATGCCGCCATTTCTTTTTTTGTCCACTTTTTTTACTTTTGCTTATTACACAATGACGTATTTAACTTTTTTTTGTCCACAATTCTACATGTCAGTGTAATATAAAATGTACCTTATCCACTCAATGTAACAAATTACATTTCAACTACACCTACCTACCTTATCTTCATTTTTTTCTTTCTTTTTTGCTCTTCAACATGATGATTTTTTATATATATATTTAACAATATTTCTTTCATTTGACAACAAAAAATTCAAGAATTCTCACTTTATTATGTTGGATGTATCTACGAAATTGTCGACCTTGCTTTCTCCGTTTAAATTTAGGTATGATATCAATTTCTTTACACTAATGAATAATTTCACATTTATACTTTTTAATATTAGTTTTGCCTAATCTAACTATTGTTCTTATAGCATGTCTTACACCGAGTATGCTAAACCTCTACCAAGATGTTATATAAAGATTGAATATCGATGATTACATCATGCAGCATATGGTGGAGGTGTTATTGAAACAAAAATTTCAATTTTGAAATTTGATCCTCCTTCTGGTTGACTCTTGATCATTTGCTTTACAAAGCTAAGATGTGGAGTCTTCTTTTTCATCAATCCTGGTTCCAAAATTCGTGAAACATAATAAAGTGGAGGTTGAAGACAAATGTAAGTCCCAACTAACTAAATGGTACTACCTGAAGACACCTCTATGTCGATGGTGGGGTTACTTTGCAATATAAACACTGAACTGGAGACGACCAGTTACAGTGAGTGTATACCAAGTTCTTGATAAAGATTACTTATTAAGGTGACAATAAGTAAATGACAATGCAATAATAGAAAGTACTTGTAAAGTAAATTGATGAGACAATATGTATTTTTCAAGTGTAATTTATTTATTAACTTTAAATAAATTATAAGGTTGTTGCGAAACCAAGATAATACAAAGAATGTAAATATCCTAACAACCTATGAAATACAATTGATCTATACTTGGAAATTCTCTAAACAATCAAAACACTTAAAGTTGTGAAATGTTCCTTTTTTGCGATTGAGAGAATATTGCACAAGTTCACCAAGAATATTGCAGGTTTGCAAAGTTATTTCTTGGTTGTGCAAAGACCTCTATTTATAGGCAAAGTTGACATTGGGATGTAAACTTTGGCCGTACAATTATGGTTGAGAGCATTTAAGGAATAACATTTAATTCCTTAAAATGCTGAGTAAAGTTATGACATAAAGTAACTTTACTCAACCTGCTTTATGTACCTTTTGTACTTTATACATAGATAAATCCTTTTATCCGTGTACTAGCACATAAAGCATAAAGGTCTTTTCCTCGTGATCAGTGTAAAGCTTTGTAAGTACTTTACACTGATGTTCTCCAGTTTGTATCTGAGTAGAATGTCAACTGGGCTTCGCTGCCATTGTCATTCTTTATCTTCCACTTGTTGTCTTCGACTTCAACTGGAATGATTCTTCATCTGGTCAGATCTCAACTGAAGGAAGTCTTCAGTTGCGTTAACTGTACGTTGCAACTGGACTTCAATATATTTCTGGACAAATCTTCTTAGTCTCCAGATGCAACTGGAGACTGGCCAGTTTCAGCAAAACTGGTCCTAATAACAAATGATTGGGATTTTAAGAATGTGAAAGCCAACCTAATTTGTGTTCATGTGTTTAAATAAGGAACAAGAAATGGCAAATATTTGTAACCAAAAACAATTCTACATATATATTATTTTTATTGTGTTGTTGTTATTTACGATTATATCTCTTAGTGATTTTGTAATCAAAAACAATTGTGCATAGATGTAACATATTAGTGATTTTTAATCAAAAACAATTGTGCATAGATGTAACATATTTTATAATAATTTTACATAGATGTAACATATTTCTACATAGGTGTAAAATAAATTTTTAATTTATCAAGCTGATAGATCAAGCTGTGATCATTTTGGATTACCTTTTAATAAGATAACAAATGATAATTAAAAGTTAAAACACATAGTTATACATAATATAGATGTGGAAGTTAAAACTGATAGAACAAGATGAAACATCAACCTTTAGAAACACAGAAATTTGATAGATGAATATGATAAAATAATAAACCAAAGGTAAAGTTTATTAGCTTGAAACTAAAATAATAAACCAATCCGAATAGACCAAGCTGATAGAAACGCAAACTATATTCACTGTATAGAAATGGAACAAAAAAATTTTCATATAAATTTTTTAAAATATTTATTTTTAGGAAATTTGACAAATGTATGTTGTATAATCTTGTAACATCCCAAACTTTTTATTTAACAGTTGACTAGTGTCGTTAAGTCAACATAGTGTGTCGTTAAGTCTATTCTCGATTTAATGCATATATGTAGTTGATATGTGTGGTTAAGTCAACATAGTGTGTCGTTAAGTCAACATAGTGTGTCGTTAAGTCAACATAGTGTGTCGTTAAGTCAACATAGTGTGTCGTTAAGTCAACATAGTGTGTCGTTAAGTCAACATAGTGTGTCGTTAAGTCAACATAGTGTGTCGTTAAGTCAACATAGTGTGTCGTTAAGTCAACATAGTGTGTCGTTAAGTCAACATAGTGTGTCGTTAAGTCAACATAGTGTGTCGTTAAGTCAACATAGTGTGTCGTTAAGTCAACATAGTGTGTCGTTAAGTCAACATAGTGTGTCGTTAAGTCAACATAGTGTGTCGTTAAGTCAACATAGTGTGTCGTTAAGTCAACATAGTGTGTCGTTAAGTCAACATAGTGTGTCGTTAAGTCAACATAGTGTGTCGTTAAGTCAACATAGTGTGTCGTTAAGTCAACATAGTGTGTCGTTAAGTCAACATAGTGTGTCGTTAAGTCAACATAGTGTGTCGTTAAGTCAACATAGTGTGTCGTTAAGTCAACATAGTGTGTCGTTAAGTCAACATAGTGTGTCGTTAAGTCAACATAGTGTGTCGTTAAGTCAACATAGTGTGTCGTTAAGTCAACATAGTGTGTCGTTAAGTCAACATAGTGTGTCGTTAAGTCAACATAGTGTGTCGTTAAGTCAACATAGTGTGTCGTTAAGTCAACATAGTGTGTCGTTAAGTCAACATAGTGTGTCGTTAAGTCAACATAGTGTGTCGTTAAGTCAACATAGTGTGTCGTTAAGTCAACATAGTGTGTCGTTAAGTCAACATAGTGTGTCGTTAAGTCAACATAGTGTGTCGTTAAGTCAACATAGTGTGTCGTTAAGTCAACATAGTGTGTCGTTAAGTCAACATAGTGTGTCGTTAAGTCAACATAGTGTGTCGTTAAGTCAACATAGTGTGTCGTTAAGTCAACATAGTGTGTCGTTAAGTCAACATAGTGTGTCGTTAAGTCAACATAGTGTGTCGTTAAGTCAACATAGTGTGTCGTTAAGTCAACATAGTGTGTCGTTAAGTCAACATAGTGTGTCGTTAAGTCAACATAGTGTGTCGTTAAGTCAACATAGTGTGTCGTTAAGTCAACATAGTGTGTCGTTAAGTCAACATAGTGTGTCGTTAAGTCAACATAGTGTGTCGTTAAGTCAACATAGTGTGTCGTTAAGTCAACATAGTGTGTCGTTAAGTCAACATAGTGTGTCGTTAAGTCAACATAGTGTGTCGTTAAGTCAACATAGTGTGTCGTTAAGTCAACATAGTGTGTCGTTAAGTCAACATAGTGTGTCGTTAAGTCAACATAGTGTGTCGTTAAGTCAACATAGTGTGTCGTTAAGTCAACATAGTGTGTCGTTAAGTCAACATAGTGTGTCGTTAAGTCAATCATATGTGTCGTTAATCAACAAGTGGTCTTAGGAGTCAAATCGATGTCGTAATAACGTTTGTTTTTATGATGTAAATCATATGTTGTTTAATGGGGAAGTTTATTGCATTTGATTGGTCATAAAATGAAGGATTTTGATGTATAAAGGTCTGCTATTTGATTTGGGATCGTTTGGTGTTGGTTTGGGGTCAAATTGATCGAAGTTGTGCCAGATCGTGACGAGTTGCGGCGCAACTGGTTTCCAGAAAGATAAGTTGCGGCGCAACATGTGAGTTGCGGCGCAACTAAGGGCTGGAGTTGTGGCGCAACGGGGTGTGTTGCGGCGCAACGAGGTCAGTTTTGAAATGAAGTAACCTTTAAACCTCCAATGCGTACGTCGTGTATTGGGTCATGTTTGTAGGTGTGTAGGCATGTGATATGACGTTAATAATGTGGGTAATAGGTTGTTTAATGATCGTTTACTAATTTTAGGTAGACGAGGCTAGTTGCTTTGCACGGTAACGTGGTTATTCACTGTCGTGCACTTCTTTGAGGTAAGATACACTACTTTTGACACGCTGAGGGTTCAACGAAAAGAATGGTTTCATAATTATAACTTCCCAGTTGGTAACTTATCTTGTTTATGGGTATATGGGGTTACACGGGAGGTTATATGGGTTATGTAGTTGACCCTTGAGACCTGAAATGCAGTCCCTCATGATATGTAATGTAGTGCATGTTATGATATGATGTATGATGTAGTATTATGTATGAAGTATAATGTAGTGTTATGATATGAAGTAATATGAAGTATCTTGTAATACTGTGTGATGTAGTTTATTTTGTTTTGTGCATGATTGTATGGGTTGCTCATCTAGTTCACTAGATTTACTAGGCTGCCATGTCACTTGCACGTTTAAGGGCCCAAACAAAATGAAGGAAATGTGTGACTATGTTTAGGTTGTGTGATGCCTAAACTAATAATGTGTGAAACCGAGCTCGTAAATTTATAATGCAGGGAAGTGTTAAGCTTAACCCGTACTTGCCCTAGCCCGGCGAGTGCGTGAACGTAGGTTGCTTGGGTGGCTCCTTGCAACATGGTCATTTAATGCAGGGCGAGTAATACGAGGGGTCTGACCCGCCTCCATATACGGATTACTCCGGGATTGGCTTGCCATTCCTTAACGACGTACGATGAGTAGCCTTTTGGCTGATCATCTAGTCGGGTGTGATGCAGGGCACACTTATATGCAGTTAACGAAGATACGTGTGATTATGTGTGATATAAAAGAAGGATAGGCACAATTAGGGTGATTCATCCTAAGTTGATATGCAGGTTGTATGTGTGTGTGTTATGTGGGTCGTGCCTTAATGTTTTGTCAACAAAGTAGAAATGTTTTAATTGGACAAAGCTTTATAACTTTAGTGATATCTTACTTAGCTAATTCGTTAGCTAACACTTGTTTCTTGAAATGTGTGGTTCCCTCAGGTTTAGCTTGAAGGATAGATGAGGCATGAAGGGCGAGGAGTGGGTAGATAGCATGCTGATGGCTTTAGCTACCCTTAGATGCTACACCTCATTAGACATCATGTGCATTTTGATATTATGCAGAATTTATGTAGTACTATGTTGACGGTTGTTTTATGTTGGGCAACCATTGGGTTTTCATTTAGACTTATTTTATGGTATGACATGTAACACCAATAAATGCAGAAACCGTTAGGTGAAAGTTTTTAAAAACCCATGTTTTTAATTGTCGGGTGTTACAAGTTGGTATCAGAGAAATGGTTTAAGTGAACCAAAGTTCGACCATGACCATAGGATTTTAGATTTAAACCGATAGAGGATAAGTTAGGCTTAAGTAGGTATGCCTAGCTTTGAGATGAAGTATTTTAGGACGGGTTGGGATGAGTGAGAGTGTAGGATTAAGGCTAATTGATGCTTGTTTATTGTTATGTGTTTTAGCCTTTATTCTCCCGTTTCTCGCTTCTCCGTCGCTAATTATCCTATTGCTACCATAGACGGTCCCCGAGGTAATGTACCATTTCCCTAACTGAATTTAATAAACGTGTGATATAACTTATGTGTGAAGTAGCTGAGGTGAATGAAGTGGAGAGTTAGGAAATGGTATCCCATCAACGTTGTCTAGCCCATGGGGTTAGTGACAAGGACCGCAAAGGGTATGAGATGTAGTATGTGTGCTGAAAATTATGTGGATTGGAATAGATGGAAAAAGGACACGATACACAATAGTGGTAACGAACACGCATGTGAAAGGATACAATTACAATTATGGTCCGGAACATAATTGCAAGCGTATCACGACGCGAGTGTGTTTGTATAGCCATACTTGGGTTGACCGGTGTGCAAAGTAATGAAGTTGGAGAGGTTTCTATGTAGTGAACCTCTATGTGTCGAGAGTAGACATCGTGTAACAACTTTAATGACGTTGATGTCTCGTGTGTGTGGGAATGTGTGAAGATCAATGAAAAGTTATAGCCGGTTAAATGTGTATGATGATTGTAATGCACATGAAGTTAAATGAAGACTAAAGGTATGTGAGGAATGAAGTGTTTGGTAGACATTGTTGTTGAGTCTACTAGTTCAAAGGATATGGACTTGAAGTTGACGAGTAGAGCTAATGCTGGATATTTGAAGGGTGATAAATAGGTGATGCACAGAAGGGTTACCGGGTACACGTATGGAAGGATACAGTTACAATTCTGGTCGCGAACGTAATTGTAAATGTATCACGACATGTGTGTGTTTGTGAGACTGTGTCTGTGTTGATCCGAATGAAGAAGAATTGGCTCGAGTAAGGGCCGAAAGAGATGCTGAAATGAGAAGCTAACTTGCGTCGGAATGAGCAAACCGATGAGAATAACTCTAATCCCTTTATTGAAGCTGAGCCATCTAATGTGAGGTCGCAATCTGCTCCTAAAAATGTTGTTGCAGGAGTGAATGGTGGAGGTAACGTGGTGGTGCCTCGTGTAGTGGTTGCTCCTCGTCCTACTAACTTCAAATACGAGAGTTTTCAGAAATGCGGTGCTAAGTATTTTGACGGTACACAAGATGCAGTTGGTGCAATGGAGTGGATAGAGGACTTTGGGGTGGTCTTTGCTTCATGTTGTTGTCCTGATGACATGAAGGTTTTATGTGCAACTCGATTGCTGAAGAAGAATGCCCGAAATTGGTGGAAGACTACTACGGTGTCAATAGCTCCCGAGGTACTAGCGGTGATGCCTTGGGGTACATTTAAGGAGACGTTCTTGGAAGAGTATGTGGGAACTTGAGAGTTGAGGCTTATTGTGAAGGCCTCCCGGCTAATTAACGTGGTTTATGTAGGCAGCACACTACCTTGTCTACAACTATAAAGGAGTCTAAGAGGTTGGATGATGACCTCAAATCTGAAAAGTGTTGAGAAAGCCGATGATAAGAAGTCGGGATCCAAGAGAAGATCTAATTGTTCTTCGGGTTCTAAAAAGAAGTTTAAAGGTAGTTCTATTTCGAATGGAAGTAAGGACAAGATGAAGAGTGGCACGTGGTGCCCAGCTTGCAAGTTTACACATGAAAGTCAACGTTCAGACAAGACCAAAAGGTGCCATATGTGTGGTTCATCGGGGCACATTGCAGCTAATTATAAGGATAAGTATCATTGCTACAAGTGTCATGAAACAGGACATCATATTGCCGATTGCCCTCAGATGAAGAACGAAGGAAAGAAAGCAGCCGCACCAAAGACGAGAGTTCAGGCTTTTCAAATGACGGTGGAAGCTGCAAAGAACAAATAAACGAGGTGGAGATTCTTTCTCATATTGCATGAATGTATGGCGAACTAACACGTGAACCTTTCCAGCAGTTTTATCGCTTATTGTCTTCGTCGGTGTGACCTGAAGGTGATGTGGAGATCCTATGTTGGTACAAAATCTTACGTATGGATGCTTCTCAAGATAACGAGTCTTCCCTTAAGAAAAGTTAAGAAGAAAAATGATGGATTTATTTGCAGTCTCAAAAATCACAAGAAGTAGAAGTCTTTCAGGAGCATTCGGTTTCGAATTGATCATGTTTCTCACCTATGTGATCTACTTATGTAAGGAAAAGATTATGCTTCTAAAGTCGAGGCCACCCGTAGTTCGAGTTGTTCTATAGATGTTCTCGGTTTCGTTGCGATCGTGAGGTCGAACCTTCTATTGATGTGTGACGAGTGCTATCTTTATTCAAAGACACCTTTCGTTTTGTCCTCACTTACAGAAAGAAGTTAACGTTGTCGATTGTGGATTCCATTTCTTTCTATAAGATAGATTTGCAATTTGTACTACCATATGATGAAGTTGATGATGAAAGTCCTGCTTAGGTTAATCATACGCTCTTTATGACCCAATTGAGTTTCTTGAAGTACCTGCACGTTAACGAAGGGTCCTTACCATGTCGTGAACTTAAGGGATAAAGTTTAAAGTTTCTCTAGACTGTTCAGTCATTACGTTCGGTGATGACATTATTATCTATTCTATGTATGATGAAGAACATCATGCCGTGTAAGGAACGTTACTACGATTTTCTACAAGTAGAGGTCCGATTTTAAATTCGCCCAAAGTGAGTAGAAGTTAAAGTAGAAGCTGAAGCGTAGAATTGAAGGAACAAGGTCCCATTTGAAGTTTACTTCCATGACTATAAGGTTATGGTAAGCACTTGTCTATAACGAGCCAGTCAAGGGTGATGTTTCTAGAGATGAAGATGTTGGTAATATGTGAGTGAGTTCTGAAAATTCATAAGTAACCGGCGTG
>CM067173.1:18526544-18548616 GCA_034093135.1 Erigeron breviscapus
TATGTACTAATATGAATACGTGTGACAAGTTTATGTGTGATATGCCAAGATATGATATGAAGTTACGTTTAGTAGTAAGTCTATGTTGATATGATATAAGATATTGATTAAGATGTGGGTATATGATGATAAGATGTATATGTTGATATGAAATGAAATGTGATGCAATGTGGGAAAAGGGAGTATGAGTTGATCTATGATTGTTGTGGATGATATGTAATGTGGTTACGTTTTGATAAGTAAAATATGACGAAGTTTTATGAAAGTAAAATGAAGAACGTTTTATCAAAATGTGTGTATCTTACTTAGCTAATTTTATTAGCTAACACTTGCTTTTATGAAAATATTGTGTCCTTCAGGATAAGCAGGTATAAGCTAGTGAAGTGTGTGGATCGTGAGATGGGTAGAAGAATAAAGGAAGATTAGCATTAGTCTCCCTATGATTAGACTTTACCTATAGCCATATGTTCGGCTACTTTATTTATGATTTATGTCTCTTGTAGATTTGATGGCAATTATGTTAGTGCCATAACTTGGATTTTACTTTGACTATTACGATGATGCTATTAGTAACACCAAACTTTAATGAAAGGTACCATCCGTTACGGATGGGGCAGTTTTTAAGTGATCCTTTTCCGCTATGTTTTAAACGTCGTTTGGCAAAAGTTTTTGAAATCCAGGTTTTTAAAATGACGGGTGTTACATATATATAACTATACATTCATTTATACACCATAATTAGTATATAAAGTATTTGTTAAAAGTGTTTTACTCATGTATTTCTACAAAAGTGCCAACAATTCAATATTCGTATAAAAGTGATATTTAACGTATTTAAATGCAATTACATATCATTTGAGTATAAAATAAGTTGACAAGCATTTCAATACATAACATATAGTCATATAATCATAGAGCAAAGTATAGTAAGGTTTCATAGAAAACACTTACAAGTATGATGAGTTTATGAGTTCTAAGATCAAAATAACGACGTAGTGAAGAACACCGATTAAGATTGATTGAATTCGGCAAGAACTTGGAATTGAAATCTTGATGAAAACCTTAATATCCCAGCCCTAATTAGGCATTATAACAGCCCCTCTTGATGCTCTTTAGAAAACTTGAAGATAACAACTTTACTTGTGATTTTCCTTGCACTTTAAGATCAAAGTGACTTTCCTTTACTTAGAACTTCCAAGAGTTCAAGATTATTATTATGATTAAGGGAGAGGGATGATTATAGAGTTATGGAATACCAAATTGAGGGAGAAAGAATTGTGGGAGGTGTAAGTTTGAATGAAGGCTTTGGTTTGTATTTATAGTGAAAGAGTTTAAGTAGTTAGTTGAAATGTATGGTGAGAAAAGGTGGTGATGAGACCGTGGGTTTGGAGGTGGTTTAGGAGGTGATTCATGCTTGTTTAGCAAGTTAGTGATGTGGTGGATTTGTGGTGGAAGGGCATGGAAAGTGGTGATGTGTTCAAATCTAAATGGTTTAACAAATATCTAATTAACTAACTTAATTAACCTCCTTACTATTCACAAGATTAATTAAATTTTCCGATTTTTCGAGTGTGTTATTTTATGAATAAAAATCATAATCGAGTGTCGAAATACTAGAAATTATGTTTCCCTAAGTCTCAAGTCCATACGAGAAAGTCTCACGCGATAAATAAACGTTTTATGATTTTTCACGGAATATAACATTTTTATTTTCTTAGTTGCTCGTCATCAAGGTTTTAAATCTTGCTAAAATAGTTCATACAATAGATTGATTAATCATATAATCAATTAGAAAGTTTAAACATGCACTTGCTCACCTAATCATGTCTTAATTAGCTTAATTTGCCTTAATTAGCATAAACGAATCCTAATTGCTTATAATTAGGTTTAGTTAATAGAATGAAATTTTGACGGATGTCACACCTATTATATAGGTCGTTAGGTACAAAATAACTATTGAAAGTTAGGAGGAAAAGTTGAATATATCACGAACATAGGAAGACACATCTACAATCCCAAACAAATTTGAAAATACTTTCCCTTGAAGCCATAGTAAACAATTATTCTACATATGGTTTGTCTAACTGAATTCACAGCGAAAGAACTAACTACCAAATGAAGGGGCTAAATGATTTATATACACCGAAATCATATTTACGTGACAGAAAGTTATGGATATACTCTAGTTATTTACAGTTCTAAGTTTAAATTGAACTTTTTAGTTTTGTATTACAAAATTTAGGTCAAAAAATATAGTCAGGTGGTATCACTTGGCTTCATTAACTCACTGTCAGCTTAAAATTATGGTTGACGATGATCATGTAATAGACCAACTCAGTTATGGTTATTTAAGAAAATAATATATATTTTGTCAACAAGTTTATTGATTTTGAACTTTTTTTATATATTAATTAAGTTAATTAAATGTTACAAGTATTTAATTTTCACTTATTATGATCTTGGTAAGTTTTATACTTCAAATCTTTAAGTGATAGGGTTTGTTATCTGTTTACATTAGGAATCTATTATGCGATGAGACTTTTTAGCATGAACCTGGTTAAGACAATGTGTTGAACTCTTATTATTTGTGAATAATTCACACCTATCAAAAAAAAAATGCCTTTTACACGAAAAAAGATAAGTTAATTGAATATAAATAATAGTAATGCGGGATGGAAAAAATATCAAATTTTGTGTTAATTATTATAAATTCAAACATTATGATTAAATCATTATCATATATTAATATTCTAAAGATAAAAAAAAATATAAAAAGAAAAATCCACCTTCTGAATTAAAATGCTTAAAAAAATTATACCTTTATATTAAAAATCCACTTCTGAATTTTATGTTAAATGTATAACTATTTATGTATTTTAACTAGGGGGTGGGTTATTTGTAGTAAAGGGGGAAAAAAGTACAAAAAGTACAACCTTCTTCCTTCTTCTCCGGCGACCGCCACACCTCCTCCTTCCTTCTTCTCCGGCGAACAACCACCGCCACCACCTCCGGCGACATCTCCGGCGACTTTCCGGCGAGAATCAGGTTCGTTTTCGGGTGGATACGGTACGGGCCATAGGCCCTTATCCGTTCTAAACTGACCGTCAAGGGACGCATATGGGAATCGTATGGATTTGATGGGCGGCGATCCAAAAGATGGTGACGGTTTGCTACGGTACGGGCGAAGCCCTTGCTGCCGGCGCCGGCTCCGTGGTTGGGGTGGTCGGAGATGATGGTGGCTGGTGGTGGTTGTCTCGCCGGAGAAGAAGAAGGTGGTGGTTGGCGGCGGCAGTCTCGCCGGAGAAGAAGCAAGCTGCTGGCCGGAGAAGGAGAAGGAGGAAGAAGGAAGATCTGAGCCGTCCAAAGCTTTGATCCAACGGCTGGAGATTGTACTTTTGTACTTTTTTTTACCCTTGTACTACAATTATCTTTCCTCTTTAACTAGTCCTAAATGTATTTAGCAAGATAAAAAAGAAAAGAGGAAAGAAAAAAAAAACGCTTTTACGCGTATTCGTTTAGTCCACTAACATTTTCATACTTCACATCACGTTTAGAAGCAAATAGCAATACTTTAGGTTCGGGGATTGACCTATTCACATCATCTCGTTTACAAATGCAAATACAAACGTTGGTGAGATCCGGTTTGACTTTGCTAAACTTAAATTATGAAAACAACGTACACTATAGCATGAATGAATGGTACTATCATGGAGACTTGAAAACTTTGACTTATTCAAAAGGAGAATTGAAAACGTTTATTTCTATTTTTTAAGTGAATATCATCATCTCTAAATATAAACTAGCACGATACCCGCACAATACGGCGACGATGTGATGGTGGGGTGACTGTTGGTGGTGGAGGCGGCGTCGAGTGGTGTAAATAATTGATGTAAAAGTAATTGATGTAAAGGGTTAATGGAGATATTTTAAAAGATAAAGGTTGATAGTGTAATTGTTAAGAGATAGTGTATGTGAAAATATTTTAAGGGGTGCTAAGTGAAATATTACATATTTTTCAACACTTTAAAAATAAAATGTTGTTTTTTTTTTATGATATATAATCTATAATAAAAGATAAAACTTAATTAATAAGTAGAGAAGTTTGATCATTTAGATGAAGTTCAAGTTTTAATTAGAATCATTATACCTTTTATAACTTTTTTAGATTTAATTTTAATTTAATAAATTTAGATATAGTCACTAATTATGGAAAGTAATTTCCTACATCTTATAACTTTTTTAGATTTAATTTTAATTTAATAAATTTAGATATAGTCATAATTATGAAATCATTTTTATATTATACTTTTTAAAATTTTTTTATTATTTTCTTTTGTTTTATGTCGTACATTTTATCAAATTATGAGTTTATATCGGATTTTTATCATATAACGTAATAAATATTGGTTATAAGTATTTAGTTTTACATCGTTAGTATCTTATGATATTTAGATAAAAGATATTACCGATATGTATACGGTGCCTAGAATATAAAAGATTGTAAAAATGATAATATCACCATCTTTCAACATCTTTCATCTATGTTTGTTAAATTACGATATTATAAAAATGTAGCATGTCATTAAGTACAAATTAATTAATACTTTGTTGTATCTACCAATAAACTAAAACATGATTGAGATGTTCTTGAAACGACACGTGGCGTAATCCTTGATCGACACGTGTCCTTTTAATTTATTTATTTATTAAATTAGCTTTTTTAATTGTATATAGATTCAATTTCCTTATTAGACTTAGAATTAAACTCTAACTCTTGACTTATTAATACAAAAAACATTATAACCTTATTTGATTGATCGTTTTCTCATTAATAAATTGTCTCTTTTTCTTTCTCAATTTTTCAACTCCTATTACTTATATCACTTATAATAAGTTATTAACATGAAGATTTCAAAAATTTGAGTTTACGATCCGAAATCACAAGGCTATTTACCGTCATCCACTATGCTTACAAGTTCCGATTTTGATGTGATTCTAAAAATTTAAGGTAAATCCAAAACTCTAACTAAACATATATTATAATTTAGCTTCGATCATCGATTTACTTTAACCACAATTTATTTCATACTCACGAATCATGTATGAGGCATATTCGAATTTCTTTATGATACAATCTATATAACTACCGTACATCATACGGGTATTAGGACTAGTAACTTATATAATATGATAAATATCTATATGTATAATAAAAAGCATTTCACCTTTTCTCCCTCTTGACTGTTCGAAAGATAAATTGTATCTAATTTATCTTTTTAAATTCAACACACCTAACATCTAACATACAATATACATAAATACTCTTAATTAATTAATTTACACTACATCTCTTAACTCTTAAAATAAATATACTACCTCTTTTTTACATCAATATCTTTACATCGATAACCTATATTATTCACCACCGTCAGTCCGCTACTACCACTACACCGCCACCACCATCTTCGCAGCCGCATAGCACGATCAGTAATCTAGTATCAATATTTTACACATAAAAGCGTGAAAATTAAAATTTATTCACTCTAACTAAAAGTGTGAATAATTGTAATATTAATTGTAGCAAACTCTTAAAATTAAGGTAAAACAATCTTAACTTGGTTATTATTTTTTCTTTTTACTTACACATCTACTAGTCAATGCAGGTTTTATATTTTGGGAAGCTTATGACAAGTATATACAAGTTCAAGGTGCTAAAAGAAGTTTTTGAAGATTGGGCCAAAGATGACAAGAAGAAGAAAGTTCAAGGGAGGTGTTTATAACTTTGGTGGATATATAATCCTGGCTAGGTTTTCAGTCGAGAGATAATTTCACATACACACAAATTTTGTATCTATTGTTCTCTCTCTCTCAATTAGGGTTTCTGTATAGAATGATCATTCTGATCATTCGATTATTCTGTTTGTGTTTATTATCATTCTGTACATGATATCTAAACATATTGTTTAGATATTCATCTTTGATTTCTCTTTGTAATCGAACATTAATAATAAATAATAATAACAGCCGACTGATTCATTAGATCGTTGATTTTTCTTCATGGTATCAGAGCCAGGTTACTCTGATCGGTGATTTTTGCTTAAAGGTTGTTTGGATTTAGGGCGTATTTCGATCTCGAAACCCTAGATCTAAGAAACCCTAATTTTTGGGGTTTTTCTCTTCTGATTATAGATCTTGTTAATTCCGCTGCTTACTGTTCAGATCCTGATTGTTCTTCTTGACTAAGTGAATCAAGAAGAAAATTAGGGTTCCTCATCCTTCTGCCGAAAGCACTGTATTGTCAATCTTCTTTCTCTTATCTTTTATATAAAAAAATTTTTCTTCTATTTCTCACAAAATCAATTGTGTTAATACTTGACCGGTCTTCTTTGAGAGACTTGGAATCCTGTCACTGACACTTTTGAGAGAATAGAATTATTTTCTAAAATTATATATATATTTTCTATTGTGTTAATTTTTGTGTGACTATTGTTAATTGTTTTTTTGTAATTGCTGCTGTGTGCTAGTTTCTGGTCTTTAAGTGTTTGTTTGTGTATTGTTCATTATTTCTCTTGTGTTCTTGTGTGTTTGTGGAAATTTATTTGCTCATCTGTGTTTAATCTGCTAAAATGGTGAATACTCCTCCTGGTTCTGTTCATACTGGTAATACTCCTCCTCATTCTGTGCATAATGAAGAATCTGAACCTGAAAATGACTTTGAGATGCATGATACAAGAATAAGTAAATTAGACTTTGGTAATCCTTTATATCTTCATGCCAGTGATATCACTAATGCTCCACTTATTAGTCTAAAGTTAAAAGGAACTGAAAATTATAATGTCTGGAGTTGTGCTATGTTGTTGGCTTTAGAGACTAAGAACAAAGTAGGTTTTATTGATGGTACTTGTGTTAAACCTCATGATAATACAGTTCTTGCTCAACAGTGGGATAGGTGTAATGCTGTTGTCTTGTCTTGGATTCTTAATTGTGTGTCTGAAGAGTTATATTTAGGGCAAATATTTTCTAAAAATGTTGCAGTTGTTTGGAATGAATTAAAAGAAACTTATGACAAAGTTGATGGTGTTGTTACTTTCAATCTGCATAATAAAATCAATTCTCTATGCCAGAATGGTACTTCTATTTCTGAGTATTATCATAAACTAAATTCTTTGTGGAAACAATTTGATGCTCTTGTGAAATTGCCTACTTGTGTGTGTAACACCCCGCTAAAGCGGAATATACGGGATGCACAGACAAGCACAAAAGCACATAGTACAAGTTCCAACACAGCCAATAACATTAATAAAGAACAGAAGTACGATAGTTATTACAGAACATAAAATGAACTCAGAATAATCAATATTCTTAAGACAGAACAATTGTCTTTAAGTACAGGAGTCTGAACTGAATAAGCAAAGGAAGATCTTCACAGCTTCCGGTCTTGAACGTACGAACAATCGCCAAAAGAGAAGAGCCTTAAAGAGGAAGACTCCTATGCTAAGAGATCTACTAGTCTAGCCTGAAAAGCATGTAAGTTCAAAGGTCAACTACAAAAGTAGTTGGTGAGATTCACATAAAGTACAAGTACGTATACATATAATAATATGTAGAGTAGGAACAAGTCATAAGATCTGTACGTTTAACAAAAGTGCTTTATGATCGTAAGAACAGTACAAGAACATATAATGAACTTTAAATGAGTTGTCACTGCTAACCCGATTGGCCAGAACTGAACTGTAATGAACTTAAGTACATAATAATCAAGTACTTCACGAAGATCTAAATTAGAACAAGAACAGATAATATGCATCCTCCAGAACTGCGGAGAATGAGGGTGGGCCTACCCTAAACAGCGCTGTCCATAATTATCTACGGTTCAATCCCTGAACTGTGGGATATGAATTGATAGCAGTGAATAAGAACTGAACAAGTACAAGTACAAACTAGAACATGTTACAGATCAATATAGTAGTATGGAGGCATTTAAGATCCTGCCCATTCAAGACTTAAATACTCCTTTAAACAGTATAAATGTATTCAAGATCCTGCCCATTCAAGACTCAAATACACTTTTAAATAATTAGGAATCGTCCCATTGTCAAGCCAAGATCGTCCCATTGTCAAGCCAAGATCGTCCCATTGTCAAGCCAAGATCGTCCCATTGTCAAGCCAAGATCGTCCCATTGTCAAGCCAAGATCGTCCCATTGTCAAGCCAAGATCGTCCCATTGTCAAGCCAAGATCGTCCCATTGTCAAGCCAAGATCGTCCCATTGTCAAGCCAAGATCGTCCCATTGTCAAGCCAAGATCGTCCCATTGTCAAGCCAAGATCGTCCCATTGTCAAGCCAAGATCGTCCCATTGTCAAGCCAAGATCGTCCCATTGTCAAGCCAAGATCGTCCCATTGTCAAGCCAAGATCGTCCCATTGTCAAGCCAAGATCGTCCCATTGTCAAGCCAAGATCGTCCCATTGTCAAGCCAAGATCGTCCCATTGTCAAGCCAAGATCGTCCCATTGTCAAGCCAAGATCGTCCCATTGTCAAGCCAAGATCGTCCCATTGTCAAGCCAAGATCGTCCCATTGTCAAGCCAAGATCGTCCCATTGTCAAGCCAAGATCGTCCCATTGTCAAGCCAAGATCGTCCCATTGTCAAGCCAAGATCGTCCCATTGTCAAGCCAAGATCGTCCCATTGTCAAGCCAAGATCGTCCCATTGTCAAGCCAAGATCGTCCCATTGTCAAGCCAAGATCGTCCCATTGTCAAGCCAAGATCGTCCCATTGTCAAGCCAAGATCGTCCCATTGTCAAGCCAAGATCGTCCCATTGTCAAGCCAAGATCGTCCCATTGTCAAGCCAAGATCGTCCCATTGTCAAGCCAAGATCGTCCCATTGTCAAGCCAAGATCGTCCCATTGTCAAGCCAAGATCGTCCCATTGTCAAGCCAAGATCGTCCCATTGTCAAGCCAAGATCGTCCCATTGTCAAGCCAAGATCGTCCCATTGTCAAGCCAAGATCGTCCCATTGTCAAGCCAAGATCGTCCCATTGTCAAGCCAAGATCGTCCCATTGTCAAGCCAAGATCGTCCCATTGTCAAGCCAAGATCGTCCCATTGTCAAGCCAAGATCGTCCCATTGTCAAGCCAAGATCGTCCCATTGTCAAGCCAAGATCGTCCCATTGTCAAGCCAAGATCGTCCCATTGTCAAGCCAAGATCGTCCCATTGTCAAGCCAAGATCGTCCCATTGTCAAGCCAAGATCGTCCCATTGTCAAGCCAAGATCGTCCCATTGTCAAGCCAAGATCGTCCCATTGTCAAGCCAAGATCGTCCCATTGTCAAGCCAAGATCGTCCCATTGTCAAGCCAAGATCGTCCCATTGTCAAGCCAAGATCGTCCCATTGTCAAGCCAAGATCGTCCCATTGTCAAGCCAAGATCGTCCCATTGTCAAGCCAAGATCGTCCCATTGTCAAGCCAAGATCGTCCCATTGTCAAGCCAAGATCGTCCCATTGTCAAGCCAAGATCGTCCCATTGTCAAGCCAAGATCGTCCCATTGTCAAGCCAAGATCGTCCCATTGTCAAGCCAAGATCGTCCCATTGTCAAGCCAAGATCGTCCCATTGTCAAGCCAAGATCGTCCCATTGTCAAGCCAAGATCGTCCCATTGTCAAGCCAAGATCGTCCCATTGTCAAGCCAAGATCGTCCCATTGTCAAGCCAAGATCGTCCCATTGTCAAGCCAAGATCGTCCCATTGTCAAGCCAAGATCGTCCCATTGTCAAGCCAAGATCGTCCCATTGTCAAGCCAAGATCGTCCCATTGTCAAGCCAAGATCGTCCCATTGTCAAGCCAAGATCGTCCCATTGTCAAGCCAAGATCGTCCCATTGTCAAGCCAAGATCGTCCCATTGTCAAGCCAAGATCGTCCCATTGTCAAGCCAAGATCGTCCCATTGTCAAGCCAAGATCGTCCCATTGTCAAGCCAAGATCGTCCCATTGTCAAGCCAAGATCGTCCCATTGTCAAGCCAAGATCGTCCCATTGTCAAGCCAAGATCGTCCCATTGTCAAGCCAAGATCGTCCCATTGTCAAGCCAAGATCGTCCCATTGTCAAGCCAAGATCGTCCCATTGTCAAGCCAAGATCGTCCCATTGTCAAGCCAAGATCGTCCCATTGTCAAGCCAAGATCGTCCCATTGTCAAGCCAAGATCGTCCCATTGTCAAGCCAAGATCGTCCCATTGTCAAGCCAAGATCGTCCCATTGTCAAGCCAAGATCGTCCCATTGTCAAGCCAAGATCGTCCCATTGTCAAGCCAAGATCGTCCCATTGTCAAGCCAAGATCGTCCCATTGTCAAGCCAAGATCGTCCCATTGTCAAGCCAAGATCGTCCCATTGTCAAGCCAAGATCGTCCCATTGTCAAGCCAAGATCGTCCCATTGTCAAGCCAAGATCGTCCCATTGTCAAGCCAAGATCGTCCCATTGTCAAGCCAAGATCGTCCCATTGTCAAGCCAAGATCGTCCCATTGTCAAGCCAAGATCGTCCCATTGTCAAGCCAAGATCGTCCCATTGTCAAGCCAAGATCGTCCCATTGTCAAGCCAAGATCGTCCCATTGTCAAGCCAAGATCGTCCCATTGTCAAGCCAAGATCGTCCCATTGTCAAGCCAAGATCGTCCCATTGTCAAGCCAAGATCGTCCCATTGTCAAGCCAAGATCGTCCCATTGTCAAGCCAAGATCGTCCCATTGTCAAGCCAAGATCGTTTCAGGTTCGCAAGACTTAAGATCGTTTTAAGGAACCATGAACTCAAGATCGTCCTAGGGGACTTAGGTCAGGATCGTTCTAAGTGATCCAAGAACAAGAACAAGTCTCATGATCGATTCAAGATCAAGAGTTTGAGCTAAACCAATCCAAAGGATCGGTTACCCATAATACGTACCAACAACACCACAACACCACACAAGATCAATCGAACATGAACTATGAACCAATGTGGGCTGGCCAGGACAATCTTGGGCTCAAGATCGTCCTAGGGGACTTAGGTCAGGATCGTTCTAAGTGATCCAAGAACAAGAACAAGTCTCATGATCGATTCAAGATCAAGAGTTTGAGCTAAACCAATCCAAAGGATCGGTTACCCATAATACGTACCAACAACACCACAACACCACACAAGATCAATCGAACATGAACTATGAACCAATGTGGGCTGGCCAGGACAAATCTTGGGCTCAAGATCGTCCTACCAAGACCGTTTCACAGTCCCCACGAGCTGAAACGAGAACAAGAACATAGCACAAGGATCTAGATCGAATCCGGGACAAGTTAGAACATGAAACTTGTACGTATATGCACAATAACATTAACCATTAACACTTTTAACGATTTCAAGATCAAACATAACATAAACAAGTCATAACTTCAAGAACTAGTTTACTTCCATTCTCACCAAATGGGTTTTGTAACTTAAAGCGTGTTACGACCCAAATTTGTTCACACAAACATTGTTAAACACATTTAGACACAAACCCATTAATCATTAACACGATTTCATATCAAAATCGGACCAAATCATCAAGAACATGAACTTGAAAAAGTACACTTTTAATTTGATCAAAAACTCGTAATTTGTTGTTGTTACCTGAGATTTGATTCCGGAAATATGTTTTGATTATCACAAGGATGCTAAAAGTACAAATGATTTTGATTTAACAATCCAAAATCAAAGGATGAATCAAGTGTGGTTGGTTATGGCTGCCTGGAGAGGTTTTAGTGAGAGAAGTGAAAAATGGAAGAGATGATGAATAGGGTTTTCTCACTCTAAACTCTTCTATTTATAGTCTCCCATAATAAATGAACTTACTAAATGAAAAGACTATTTATGAACATTTTTGAACTAGAACTTTTATGAACACGAACGTTTACGTACTGCACTTTAGTATTTTATTGAACTTAATCATAAATTCGTCATATAAATCATGATTTAAGATCAAATTGATCTTCATGTAAGCACATAATTTAGGTCTAAAGTACGTCAAGAACTTAAATAAATTGAACTGTCTAGCCGTTCGAGTGGCGAAAGTACTTCTTAAAGAGCTTATTTAGAACATTTCTAGGACGGTTGTTACATTCTCCCCTACTTAGAGGATTTCGTCCTCGAAATTAAGAGTCTTGCCGATCGAAAAGATGAGGGTACTTCTTCTTAATGAAGTCCTCGCGTTCCCATGTGTCATTGTATCCATGTCTAGCACTCCAACGTACACGAACTAGTGGTACTCTGCTCTGTCTAGTCTGTTTAGCATCTCTGTCAATGATCTCGATGGGCTCTTCAGTGAACTCAAGCCCTTCGTCAATACGAACATCCTTAACAGGAATGACGGTCGGGTCGTCAGCCAAGCACTTCTTTAAATTGGACACGTGAAAGGTGTCATGAACATTGCCAAGTTCTAGGGGTAGTTCCAGTTTGTACGCAACTGGTCCAATCCGTTTAATGATCTTATAAGGTCCGATGTACCGAGGCGCCAATTTGCCTTTCTTGCCAAAACGGGCAGTACCCTTCCACGGGGAAACTTTTAACAGAACTTTGTCGCCTACTTGAAACTCTAAAGGTTTACGGCGTTTGTCAGCGTAGGACTTTTGTCTGTCTTGGGCAGCCTTCAGCTTTTCTTTGATAACAGCGATTTTGTCAATAGTGAACTGTACAACTGGGAGCTTCATCCAGCTTCTTTCACCGGCGTCTAGCCAGCAAAGTGGTGATCTGCACTTACGCCCATATAAGGCTTCGAACGGTGCACACTGAATGCTAGTGTGATAACTGTTATTGTAAGAGAACTCGATCAATGGAAGATGTTTATCCCAACATCCTCTGAACTCTAATGCACAAGCACGGAGCATGTCCTCCAAGGTCTGAATAGTACGTTCGCTCTGCCCGTCCGTCTGGGGGTGATAAGCGGTGCTCAAGTTAAGTCTAGTACCTAACGCTTCTTGAAGTGACTGCCAAAAGTCAGATGTGAAGCGAGGATCTCGATCGGACACTATCGATAAAGGGACACCGTACTTGGTCACAATATCGTCTATATAGATCTCAGCGAGTCTCTCCAGTGAGTAGTCATCACGAATTGGAAGAAAACGAGCTGATTTCGTCAGTCTGTCTACGATAACCCAAATAGAGTTATGGTTGTTCTTTGTACGAGGCAGCTTCATGATGAAGTCCATGGTAATATCTTCCCACTTCCACACCGGAACTTCTAATTGTTTCAATAAACCGGAAGGTTTCTGATGTTCGATCTTAACTTTAGAACATGTCAGACATCTACTGACGTACTCAAAGATCTCTCTCTTCATCCCAGGCCACCAGTAGTCTTGCTTCAAGTTCTTGTACATCTTGTCTGCGCCCGGATGAAGCGAGTACCTTGAACTGTGAGCTTCTTGCATGATGATCTCTCTAACACCATTAACTGCAGGGATCCAAACTCGGTTTTTGAACTTCCTGACCCCTTCGTTATCAACTTCAAGTTCTTGAGCGATTGGGCCTAACCGTTCTGCCTTTATATTATCTTTTGATGCTAATCCGATCTCTTGACCTGCGATCACACGTTGCCTTAAGTCTGTACGATCTGCCTCTTTGATAGATAAGATTTTGACTCGTTCCTTTCTGCTTAGGGCGTCAGCCACTACATTCGCCTTTCCAGGATGGTACTTGATGTCACAATCGTAATCACTTAGTAACTCCACCCAACGTCTCTGTCTCATATTCAGCTCTTTCTGATTATACACGTGTTGCAAGCTCTTATGATCGGTGAAGATAGTACATTTAGTTCCGTACAAGTAGTGTCTCCAAATCTTTAGGGCAAAAACAACTGCTCCAAGTTCTAGATCATGGGTGGTGTAATTCTTCTCATGCACTTTGAGTTGTCTGGATGCGTAGGCGATTACTTTGCCTCTTTGCATCAACACGCAGCCTAGTCCTTGATGTGAAGCATCACAATACACGACGAAGTCTTCGGTGCCTTCTGGTAAAGCTAGAACAGGTGCTTCACACAGTCTGTCTTTTAGGGTTTGGAATGCTCGTTCTTGTTGTTCCCCCCAAATAAAGTCTTTGGTCTTTTGAGTCAGTTGAGTCAAAGGTAGTGCGATCTTAGAAAAGTTCTCAATAAAACGACGGTAATAACCCGCTAGTCCAAGAAAACTACGAACTTCAGTAGGAGCTTTCGGGGCCTCCCACTTTTTGATGGCTTCAACTTTGGCCGGGTCGACATGAATGCCTTGTTCGTTTACGACGTGGCCGAGGAACTGTACTTGGCGAAGCCAGAACTCGCACTTAGAGAACTTAGCGTACAACTCTTCTTCTCGAAGAAGTTGAAGAATAGAACGTAAATGTTGTTCATGATCAGTCTTGCTCCGAGAGTACACGAGTATGTCGTCAATGAATACAATAACAAATTTATCCAAGAACGGGCGACAGACACGGTTCATTAAGTCCATAAAAATTGCTGGAGCATTAGTCAGACCAAATGGCATAACGAGAAATTCGTAGTGGCCATAACGAGTGCGAAAAGCTGTCTTTGGAACGTCACCATCCTGAACACGAATCTGATGATAACCTGAACGTAGGTCGATCTTAGAGAAGTACGAAGCACCTTGCAATTGATCAAACAGATCGTCTATGCGAGGTAGGGGATACCGGTTCTTAACGGTCAATTTGTTCAGTTCACGATAGTCTATGCACATTCTCATGGAGCCATCTTTCTTTTTGACAAATAAAATAGGTGCTCCCCAAGGAGATGAACTAGGACGAATAAAGCCCTTGCTCAAAAGTTCCTGTAATTGATTGGACAGTTCTTGCATTTCAGGAGGAGCTAAGCGATACGGTGCTTTAGCGACTGGTGCTGCACCGGGAACTAGATCAATATTGAACTCGACTTGTCTAACAGGTGGAATGCCTGGTAAGTCGTCAGGAAAGACATCTGGGAAGTCCCGAACAATGGGAATGTCTTGAACTTTAGGTTCTTTAGCACTTTTATCAATGACATGAGCTAGGTACACAAGATGATCTTTCTTGTCCAAGTACTTACGGAATTTCATAGCTGAGACGATTTTAAGTTCGTTCGTGGACTTATCGCCTTGTACGATCAAGATCTCGCCGTTCGGAAGTGGTATATGAACTGATTTCTCGTGGCAACAAATAGTCGCGTGGTGTTTGGATAGCCAATCCATTCCCACGATAACGTCGAAGCTACTAATCTTGACAGGGATTAAATCAATTGTAAAGTTCTTGTCTACTAAAGTCAAAGGGCAATCTAGAGCAATTTCATTGGTACCGTACCTTTGGCCATTTGCATATTCTACCACATATTTGTCATTTAGTTTGCCGGATATCATGTTAGTCTTAGCTTTAAAGTCTAATGCCACAAAGCTACGTTCAGCCCCGGAGTCAAATAGTACAGAAGCATAATGATCGTTCAGAAGAAAAGTACCTGTCACAACCCGAGGGTTCTGACGAGCTTCCTCAGCGTTCAGAGCGAAAACACGGGCGTTAGCAGGGCCTGGTTGGTTTTGCTGTTGCTGGTTGATCTGTTGGTTCTGGTTTCTTGGCCCGCGTGGATAAGCAACACGCTGAACTTGGGCGTTCTGGTTCTGGTTCCTCTGAACTGGTGCGGCAGGTGGTAGCGGAGGTCTGGCATTTCTGATTGGCGGGTTCCTGTTCACTGGTGGAGGATTAGTTCTGATCAAGTTCGCTGAAACAGCATTGCAGTACTTAGCCATATGCCCAATTCCTTGGCACTTATAGCAGACAGGACAAGCACCAGTGTGATGAAGGTTGCAGCGAGTGCACTTAGGGTAAGCTCCAGAGTATCTTGTTGGTTCAGGTACTGCGGTCACAGCATAGTTCTTCAAGATCTTCCCTTTCTTACTTGGGGGTTCAGCTTTCCTTTCCACCACTTCTTCAGCCTTCCTCTTCCCCTTATCAGTACTTTCAATCAACCCTCCTGATCTGATTATATCTTTGGTCAAGGTCTTAGCCAGTACAGTGGCTCTTGACATGGTCTTGGGGCCTTTACTGGTGAGGTCACGGCGGATCTCGGGAATCAAGCCCCAAATAAAGCGATCAATCTTCTTTTCCTCAGTAGAAGCTAAGTGTGGCACAAGTCTAGCAAGTTCATTAAACCTCAAAATGTATTTCTCAATCTCAACACCTTCCATTTTCAGATCCCAAAACTCTTGTTCCAATTCTTGCAAAGCATCTTTGGTACAGAACTCAGCTCTCATCATCTTCTGAAGTTCTTCCCAGGTGAAAGCATAGGCGGTCTTCCTGCCGATAGTGGTGACGATGCCAGTCCACCAGGACCTAGCAGCACCATCAAACTGGCTGGTCGCGTGCTCCACCATCTTATCTTCAGAGGTTTGAGTGTGATACAGGGCTTCTTCCATGTTTTCAAACCACATCAATAGTTCAGCAGCACCCTTTTCCCCTGAGTAGACTGGGGGTTTGCACTGAGTGAAAGTCTTAAATGAACACCCTCTGCTTTGGCTGACTCTGCCTTCAGCAGTAGCTCGAGTGTTGATCTGGCTGGCTTCATCGGAATCATTGTTTACTTCCTGATTCTGTTCGGGTTCTTCTTGAGTCCTCCTATTCTGAGTTGCTCTAGTAGTTCTAGTACCTTCAGTTTGTGGAATTTCCAGCATCTGAGCAACTTGAGTAGCAAGATTTGGCATCATCGCATTCATGCGGTCAGTGATGAGGTTCGCTACGTCTTCCAAAGTAAAGTTGACGTTCGCATTAACACCAGGTTGGATAGGTGGTTCAACGGCTGGTGCAGTCTTAGGTCTTCGTCCACGTTTAGGCGGCATTCTTCCTTATGCCCCTATTAAGATAGAAATATGAACTCAATTACGTTTCGCACAAGTCTATAGCTCCAAGCACGTAGTACATTTACAATTGATCGCCGTTAGCACAATATATGAACAAGAACAATCGTCGGTCGCACGATAAGGACCTATAGTCGTATAAGCTCTAAGGCCTATAATCGAAGTACTAGAACGTATGTCTTAAGAGAACGAGTGAACTAGAACTGATATGATCGAAGAACGAGATTGTACGAAGTTCTTAACAGAGTTCTAAGAGACGGATGACGCCTTTAATAACACACTTTGAGTGCTAGGTACTTTATTCGTAATTAGATGTAGTTGATCAGGTTACATCTAATTAGGACAAAAAGTACGTATACATATAATAATATGTAGAGTAGGAACAAGTCATAAGATCTGTACGTTTAACAAAAGTGCTTTATGATCGTAAGAACAGTACAAGAACATATAATGAACTTTAAATGAGTTGTCACTGCTAACCCGATTGGCCAGAACTGAACTGTAATGAACTTAAGTACATAATAATCAAGTACTTCACGAAGATCTAAATTAGAACAAGAACAGATAATATGCATCCTCCAGAACTGCGGAGAATGAGGGTGGGCCTACCCTAAACAGCGCTGTCCATAATTATCTACGGTTCAATCCCTGAACTGTGGGATATGAATTGATAGCAGTGAATAAGAACTGAACAAGTACAAGTACAAACTAGAACATGTTACAGATCAATATAGTAGTATGGAGGCATTTAAGATCCTGCCCATTCAAGACTTAAATACTCCTTTAAACAGTATAAATGTATTCAAGATCCTGCCCATTCAAGACTCAAATACACTTTTAAATAATTAGGAATCATATCATAAGTACCTCGTAAGATCATAATTAGTACGTAAAGTGGTTCAAGAACATATGTATAAGTACAAAGTAGTTTTCATGCTTTTCAGTCCCCGATAAAAGAACTTGAACAAAATGTACGAAAGGGGGATTAGTGAACTCACAGTGATCTGGTACAAGCACAATTTATAGCACAGAGAACAAGCACCGAGATAGATAAGTTATATCTATCGAAATCCAAGTACGTCTTGATGGATGCCTAAGTACAAGTTATCGTTCATAGATATGCACACATATTAGTTCCAATGACTAATTAATTACTGAAATGTCCTTGATGAACTGATGATTTGGTCCTTTGAAGATCTTTGAACGTTTTGACTCCAAAAGAGTTTTAAAGGAAGTTTTAAGTACATGAACTGGACTCGAACTGAACGTCTTTGAACTAAACTATTTATGAACATTTTGAACTAGAACTTTTATGAACATTTTTGAACTAGAACTTTTATGAACATTTTTGAACTAGAACTTTTATGAACATTTTTGAACTAGAACTTTTATGAACATTTTGAACTAGACTTTTATGAACATTTTTGAACTAGAACTTTTATGAACATTTTGAACTAGACTTTTATGAACATTTTTGAACTAGAACTTTTATGAACATTTTTGAACTAGAACTTTTATGAACATTTTGAACTAGAACTTTTATGAACATTTTTGAACTAGAACTTTTATGAACATTTTGAACTAGACTTTTATGAACATTTTTGAACTAGAACTTTTATGAACATTTTTGAACTAGAACTTTTATGAACATTTTGAACTAGACTTTTATGAACATTTTTGAACTAGAACTTTTATGAACATTTTGAACTAGACTTTTATGAACATTTTTGAACTAGAACTTTTATGAACATTTTTGAACTAGAACTTTTATGAACATTTTGAACTAGAACTTTTATGAACATTTTTGAACTAGAACTTTTATGAACATTTTGAACTAGACTTTTATGAACATTTTTGAACTAGAACTTTTATGAACATTTTTGAACTAGAACTTTTATGAACATTTTGAACTAGACTTTTATGAACATTTTTGAACTAGAACTTTTATGAACATTTTGAACTAGACTTTTATGAACATTTTTGAACTAGAACTTTTATGAACATTTTTGAACTAGAACTTTTATGAACATTTTGAACTAGAACTTTTATGAACATTTTTGAACTAGAACTTTTATGAACATTTTGAACTAGACTTTTATGAACATTTTTGAACTAGAACTTTTATGAACATTTTTGAACTAGAACTTTTATGAACATTTTGAACTAGACTTTTATGAACATTTTTGAACTAGAACTTTTATGAACATTTTGAACTAGACTTTTATGAACATTTTTGAACTAGAACTTTTATGAACATTTTTGAACTAGAACTTTTATGAACATTTTGAACTAGAACTTTTATGAACATTTTTGAACTAGAACTTTTATGAACATTTTGAACTAGACTTTTATGAACATTTTTGAACTAGAACTTTTATGAACATTTTTGAACTAGAACTTTTATGAACATTTTGAACTAGACTTTTATGAACATTTTTGAACTAGAACTTTTATGAACATTTTGAACTAGACTTTTATGAACATTTTTGAACTAGAACTTTTATGAACATTTTTGAACTAGAACTTTTATGAACATTTTGAACTAGAACTTTTATGAACATTTTTGAACTAGAACTTTTATGAACATTTTGAACTAGACTTTTATGAACATTTTTGAACTAGAACTTTTATGAACATTTTTGAACTAGAACTTTTATGAACATTTTGAACTAGACTTTTATGAACATTTTTGAACTAGAACTTTTATGAACATTTTGAACTAGACTTTTATGAACATTTTTGAACTAGAACTTTTATGAACATTTTTGAACTAGAACTTTTATGAACATTTTGAACTAGAACTTTTATGAACATTTTTGAACTAGAACTTTTATGAACATTTTATAAACTCTTCTATTTATAGTCTCCCATAATAAATGAACTTACTAAATGAAAAGACTATTTATGAACATTTTTGAACTAGAACTTTTATGAACACGAACGTTTACGTACTGCACTTTAGTATTTTATTGAACTTAATCATAAATTCGTCATATAAATCATGATTTAAGATCAAATTGATCTTCATGTAAGCACATAATTTAGGTCTAAAGTACGTCAAGAACTTAAATAAATTGAACTGTCTAGCCGTTCGAGTGGCGAAAGTACTTCTTAAAGAGCTTATTTAGAACATTTCTAGGACGTAGATAACCTTTATCTTCGTAAGAACGAAGATAACCTTTATCTTCGTAAGAACGAAGATAACTTATCTTCGTAAGAACGAAGATAACCTTTATCTTCGTAAGAACGAAGATAACCTTTATCTTCATAAGAATGAAGATAACCTTTATCTTCGTAAGAACGAAGATAACCTTTATCTTCGTAAGAACGAAGATAACCTTTATCTTCGTAAGAACGAAGATAACCTTTATCTTCGTAAGAACGAAGATAACCTTTATCTTCGTAAGAACGAAGATAACCTTTATCTTCGTAAGAACGAAGATAACCTTTATCTTCGTAAGAACGAAGATAACCTTTATCTTCGTAAGAACGAAGATAACCTTTATCTTCGTAAGAACGAAGATAACCTTTATCTTCGTAAGAACGAAGATAACCTTTATCTTCGTAAGAACGAAGATAACCTTTATTTTCGTAAGAACGAAGATAACCTTTATCTTCGTAAGAACGAAGATAACCTTTATCTTCGTAAGAACGAAGATAACCTTTATCTTCGTAAGAACGAAGATAACCTTTATCTTCGTAAGAACGAAGATAACCTTTATCTTCGTAAGAACGAAGATAACCTTTATCTTCGTAAGAACGAAGATAACCTTTATCTTCGTAAGAACGAAGATAACCTTTATCTTCGTAAGAACGAAGATAACCTTTATCTTCGTAAGAACGAAGATAACCTTTATCTTCGTAAGAACGAAGATAACCTTTATCTTCGTAAGAACGAAGATAACCTTTATCTTCGTAAGAACGAAGATAACCTTTATCTTCGTAAGAACGAAGATAACCTTTATCTTCGTAAGAACGAAGATAACCTTTATCTTCGTAAGAACGAAGATAACCTTTATCTTCGTAAGAACGAAGATAACCTTTATCTTCGTAAGAACGAAGATAACCTTTATCTTCGTAAGAACGAAGATAACCTTTATCTTCGTAAGAACGAAGATAACCTTTATCTTCGTAAGAACGAAGATAACCTTTATCTTCGTAAGAACGAAGATAACCTTTATCTTCGTAAGAACGAAGATAACCTTTATCTTCGTAAGAACGAAGATAACCTTTATCTTCGTAAGAACGAAGATAACCTTTATCTTCGTAAGAACGAAGATAACCTTTATCTTCGTAAGAACGAAGATAACCTTTATCTTCGTAAGAACGAAGATAACCTTTATCTTCGTAAGAACGAAGATAACCTTTATCTTCGTAAGAACGAAGATAACCTTTATCTTCGTAAGAACGAAGATAACCTTTATCTTCGTAAGAACGAAGATAACCTTTATCTTCGTAAGAACGAAGATAACCTTTATCTTCGTAAGAACGAAGATAACCTTTATCTTCGTAAGAACGAAGATAACCTTTATCTTCGTAAGAACGAAGATAACCTTTATCTTCGTAAGAACGAAGATAACCTTTATCTTCGTAAGAACGAAGATAACCTTTATCTTCGTAAGAACGAAGATAACCTTTATCTTCGTAAGAACGAAGATAACCTTTATCTTCGTAAGAACGAAGATAACCTTTATCTTCGTAAGAACGAAGATAACCTTTATCTTCGTAAGAACGAAGATAACCTTTATCTTCGTAAGAACGAAGATAACCTTTATCTTCGTAAGAACGAAGATAACCTTTATTTTCGTAAGAACGAAGATAACCTTTATCTTCGTTAGAACGAAGATAACCTTTATCTTCGTAAGAACGAAGATAACCTTTATCTTCGTAAGAACGAAGATAACCTTTATCTTCGTAAGAACGAAGATAACCTTTATCTTCGTAAGAACGAAGATAACCTTTATCTTCGTAAGAACGAAGATAACCTTTATTTTCGTAAGAACGAAGATAACCTTTATCTTCGTAAGAACGAAGATAACCTTTATCTTCGTAAGAACGAAGATAACCTTTATCTTCGTAAGAACGAAGATAACCTTTATCTTCGTAAGAACGAAGATAACCTTTATCTTCATAAGAACGAAGATAACCTTTATCTTCGTAAGAACGAAGATAACCTTTATCTTCGTAAGAACGAAGATAACCTTTATCTTCGTAAA
>CM067173.1:18549616-18554616 GCA_034093135.1 Erigeron breviscapus
ACTCCGGTCACTCCACCAAAACCGGATGTGGTTCCAGAGGTTAAACCATACAAGCCAAAGATACCATTTCCACAGGTTCAAAAAGGCAAAGCTGAAGGAGCAATATAACAAGTTTGTGGAGATGATTACAAATGTTCACATTAATGTGCCTTTAGTTGATCTTATTCAGGGGATGCCCCATTATGCCAAGTTCATTAAGGAGCTTGTGACTGACAAAGGAAAGATGGATGAGGTGAAAGCTACTTATCTTAATGCCGAGTGTTCTGCTATCTTGCAGAACCGCATCCCACCTAAGCTTGAAGATCCAGGGAGTTTCCTTATTACTTGTTCTATTCGTACTCTTACTTGTAAGGCACTTGCTGATTTAGGTGCTAGCATTAATTTGATGCCTTACTCGGTTTGGAGTAAGTTGGATCTAGGAGTTTTGAGACCTACCCGCATGAGTATTAGATTAGCTGACCATTCTTTTCAGTATCCCATTGGGATTGTTGAAAACATGACTGTCCGGGTAGGCCATATTGTGTTTCTAGTTGACTTCGTTATCCTCGAGATGGAGGAAGATACGAAGGTACCCCTTATTCTTGGACGACCATTCCTTAATACCGCGGATGCTATCATCCGTGTGAAGGATAAGGAAATTTCTTTGGGTGTGGGTACGGATAGAATTGTGTTTAATGTTGAAAAGTCTATCCAAGCATTCATATTCTAATGATGAGTCTTGTTTCAGGATTGACGTTATTGATGATGCTTTAGACCGAGAGTTTCAGGAACTAATGGAGACCGACACTGGAGATGAGGAGATTGCTAATTTAGGATCAGGAGATATATCTGATGATGATTTGTTTGCAGAGGTTATGGCGCTTAGCTTGGATGAGACACCTCCCGAGGATGAGAGTTTTGAGGAGGTTGTTGCTGATGGAAGTTCGAGGGTACCGAATTCTGTTGATGTACCACCCACTGATTCGGAGCTTAAGCCATTACCTTCCCATTTGGAGTATGCTTATTTGTCAGGTGAATCTTCTTTACCCGTGGTTATCTCGTCCTCACTCTCGAGTGACGAGAAGGATTGTCTTTTGTTTGTGCTTCGAGCCCATAAGCGGGCTTTTGCTTGGAAGACCACCGATATTCCAGGTATTAGTCCTAACTTTTGTCAGCATAAAATAGATTTTGTTGATGATGTTAAGCCCGTTGTCCAGAGACAAAGGAGGCTTAATCCGAACATGAAAGAAGTTGTTAAGAAAGAGGTCATTAAGTTGTTAGATGCTGGGATCATTTTTCCTATTGCTGATAGTCCTTGGTTTAGTCCTGTTCATTGTGTGCCCAAAAAGGGGGGCATGACAGTTATTGAGAATGAGAATAAGGAACTCTTGGCCACTAGGACTATAACGGGTTGGCGGGTTTTTATTGATTACCGTAAGCTTAATGATGCCACCCGTAAGGATCACTTTCCCCTTCCTTTCATTGATCAGATGTTAGAAAGACTCGCAGGTAATGAATATTTTTTGTTTCTTAGATGGGTTTTCCGGGTACTTCCAAATACCCATTGATCCCAAGGACCAAGAAAAGACCACCTTCACATGCCCATTTGGTACTTTTGCTTATCGGCGAATGCCGTTTGGTTTGTGTAATGCCCCAGGCACCTTTCAAAGGTGCATGATAGCTATTTTCCAGGACATGCTTGAAACCTCCATGGAGGTTTTCATGGATGATTTCTCGTTTTTTGGGGACTCTTTTCATACTTGCTTGCATAATTTGGAAAGGATGTTAGAACGGTGTGAGAGGGCACACCTTGTTTTGAATTGGGAAAAGTGCCATTTTATGGTGACCGAGAGAATTGTTTTAGGGCATAAAGTGTCTAAGGCCGGGATTGAAGTTGATAGGGCTAAGATAGATGTTATAGCCAAATTACCCCCGCCTTCCAATGTGAAAGGGGTAAGGAGTTTTCTTGGACATGCCGGTTTTTACCGCCATTTTATTAAGGATTTTTCTAAGATTACTCGTCCTATGACCCACTTGTTGGAGAAGGACGTCCCTTTTGTGTTTGATGATGCTTGTTTGAGTGCATTTCAGGTTTTGAAGGAGAAATTGACTAATTCCCCTATCATGGTTGGACCGGATTGGGAATTGCCATTTGAATTGATGTGTGATGCAAGTGACTATGCTGTAGGAGCCGTGCTTGGGCAAAGGGTTGATAAGCATTTCAAGCCAATTTACTTTGCTAGTAAGACCTTGAACTCCGCTCAGCATAATTACATCACTACTGAGAAGGAGTTGCTTGCCGTGGTCTTTGCCTTTGATAAGTCTTCTTTCTTCAGACTTCAGTCTTTGACTTCAGTCAGAATGTCTTCAGTAGAGTAGATCTGGACTGGGGTGAAGTCCAGTGAGCTAATCTGGAGAATACTCCAGATTTCCTATACAAGTATTTGCTCACTAGTCTTCCATTATTTCTGGACAAATCTTCAGAAGGACTCCAGATCCCAAGTCTGGAGTAGGTCAGATTCTGGACAGATCTTCAGTAAGCTCCAGTAGTCGAGTCTGGAGCGAGTCTTCAGAACTCCAGTACATCTGGACAGATCTTCAGAAGCTCCAGTAGTCGTCTGGACAGATCTTCAGTAAGCTCCAGTAGTCAGTCTGGAAGATCTCAGTAAGTCAGTAGTCATCTGGACAGATCTTCAGTAAGCTCCAGTAGTCGAGTCTGGAGCGAGTCCAGTAAATCTGGACCTAACAAAAAAAAATAAAACAAAAAAAAAAAAAAAAAAAAAAAAAAAAAAAAAAAAAAAAATAAAAAAAAAAAAAAAAAAAAAAAAAAAAAAAAAAAAAAAAAAAAAAAAAAAAAAAAAAAAAAAAAAAAAAAAAAAAAAAAAAAAAAAAAAAAAAAAAAAAAAAAAAAAAAAAAAAAAAAAAAAAAAAAAAAAAAAAAAAAAAAAAAAAAAAAAAAAAAAAAAAAAAAAAAAAAAAAAAAAAAAAAAAAAAAAAAAAAAAAAAAAAAAAAAAAAAACAAATTCACTTTAATGCAAAATGTAAAAAGTGATTTTCTCAAAGAAATGACTTTGTATTTATAGGCAACAAAATTCACCAGTGAATTTTGTGCCGTACAAATATGGTTGGATGCATTTAATGAACCGACAAGAACATTAAATGCATTGGATAAAGAATAAGGATAAAATCACATCAAGTGCAAGTGTATCCTTTTATCCAACCACCTTAACACACGTATACTTTGGTAAAGAACAAGTGGGTTGTTCTTTGGAAAGTGTGTAAAGGCTTAAAGTCAATCCTCGATATCAGTGTTCAGACTTGTAAGGTCTAGAACACTGACAATCCTCCAGTGTACAGATCTGGTAAGACTTTCCAGTGGACTCCGCCATTTGATAAGTCTTCTTTCTTCAGACTTCAGTCTTTGACTTCAGTCAGAATGTCTTCAGTAGAGTAGATCTGGACTGGGGTGAAGTCCAGTGAGCTAATCTGGAGAATACTCCAGATTTCCTATACAAGTATTTGCTCACTAGTCTTCCATTATTTCTGGACAAATCTTCAGAAGGACTCCAGATCCCAAGTCTGGAGTAGGTCAGATTCTGGACAGATCTTCAGTAAGCTCCAGTAGTCGAGTCTGGAGCGAGTCCAGTAAATCTGGACCTAACAAATTCCCCCTATTTGTTTAGAAATAATGCAAGTGTTTTCAGACTTATAGATATACAAATTTGTATGTCTGGAAAACACTTAGTCGATTTAAGTCTAAAAAATCTAAGTTACTGGAGAACACTTTATAGATCATGAGTGTTTCAGTTTCATCATTTAAGTTCTAACTTAGACTAAATCTGATCATTTACTTATATGAAATTAAAAATTGCAACTATTATTACTAACATCAACTGGAAAATAGTTACAACTTTCATAAGACAATTAATTATAATAAGTACATGATTAAAAGATTCAGGCCCTTCTTTTTGATGGCTGCCCTGGTGCATCTTCAGTGGCCTTCCTCTTTGGAGATGGAGATGATGGAACAGACACTGGTGGTCTCAGACCCAACACAGCTTCCATTTGTTGTATTCTTTTCCAGACCTTCTCAATCCTCTTCATAAAGGCCTTAACATCTGGAGACAAATCAGTTTTACCTTTAAAGGTCATTCCAATCTCCTTCAGTTCAGTCCATCCAAAAGCTTGGACTGAAGTATCCTTCCTTTCATCTGTAAAGTTACCCTCTCTGGTCAACTTTACATTGAATCTGGTCATTCCTTGATGATTTTCAGCCAATTTAACTTCAGCATCAACAATCTTTCTGGCATTGGCCCTGAAATTCATCATATCATCATACTTTGCTTTCTGCTTTGCCATCTGAACCATTTCTTCAGTTTCCTTAGATACACCACTCTGTTGTCCTTCAGTGGACTGGAGTTCTTGGCGATTTATTCTCAGAGTAGTATCCAGAGGAATGAAGGTGCTTACATCAGCATCTTTTATTTCCTTAACTTGTTTGGCAGTGAGCTTTGGCAGACCAGTCAATCTTTTTCTATACTCCAACTCCAGAGCACCAGCATTTTTTCTAATCTTTTTCTGGAGGCTTACCAGCTCCTCCTTTCTTTGCCTGATCAACTCTGGAATGGTAACACCATAAATCAAAGAATCATATACCTGTTCTTCTTCAGCGTAGAACGAGCGTATATGAACATCATTCAATGCATCAAGACACTGATGAACTCTAGGGTCATCCTTCATCCTTTTAAACACTTCAATATTAATGCCTAACCTGCCAGCATTGTAGGAGTCCAGAGTACCCATTGTTGCCATATCCCTGTGATGGGCCAGCAGTTCATCTCTTTGATTATTCTTGAAAATTTCAATCATAATGCATTGTTGTTGTAACTTCCTTGAAGTCTCATTATCAACATCTTCAATTTGCTCTTCCTCTTCACCAGACACCACTTTTTCTTTTCCTTTAACAGCCTTTAGTGTAGTTGGAATATCTGGGAAGGATTCAAACTGGGGCTCACTGGCTT
>CM067173.1:18559616-18594108 GCA_034093135.1 Erigeron breviscapus
TTCAGCAGATAAAAGATTTTTGGGTGCCATTTATGATTGATAGATGAAAATGAAATTGAATAAATTTAGGGCTTATGAAGAATTTAATGAATTGCAGTAAATATGAGAGTTTTATGATTGGAAAATAATGAAGGAATGAAGAATTGAATGAAGGAAGTAAGATTTGGGAGTAAATGTTCGAAGTAAATGAAATTGAAAGTGAAAGTGGGTATATATAGGAGAGAATAATGTGGAACTCAAACGATTAATTTGAATTTATCAAATACAATTTTTGATCGGGTTCTGAGATCCGCATTAATTACATCACATCACACATTAATGTGTGATGGTTTACCGCCCACAAAAACTAACAACTTGTTCTTTTTATCTTTCCAATGTAAAAATATCATCATTTCGTTTGAAAAATTACATGCCACGTAGGATTTATAAGATAAATATCTTTGAAAAAGTTTGCTTACGTGGCACACACAATGACCAAGTATTTAAAAAGTATTGTGACATAATTCAGTCCATCTGAAGGTTGACTAGACACTCCAGTATCACTGGTGGATTAGTCCAGTGAAGCATGTACTGATGGTACACTGGAGGGACACTCCAGTAAACCTAAAGTACCAGTGAAAACCATTTTGAAAGACTGGTAACCTCAAACATGCACGTCAACTAATATAGACAAATGAGAGGGACATATTTACAAGGAGACATAAGTCAACTCAAACACGCACTTCAACTTATCTAGTTACCAGTGAGAGGGACACATCTACAAAGCACCAGTAATATTTTCTGGACAATTTGTCCAGTAAGAAAATTTTGTCCAGTGAGAAAATAAATTAATAAATTCCTTTTGAACTTTAAACATTTTTAAGAAAAATATATCTTTCAAAGTCTTCCCCCTGGAATGTTGATCCAGAAATAAATTTATGAATCTTTAAATCAAAGATCCTTAGTAGTACACAATGGCGTTCAATACTAAGGTTCCAGATTTAAGGGTTTAACATTCCCAACTCACCAACAAGATATTCAAATGTTTTGACATCCAGTGGTTTAGTAAAAATGTCAGCGAGTTGTTTGTCAGTGGGGATAAAATGGAGTTCAATGTTTCCTTTCACAATATTATCACGAATGAAGTGATACCTTAGATCAATGTGCTTGGTTTTGGAATGCATGACTGGATTGTTTGAGATAGCAATGGCACTGGTATTATCACAAAAGATTGGAGTCTTTGAATACTTAATACCATAATCAAGCAACTGGTTCTTCATCCAGAGTATCTGAGCACAACAACTGGCTGCAGACACATATTCAGCTTCAGCAGTGGACAATGAAACTGAAGTTTGCTTTTTACTGGTCCAGCTGACCAGTTTGCCACCAAGGAAATGACATCCACCAGTAGTGGATTTCCTGTCTATCTTACAACCTGCATGATCTGAATCTGAATAACCCATTAGATCCATGCCTGAGCCTTTGGGGTACCAAAGACCTAGACTGGGGACACCTTTAAGGTACTTCAGTATGCGCTTTACAGCAAGCATATGAGATTCTTTTGGATTAGACTGATATCTGGCACATAAACATGTTGAAAACATAATATCTGGTCTACTGGCAGTTAAATACATCAGTGAACCAACCATGCCTCTATAGACAGTGGTGTTCACTGGTTTACCATCTGGATCAGAGTCCAGTGTCAGTGGTGCAGAAATTGGAGTTGGTTTAGATGGTGAAGAGTTCATATCATATTTCTTTAAAAGATCTCTAACATATTTTTCCTGATTAATAAAGATGCCATCTTTGTTTTGTTTAATCTGGAGTCCAAGAAAATATGTTAATTCACCCATCAAACTCATTTCATATTCAGTAGACATTATTTTCGAAAATTTCTGGCACATGTTTTCATCAGTAGACCCAAAAATAATATCATCAACATAAATTTGTACCATTAACAGATTACCTTGTTCATGAAGAATAAATAAGGTATTGTCAATTGCACCTCGTTTAAAACCATTTTTCAATAAATGTTTAGTCAGAGTGTCATACCAGGCACGTGGGGCTTGTCTGAGGCCATACAGCGCTTTGTCCAGACGATATACCCAATGTGGATGCTTTTCATCAACGAAACCTGGAGGTTGTCTGACATAAACTTCTTCTTCAAGCTTTCCATTCAAGAAAGCACTCTTTACATCCATCTGGTAGACCTTGAACTGATGATGAGCAGCGAATGCTAAAAATATTCTGATCGCTTCAAGTCTAGCCACTGGAGCAAATGATTCATCAAAGTCGACATCTGACTGGCAGTAGCCTTGTGCTACCAGTCTGGCCTTGTTTCTGATTACGTGGCCATCTTCATCTACTTTGTTTCTGAAGACCCATCTTGTTCCAATTGGTTCTTTTTCTGAAGACCCATCTTGTTCCAATTGGTTCTTTCTTTCCAACTGGGAAAGGAACCAGATACCAGACCTTGTTCCTTTCAAACTGGTGAAGCTCTTCTTGCATAGCAGTCACCCAGTTTGGATCTTCCAGAGCCTCGTCAATCTTCTTTGGTTCATTTAGTGATAAGAAACTGACATATAAGCATTGATCACTGGAGGCTCTTCTGGTCTGAACTCCACGACTGGAGTCACCTATGATCTGATCAATAGGGTGAGCTTTTGTCCATCTGGAGTATTGACCAGGATTGTTACTGACAACAATATCAGTGCAAGAATTCAGTTGAGTCTCCTCTGGAGTTGCTTCTGGAGGAGGATCTTTCCAGATTACTTCAGTATCTTCATCTGAGTCATTCAAATCACGATTTGCATCATGAAATTCTTCATTTGAAGGTATTTCCTGGAGTACTAGTTCAGTTTGGATTTCTGGTACATTCTCAACTGACACTGATACTGGGGGAGTAGTACGCACATCTGAACCAATATTAATTTCAGAAGGTAATTTGAAAATAATAGAGGGATAGAATGGAGTACTACTGGAGAGTTTCTTTTTCTGAACAGGTTCCAGATCGGGATGACTGGAAACTGTGTCTGGTGAATCTTCAATTTTGTCGTTTATTGGATCAGATTCACAAAAGACAATTGGAAGTACTGGGGGTGTGTCAAGGGCTGGTTTGTTGTTGATTGCAACATTTGATTCATCGAAAGTAACATGTATGGATTCTTGTACTTTCTCCAGTTTCTTGTTATAAACTCTGAAGGCTTTGCGAATGGCTGAATATCCTAAGAAATATCCTTCATCAGCTTGAGTGTAGAAACATTGCTCTGACGGAGAGCTTTCCATGTCCATCACATATACGTTCCCTTTCCTGGGAGCAATCAACACTACCTTCCAGTCCTTGTTGAATACGATGCCTTGAGCAACATTGAATAAGACTTGATAGCCATCATCACACAGTTGGCTTACACTGATCAAGTTATATTTCAAACCATTCACAAATGCAACACGTGTAAACTGACTTGTCCATTGTTCAGAACACCATATCCCTCAGTCTTTCCACAACCATCATTTCCAAAAGTGATGGAGGGTCCATCAGAAATGGTGAACTCCTCCAGTAGGGTCTTACATCCGGTCATAGTCCTGCCAGCTGCACTGTCAAGATACCAGATATACTTCTTTCGATCGCCCTACACATACACCAGATATTTATCAGTTAGATTTGGGAACCCATCGACTGATGGGTTCACTGGACCCTCCCTTATAGGTCCCTGGGGCAATCTGGTCTAGTTCACTTACTTCAACAGTAGTTTTTGTTGAAAACACTACTGGAGTTGATAGTTTAGAAACCTTTTTCTTTTTCTCAACTGGAGAAATAAATTTGTCTTTCTTTGCAAAAGGTTTAGTATTTTGTCTAGGGCCAGATGAAGTACCCTCAATAAAGTTTAGTCTTGCATTAAAACTTTGAATTTGACGAGTCAGTGTTTGAATCTGGCTCTCTAACCTGGACAAAACATTTTCATCAGATGATACCTGAGCCTTTCCAGTTGTAGGCTTAGGTAGGGGATTGTTCTGAGGCAAAGGTCTATTCTGCTTAACCTTTTTAACTGGAGCAGTCATCTGGACAACTCCAGTCTTAACCTCTGGGCAAAGAACTGGGAGAATATTGGCCTTGGGAGTTACAGGCTCATCATAAACAGTGGTGGGCCTGAATCCCTCTGGTAATCGATCGATTACTGGTATTAATGATGCTACATGAGTATTTCCATCTAAATATGCACGTTTTTGAGTAGGAAATTGATTTACTCCAGCATCATATGGCTTTCTAGTTTCAAGCCATGATTTAATCACCAGTTTTTCTTTTTCTCAACTGGAGAAATAAATTTGTCTTTCTTTGCAAAAGGTTTAGTATTTTGTCTAGGGCCAGATGAAGTACCCTCAATAAAGTTTAGTCTTGCATTAAAACTTTGAATTTGACGAGTCAGTGTTTGAATCTGGCTCTCTAACCTGGACAAAACATTTTCATCAGATGATACCTGAGCCTTTCCAGTTGTAGGCTTAGGTAGGGGATTGTTCTGAGGCAAAGGTCTATTCTGCTTAACCTTTTTAACTGGAGCAGTCATCTGGACAACTCCAGTCTTAACCTCTGGGCAAAGAACTGGGAGAATATTGGCCTTGGGAGTTACAGGCTCATCATAAACAGTGGTGGGCCTGAATCCCTCTGGTAATCGATCGATTACTGGTATTAATGATGCTACATGAGTATTTCCATCTAAATATGCACGTTTTTGAGTAGGAAATTGATTTACTCCAGCATCATATGGCTTTCTAGTTTCAAGCCATGATTTAATCACCAGTTTTTCTTTTTCTCAACTGGAGAAATAAATTTGTCTTTCTTTGCAAAAGGTTTAGTATTTTGTCTAGGGCCAGATGAAGTACCCTCAATAAAGTTTAGTCTTGCATTAAAACTTTGAATTTGACGAGTCAGTGTTTGAATCTGGCTCTCTAACCTGGACAAAACATTTTCATCAGATGATACCTGAGCCTTTCCAGTTGTAGGCTTAGGTAGGGGATTGTTCTGAGGCAAAGGTCTATTCTGCTTAACCTTTTTAACTGGAGCAGTCATCTGGACAACTCCAGTCTTAACCTCTGGGCAAAGAACTGGGAGAATATTGGCCTTGGGAGTTACAGGCTCATCATAAACAGTGGTGGGCCTGAATCCCTCTGGTAATCGATCGATTACTGGTATTAATGATGCTACATGAGTATTTCCATCTAAATATGCACGTTTTTGAGTAGGAAATTGATTTACTCCAGCATCATATGGCTTTCTAGTTTCAAGCCATGATTTAATCACCAGTTTTTCTTTTTCTCAACTGGAGAAATAAATTTGTCTTTCTTTGCAAAAGGTTTAGTATTTTGTCTAGGGCCAGATGAAGTACCCTCAATAAAGTTTAGTCTTGCATTAAAACTTTGAATTTGACGAGTCAGTGTTTGAATCTGGCTCTCTAACCTGGACAAAACATTTTCATCAGATGATACCTGAGCCTTTCCAGTTGTAGGCTTAGGTAGGGGATTGTTCTGAGGCAAAGGTCTATTCTGCTTAACCTTTTTAACTGGAGCAGTCATCTGGACAACTCCAGTCTTAACCTCTGGGCAAAGAACTGGGAGAATATTGGCCTTGGGAGTTACAGGCTCATCATAAACAGTGGTGGGCCTGAATCCCTCTGGTAATCGATCGATTACTGGTATTAATGATGCTACATGAGTATTTCCATCTAAATATGCACGTTTTTGAGTAGGAAATTGATTTACTCCAGCATCATATGGCTTTCTAGTTTCAAGCCATGATTTAATCACCAGTTTTTCTTTTTCTCAACTGGAGAAATAAATTTGTCTTTCTTTGCAAAAGGTTTAGTATTTTGTCTAGGGCCAGATGAAGTACCCTCAATAAAGTTTAGTCTTGCATTAAAACTTTGAATTTGACGAGTCAGTGTTTGAATCTGGCTCTCTAACCTGGACAAAACATTTTCATCAGATGATACCTGAGCCTTTCCAGTTGTAGGCTTAGGTAGGGGATTGTTCTGAGGCAA
This sequence comes from Erigeron breviscapus, assembly GCA_034093135.1. NCBI lineage: Eukaryota > Viridiplantae > Streptophyta > Magnoliopsida > Asterales > Asteraceae > Erigeron > Erigeron breviscapus. The sequence goes on from CM067173.1 coordinate 18,565,628, forward strand.
AGGTCTATTCTGCTTAACCTTTTTAACTGGAGCAGTCATCTGGACAACTCCAGTCTTAACCTCTGGGCAAAGAACTGGGAGAATATTGGCCTTGGGAGTTACAGGCTCATCATAAACAGTGGTGGGCCTGAATCCCTCTGGTAATCGATCGATTACTGGTATTAATGATGCTACATGAGTATTTCCATCTAAATATGCACGTTTTTGAGTAGGAAATTGATTTACTCCAGCATCATATGGCTTTCTAGTTTCAAGCCATGATTTAATCACCAGTTTTTCTTTTTCTAATGATCTCAAGATCTTGTTTTTCTTGGATCAATTGTTCAGTTACCAGAATCTGGGCTTGAAATGCCAGTTCAATGTCTTGAAGTTCTTTTAATTTTGATTTTAAGGCGGCCATTTCAGAGGAATCTGTTTCTAGACCATTTAAACTGTCAAATCTAACAGTTTCCACAAAAATTAAATCAGAATTTAGAGCTTCAGCGATGTCCAATTTCAGTTCAGGATTAGTTTCAAGATCATACTCACTAACCTTTTTAATGACAATGTCGACCCAACGACCAGATGTGACATCATCCTTCACCAGATGCTCTTGATCTGCCAGAGCCATAAAACAACAATCTCTTTCCTCTTCTTCATCGACTGATGAATCATCAGAGGGAACCCATGCTTCTTCAGTGGTTGCTATCATGCATTTGTTATTGTCTTCAATCTGTTTAGACAAGAGAGCAATTTGAGCCTTAAGCTTTTTGTATTTCAACTTATAGCTATCATCAGGCTTGTTAAAAGAAGCAGTTGGACCAGACTGGGAGACAAACTGACTGGACCTGCACTCTTTCATGAAATGACCTTTTCTGCCACACTTAAAGCATGTCAGATTGGTCTTGTCAGTGGAAGAACTGGGTGCATGTAGTCCAGTGGGCCTATTTGCTCTGGCCTTAAAACGGTTAAACGTTTTGGCCATCATTGCAACCAGGTCATCACTGTCAGTTTCATCACAGTCTGGAGAGATATCATTACAGACTCCAGAATCCATTAGTTCAGACATCATCTTCTTCATAGAAAATACATTCTCAGAAGATATTAATGCCGCACAAGGTGGTGCAGTATTAGTGACCACTGTGGAACTACTGGAAGCATGATTAAAAGAATCTTTTTCTGCCTCAATCCTCTGGGCTTGATTTTCTTCAGTGAATCTGAAGGCTCCATACAATGTTGACAAAGTATGGGAATGCAAGGTTTTTTCCTTGCCTCAAGACCAGAATCATGTGAGACCATTTTGTTGGAAGAATATCACAAAATTTCTCCAAAAGTATATCCTTGTCTTTATCTACCCCTAGTCCTCTTAACTGGTTTATGATGCTCATAAATCTGGTGTAAGTACCAGTAAGGGACTCATTGGGGAGAGCAAAAAATGACTCATACTTTTTATTTAAGGAGACTTTTCTGGTAACAACAGTATCATCACCTCCCTCATGCTGGTTTACTAGTTCATCCCACATACTTTTGGCACTGGGATAGAGAACTAGTGTGGGAATGAGAGTTTCTGGAACAGCCCCGAGGATCATATTTTTAAGAAGTGTATCAAGATTTACTAATCTTTTCTCCTCTTCGGACCAGTGTTCCTCTCTCTTTTCCCTCCCACTTCTTGATCCTGTAGGGTCAAGAAGTGCATTGATAGGAAGTCTTGGCACATAGGGTCCTTCGTTTAAAATTTTCATCATATTCCTTTCAATACCAGTCACATGCAATATTATCCTAGCTTTCCACGTACCAAATTCATCACTGCTCCCATTGAATTTAGGAACAGGATTATTCGAGTAATGCACATGCACATGTGGAGAAGCAGGAGGAGGAGGAGGTGGTGTATTGTTATTTCCAGTGGGTGGTTCATTAACATTAGTTTCATGAGTTTCTTGAGTATTTTCTGGGATTGCCATCGTGAAACAGATCTAGGTAAGTATATTAACCTTCTGCTCTGATACCAATTGTAAAGTCCCTCACACGATGGTTTAACCCACGAGTGTAAAATAACAAGACAAGTATGAACTAGAATCGGACTAGTATTACTTCAATATAAATATGCAAGAATATAAACAAAGTAATAAATGACTTTAAGCAATATTTAAACAAGTAAATAAAAGGTGGAACACGAATGTAGTTTTCAAGTGTATTTTCTTTATTGATGTATAAACAAAATACAAGATCGTTGCGGAACCTAGATATTACACGTATGTAAGTATCTAAACAATCTTTGAATTACAAGTGATCTATACTTGCTAAATAAACTCCTTTGATCGATATACTTAGAGTTGTGAAGTATAGCTGTTTAGATCGAGAGTATTTAAGCAATATTTAAACAAGTAAATAAAAGGTGGAACACGAATGTAGTTTTCAAGTGTATTTTCTTTATTGATGTATAAACAAAATACAAGATCGTTGCGGAACCTAGATATTACACGTATGTAAGTATCTAAACAATCTTTGAATTACAAGTGATCTATACTTGCTAAATAAACTCCTTTGATCGATATACTTAGAGTTGTGAAGTATAGCTGTTTAGATCGAGAGTATTTAAGCAAGTTCACCAATTTGCTAAAAAGTGATTTTCTCAAAGAAATGACTTTGTATTTATAGGCAACAAAATTCACCAGTGAATTTTGTGCCGTACAAATATGGTTGGATGCATTTAATGAACCGACAAGAACATTAAATGCATTGGATAAAGAATAAGGATAAAATCACATCAAGTGCAAGTGTATCCTTTTATCCAACCACCTTAACACACGTATACTTTGGTAAAGAACAAGTGGGTTGTTCTTTGGAAAGTGTGTAAAGGCTTAAAGTCAATCCTCGATATCAGTGTTCAGACTTGTAAGGTCTAGAACACTGACAATCCTCCAGTGTACAGATCTGGTAAGACTTTCCAGTGGACTCCGCCATTTGATAAGTCTTCTTTCTTCAGACTTCAGTCTTTGACTTCAGTCAGAATGTCTTCAGTAGAGTAGATCTGGACTGGGGTGAAGTCCAGTGAGCTAATCTGGAGAATACTCCAGATTTCCTATACAAGTATTTGCTCACTAGTCTTCCATTATTTCTGGACAAATCTTCAGAAGGACTCCAGATCCCAAGTCTGGAGTAGGTCAGATTCTGGACAGATCTTCAGTAAGCTCCAGTAGTCGAGTCTGGAGCGAGTCCAGTAAATCTGGACCTAACAAGAATATGGTGTTGTGCATTATTTTTCTACTTCTTATCATCCACAAACTAGTGGACAAGTAGAAAACACCAATAGGGCTTTGAAAAGGATTTTAGAGAAAACTGTTGGTGATAACCCCAAGGTTTGGTCGAAGAAGTTGGATGACGCCTTGTGGGCGTTTAGGACGGATTTTAAGACGCCGATTGGCACCACGCCATACCGGTTGCTCTATGGAAAAACTTGTCATCTTCCTATTGAGATAGAGCATAAGGCGTATTGGGCGTTGAGGAATCTGAATTTGGATATGATGGAAGCTAGTGAACTCAGAATGTTGCAACTTCATGAGCTTGATGAGCTTAGGCTAGGTGCTTATGAGAATTCTAGGCTTTACAAGGAAAGGACCAAAGTTTGGCATGATAAGAGGATCCGTAGGAAGGAGTTTAAGGTTGGAGCTAAGGTTTTGTTATTCTTGTCTAAGTTTAAGATTAAGCAACCTAAACTCACTTCTAGATGGATTGGACCATTTGTGATTAAGCATGTGTATCCGTCGGGTTATGTGGAGTTGTTTAAGCGTAATGGTGACGGGTCATTCATTGTCAATGGTCATAGGCTTAAGTTGTATTTGAAAGAAGAGCAAGTTGAGGGGATAATCGAGGAGATCCCCATTTTTGGATTGGAAACTTGAAAGTTGGTCGAGTCTAGCTAAAGACTCGTTAATAACTTAAGCGCTTCTCGGGAGGCAACCCGTGTTATTTTATCGCATTTTATTTTCTTTTATTAGTTAGATTTGATTTTGATTTGTCAAGAAAGTGCAGGTGCAGATTTGGTGTGAAGCGGATTGAGGTAAGTTTTTTTTAGTTTGTCATACAAAATTTTTCTAAGGAAAAATGAGTGATTTTGGAACAGTGAATCCCCACTGCGCCGCAATGGGGAGGTAACTTGGCCACTGCGCCGCAACCAAAAAGTGCTGCCATTTGGGTGAAAAATAGCCCACTGCGCCGCAGTGGGGGATACCGAAGCCCACTGCGCCGCAGTGGGCACGTTGACTGGCCATTTGGGGGGCAGGGTAATAAGTTAGTCAAGGGAGATTTACTTCTTTTTCACCTCAAAATTCTTATCTTCTTTCTCTCTTATCTCTTGAAACCGAAAAGCTTCTTCAAAACCACCCCCCAAGCACCCGAATTTACCCATAAACTCACATCAATCTTGCATTTTCTTCCTCTTTTCTCCTAGATTATCATCTATCTATCATCATCATGGGAAGAGGAGTAAGTTTTTCTTGATTATTTTCTTTATTTTACTTAATTTTTGATTTTTAATTTCTAGGGTTTTCAATTCCGAATTAATTCATGGGTTTTGTTGTTTAAGGGCTATTGATGCTAATGGGGTGGTTAAATTCTCAATTCAAACACTTGTTCTTCCGAATTTGACTTTGAAATTGAAGTTAGGGTTTTGAAAAATTTGGGGATTTATGGATGAATAAGTGTGGGGGGAAGTAATGTTTGATTATGTGTTGAATATTGCTTGTTGTTGCTGATGGAATGATTAATTACCCCTAAATTTTTGGCTGCTTGTCGTGATGAACACAAGAACTTACCCAGTTTTCTTAGCCCACTGCGCCGCAGTGGCGCACCTGACCTGCACGTGTGACTTGCCTCACTGCGCTGCAGTGAGGACCAACCAGTCCCACTGCGCCGTAGTGGGAATCTTCTGCCCACATTTGAGTTTGATGTTGAATGAGGTTTCAAGTTTTGCATTCCACATTTAACGTGTCTGTTTGCTTTAATGTTTGTGATTGCAGACTGCTACTGATAAGAGGAAGCAAGCGGAGGTGGGACAATCTAGCGGGACTGCCGATGTCCCCGGTAAGACGGCTAGGAGAGAACCAGAGGTACCTCCTCTTAATTTTTGGCCGGGTGCATTGAACGAGAAGCATGCATGGTTAGAGTTTGATGGGGCTAGGTAACCCCACAAGAACAATTATTTGAACAAGCTTTACACGCTTCATAAGCAAGTTGTTTGCCCACCCAGGTATCTTGCTCAATCTGATGCTCGGTTTTTTGGGGTTCAGGGTGATATTGGAAGGTGGTTTAGTATAGAAGCGAGGGTTGGTGATAGGACAGTTGTTAGTGATCTGTGGCAACAGATTTTTCTTAACAGGGAACCTGTCTATCGTGAGTTATGCCTTGAGTTTTATTCTACTTTGAAATTGACTAAGGAATTGAATAAGATCAAGGATATTTTTGAAGAAAGAGTTGTTTTGTTTTACTGTGGGGGACAGCAGAGGAAGCTGTCTATAGCTGAGTTTGGGTTTTATGCCGGTATGTACTCTAGGCAAGAGTTGGATAACCAGGACTTCAGGCAACTTTTGAGACAGGGTTATTATGTCAAAGCTGATTTGGGTGATGGTGAGTCCATTCCACAGTTTTGGGGTCGGATTTCTGGAGGAGAGGCTTGGCCTTCTGGTGGGACGGTTAGTGTGTCTAAGATCCACAGTGTTAAGCTTAGGTTGCTTCACAGGATGATAGTTATGTCTCCACAAGTTAATCAGGAGGATTTCCATGTTAAGGAGTTGATTCGGGGGAAGATAGTGAAGAAGAAGCAGGGGAGCCAGCCTGCTAGATTGTTGGATGACACTGGTGTTGTTGAGGAACCACCTCCAGACTTGGAGGCTGCTGATGTAGATATGGGTGATGCTTCCCAGGAGCCACCTAGGATGCGTGGTCGTAGCATCCCTGTCCCGAGCTCCTTTGATCTTACGCTTTTGGGACAGACTGTTCAGAATATTTATGATGATCAGCAGGCTAGCCGCCGGGCTTTTGATGACTACCAGCGGAGGATGGATCAGGACATGACCTGGATTGGATCACAGCAAGCCCACACAAACTATAGCCTTGATTATTATCAGCCTATGTGTGATGCTCAGTATCATGGCCGGGAGTTTGTTCGACCTGACCCGATTCCTCCATTCTTTCCACCGCCTATTTATGTCCCTGATTATCGTCAGGGGGGTCAGCCCTTTTTCTCTCAGACTCCGGGGAACATGTCACCACGACCCCATGATTTAGGAGGTTCTCCCCGTGGTCCAGTACAGTTTAGGGTTTTTCAGGGTGGACATGATGCTGGTGGATCCGGAGGTTTTGCCGGTGGTTCATCTTCCTTTGTTCCTGGTTTTGATGCAGGTGTTTCAGGATTTGATGCTGGTCAGTCAGGGGGAGGTGCTGGTGGTTCAGGTTCAGCTCAGGAGGAAGAGCAAGATTGGGTGACAAGTATTTTTGGCAAACTGGACTACCCTATGGCTACCATGGACATCAGTAGTGAGTGGAGATGATTCCCATCCGGTACCGTGGGATGGAATCATATGATTATTGATTTTGTTGGTATTCTTATGACATTACTTTATTTATCATTGTCTGGTATCCACCCTATGGGGTGATGAAACATTTGTAATTTCCTTTGTTTTCTTTTATTTTCTGCATGGTACTTTATTTTGTTTGAACTATTTTAGATATTTTGGATGGTTGGTCTTTTGGAATGTTATTGAACAGGTTTGATCCGATTGATGGCAATACCTAGTGGAACCCAAGTATGGGGAGGACCCGTTGGATTTATTTGATTGTGTGATCGTGTTAGTAGCTCACTATGATGTCATGTGCATATGCTGGCAGTAAGTTCAGCGCAATATTTTTGATTGGCATCTTTATTCACATTGTTTCACACACAGCTCTCGCACCTTCCGTTTTGGACTAAGTTTGTTTCTCCCGTCAACCAAATTGGACTTCCTTTTTAGGAAGAGCAATTTATGGTGCGGGGTCGACTTACTTGTTTTGAAACGGAATGTGTCCATGATCCGGTATGTGTTCTCATTCTTTCTGTCTATTGTGCTTACCCCTATTTACCTTTGTTCTGACCGATTATGGACATTGAGGGCATTGTCCATCTTAAGTGTGGGGGGTGGCAAATAGGTTTAAGCAACCGGATATATCTCTTTTGTTGTTTTTCCATTGAGATTTAGCCATTCTTGTGGATGTGTCCCTCTCGTAGGCTTTTGGGTTTTATCCAAGAGTAAGGGTTCTATCTTGAACTCTGAACTATGATGTGCATGTTTGAGATTGGTTGTTTCGATTTGGTAAGATGACAGAAGATGGTATGATTTGAAACTTGTGTTGAGCTTGTCCTTGTGGTAAATTGCTTTTGTCACTTAATTCATAACAACTTAATGAGCAATTTTACTACAAAATTTTTCCTTGGCACAATTTTAATCGGCGAAATGTGTTCTGAACGGTTATTGGGCTGATCCTTGTGATTGATAACATTACTTGCATACTCAAATTTCCCAAACACCCAAAGTTGTGAGATTCATCATTCATTTATAGATGTGCTAGGTGTTTACGGTTTTGGTTTGATTGCCTTGTAATTTGTCCTTCTCTTAGGCTCTTGGATTTATTCGGGAGTAAGGGTTCCATTTCGAACTCTGCACTAAGATGTGCGAATTTGAGGTTAATTTATTCCATTTCCGGGTTCATTTCTTTGATATGAGTGTGCCGGTGATGTGTTGAGCTAGAACTTGGCCTGGTGATCGTTACGAGACCGCAGTGAGATCACTTTTGTGATATAAGTACATTGGATGACGAATTGGCATATTAGGTTTGACCCATATTTTCTTTCTTTTCACCCCTTGCTTATGTATATTTTTACCTTCAGCATACATACTTTTATTTATGTACATACACTTTCTTTCCTTCCTTTGTAAACCTTTGTTGCACTCATCCTTAGTGCAAAGTACACTTATACATCCTTTTTAACTTAGCCTTTGCCTTTGTATATATCCACTTATATATGTAAACTTTACCTAATTATACCTTACTATACCGATAGTCTAATCTGGGGGGCCATTGGTTGTCATTGGTTTGTTTGGATGGTTTGGGAGAGCTTCAGTGGATTGTCTAGTGAAATATTCTTGTCTATGAGAATACGTCAATTGGTCAAGTTATTGGGGAATGTCTTGGATTGTTCAAAGGAAGTATATTGTTATAGACATTGTTCATCATTGTAAGAGGGTGCCTACTAGTAGAGTAAAAATGATTTCAATTAAAAAAAAAAAAAAAAAAAAGAAAAAGAAAAGAACTTGGGCTACTAGTAGGTATTTCTCATTTTTATATGTCAAAAGAATTGTTGTATCATTTGGTTCATGAATATAATGGAAGACTTAGTTGAATTGAAGTTGTTTGAAGTTGATACACCACAATGGTGTCGGGTTTACTTGGTACTTTTGGAGGTGTCTTAGCGGGATAACATCTTTTGGGTTGTTGGCAATCAATGGTAAGGGTTTGATTAGACTATTTTGTACATAACTTATCCTATTGTATATGTTAAAAGAAATTTGAGCTTGATTTGTGCAAAAATGGAGTTAGTGTGTGAAAAGGTGAAGTGTGTGTTTTGGAGGTTGAAGATGAAGATCAGAGAGAAATATGGTTGAATTGTTGTGATTAATTAAGGATGCCCCCGCTATCCCTCCTGTGTGCGGGTGCTATTCCTCCATACCTTCCTCCTAAGTTTCACTAATGCCCCTTCCACCTCTAAAACATTTACATTTTAACACCATTTTAGATTTCTAACATTCTTCCCCTTGGTGTTGAAATGTAATACATGCATGACGTCATCTTTAAATACGAATGTGTTGATGAAAATCTTTGAAGCTTTCTCTTTGTCTTCAAAACCTTCCATCAATCTTGACCTTGAGCCTTGAATCCTTATCACTTACATTAAAGATGAATCATTTGAGTCTTTAACATGTCATGCAATCTTGAAAAACTTGAATACTCAGAGCATATGTTGCGGAAGCTTGATCTTGGCTCTGTAGAGTATATGCATTTGCGGAAGTTGAATTTGGATATGTAAGCATTTTCTTGACAAACTTAACTTTGTCACACTTCCCCTTAATTAATGAATCTTTCTCTTGAAGCATTTGGACAAACATCTTTTTCATCACAAACTTCCCCTCGATCAAACAATCATATTTGTGTACCACCAACGCTTATGTATAGGGTGTACCCGTGGCGTACCCACCACGTTGGCGATAACTATCTTCAAAGAAAAATTTGGGGATCACTTTAGTCAACAATTTATCTTTCTTCCCCTCAACTGATAAATTCTTCTTTCAAATAAACTTGTTCGACTTTATTATCCTCTTTCTTCCCCTCATGATGAATGTGTGGCAACATGTTCATCATGTCTCTTTGAAGTCAAAACTGGGGAATCAACCATTATGAAGTAGTAGTCCAATAAACAACATCTTTAGCCCGGTTATACACTGACATGTGTATAAGCCATATTCATCGAATCACTTATGAACAACCTTTGGGACCCATTTAAGTGTAGGCCCAACGGTTTTTGTCTTGACATTCCATATGTACGTGTCATCGATTCGACGAATAGAATCTGCAGTCCATGGTGGATGAAAACTCGAGGTTGTTGAAAAGTTGAGTTTTTGTGGACGCAGTGGAGATGCAAAGACATTCACTTTTTGCACTGCAAATGGTTTTGGTGCAAGATCAAATAACTTCCAAAATGAATATTTGAATGTCCTTGACTCAGTTGACTTGGGCTTATAAACTGACTTTGACATAGTCTTTGTCAACTGAGCTTTTGCTTCGGAGATGAATTTGGTATTGTCTTCAAATGATAAGAATGGAATGAGAGTCTGTGTTCCATCAATAGTAGGCTTCGAAGAATACTTTCTATCCTTGAATAAGGCATAGTTAGTAAATTGAGAAGCTTTATGTTCAGCAGGAGATGAAACTTTGATCTTTGAGCTCTTTGGGATGGACTCAGTGCAAACTTTCTTTGGAGCATCAAGTTCAGTTGGAAGTATTGGACTTGCATCATGATAAACTGATCCATCATCACTATCAGTATCATCCTTCTCAACTTTGTTGAAGTCTTTGAAGACTTTTCTCTCCGTGCTTAATAAAACAGTTGTCTTATCTTGCAACTCATGTTGAAGATTTAAAATTGTTTGTAGCAAGACAACTTCTTTCATTTGACTTTCCAAAATGTGTTCATCAAGCCTTTGAAGTGAACTTTGCAACTCATTTGTCAATTTAGAGATTTGAGATTGCATCTCATTGGTCTTCTTTTGTAGAGTAAAATCGTTGTTCACAAGTTCAATGAGACATTTTGACAACTCATCTGTTAAGTTAGAAACTTTGATCTTCAAACGAACATTTTCAGTTTTGAGCTCCTCATTTTCAGATTGGAGTTGTTCATTTTCAGACTTGAGTTGTTGAATTTCAAGATTGATCTTCACATTTTGAGTCTTTGTCTTTTTGACATGAACCTTTGGAGGATTTGAATTTTGATGAGAATACCTTTTACAAAAAGCTTTTGTATCGGCAATTATAGATTCATAAGACTTTTGATCCTCATCGTTCATGAGTGAAAGAGTATTTGAGATGTTTGACATTTTGTTGTTCAAAGGAAGGTATGAAATGAAAAAGTATTGTGTTTGAAACTGAAATGAAGAATTAAAATTGAAAAATTGAAATTTAAGATTTTTGGAACAGGGACGATCTTGATGAGATCGTCCTAGGAAATGTTATGAAAAAGTTGAAGTATAAAAGTTTGAAAATGAAACGATCTTGGTGAGATCGTTTTGAAATTTAAGCTCAGAGGGTGAGACGATCTTGAGGAGATCGTCCTAGGTGAGATCGTTCTAGGTAAGATCGTCCTAAGTAAGATCGTCCTGGGATTTTTGGTGAAATTTAGTTAAGTATGAAAATGAAACGATCTTGAAATGAAATGATCTTGGAATGAAATGATTTTGGAATGAAACGATTCAAAAGAACTGGGACGATCTTGGTGAAGATCGTCTTAAGTTCAGTAGAAATGGGACGATCTTGGTGAAGATCGTCTTAATTTCAGTATGCTGGGACGATCTTGGTGAAGATCGTCTTGGTCTTCTTTCTCAAAAGTTTTCCAAGTATTTGAATTGACCAAACCAATCCTTCCGGATTAGTTAGCCACAATCAAACACTTCACAACTCACAACCACTTGTCAAGACGATCTTGAGGAGATCGTCCTACAAGCCACTAAGCACAAGAATGAAAAGTGAATATTCAAAGACTAAGACGATCTTGGGGAGATCGTCCTAGTGCAAATCGTCCTAGAGTCATCTTCTTCATCAGAACATCAGTTTTACATACAAACTCCATTAATGACTTCAAAAAGCTTCAATATCTTTTGAATTACTGGGAGTTAGAACTTGAAATCACTTGCAAACTGAGTGTTTTCACCTTAGCAACACACCGATTAACAAAATTCAACACAAAACACAACAGATTCAAAACCCAAAAATCGCGCCAAAATCCAAAAATTCAAACTAGAGATTTAGATCGAATTGGAACTTGAAACTTGACAGGATTATGTTTTCAACTACTAGGAATCTATTGGTGAACAAATATCGAGTTAAAATCAACTGTAGAAAAATCCCACAGTTGATGAACTAAAACAGTTTCGGAATAAAAATTCAAAAATTGGATGATAATTGCAACAAATCGAGCTATGGATCGTTCAGATTAACTGATTTTGCTCTGATACCAATTGTTAAGAAGAACGATAAGAATAAAGAACAAAAGGGGGAAGGGGAAAAAAGAAATAGGGGAAAGGAAAAGAATTGGCGAACTTCGGTGAGATCGAAGATAAATAGAAAAGCAAAGGAGACGCAGAAAGAAAGAAAAGGAAAAATGAGGGGAAAAGATAAGGGAGGGAGGAAAAATTAGAATAACGGGAAAAGGTTAGGGGTCTACGAGAATCCAAAGGAGGGTAGAGGAGGGGAGAGACAGGGGGTGGAAGGGTCAATAAAAATTCAAAAATTGGATGAGAATTGCAACAAATCGAGCTATGGATCGTTCAGATTAACTGATTTTTCTCTGATACCAATTGTTAAGAAGAAATTTGAGCTTGATTTGTGCAAAAATGGAGTTAGTGTGTGAAAAGGTGAAGTGTGTGTTTTGGAGGTTAGAGATGAAGATTAGAGAGAATTAAAGTTGAATGATTGGGATTAATTATGGAAATGGGAAAAAGGCTTACAAATAATGTGTGGAAGGGGGCTATTTATATCATAAATCTAAGTTTCACTAATGCCCCTTCCACCTCTAAAACATTTACATTTTAACACCATTTTTAGTTCTAACATTCTTCCCCTTGGTGTTGAAATGTAATACATGCATGACGTCATCTTTAAATACGAATGTGTTGATGAAAATCTTTGAAGCTTTCTCTTTGTCTTCAAAACCTTCCATCAATCTTGACCTTAAGCCTTGAATCCTTATCACTTACATTAAAGATGAATCATTTGAGTCTTTAACATGTCATGCAATCTTGAAAAACTTGAATACTCAGAGCATATGCGTTGCGGAAGCTTGATCTTGGCTCTGTAGAGTATATGCATTTGCGGAAGTTGAATTTGGATATGTAAGCATTTTCTTGACAAACTTAACTTTGTCACACTTCCCCTTAATTAATGAATCTTTCTCTTGAAGCATTTGGACAAACATCTTTTTCATCACAAACTTCCCCTCGATCAAACAATCATATTTGTGTACCACCAACGCTTATGTATAGGGTGTACCCGCGGCGTACCCACCACGTTGGCGATAACTATCTTCAAAGAAAAATTTGGGGATCACTTTAGTCAACAATTTATCTTTCTTCCCCTCAACTGATAAATTCTTCTTTCAAATAAACTTGTTCGACTTCATTATCCTCTTTCTTCCCCTCATGATGAATGTGTGGCAACATGTTCATCATGTCTCTTTGAAGTCGAAACTGGTGAATCAACCATTATGAAGTAGTAGTCCAATAAACAACATCTTTAGCCCGGGTTATACACTGACATGTGTATAAGCCATATTCATCGAATCACTTATGAACAACCTTTGGGACCCATTTAAGTGTAGGCCCAACGGTTTTTGTCTTGACATTCCATATGTACGTGTCATCGATTCGACGAATAGAATCTGCAGTCCATGGTGGATGAAAACTCGAGGTTGTTGAAAAGTTGAGTTTTTGTGGACGCAGTGGAGATGCAAAGACATTCACTTTTTGCACTGCAAATGGTTTTGGTGCAAGATCAAATAACTTCCAAAATGAATATTTGAATGTCCTTGACTCAGTTGACTTGGGCTTATAAACTGACTTTGACATAGTCTTTGTCAACTGAGCTTTTGCTTCGGAGATGAATTTGGTATTGTCTTCAAATGATAAGAATGGAATGAGAGTCTGTGTTCCATCAATAGTAGGCTTCGAAGAATACTTTCTATCCTTGAATAAGGCATAGTTAGTAAATTGAGAAGCTTTATGTTCAGCAGGAGATGAAACTTTGATCTTTGAGCTCTTTGGGATGGACTCAGTGCAAACTTTCTTTGGAGCATCAAGTTCAGTTGGAAGTATTGGACTTGCATCATGATAAACTGATCCATCATCACTATCAGTATCATCCTTCTCAACTTTGTTGAAGTCTTTGAAGACTTTTCTCTCCGTGCTTAATAAAACAGTTGTCTTATCTTGCAACTCATGTTGAAGATTTAAAATTGTTTGTAGCAAGACAACTTCTTTCATTTGACTTTCCAAAATGTGTTCATCAAGCCTTTGAAGTGAACTTTGCAACTCATTTGTCAATTTAGAGATTTGAGATTGCATCTCATTGGTCTTCTTTTGTAGAGTAAAATCGTTGTTCACAAGTTCAATGAGACATTTTGACAACTCATCTGTTAAGTTAGAAACTTTGATCTTCAAACGAACATTTTCAGTTTTGAGCTCCTCATTTTCAGATTGGAGTTGTTCATTTTCAGACTTGAGTTGTTGAATTTCAAGATTGATCTTCACATTTTGAGTCTTTGTCTTTTTGACATGAACCTTTGGAGGATTTGAATTTTGATGAGAATACCTTTTACAAAAAGCTTTTGTATCGGCAATTATAGATTCATAAGACTTTTGATCCTCATCGTTCATGAGTGAAAGAGTATTTGAGATGTTTGACATTTTGTTGTTCAAAGGAAGGTATGAAATGAAAAAGTATTGTGTTTGAAACTGAAATGAAGAATTAAAATTGAAAAATTGAAATTTAAGATTTTTGGAACAGGGACGATCTTGATGAGATCGTCCTAGGAAATGTTATGAAAAAGTTGAAGTATAAAAGTTTGAAAATGAAACGATCTTGGTGAGATCGTTTTGAAATTTAAGCTCAGAGGGTGAGACGATCTTGAGGAGATCGTCCTAGGTGAGATCGTTCTAAGTAAGATCGTCCTAAGTAAGATCGTCCTGGGATTTTTGGTGAAATTTAGTTAAGTATGAAAATGAAACGATCTTGAAATGAAATGATCTTGGAATGAAATGATTTTGGAATGAAACGATTCAAAAGAACTGGGACGATCTTGGTGAAGATCGTCTTAAGTTCAGTAGAAATGGGACGATCTTGGTGAAGATCGTCTTAATTTCAGTATGCTGGGACGATCTTGGTGAAGATCGTCTTGGTCTTCTTTCTCAAAAGTTTTCAAGTATAATACTTTCCAAGTATTTGAATTGACCAAACCAATCCTTCCGGATTAGTTAGCCACAATCAAACACTTCACAACTCACAACCACTTGTCAAGACGATCTTGAGGAGATCGTCCTACAAGCCACTAAGCACAAGAATGAAAAGTGAATATTCAAAGACTAAGACGATCTTGGGGAGATCGTCCTAGTGCAAATCGTCCTAGAGTCATCTTCTTCATCAGAACATCAGTTTTACATACAAACTCCATTAATGACTTCAAAAAGCTTCAATATCTTTTGAATTACTGGGAGTTAGAACTTGAAATCACTTGTAAACTGTTTGTTTTCACCTTAGCAACACACCGATTAACAAAATTCAACACAAAACACAACAGATTCAAAACCCAAAAATCGCGCCAAAATCCAAAAATTCAAACTAGAGATTTAGATCGAATTGGAACTTGAAACTTGACAGGATTATGTTTTCAACTACTAGGAATCTATTGGTGAACAAATATCGAGTTAAAATCAACTGTAGAAAAATCCCACAGTTGATGAACTAAAACAGTTTCGGAATAAAAATTCGAAAATTGGATGATAATTGCAACAAATCGAGCTATGGATCGTTCAGATTAACTGATTTTTCTCTGATACGAAAGTTTGCACTGAGTCCATCCCAAAGAGCTCAAAGATCAAAGTTTCATCTCCTGCTGAACATAAAGCTTCTCAATTTACTAACTATGCCTTATTCAAGGATAGAAAGTATTCTTCGAAGCCTACTATTGATGGAACACAGACTCTCATTCCATTCTTATCATTTGAAGACAATACCAAATTCATCTCCGAAGCAAAAGCTCAGTTGACAAAGACTATGTCAAAGTCAGTTTATAAGCCCAAGTCAACTGAGTCAAGGACATTCAAATATTCATTTTGGAAGTTATTTGATCTTGCACCAAAACCATTTGCAGTGCAAAAAGTGAATGTCTTTGCATCTCCACTGCGTCCACAAAAACTCAACTTTTCAACAACCTCGAGTTTTCATCCACCATGGACTGCAGATTCTATTCGTCGAATCGATGACACGTACATATGGAATGTCAAGACAAAAACCGTTGGGCCTACACTTAAATGGGTCCCAAAGGTTGTTCATAAGTGATTCGATGAATATGGCTTATACACATGTCAGTGTATAACCCGGGCTAAAGATGTTGTTTATTGGACTACTACTTCATAATGGTTGATTCCCCAGTTTCGACTTCAAAGAGACATGATGAACATGTTGCCACACATTCATCATGAGGGGAAGAAAGAGGATAATGAAGTCGAACAAGTTTATTTGAAAGAAGAATTTATCAGTTGAGGGGAAGAAAGATAAATTGTTGACTAAAGTGATCCCCAAATTTTTCTTTGAAGATAGTTATCGCCAACGTGGTGGGTACGCCGCGGGTACACCCTATACATAAGCGTTGGTGGTACACAAATATGATTGTTTGATCGAGGGGAAGTTTGTGATGAAAAAGATGTTTGTCCAAATGCTTCAAGAGAAAGATTCATTAATTAAGGGGAAGTGTGACAAAGTTAAGTTTGTCAAGAAAATGCTTACATATCCAATTCAACTTCCGCAAATGCATATACTCTACAGAGCCAAGATCAAGCTTCCGCAACGCATATGCTCTGAGTATTCAAGTTTTTCAAGATTGCATGACATGTTAAAGACTCAAATGATTCATCTTTAATGTAAGTGATAAGGATTCAAGGCTCAAGGTCAAGATTGATGGAAGGTTTTGAAGACAAAGAGAAAGCTTCAAAGATTTTCATCAACACATTCGTATTTAAAGATGACGTCATGCATGTATTACATTTCAACACCAAGGGGAAGAATGTTAGAACTAAAAATGGTGTTAAAATGTAAATGTTTTAGAGGTGGAAGGGGCATTAGTGAAACTTAGATTTATGATATAAATAGCCCCCTTCCACACATTATTTGTAAGCCTTTTTCCCATTTCCATAATTAATCCCAATCATTCAACTTTAATTCTCTCTCATCTTCATCCCTAACCTCCAAAACACACACTTCACCTTTTCACACACTAACTCCATTTTTGCACAAATCAAGCTCAAATTTCTTCTTAACATTATTTCCTATTAACACTTACCTAAACTCCCATACTCCATTGTAAATATCCATTATATATACCCTAGCCTAACTATACAACCGTCCTATATGCCTATTTTGATGATGTACTTGGTGCTTACGCCACGTCGGTGGAGCTATGATCCTTGTTCAAGCCTATGGTAAGATATGCATCACGACCGTGCAATGAGTGGTTATTCATATATATATATTCAACCCCAATAGTAAGTTCGTTGGAGTAGGATGATTTTGATAGGCTCATTCGTTTCACTTTTGCTTAGTCGTGTTATTGAGGCTTGTGGACTGTTCATATATTGTCAAACATTTCGGGTTTTCATTTAAGATTAAAACTGCTTCACCCAACTTTTTGTCATTGACATGCTTGGTGTGGCTTCTTTTTGATACTCGTAATTTGTTTCTATAGCTTCATTGCCAAGGAATGCTTTTGCTTAATTTCCAGATTTGCTTGAGGACAAGCAATGCTCAAGTGTGGGGGGATTTGATGTGACCAATTTATATAGATCGCCCACATCATTATTGGCCTTTTTCGTATGTGTTTTGAGTCGATTTTGTATGCATTTGGCGCGTTTATGGTGTTTGTTAGTGTAACATCCCAAACTTTTTTTTACTAGTTGACTAATGTCGTTAAGTCAATATTGTGTGTGTCGTTAAGTCTATTTTAGATTAATGCTTATATGTAGTTAATGTGTGTTATGTGTGAGGCTTGTAAGCCTAAATGTTAATGTAGTATAAATGTGTGTAATATGAAGATTAATGTCTATGTAGTGACATTTAATGAAGGATTAATGATGTATATGGTCAATAAGTAGTTTGTGACCAACAATGAAGGATTAGGAAGCTTAGGGGCTAGTTTTGACATGTGTGCAAAGTCAAAAACGGGTTTAGAGGCTTAGGGTTGTCATTAGAGAGCCATTATGCATATTTTCTTCCTCCTAAACAAGCCCTAGCCGATCCCCTTCCTTCCCTCTCAAGTTTCTCTCTAGATCTATTCGTTTTGGAGCCAAATCGATCGTGTATTGCTTAGATCTTGGATCTTTGTCACCTAATACAGGTAATGTTGGTATTCCTCTTTTGAAATATGATTGTGTGAGTCTTATATTAGTCTTAATCCAGGCCATAAGGGTTTGGGTTGGGTTATTTGATTAAACGTTCACCGATTTCATGTTATTCGGGTGATTAAATGATTGATTTATGATGTAAAGGATTAAAGGATTAATAGGATGGTTAAAGATGATGAAAGTGCAATTAAAAGGGTTAATTTTAAGTCCCCAGGTTGGATTTGGGGTATGGGTTCGTATGGAATTCATTTGATCAAAGAACAAAATTGAGTTGCTGATCTGCACCCCAGGTGCGGCGCACCAAGGGAGTGGTGCGGCGCACCACTGCCCAGTTTAGGTTTTTGGTTTTTGATGGGAGCCCGATATGCGACGCACCAAAGGGTAGGTGCGGCGCACCTATTGTTGATAGGAAATTTCTGGAGGATTGGTGCGACGCACCACTTGGCAGGTGCGGCGCACCACCTGCCCAGATTTTACAAAAGGTGTCGTTTAGCTTATATTTTGATCTTATACTTGTTCTAGGTTATTGGAGACACCTAGTCATCGTTGTATTGTGCTTGTAGCTTGTTGTTAAGCTGTATCAAGGTAAGATACACTACTTTTGTCACGCTGAGGGTTCAACAAGCAAAGGTTTCATACTTATAACTTCCTTAACGGTAACATATGATATATGTGGGTATCTCGGGTTACACGGGAGGTACTATGGGATATGTAGTTGACCATGAGACCTGAAATACAGACCCTAATGTAGTGAAATGAAGTATTGTTTAATGTAGTGTATTGATATGTAGTTTATGTAGAATTACGAAGTATCTTATTATGTGTGAAATGTAGAAATGGAGTTAATATGTGACATATGCATACTACATGGCTTGTACACCTAGCTCACTAGACTTGGTAGGTTGCCATGTCACTTGCACGTTTAAGGGCCCAAACGAATGAAGGTAATGTGTGATTATGTTTAGGTTATGTGTGTTGCCTAAACTATTATGTGTGAAATCGAGCTCGTAACTATAATGCAGGGAAAGTGTTAAGCTTAACCCGTACAAGTCTTAGCCGGACGAGTACGTTGACGTAGTTGTTGCTTGGGTGGCTCCTTGCAACATGGTCTTTATAATGCAAGGCGAGTAATACGAGGGGTTTGACCAACCTCCACATACGGATTACTCTTGGATTGGCTTGCCATTCCTTAACGACGTACGATGATTAGTCTTTTGGTTGATCATCCAGTCGGGTGTGATGCAGGGCACACTTATATGCAGTAAACGAAGATATGTGTGACAATGTGTGAACTAATGCAGGATAGGCACATTTAGGATGATTATCCTAATTGATATGAAGTTGTTATGTAGATATGTGTGTTGTGTGTTGTGCCTAATGAGTTTGTCTATTAACGAAGAAATGTTTAATTGGACAAATGCTTTTAAATTAAGTGTGATCTTACTTAGCTATTCTTATAGCTAACACTTGTTTCTTTAATGTGGTTGTTCCTTCAGTTTAGCTGATGTAGGATATATAATTGAGCTTTTTATGTGTGTTTAGAGTTTATCAATGGCGGTTTCTAGTGAGAGAGAGTAGAGAGAGAGTAGAGAGAGAGTCAGTGAAAGATTGGATTGTATTTAGTGTCAAAAGGTTACAACTTACATTAGAGAGAGAGTAGAGAGAGAGTAGAGAGAGAGTAGAGAGAGAGTAGAGAGAGAGTAGAGAGAGAGTAGAGAGAGAGTAGAGAGAGAGTAGAGAGAGAGTAGAGAGAGAGTAGAGAGAGAGTAGAGAGAGAGTAGAGAGAGAGTAGAGAGAGAGTAGAGAGAGAGTAGAGAGAGAGTAGAGAGAGAGTAGAGAGAGAGTAGAGAGAGAGTAGAGAGAGAGTAGAGAGAGAGTAGAGAGAGAGTAGAGAGAGAGTAGAGAGAGAGTAGAGAGAGAGTAGAGAGAGAGTAGAGAGAGAGTAGAGAGAGAGTAGAGAGAGAGTAGAGAGAGAGTAGAGAGAGAGTAGAGAGAGAGTAGAGAGAGAGTAGAGAGAGAGTAGAGAGAGAGTAGAGAGAGAGTAGAGAGAGAGTAGAGAGAGAGTAGAGAGAGAGTAGAGAGAGAGTAGAGAGAGAGTAGAGAGAGAGTAGAGAGAGAGTAGAGAGAGAGTAGAGAGAGAGTAGAGAGAGAGTAGAGAGAGAGTAGAGAGAGAGTAGAGAGAGAGTAGAGAGAGAGTAGAGAGAGAGTAGAGAGAGAGTAGAGAGAGAGTAGAGAGAGAGTAGAGAGAGAGTAGAGAGAGAGTAGAGAGAGAGTAGAGAGAGAGTAGAGAGAGAGTAGAGAGAGAGTAGAGAGAGAGTAGAGAGAGAGTAGAGAGAGAGTAGAGAGAGAGTAGAGAGAGAGTAGAGAGAGAGTAGAGAGAGAGTAGAGAGAGAGTAGAGAGAGAGTAGAGAGAGAGTAGAGAGAGAGTAGAGAGAGAGTAGAGAGAGAGTAGAGAGAGAGTAGAGAGAGAGTAGAGAGAGAGTAGAGAGAGAGTAGAGAGAGAGTAGAGAGAGAGTAGAGAGAGAGTAGAGAGAGAGTAGAGAGAGAGTAGAGAGAGAGTAGAGAGAGAGTAGAGAGAGAGTAGAGAGAGAGTAGAGAGAGAGTAGAGAGAGAGTAGAGAGAGAGTAGAGAGAGAGTAGAGAGAGAGTAGAGAGAGAGTAGAGAGAGAGTAGAGAGAGAGTAGAGAGAGAGTAGAGAGAGAGTAGAGAGAGAGTAGAGAGAGAGTAGAGAGAGAGTAGAGAGAGAGTAGAGAGAGAGTAGAGAGAGAGTAGAGAGAGAGTAGAGAGAGAGTAGAGAGAGAGTAGAGAGAGAGTAGAGAGAGAGTAGAGAGAGAGTAGAGAGAGAGTAGAGAGAGAGTAGAGAGAGAGTAGAGAGAGAGTAGAGAGAGAGTAGAGAGAGAGTAGAGAGAGAGTAGAGAGAGAGTAGAGAGAGAGTAGAGAGAGAGTAGAGAGAGAGTAGAGAGAGAGTAGAGAGAGAGTAGAGAGAGAGTAGAGAGAGAGTAGAGAGAGAGTAGAGAGAGAGTAGAGAGAGAGTAGAGAGAGAGTAGAGAGAGAGTAGAGAGAGAGTAGAGAGAGAGTAGAGAGAGAGTAGAGAGAGAGTAGAGAGAGAGTAGAGAGAGAGTAGAGAGAGAGTAGAGAGAGAGTAGAGAGAGAGTAGAGAGAGAGTAGAGAGAGAGTAGAGAGAGAGTAGAGAGAGAGTAGAGAGAGAGTAGAGAGAGAGTAGAGAGAGAGTAGAGAGAGAGTAGAGAGAGAGTAGAGAGAGAGTAGAGAGAGAGTAGAGAGAGAGTAGAGAGAGAGTAGAGAGAGAGTAGAGAGAGAGTAGAGAGAGAGTAGAGAGAGAGTAGAGAGAGAGTAGAGAGAGAGTAGAGAGAGAGTAGAGAGAGAGTAGAGAGAGAGTAGAGAGAGAGTAGAGAGAGAGTAGAGAGAGAGTAGAGAGAGAGTAGAGAGAGAGTAGAGAGAGAGTAGAGAGAGAGTAGAGAGAGAGTAGAGAGAGAGTAGAGAGAGAGTAGAGAGAGAGTAGAGAGAGAGTAGAGAGAGAGTAGAGAGAGAGTAGAGAGAGAGTAGAGAGAGAGTAGAGAGAGAGTAGAGAGAGAGTAGAGAGAGAGTAGAGAGAGAGTAGAGAGAGAGTAGAGAGAGAGTAGAGAGAGAGTAGAGAGAGAGTAGAGAGAGAGTAGAGAGAGAGTAGAGAGAGAGTAGAGAGAGAGTAGAGAGAGAGTAGAGAGAGAGTAGAGAGAGAGTAGAGAGAGAGTAGAGAGAGAGTAGAGAGAGAGTAGAGAGAGAGTAGAGAGAGAGTAGAGAGAGAGTAGAGAGAGAGTAGAGAGAGAGTAGAGAGAGAGTAGAGAGAGAGTAGAGAGAGAGTAGAGAGAGAGTAGAGAGAGAGTAGAGAGAGAGTAGAGAGAGAGTAGAGAGAGAGTAGAGAGAGAGTAGAGAGAGAGTAGAGAGAGAGTAGAGAGAGAGTAGAGAGAGAGTAGAGAGAGAGTAGAGAGAGAGTAGAGAGAGAGTAGAGAACATCTTCTTGGTATCTTTGTATGGCATTCAGGAAATGATTGTAAAGGAAGATAATGTCGTCCACTGGCAAAAGTTTAATTGTTCTTCAGTTAGCTCATTTGGAAAATAATCAGGGAGGACTTCCTCGGATGTGATTGCCTCTCGCAAAACCTGCTTGTAAGTAGATTTCTGGAAATTCTGACTTGCAGCTTCTGGAGTCTTTCTGAGTTCATCGAAATTGTTGAAATCTTCAAAATTATAACGTTGAGGAGTTGAGCTAGCACGAGCAGATGATTCTCCAACTTCTACTCTGCCTGAAGGACCTGTTTCAAAATAATCTAAATCTGCAAATTCTTCAAATACAGGTTCTTCAACAACTTCTACATTTGTTGGATTCTCAACAATCTCTGGTTCATCAAATGTTACATTAATCTTTCTCTTCACAACTTCAAATCCTATCTGAAAATCT
Organism: Erigeron breviscapus; assembly: GCA_034093135.1. Lineage (NCBI taxonomy): Eukaryota > Viridiplantae > Streptophyta > Magnoliopsida > Asterales > Asteraceae > Erigeron > Erigeron breviscapus. Next base: position 18,588,031 of record CM067173.1, read on the forward strand.
TCCAATGAAGCATATTGAATGCAACTTGACATGTATCTTTTCACAGCATCAAAAGCAACAACATCTTCTTGGTATCTTTGTATGGCATTCAGGAAATGATTGTAAAGGAAGATAATGTCGTCCACTGGCAAAAGTTTAATTGTTCTTCAGTTAGCTCATTTGGAAAATAATCAGGGAGGACTTCCTCGGATGTGATTGCCTCTCGCAAAACCTGCTTGTAAGTAGATTTCTGGAAATTCTGACTTGCAGCTTCTGGAGTCTTTCTGAGTTCATCGAAATTGTTGAAATCTTCAAAATTATAACGTTGAGGAGTTGAGCTAGCACGAGCAGATGATTCTCCAACTTCTACTCTGCCTGAAGGACCTGTTTCAAAATAATCTAAATCTGCAAATTCTTCAAATACAGGTTCTTCAACAACTTCTACATTTGTTGGATTCTCAACAATCTCTGGTTCATCAAATGTTACATTATCTTTCAACGCTTCAACATCTGCATCATCTTCAGCATATTCAACAACATCATCTTCATTCACAAACTCTTCATCATCATCAGCAACTTCAATTCCTTCATCATTATCATCCATATCAGAATCATCACCAAAAACTTCTATTATCCTTCTTTCAATCTCATCATTCAAAGCATCATTCTCAACATTCTCAACATTTTCAACCTCTGCTCTTTCTTCCATCACCATTTCTTCATCCAAGATTTCTTCAGCAGTGTCTTCAAAGATTTGGGCAACTGCCTTGTTAACTGCTTCAGTTACTAGATCTAAAATAACAGCATCAACATTGGTTTGAAGTCTAGAACTTTCAACATTTTCACCCTGTACTCTTTCTTCCATTAACACATCTCCAACATTTACTTCCACACTTGCCGATGTATTTTCAATATTGGCTTGACCTTCTCCTTGGTTCTCCCCCTCGGGGTGATCATCAGAATCAGGATCATCCCGACGAGAAGGAACCGAGGCCGGTCGGCAAGATTCTAAAGCCAACAGTCTGAGTTCAAAGGCAGCAAGCTTTGCATCATACTCTGCTTTTTGATTTGCAACTTGATCTTGTAGATCTTTAACCCTCCTTTCTGTTGCTTTTTCCCTTTCCCTCACTTCAAGAGCATTTAACACACCTCGTTCCGTAACACTCAACAAATCACCTTCAGACCTCAAAATATGCAATAACACTTCACACGCCGAGTCTTTTGTAGGTAAATTTGTTGATGTTGATGGATTTTCATTTTGTGTTGGTGTTCTTTGTGTTTGTGTGGGAAGTGGAGTATCCAACCCGGGGGTTGTTGGCACACTTGTGGTGTGACCTAAATTCAGCGATGCTGATTCAGGACCAGCAGTTGGAGATTCAGTGGCTTTGCAACCAGAATCGGGTTGTGTCCTAGACTGTGATAAATCACTGTCCGGGACTTGTTGTTGGGCAACACCACTAACAACACCGGGGTCACTGAGAATGCCCGTTAATACAGGCTCAGTTTGATCCTGAGGAACAGCAGTGTCACTACGGCGTTCATACTGCTCCCCAGTCTCGTCTGAGACCTGTTACCTGCGGCTAAAGCTGGCGTGATGGTAGCTAAGGCAGGATTTCCAAGCTGTCCTTGAGGGTCACACAAAGTGGGTCCCTCTCCGCTTGTTCCGGCACCAGTACGCAACTGGGCTTGTGAATCAGTGTCCCTAGGGGATCTAGACTCTAGTGCATCAAATGAAGGCGAGAGGTGGGGCTGGTCCTCTCTGATTTCAACACTCTCATCCTCCAAATGAGGAGAGTGTGGTGAGCGCGGCTGTTCCCCGTGAATATCTGAGACTAACTCCTGTTGTGAGGAGTCAGAATGGCGAGGAGAATCCGGTGCAAGCGAGAATGGGCAGTTCTCGACTTCTACCCTAGGGTAAATAACCCGGCTAGACTCAGTTGTTTGAACTATCGGAGGGCCATCGTTTTCTTTTTGCCCTTGTCCTAACCCGGACCGCTCATCCTCTCCGGTATTTTCAACTCCTCCCTCATTCCTTCCTTGTTCCTCCAGCACAACATCATCGCCAGTGCTCACATGCTCAGTCTCAATATCATATTCAACATTATGCACAATATTCGTTGCCTGTTCAACATCAAACTCCACTCGAGGCATCAGCTTGTTCATTTACATCTGCTGAAGAAGATTCAAGTCTTTGTCTTGCAGATTTAGACGACTTATGTTTTCGTTTGGATTTCTTCTTCTTTAACTTCTGCTTTAAGAGACTTCTAGCAGACATTTTCAGTCGTCTCCCTGGTGGTGGAGTTGGTTCAGCAGGTAAGGCTGAGGCAATAGGTGTTGGATTAAAAACATGAGGTGGTGTAAAAGTTGGTGGAATCGGTGAAACAATGGATGGTAAAGGTGTAGATTGCGAGGGTGAAGATTGAGAAAAGCGAACGGTTGGTGTGGATGGTGTAGATTGTGAAACAGGTGATGAAATAGGTTCAGGTGTAGCAACATCTTGCTCAAAAACAACTCTTTCGACTTTCTTTTCCTCTGCTCAGAGGCCTCTTCACCACTAACCCCTCTTTTTCTTTTTGACTTACTAGGACCCTCACTTGGCGACCTATGCTCAGTTTGGGCAGGAGTCTGTTGGCTGTCACCCCATCACTGAGACTAACCACTCAAGATACGCCTTAAGGTGAGGACTCTGAGCAGGAACCAAATTGATCAAGAATGGTGGAATTGGAAAAGGTCGGACATTATCACTTCCAGTGCCTCTCATATTCGATTTGTACATAGCAATGACGCACTTGAAGCTATCCTCCATCTTGGGAATATCATCATTGTTGTCTAGAACATCATCCACAATCAATGTAAAGAATCTGATATAAGGAATGTACTTCCTTTCTTGTGCGTCTTTCCCTTTGACAACTTGGGCCATCTTATCCCATATAATCTTGGCAAAGTCACACTCAACATTGTGAGTGACTGCATAGAAGATGGACAAGGAATGTTTTGTCATTGCATCAATTCTTTTTGTGAAGGCATCAGACATGTAACCAGAACATTATACATCGTATGCCAGAGAGAAGCTATTTTCATTCTTTTAAAGTCTCTCATTGTGGCCAATTCTCCGTCATAACCCAGAGAATGAACTGCATCTAGCATCTCTTCAATAGAAGGCAGTTCTTCATATACTTCATGTTCAGGAAAGCCAATTACAGTTCTGAACTCATTTAAATTGAATGTGCATTCAACTTCATTATTTCCAGATCTAAGAGTGAATCGGAAGAAATCTTCAGTGTTTCTTCTCTTACTTGCTTTGACATATTCAATCGATTCCCATAGATCAAAGATATATTGTTCTGGAACTACTGCACCATTTGTTAAAGCAACTCTCAGAGGATGATGACTTAAAATCTCAGTAATGATTGGAAATCTTGTATTGAAAGGAATGTGCAGAGCTTGATTTGCTTGCATTTTCATTGTAGCTCCTTCTTGAAACATCACCATCTTATTTTCTCTTTTTATGAATTTTCTGAGAAAATAAACTGACCAAAAGAAAATTTTGACCAGACATTTATTTTAGTAAACAACAAATACAAAGAAAAAATAGAAGATAAAAGAAATGACATATAGAATCTCATAAGTATTAAAAGATAAGATACATAAGGTAGTACACAAAGGCGTTCGATACCTTGTTTCTTACCCTAACACTTATGAAAAACTATATAGACAGCAAAACATACACACATACATACATACACTTAGACAATATATCAACAAACAAGAATGAAAACAAAATAGAAAGAAAGAAAAAAATTTTAAAAAATGTTCATTTGCCGAGCTTATATCTCGGCAAATGACATGTTCAAACAAAAAGTTTTGCCCAGATAAATGACAAGTTATGAAAATTGGTTTTGGGCAGCTGGTTTGATAAAAGTATGATTTGCCGAGCTTATATCTCGGCAAATGCGAGTGTTGAGATTAGCGACCAGCATGTAAGCAAACCATTGAGTGTTTGAAGTCAATTCTCGTAAATGCCGAGCTTATATCTCGGCAAATAAGCATTTCAGAATGAACTTCAATTTGATATATGAAAAATCCTTTGATTTGAATAACAAGTATGTTACCAATGAATAAAGGATGTTTTTCAATGAAGATATATGCATTTGCCGAGCTGGGAGCTCTGCAAATGACACAAATACTTTGATTTTGACAACATTTTTAAAAAAAACTCATTTGCCGAGCTGGGAGCTCTGCAAATGACCTTTTCAGTACTTAACAAAATTTCTTGGTAACCAAGTACAAGTAAAACATGCATTTGCCGAGCTGGGAGCTCTGCAAATGACCTTTTCAGTACTTAACAAAATTTCTTGGTAACCAAGTACAAGTAAAACATGCATTTGCCGAGCTGGAGCTCTGCAAATGACCTTTTCAGTACTTAACAAAATTTCTTGGTAACCAAGTACAAGTAAAACATGCATTTGCCGAGCTGGGAGCTCTGCAAATGGCCTTTTCATTACTTAGAAAAATTTCAAGTAAATCAAATACAAGTGAAACATGCATTTGCCGAGCTGGGAGCTCTGCAAATGGCCTTTTCATTACTTAGAAAAATTTCAAGTAAATCAAATACAAGTAAAACATGCATTTGCCGAGCTGGGAGCTCTGCAAATGGCCTTTTCATTACTTAGAAAAATTTCAAGTAAATCAAATACAAGTGAAACATGCATTTGCCGAGCTGGGAGCTCTGCAAATGGCCTTTTCATTACTTAGAAAAATTTCAAGTAAATCAAATACAAGTAAAACATGCATTTGCCGAGCTTGGAGCTCTGCAAATGGCCTTTTCATTACTTAGAAAAATTTCAAGTAAATCAAATACAAGTAAAACATGCATTTGCCGAGCTGGGAGCTCTGCAAATGGCCTTTTCATTACTTAGAAAAATTTCAAGTAAAACATGCATTTGCCGAGCTTGGAGCTCTGCAAATGGCATTTTTAATAAGAAACTTGTGCAACTTAAACAACATGTAAAACTTGGATAATATGAAGATTTGAAGATCAAGATGAACAAACATAGCGTTTGCCGAGCTGGGAGCTCTGCAAATGGCCTTTTCATTACTTAGAAAAATTTCAAGTAAAACATGCATTTGCCGAGCTTGGGAGCTCTGCAAATGGCCTTTTCATTACTTAGAAAAATTTCAAGTAAAACATGCATTTGCCGAGCTGGGAGCTCTGCAAATGGCCTTTTCATTACTTAGAAAAATTTCAAGTAAAACATGCATTTGCCGAGCTGGGAGCTCTGCAAATGGCCTTTTCATTACTTAGAAAAATTTCAAGTAAATCAAATACAAGTAAAACATGCATTTGCCGAGCTGGGAGCTCTGCAAATGACCTTTTCAGTACTTAACAAAATTTCTTGGTAACCAAGTACAAGTAAAACATGCATTTGCCGAGCTGGGAGCTCTGCAAATGGCCTTTTCATTACTTAGAAAAATTTCAAGTAAAACATGCATTTGCCGAGCTGGAGCTCTGCAAATGGCCTTTTCATTACTTAGAAAAATTTCAAGTAAAACATGCATTTGCCGAGCTGGGAGCTCTGCAAATGGCCTTTTCATTACTTAGAAAAATTTCAAGTAAAACATGCATTTGCCGAGCTGGGAGCTCTGCAAATGGCCTTTTCATTACTTAGAAAAATTTCAAGTAAATCAAATACAAGTAAAACATGCATTTGCCGAGCTGGGAGCTCTGCAAATGGCCTTTTCATTACTTAGAAAAATTTCAAGTAAAACATGCATTTGCCGAGCTGGAGCTCTGCAAATGGCCTTTTCATTACTTAGAAAAATTTCAAGTAAAACATGCATTTGCCGAGCTGGGAGCTCTGCAAATGACCTTTTCAGTACTTAACAAAATTTCTTGGTAACCAAGTACAAGTAAAACATGCATTTGCCGAGCTGGAGCTCTGCAAATGGCCTTTTCATTACTTAGAAAAATTTCAAGTAAAACATGCATTTGCCGAGCTGGGAGCTCTGCAAATGGCCTTTTCATTACTTAGAAAAATTTCAAGTAAAACATGCATTTGCCGAGCTGGGAGCTCTGCAAATGGCCTTTTCATTACTTTG
>CM067173.1:18595108-18632786 GCA_034093135.1 Erigeron breviscapus
CAAACGCCCAAACTACATAAGAGCCCAATTGATATGAATAGCCCAAGACCGGTTAGAATCCGGGTTGAGACGCGGGTCACACCCAGACCCGCGACCCAGCTTTGTGTTTAAATAGAAAAAGTGGGTGGGTCAAATCACTTTATTCAAATTCAAATCAAGTTTGTTTTCTTTTCTCTCGAAACTGCTCAACATCACGTCAATCAATCAAATTTTTTTTCTTAAGCCATAAAAATCAAAGGTACAATAACAAGAGAACTCATTTTCGGTCCATAACATATCTATCCTTCGATCATATAAAGAGTTTTGAGGTAAGATTACTTGCTTTTTAAGTGCAAACTAACTGTTTGATTAAAGGCCTCAATGAACTTTCATGCATAGTATACATTATTTGAAGTGTGATCGTGTGTTGTTGATGTGTTAGATGCATGATTAGGATGAATGCATATTGTTTTGATCGATATGACTGCTCTTGTTTATCTTTTATCGTTGTTACTGGGCGGATCACGTTAAGGGCTGGGCATAAGTATGAATATTTGAAGATTTGCCTCGTTTGCAGAGCTCCCAGCTCGGCAAACGCTATGTTTGTTCATCTTGATCTTCAAATCTTCATATTATCCAAGTGTTACATGTTGTGTAAGTTGTACAAGTTTCTTATTAAAAATGCCATTTGCAGAGCTCCAAGCTCGGCAAATGCATGTTTTATCTCAATTGAACAAACACTTGTCACTTAAATTTTACAAGTAATTTTCTGAAACCACCATTTGCAGAGCTCCCAGCTCGGCAAATGCATGTTTTACTTGAAATTTTTCTAAGTAATGAAAAGGCCATTTGCAGAGCTCCCAGCTCGGCAAATGCATGTTTTACTTGAAATTTTTCTAAGTAATGAAAAGGCCATTTGCAGAGCTCCCAGCTCGGCAAATGCATGTTTCACTTGTATTTGATTTACTTGAAATTTTTCTAAGTAATGAAAAGGCCATTTGCAGAGCTCCCAGCTCGGCAAATGCATGTTTCACTTGTATTTGATTTACTTGAAATTTTTCTAAGTAATGAAAAGGCCATTTGCAGAGCTCCCAGCTCGGCAAATGCATGTTTTACTTGTACTTGGTTACCAAGAAATTTTGTTAAGTACTGAAAAGGTCATTTGCAGAGCTCCCAGCTCGGCAAATGAGTTTTTTTTAAAAATGTTGTCAAAATCAAAGTATTTGTGTCATTTGCAGAGCTCCCTGCTCGGCAAATGCATAAATCTTCATTGAAAAACATCCTTTATTCATTGGTAACATACTTGTTATTCAAATCAAAGGATTTTTCATATATCAAATTGAAGTTCATTCTGAAATGCTTATTTGCCGAGATATAAGCTCGGCATTTACGAGAATTGACTTCAAACACTCAATGGTTTGCTTACATGCTGGTCGCTAATCTCAACACTCGCATTTGCCGAGATATAAGCTCGGCAAATCATACTTTTATCAAACCAGCTGCCCAAAACCAATTTTCATAACTTGTCATTTATCTGGGCAAAACCTTCTGTTTGAACATGTCATTTGCCGAGATCTAAGCTCGGCAAATGAACATTTTTTTTAAATTTTTTTTCTTTCTTTCTATTTTGTTTTCATTCTTGTTTGTTGATATATTGTCTAAGTGTATGTATGTATGTGTGTATGTTTTGCTGTCTATATAGTTTTTCATAAGTGTTAGGTAAGAAACAAGGTATCGAACGCCTTTGTGTACTACCTTATGTATCTTATCTTTTAATACTTATGAGATTCTATATGTCATTTCTTTTATCTTCTATTTTTTTCTTTGTATTTGTTGTTTACTAAAATAAATGTCTGGTCAAAATTTTCTTTTGGTCAGTTTATTTTCTCAGAAAATTCATAAAAAGAAAAAATAAGATGGTGATGTTTCAAGAAGGAGCTACAATGAAAATGCAAGCAAATCAAGCTCTGCACATTCCTTTCAATACAAGATTTCCAATCATCACTGAGATTTTAAGTCATCATCCACTGAGAGTTGCTTTAACAAATGGTGCAGTAGTTCCAGAACAATATATCTTTGATCTATGGGAATCGATTGAATATGTCAAAGCAAGTAAGAGAAGAAACACTGAAGATTTCTTCCGATTCACTCTTAGATCTGGAAATAATGAAGTTGAATGCACATTCAATTTAAATGAGTTCAGAACTGTAATTGGCTTTCCTGAACATGAAGTATATGAAGAACTGACTTCTATTGAAGAGATGCTAGATGCAGTTCATTCTCTGGGTTATGACGGAGAATTGGCCACAATGAGAGACTTTAAAAGAATGAAAATAGCTTCTCTCTGGCATACGATGTATAATGTTCTGGTTACATGTCTGATGCCTTCACAAAAAGGAATTGATGCAATGACAAAACATTCCTTGTCCATCTTCTATGCAGTCACTCACAATGTTGAGTGTGACTTTGCCAAGATTATATGGGATAAGATGGCCCAAGTTGTCAAAGGGAAGGACAAACAAGAAAGGAAGTACATTCCTTATATCAGATTCTTTACATTGATTGTGGATGATGTTCTAGACAACAATGATGATATTCCCAAGATGGAGGATAGTTTCAAGTGTGTCATTGCTATGTACAAATCGAATATGAGAGGCACTGGAAGTGATAATGTCCGACCTTTTCCAATTCCACCATTCTTGATCAATTTGGTTCCTGCTCAGAGTCCTCACCTTAAGGCGTATCTTGAGTGGTTAGTCTCAGTGATGGGGTATGACAGCCAACAGACTCCTGCCCAAACTGAGCATAGGTCGCCAAGTGAGGGTCCTAGTAAGTCAAAAAGAAAAAGAGGGGTTAGTGGTGAAGAGGCCTCTGAGCAGAGGAAAAGAAAGTCGAAAAGAGTTGTTTTTGAGCAAGATGTTGCTACACCTGAACCTATTTCATCACCTGTTTCACAATCTACACCATCCACACCAACCGTTCGCTTTTCTCAATCTTCACCCTCGCAATCTACACCTTTACCATCCATTGTTTCACCGATTCCACCAACCTTTACACCACCTCATACAACACATGTTTTTAATCCAACGCCTATTGCCTCAGCCTTACCTGCTGAACCAACTCCACCACCAGGGAGACGACTGAAAATGTCTGCTAGAAGTCTCTTAAAGCAGAAGTTAAAGAAGAAGAAATCCAAACGAAAACATAAGTCGTCTAAATCTGCAAGACAAAGACTTGAATCTTCTTCAGCAGATGTAAATGAACAAGCTGATGCCTCGGTGGAGTTTGATGTTGAACAGGCAACGAATATTGTGCATAATGTTGAATATGATATTGAGACTGAGCATGTGAGCACTGGCGATGATGTTGTGCTGGAGGAACAAGGAAGGAATGAGGGAGGGGTTGAAAATACCGGAGAGGATGAGCGGTCAGGGTTAGGACAAGGGCAAAAAGAAAATGATGGCCCTCCGATAGTTCAACCAACTGAGTCTAGCCGGGTTATTTACCCTAGGGTAGAAGTCGAGAACTGCCCATTCTCGCTTGCACCGGATTCTCCTCGCCATTCTGACTCCTCACAACAGGAGTTAGTCTCAGATATTCACGGGGAACAGCCACGCTCACCACACTCTCCTCATTTGGAGGATGAGAGTGTTGAAATCAGAGAGGACCAGCCCCACCTCTCGCCTTCATTTGATGCACTAGAGTCTAGATCCCCTAGGGACACTGATTCACAAGCCCAGTTGAGTACTGGTGCCGGAACAAGCGGAGAGGGACCCACTTTGTGTGACCCTCAAGGACAGCTTGGAAATCCTGCTTTAGCTAACATCACGCCAGCTTTAGCCGCAGGTAACAGGTCTCAGACCGAGACTGGGAGCAGTATGAACGCCGTAGTGACACTGCTGTTCCTCAGGATCAAACTGAGCCTGTATTAACGGGCATTCTCAGTGACCCCGGTATTGTTAGTGGTGTTACCCAACAACAAGTCCCGGACAGTGATTTATCACAGTCTAGGACACAACCCGATTCTGGTTGCAAAGCCACTGAATCTCCAACTGCTGGTGAGGGTATATCCCGAGGATCCGCAGGAAATCCTGAATCAGCATCGCTGAATTTAGGTCACACCACAAGTGTGCCAACAACCCCGGGTTGGCTACTCCACCTCCTACACAAACACAAAGAACACCAACACCAAATGAAATTCCATCAACATCAACAAATGTACCTACAAAAGACTCGGCGTGTGAAGTGTTATTGAATATTTTGAGGTCTGAAGGTGATTTGTTGAGTGTTACGGAACGAGGTGTGTTAAATGCTCTTGAAGTGAGGGAAAGGGAAAAAGCAACAGCAAAGAAGGTTAAAGATCTACAAGATCAAATTGCAAATCAAAAAGCAGAGTATGATGCAAAGCTTGCTGCCTTTGAACTCAGACTGTTGGCTTTAGAATCTTGCCGACCGGCCTCGGTTCCTTCTCGTCGGGATGATCCTGATTCTGATGATCACCCCGGGGGGGAGAACCAAGGAGAAGGTCAAGCCAATATTGAAAATACATCGGCAAGTGTGAAGTAAATGTTGGAGATGTGTTAATGGAAGAAAGAGTACAGGGTGAAAATGTTGAAAGTTCTAGACTTCAAACCAATGTTGATGCTGTTATTTTAGATCTAGTAACTGAAGCAGTTAACAAGGCAGTTGCCCAAATCTTTGAAGACACTGCTGAAGAAATCTTGGATGAAGAAATGGTGATGGAAGAAAGAGAAGAGGTTGAAAATGTTGAGAATGTTGAGAACGATGCTTTGAATGATGAGATTGAAAGAAGGATAATAGAAGTTTTTGGTGATGATTCTGATATGGATGATAATGATGAAGGAATTGAAGTTGTTGATGATGATGAAGAGTTTGTGAATGAAGATGATGTTGTTGAATATGCTGAAGATGATGCAGATGTTGAAGCGTTGAAAGATAATGTAACGTTTGATGAACCAGAGATTGTTGAGAATCCAACAAATGTAGAAGTTGTTGAAGAACCTGTGTTTGAAGAATTTGCAGATTAGATTATTTTGAAACAGGTCCTTCAAGCAGAGTAGAAGTTGGAGAATCATCTGCTCGTGCTAGCTCAACTCCTCAACATTATAATTTTGAAGATTTCAACAATTTCGATGAACTCAGAAAGACTCCAGAAGCTGCAAGTCAGAATTTCCAGAAATCTACTTACAAGCAGGTTTTGCGAGAGGCAATCACATCCGAGGAAGTCCTTCCTGATTATTTTCCAAATGAGCTAACTGAAGAACAATTAAACTTTATTAATCGGGGATACTTCTTGAGGGATAGAGAAAGAATGGTTGCTCTCGGCATTAAACCAAAAGAAGCAGCGAAGAAATCAAGATATCTGGAAGAAAGGGCTTACCCAATATTTTGTGGAGCTACAAAGGTGACTAAAACCAAAAGACCTGAACTGGAATCAATGTACAAGTTTAAGGAAGCCAGGCAAATCGAAGAATATACAGAGCTTCTTAAACTTACAAAACAATATAATCCAAAGTTGCTGGAAGAACAGAGAAACCATAAAATATTGGTGCTGATCAGGGTGATCTTGATTAAGAGAGTTCTATTTCTATCCCATGTTTTCATGTCAAGAGGGATAATAACAAGATCTACCGGTTCACAGAAGCCCAATTTAAACTTTTGCCAGTGGACGACATTATCTTCCTTTACAATCATTTCCTGAATGCCATGCAAAGATACCAAGAAGATGTTGTTGCTTTTGATGCTGTAAAAAGATACATGTCAAGTTGCATTCAATATGCTTCATTGGAAGATTTTCAGATAGGATTTAAAGTTGTGAAGAGAAAGATTAATGTGCCCTATCCAGATCAAAGTCTATACACTGCAGATATAGAAAAGCTAAGTATTGGTCATATCATTGAAGAACCATCCTTCGGAGTTGTGTTTTTGAATAGCAGAAAGAAGAAGATTTTCATTCGAATGGATGAACTTGCTTCATATTTTGATGGAACGTTGGAATTTTGTAAGAATGTATTGCTGTGCCTGCAAGACGATGAGCAAGATGAAAAGAAAAGGGAAGTGTTTGATAAAGCAATCTCCAAAATTAACCAAAGACTCGAGTACAGAGACAGCATTAGAATGATGAGAGAAGCAAAGAATGCTAAGAAGTCTAAGTACGTCGTACGTCAACAAGGAGGTTGTTGGATCAAGTATGAACCTAGCCATCTTCCAGGACCACATAACATTCCTCCAATAGACTTTGAAGGAAATATGAATGTTCCAGCTAACAGACCCGAAGGAGATAACTGGTTCTGGCATCCAAACAAGGGTAGACCACATACAAGAGCTTAAAGAAAGACAAGATTGGATATTTTTGACAAATCACTACTAAGGGGGAGATTGTTAGATATATAAATGTAGTAGGTGATTTGTATGCTTTATATTACTTTATACTTAGAATGTAAAGTTGTAAGTATGGAAGGGGGCATTGTGTAAATTGTATAGAAGTATATAAACCCCCTCCACAATGTAAGTTGTAACCTTTTGACACTAAATACAATCCAATCTTTCACTGAATATCTCTCTACTCTCTCTCTACTCTCTCTCTCTAGAAACCGCCATTGATAAACTCTAAACACACATAAAAAGCTCAATTATATATCCTACAATTGGTATCAGAGACAATGAACTGACTGGACTTGCACTCTTTCATGAAATGACCTTTTCTGCCACACTTAAAGCATGTCAGATTGGTCTTGTCAGTGGAAGAACTGGGTGCATGTTGTCCAGTGGGCCTATTTGCTCTTGCTTTAAAATGGTTAAACGTTTTAGCAATCATTGCAACCAGGTCATTACTGTCAGCTTCATCACAGTCTGGTGAAATATTATTTGTGACTCCAGATTCCATTAGTTTAGACATCATCTTCTTCATAGAAAATACATTCTCAGAAGATATTAATGCCGCACAGGTGGTTCAGTAAGTGTTAGTACCACTGTGGAACTACTGGAAGCATGATTAAAAGAATCTTTTTCTGCCTCAATCCTTTGGGCTTGATTTTCCTCAGTAAATCTAAAAGCTCCATACAAGGTTGATAACGTATGAGTATGCAAAGTTTTTCCTTGTCTTAGAACCAAAATCATGTGAGACCATTTGGTGGGCAAAATATCACAAAATTTCTCCAGAAGTATATCCTTGTCCTTCTCAACCCCCAGTCCTCTTAACTGGTTTATAATGCTCATAAATCTGGTGTAAGTACCAGTAAGAGACTCATTGGGGAGAGCAAAAAATGACTCATACTTTTTGTTTAGGGAGACCTTTCTGGTAACAACAGTGTCATCACCTCCTTCATACTGGTTCACCAGTTCATCCCACATGGTTTTAGCACTGGGATAGAACTAGTGTGGGAATTAGGGTTTCTGGAACAGCCCCGAGGATCATGTTTTTAAGGATGGTATCAAGATTTACCAGTCTCCTCTCCTCTTCAGACCAGTGTTCCTCCCTCTTTTCCCTTCCAGATCTAGATCCAGTTGTGGATCAAGAAGTGGGTTGAGAGGGGAGGGATATAAGGACCTTCATTTAAATTTTTTTTATCATATTCCTCTCAATGCAAGTAACATGAAGTATCATCCTGGCTTTCCACGTTCCAAACTCATCACTATTCCCACTGAATTTGGGAACAGGAGTTTTTGAGTAGTGCACATGCACATGTGGAGAAGCAGGAGTAGGAGGAGGTGGGGATTATTGTTAATAACAGGTGGTGTTTCATTTTGATCATTTTGAATAGGATCAGGACCAAGACTGAAACCTCCTTGTGTATTTTCTGGGTTAGCCATCAAGAAGCAGATCTAGGCAAATATGTTAGCCTTCTGCTCTGATACCACTTGTAAGTCCCTCACTTGATGGTTTAACCCACTAGTGTAAAATACAACAAGTCAAGTATGCACTAGATTGGACTAGTATTACTTAAATATAATGCAAGTATATAAATAAAGTAATACAAGACTTAAAGCAATAAATAATGAAGTGGAACATTATGTATTTTCATGTATTTTATTTTATGATGTTAAATAAAATACAAGGTTGTGCGGAACCAAGATAATACAAGTATGTAAATATCCTAACAACCTATGAATTACAAATGATCTATATTTGCTAAATATTCTCCTTTGATCGAAACACTTAAAGTTGTGAAGTATTCCTTGTTACGATCGAGAGTATTTAGACAAATTCACCAATATGCAAAAAGTAATTGAACAAGGAAATGACTTGGTATTTATAGGCAAATAAATTCAACAGTGAATTTATTATGCCGTACAAATATGGTTGCATGCATTTAAGGAAACAACTTTAATTCCTTAAATGCATTGTTAAAGTACAAGGATAAAGTCATGTTGATGTGACTTGTCATCCTTTTAACCAACCACCTTTACACACGTATTGTACTTTTATCAATAGACAAATGGATTGTCCGTGTAAAAGTGTGTAAAGGGAAAAGTCAATTCCTCGTAATCAGTGTTCAGACTTGTAAGGTCTAGAACACTGACAAAGCTCCAGTCAGGAGATCTGGTAAGACTGTCAGTGGGCTCCACTGCTTGTCAGTCTTCTTTCTTCAAACTTCAGTCTTTGATCTTCAGTAGATCTTGACTGGAGTGAAGTCCAGTGAGCTAATCTGGTGGAATCCAGATTCCTGTACAAGTAAACAGCTCACTGGTCTTCTATTATTTCTGGACAAATCTTCAGTGACGCTCCAGTCTTCAAGTCTGGAGTGGGTCCAGTCAAACTGGACCTAACAATGATGGAAGTGGACAGACTGAAGGATATGGTGTGCTTAATAATGGACAAGTCTAATTCAAAAGAGTTGCATTTGTGAATGGTTTGAAATACAACCTGATCAGTGTTAGCCAACTTTGTGATTATGGCTACAGAGTTTTGTTCAATGTTGCACAAGGCACCATATTTAACAAGGATTGGAAAGTGGTGATGATTGCTCCAAGAAAGGGAAATGTGTACATCATGGACATGGAACCTGCTCCAAAAGAGCAATGACTTTATGTCAAAGCTGATGAGGACACCAACTGGTTATGGCACTGTGAGTCCCTTAAGTTCGATGGTTAAACCAGGAAAGTGCAAAATACAACAAGTCTAATAAGCACTAGATTGGACTAGTATTACTTTAATATAAATGCAAGTATAAAAATAAAGTAATACAAGACTTAAAGCAATAAACAAATAAAGTGGAACATTATGTATTTTTCATGGGTATTTTATTTATGATGTTAAATAAAACACAAGGTTGTTGCGGAATCAAGATAATACAATTAAGTATGTATCCTAACAACCTCTGAGTTACAAATGATCTATATTTGTCAAATACTCTTTAGGATCGAGATACTTAAAGTTGTGAAGTATCCCAGTTTAAGATCGAGAGTATTTGGACAAATTCACTTCAATGCAAAATGAATGCTTAAAAAAGTATTTATGTCAAGGAAATGACTTTGTATTTATAGGCAACAAAATTCACCAGTGAATTTTGTGCCGTACAAATATGGTTGCATACATTTAATGATCCGACACCAGGAAAGTGCAAAATACAACAAGTCTAATAAGCACTAGAGTGGACTAGTATTACTTTAATATAAATGCAAGTATATAAATAAAGTAATACAAGACTTAAAGCAATAAACAAGTAAAGTGGAACATTATGTATTTTTCAATGGTATTTTATTTATGATGTTAAATAAAACACAAGGTTGTGCGGAATCAAGATAATACAAATAAGTATGTATCCTAACAACCTATGAGTTACAAATGATCTATATTTGTCAATAACTCTTTAGGATCGAGATACTTAAAGTTGTGAAGTATCCCAGTTTAAGATCGAGAGTATTTGGACAAATTCACTTCAATGCAAAATGAATGCTTAAAAAAGTATTTATGTCAAGGAAATGACTTTGCATTTATAGGCAACAAAATTCACTAGTGAATTTTGTGCCGTACAAATATGGTTGGCATACATTTAATGATCCGACAAGAACATTAAATGTATTGGATAAGGAATAAGGATAAAGTCACATCAAATGCAAGTGTATCCTTTTATCCAACCACCTTTACACACGTATACTTTGGTAAAGAACAAGTGGATTGTTCTTTGGAAAGTGTGTAAAGGGAAAAGTCAATTCTTGATATCAGTGTTCAGACTTGTAGGATCTAGAACACTGACAATCCTCCAGTGTACAGATCTGGTAAGACTTTCCAATGGACTCCGCCATTTGTTAAGTCTTCTTTCTTCAGACTTCAGTCTTTGACTTCAGTCAGAATGTCTTCAGTAGAGTAGATCTGGACTGGGGTGAAGTCCAGTGAGCTAATCTGGAGAATACTCCAGATTTCCTATACAAGTATTTGCTCATTGGTCTTCCATTATTTCTTGACAAATCTTCAGAGGGACTCCAGATTCCAAGTCTGGAGTAGGTCCAGTAATTATCATTTCTGGACAGATCTTCAAAAGGTTATCCCATCTCAATTTCAAAAATAATAATAAGTTGTCTCGAAAGCAACTGGTGGATGGGATACATACATTTTCCTTCAAAAAGGAAGCCATGTCCAGGGTGTGAGATGGGTAAGCAGAAAAGAGCCAGTTTCAAGACAAGGCAAAACTTTAGCATCACTGAACCTCTTAACATGCTTCATATGGATCTTTTTGGTCCAGTGAATGTTCAAACTAGAGCTGGAAAACGTTACACTCTAGTTGTGGTTGATGAATTCACCAGATACTGCTAGGTGGTGTTCCTTAGATCCAAAAGTGATGCACCTGCTGAAATCATCTCTCTCATCAAGAAAATTGAACTCAAGTATACTCGTAAAGTGTGTCAGTTGAGAAGTGATTATGGTACATAATTCCAAAACAAGACACTTGAATCCTTCTGCAATGACACTGGCATCTCTCAGAACTTCTCTTCAGCTCACTCTCCAGAGAAAAATGGTTATGTTGAACGGAAGAATCATATACTGATTGAAGCTGCTAGAAGTATGCAATCTGAATCTGGTCTTCCCACCAGTTTTTGGGCTGAAGCAGTGGCAACAGCTTGTCACACCCAAAAACCGGTCAGTTTATGTCAAAAGACATAAGAAGACAGCCTATGAAGCCCTAAGGAATCATAAACCAAATATTAGATATTTCCATGAATTTGGTTGTCCAGTTTATATTCTAAATGATTCCTGTCAGCAAGGAAAATTCGATGCAAAAGCTGATGAAAGTGTCTTTGTGGGTTATTCAGATATTAGAAAGGCCTACAGAGTCTATAATTATAGGCTCCAAAAGGTCCATGAGTCAATTCATGTCACATTTGATGAATCTGTTGAAGCAATCTGTAAAAGACCAAGCCTTGATTCGTCTCCAGTCGATCTAGTTGACTTTGGTGCATCTGACCAAGTTTATCAGTCAGATGTTGCACCAGATAATGTTTCCACATGGAACTAGTTGTTAAGAAGAAATCCTCCAGTGACACACCATTTTATCCTTCCATCAGTTTTAATTTACCACAAAAACTGGTGATTGGATCTGATGTACGTATCACTCCAATATCAGAACCAGTGGAAATTTCTCTAGTACTTCAGGAAATGCCTTCCAATGAAGAATTTCATGATGCAACTCATGACTTCAATGACTCTGATGAGGAAGCTGAAGTAGTTTTTGAAGAATCACTGGAAGATCCTCCAGTTGATCCTCCACTGGTGACTTGCACTGATATTGTTGTTCAGTCCTAGTCAATACACTAAATGGACTCAAGCACATCCAATTGAACAGATTGTTGGAGATCCAAGTAGTGGGGTTCAGACTAGAAGAGCCACCAGTGAGCCAATGCTTAAATGTCACCTTCTTATCACTGATTGAACCGAAGAAGATTGACGAGGCTATGGCAGATCCAAGCTGGGTAGAAGCAATGCAAGTTGAGCTTATCCAGTTCGAAAGGAACAATGTATAGGAACTTGTTCCTTGTCCTCCAGGTTTGAAGAAAGAACCTATTGGAACAAGATGGGTCTACCGAAACAAGATGGATGAAGATGGCAATGTTGTAAGAACAAAGCCAGATTAGTTGCCAAGGGTTATTGTCAAGCAGAGGGCGTTGACTTTGATGAAACTTTTGCTCCAGTTGCAAGACTTGAAGCCATCAGAATATTTTTGGCTTATGCAGCCCATCTGGAGTTCAAGGTCTACTAGATGGATGTCAAAAGTGCGTTCCTAAATGGAATACTGGAAGAAGAAGTGTATGTTAAACAGACTCCAGGCTTCATTAATGAGAAGCATCCTCACTGGGTATATAGACTGAACAAAGCTTTGTATGGTCTTAGACAAGCCCCAAGAGCCTGGTATGACACTTTAACTAAACATCTTCTCAAAAATGGCTTTCAAAGAGGTGCAATAGATAATACCTTGTTTATCTTGAAAGAAAGAGGTAATATCTTATTGGTACAAATTTATGTTGATGACATTATTTGGTTCAACTGATAATGCAATGTGTGAAAAGTTTTCAAAAATCATGTCAACTGAGTATGAAATGAGTTTAATGGGTGAATTAACTTTTTTCTTCGGTCTCCATATTAAACAAACCAACGATGGTATTTTTATCAACCAAGAAAAATATGTCAGAGATTTGTTAAGAAAATATAAATATGATCCCATCAAAAACAAAACCAATTACAGCACCTTTAAACTTGGATTCTGACCCAAGTGGTAAACCAGTGAACCAAACTGAGTATCTTGGAATGGTTGGTTCACTGATGTACTTAACTGCAAGTCGACCAGATATAATGTTTGCAACATGTTTATGTGCCAGATTTCAGGCTAACCCAAAAGAATCACATTTGCATGCTGTTAAGTGCATCTTCAGATACCTGAAAGGGTGTCCTAGCCTTGGTCTTTGGTATCCCAAACGCTCAGGGTTAGATCTAATGGGTTATTCAGATTCAGATCATGCAGGTTGTAAGATAGATAGAAAGTCAACAACTGGAGGTTATCACTTCCTAGGGGGAAAACTGGTAAGTTAGACTAGCAAGAAGCAGACGTCAGTCTATATGTCCACTGCTAAGGCAGAGTACATTTATCCGGATCAAGAACCAGTTACTAGATTATGGGCAAAAGTATACAAGGACCCCAATCTTTTGTGACAACACCAGTGCAATTGCTATATCTCAAAACCTAGTGATGCACTCAAAGACAAAGCATATTGACATCAGGTATCATTTCATTCGTGACCATGTTATGAAATGAGACATTGAAATTCATTTCATCCCCACTGACAAACAATTAGCTGATGTTTTTACAAAACCTCTTGATGAAAAGACCTTCAAACATCTCATCAGTGAATTGGGAATGCTAATCTTTTCCTGCCTTGCTATCAAATGCCTTTGTGATACTATCTTGGCAATATCGATTTCTGGATCATCATTCTAGGGGGAAGACTCAAAATATTTTTCTGACTAAAATTTATTTTTGTGAAACAACAAATCAATTTGTATTTTGTGATTAAAATATTCATGGTATTTGTCTCTTGGGATCTAATTCCATTATAAATACCCCTTATTTACTCCAAAACTCATTTACTTCCCAATCATCAAAATCGCTTCTTTTCTCTCTCTGCTCAATAAATCAAGAACCCTAATTCCTAAATTCTCAATTTCAGTTTCTTATCTTCATAAAATGGCACCTAAATCTTCTCGTAGCAGAGATGTAAATGTACTTACTGTCCCATATAATCCATCTCCAGATGTCAAACATGCCACTGGTACCCTTAAGACCAAATCTTATAAAGTTAAATCCTAATAATCCCATGGAAAGTTTGCAATGGATTCAGACTCCCGATACCCTTATTGGACGAATCCAAAGTTTTCTCGATGATTCTCCAATCAGCAAGCCTTTCTCTCTAAATCCACGCAAGTTATATCATAATTACTTGTGTGAGTTTTGGTACACAACCCAACTTTCCAACGATTGTTCTTCCATCTCCTTCACTCTCAAAAATGGAACAATCGAGTGTACCATCACTGCTGAAACATTGAGGGACGCCTTACACCTTAACTACTGGAGACAAGGAGAATCTCCAGTTGTCATCACCCCAAATATTAATTTTCGCCAGGTCCTCCTTGATATGGGATACAAGGAGTGCCTAGAAAATGGGGTTTTGAAGACAAAGGGACCCATGACAATGAAGGGTCTCTCACCATCATGGAAATACTTCTTTATCCATCTGGTGGAGAGCATGGGTGGGAGTTCTGGTGGTCTTGACCAGATAAACTCCACACAAGCAGAAATGGCTTACTGCTTGTGGAATGGACTCAGAGTTGATTTTGCCGATATCCTGTATAGAAGCCTAGTTCAAAAACTAAAGGGCTCCAGGGGACTCTGCATCCCCTTCTCCAGGTATTTATCTCTCTGTTTCCTTCACATTCTGGGCAGTATTGAATATCACAACACTAAATCTCTTTACACTGTCCCAGAGATGTTGAGATATCTTGACTCCCTAGCATCCGTAACTGGGGAGGTCGAGATTCCAGAAAAAATGTGGCTGGCATTTGGTAAAACCGATGCACCAATACCAGGTGAGTCGGAAAAGCAACTGGGCGGGCCTCAAAATAATGAGGGACCCACCGGTCCGTCCTCTGGCACTATGGCAGTTGTTGGGCCTAAACAACAACCAAACCCCGCCAGTTCCAGCTTGTCAGTTCCTACAGACACAACTGGAGGCCTCCAAACAGGTCCTTCAGTAATCTAAAAGGCTCCAAGAACCCAACGTTCTAGGCATAAGTCAGTACGAGCCACTGACAGTAGTACCCAAGCTAACCCTTCAGTATCCTCCCAACAGGATGCAGAAGAAAGTCAAAGGGATACACCGCAAGCAACCACTTCCGAAATTGCTATAGGAGGAAGTGGTGAAGAGAATACTAGGTCAGCCCAACCCAAAGTAGAGTTAGAGTCTGCACAAGAAAGTGTCCATGGCCAAACTTCTAACACTGCTACTGCACGAACTGATGACGTCTCTGGCCAGTCACAAGTGGAGACTGAGGTTCCAATCTCTTCGGCTAATGATGTTATGATTGAGGATAGAGCAATTATAACAGAGGCAACCCCCGTGACCTCTATTCCTTGCGATGAAGCCACCACAACTGAGCAAACAACTGATGTAACTAACTAGGGACATGGGTGTTAATGAAGGTGAAATTCTAATAGAGTCTTCGGATTCTAAAGAAACTGCTTTTGACACTGAGATACTTGATTCTTCTATACAAGATCAAGACCCTTCATCTCGTGTCACGCCTCCAGATGCTTCAATTTCAGTTTCACCATCTCTACTTGAAATAATACCACATACATCTCCACCATCATTATCATCATTATTTGTGTCAAGAAATAGACACATGCCACCACCACCGCCGTTGATCACACCTGAGCATTCTCAGCATGATCAATACATTGATCTCTTAGTACGTCCTTCTACTTTCCAAACTTCTGTTTCTCTTCCTTCGGCTGCTGGCCAGTCAATTGTTGAGGCATCCCTCAATGTGCCTCCTCCAGTTGCTCCAGTAGCATTTGTTGCGGGTCCAGTGACACCTTCCCCTCCGTCACTGGATAGTCAATTTGTGTCTTTCCAAGCCGACATCCGAAACCTTATTCAAAGGGTGGAGGATGTTCAGAAGACACTTGATAAAAATGCCAAGTCAATCCCCAGCTACAACAAAGACAACATCTGTCAAGTCAAAAGGTTGTGGACCTGGGGATTAACAAGTTCTCAACAAATGAAGACTTGGTGTTTAAGAAGCTCAATGAGTTGGTCACTGGCTGCAACAATCTGTCAAGTTCTTTAAAAGAAGCCTTTGACCTTACTTAGACAAAGGTCACTACTTCAATCTCCAATTTGTTGAGCAACACTGTTAGATCTTCTGAAATGGATTTGAAGGAGATTGAAAGACAGGTTAA
Source organism: Erigeron breviscapus (assembly GCA_034093135.1). Taxonomy (NCBI): domain Eukaryota; kingdom Viridiplantae; phylum Streptophyta; class Magnoliopsida; order Asterales; family Asteraceae; genus Erigeron; species Erigeron breviscapus. The sequence goes on from CM067173.1 coordinate 18,611,059, forward strand.
GGAATTAGTTGAAAAACCTTGCCTCAATGTGACTGAGCTTGGGCAACAACTAGCAACTGCAGTGGGTCTGACAATTAAAGATACCTTGGCTGAAAGAGAAGAAGAACTAGTTAAAAGGGTGATGTCTGAGATCACCAAGATTGCTTTTCCTCAGGATGACCTGGCCCCACTCACAAATGAGGTCAACCAGTTGAGGGGCAGTCTTAATGCATTAAATACCCAAGTATCTGCACACTTAAAAGCTATTGACACTGACCACTGAAGTTGCAAAACAAAGGGAAAAGAAAGTGGTTATGGAAAGTGTGAACACTGGTCTCTCTCCAGATGAAACCAAACTGTTAGATGAACTGAAGATGAGTCAGGCTCAAGTTGCTAATGTCCTGAACCAGTCGAGAGAGACCAACCACTTATGGAGGTCATTCAGGATGATGTGCACTATCTTTAAAGAGTGCAAGGATATGCAATCATGGCAACCTCTAGACCTTTTGCCCCAAAGCCATGCCGATTGGGAAGTCATTAGGGCAGGTCTAGATGCTGCCAAGGGGGAAAGATCATCTGGTGCAGTCCTTGCACCAACCTCAACTGAAGGTGCTTCATCTGATACCAGTACTGATGCTGGTCAGCAGGTGATCCAGCAATTTCATGATGCTGGTGATAGGGGGAATAACGAAAAAGGAAAGGACAAGGTAACTGATGATGTTGCCCTGAAGCTGGCCACTAAAATGCTTGAAACTGGTAACATCGATCAACTTCCTCCAGTGTCTGACAGTGCGAGCAAAAGACTGGCAAGAATGGGGATGCCTTCAAAGAACAAAGAAAGCAAAGAAAAGATACACAAAGGATCGCCAGGGCTCATATCCTAGATTTGGGTGCCCTAGATGCCAGTGATGCCGATTTGTTAGGCATCACACTGGAACAATATGCTAAAGTGAAACATGATCAAAGGATAAAGGGGGCTGTAATGGAAATGTTGGACATTCAGCTTGACCAAGATTATCCAGATGAAGACGTTGAATTCGATGCCAAGAACATCAATGTATCAGTGGAGAGGGCTAGGGAAATGAGGGCTGGTGGGTGGGATTCAAAGGAGAATTGAAAATGTTTAAAAGATTGTAAGGAGAGTATTGAATCCACCAAGGAGATCCCCTCAGACACAAAGAAAACCATTGCCCAGAGATGCTAATCTGAGAACCTTTGTTGAACCAACTGGTGATGTATCTAATGAAGACATTAAGGCTGTTGTGCAGGCTGCTGGTGTTGGAACTATCAAAATTACAAATGAATCTGAAGCCAGAGCCTACTACTCCAAAATCATGGCAACAAGGAGGCACAGTGGTGCTATTAATGGTGTAAATGTCACAATAAAGCCAGGCACCAAAGTCTTCAGGGTACAAGTTAGTTATACCAGAGGGCCACTGGTTACAACTGATGATCCATCGGTGATGCAATATGGTTATAGTGAATGGTTTGAGATGGTTAACTTTTTGGAAGCCAAATTCTAAAAGAATAGGTCTGAGAAAGCTTGGATCAATTTTCTCAAAGGAAAGATACAACATAAAGAGAATCTGGAGCACAAGCTGGGCATTGACGCTGAAGATACTCAAACTATTTCTTCCCTGGCAAAGAGAAGGAGAACTGGTGAAGGGCCGTCTGATTGAAGTTCTACTTCTTCTTATCTACTTGTATGTGTATCTTCATTCTTGTAACTTGATGTAAATTTTCCATTTCATGTATATATAGAAGTTGCCAGTTTGTAACCCACAAGATAGATAACAGATTAAATCTAACAAGTACAAAAGAAATACCCAAGGCATTTGATGATCTATAAAAATGCCTTGGAAAATTAGATAGATTTAGTCAAACAAGTCTTTCAAGTTCATACTTTGAATAGATACAAAACTTGAAAAGACTTGGCAATATTTCAGGACAATTAGGGGGAATTTGTTAGGTCCAGTTTGCTGATAAACTGGAGAGTCTCCAGCTACACCTGGAGACCTGAAGAATTGTCCAGAAATATATGAAGCCCAGTGGCCAGTGTACAGTTGGTGCCACTGGAGACTTCACTCCAGTTAAAGATCTGACCACACATCTGAAGACATTCCAGTTGAAGTCAAAGACAACAAGTGGAAGAAAGTGAATGACCATGGCAGCGAAGCCTAGTGGACATTCTGTCCAGATCTGGAACTGGAGAGCATCAGTGTAAATGCACTTACGAAGCTTTACACTGATTACGAGGAAGACCTTTTTGCTTTATGTACTTTTAACCGGACAATAGCATTTGTCTATGATTAAAGTACAAAATTACATAAAGCAGGTTGGATAAAGTGACTTTATGTCTTACTTTATCAAGCATTTTCAAGGAATTAAATATGCTTCCTTAAATGCTGCTCTCAACCATATTTGTACGACAAAGTTGACATCCCAATGTCAACCTTTGCCTATAAATAGAGGTCTTTGCCCAACCACGAAACAACTTTGCATATTCGACATTTGCATATTATTGGTGAACTTGTGCAATATTCTCTCAATCGCAAAAAGGAACATTTCACAACTCTAAGTGTTTCGATTGTTTTAGAGAATTTCCAAGTATTAGATCGATTGTATTTCATAGGTTATTAGGATATTTACATTGTTATATTATCTTGGTTCCGGAACAACCTTGTATTTTATTTAACATTAATAAATAAATTACATTGAAAAATACATATCGTCTCACCAATTTAATTTACAAGTATTTATTTATTGCATTGTCATTTTGTAACACCCGTCGTTTAAAAATATGGATTTCCAAAAACTTTTGCCTAACGGCGTCAAAGAAAGCGGAATTAAACTTTAAAAGTCCAAACCAACAAAATCTGTTTGGTTCATTCATTAAATGGTGTTACTAGCCATATCATCAAAACAAGTTTAAATGGAAACCCATCGGTTGCCCAACATTAAACAACCGACCACAAAGTCATTACAAATCATAAATATGATGACATAATTCAAATGTCTAAAAAGAGCAGCCACTATGGGTAAACTAAAGCCAGCTTCAAGACCATCTACCCATGCCTCGTATCTTCTCACATCTACCTGCTCATTATGTTGGACCTGAGGGCACAACATATTTAAAAAGAACAAGTGTTAGCTAACGAATTAGCTAAGTAAGATAACACATCTTTAATAAAACATTTGTCCCTTTAAATATTTGAAAGAATACATTATAATCATTAAGGCACAAGTCATAGCATAACATCATCTCACATTACATTATATATCTAGGATATTCAATCCTAATTGTGCCTAAACACATCACACATCACATCTCACATTTACATCACATATCATATCTAACGTTTACATCACATATCATATCTCACGTTCACATCAAATTATGTGTGACTTATGCCACACATCTCACGTTAGGTGAAAGTTTATGTGTGGGCGGTCATAAGACCTCACAACAACCCTCACTTCCGACTCAATGGTGAAACCTTTCGGCAATCCATCTTTGTCGTTAAGGATAGGCAAAGCCGATCCAGGAGTAGTCCGTATGTTCAAAGACATTGGTGGCTAGTTAAGCCTACCCGAAATTACTCATCTCACGTTAACTATGTTGCAAGGAGCCACCCAAGCAACCACATCTACGTACTAGCCGGGCAAGGGAAAGTACGGGTTAAGCTTAACACTTCTCACATCAATAGCTCGAGCATTTCTCACATATCACATCACATCATTACGAGCTCGCTTTACATCACATATAGTTTAGGTGTCCACATTACCTAAACATTTATCACATATTCATTTTAAGGTTTGGGCCCTTAAACGTGCACGTGTCATGGCAACTTAATAAGTCTAGTGAACTAGATGAACAAGCCATACAATCATGCATTTCACATATCATCAACATATAATCACATTTCAATTCATCTCAAGACATTACAGAGCATAACATTTCATTACATTTCATATCGTAGGGACTGCATTTCATGTAACACCCCAACTAAGGCGGAACAATGAGATGTACAGAAAGTTGAGTATTCAAAACAAAGGATAATAGATAAACATTCACCATAGCTTTATTTGATAAAAGAATTTACAAATGCACAAGCATGTGAACCAATCCCCAAGTATAATGCGTCCACCGTACTTGGATATTAAGTCCACGAAACAAATAACAAATACATGAAATGATATACTACAATGATCAAGGCGGATTCCATTGCACATCACAAGGTTTGATCTTTGACTCCAAAGTGCAATGCAAATAATCATGAAGCATATAATTCCTCAAAGCTTAAGCTTATTTCCTGAAAAGCATGAAGAAAAAGTGTCAACTACGAAAACGTAGTTGGTGAGTGCATAGGTTTTCAAGTAAATTCCGTTACATATTCATTTCAAAACTTGGAAAACATATTATTACATATCAATATACCCAAACCACATGACCGACAAAATTCTCATCTCAAACTATCAAGTTTTTCCAAATACCATAATGTCATTTCAAGACTTTGAAAATCCATGGTAAACCATAAAGTTCTCATTTATTAAAATCATCATGAGAGAAAAATATATATCAATCGATTAATCATATATCACACCCAAACCATGCGGTCACCAATAATATCAATAACACTTGGTCAATGGTAAGTGTGAGTCCCAAATATAGATGGCTTAATACCCGACTGGCAAGTAATTCTAACTGGAAGATGACCAGTTCAGAATACGATCCAGATATGGATGAACATACGATAAAGGTACTGAAAGTAAATGCAAGAAACAATAAGGGTTGAAACTATATAAATAATATGTATAGATCAAGTATGTAGCATTGAGACACGATGTATTTTTCAAGGTATTTGATTTATTGATATATAAACAAATACAAAGGTTGTTGCGGAACAAAGATAAACACCCAAGTGTAAATATCTAAACAACCTAGAAATACAAGTGATCTAATGACTTGGAAATACTCGTAAGGATTACTTAGAATATATCTCACAAGTTGCAATGCAAAGGTTTCAAGCTATTTGCAAGTTGTGAGAAGACTTATATTTATAGACCTAAGTACATGATGACGTGGACCAGATCGTACAAATATGGTTGGGAGTATTTAAAGAATAAAAGCTAATTCCTTACATACGTACTTTTAAGGTTTTAGTATATAAGTCGTTGATGTGACTTATCAAACCTTATTCCCAACCTTTACTTTACCTTGTACTTTAATTAATAGTTAAATCTATTAACCGGGTAAAGATATGTAAAGTAAAAAGTCTTCCTCGTAATCAGTGTAAAAGTGTGTAAGTACTTTTACACTGAGATGCTTCAGTCTTCGATCAGGTAGAATCAGTTTCTGAGCTCCACATCTGAACTGATTCTCATTCTTCAGACTTCAGTCTTTGACTTCATTCTGAACGGTATTCTAATACGTTGATCTGAACTGAAGTAAAGCTTCAGTGAACTAATTCTGAGCGACCTCAGAATTCTATACAAGTATTCTTCACTGAGCTTCAGCTATTTCTGAACAAATTATACTTGGTCGATTTTCGACCTAACAAATTCCCCCTATTTGTAAGTCTGTAATGCAAGTTTTTGTTTAAGTTGTAAAAATTTTCTAAGTACATCTTATAGATCATTGATGTCTCAGAATTTTACTTGTGGTTTTTCTAACTTAAACCTATCATCTACTTATAAGCTACAAAATGTAACATATATATACAAACTGAAGTGTTTGTTACATTTGCAAGTATTTATACAAGTACATGATAATCTGAAAAAGAAACTACTTCTTAGCAGGCCTTGAACCAGAAGGTGCTTCAGTAGGTTTCCTCTTTAGTGGAGAATGATCCTTCTTTCCAAACAATCTGCCTTCAATCTCTACCTTGCCCTACATCTTTTGTTGTATTCTTGATAACCATGCACCAATCAAAGCAGATTTCGGCTTCCCCCTCAGTATTTGGATCATCTCCCTATGCTCAGAAATCCCAAATTCGTGTACTGAAACCTGATGGTATTCTTCAGCTGCCCTTCCTTCCCTTTTCACAACCAAGTCAAAAAGCTTCAATCCATCAGCTTTTGTTCTAAGGGAGAATAATTCACCCCATATTCATACTCGAGCATATCAACAACAGCCTTCTGCACTCTTGGATCATTTTTAATTTTCAGATATCTTTCAAGTGAGAGACCAAGAACTGCAGCATCAATATGATCAAGGGTTCCCATTTTCTGATGTTGAACCCTTTCTCTTTCCTTATTTTCTCCCCACATAATAAATTGATTAGAAACTTGCTTCTGCAAAGCCTCTAATTTCTTGCTGTCAGCATTCGGATCATGAATGGGATAACCTTGCTCATCAACATTTTCACCAACTACCAAACCAGAACCCTTTGCATCTTTCTTTGTTGGTTCTTCCACCACTTGGGCCTTGCCCTTATCTTTCTTAGCAGGTTCAGAAGCTTGCATTTCAGATTTCTGAACTTCTTCAACAGATTCATCTACCTTCTCTGAAGTGTCTTGAGTAAGTTCTAAGACCATCCTTCTGACTCCTTCTTCAACCTTTTCAGCCACAGAGGCTGAAATCTGATCAACAAGAGTCTGAGAAATCTCAGACTTTAACCTCTCAATCACACCATCACTAACAGCAGACCCAAGTTCTTTCTCATTAACACTTGGCCTATTTATCAACTCATTCACTCCTTTCTGATGTTGAACCCTTTCTCTTTCCTTATTTTCTCCCCACATAATAAATTGATTAGAAACTTGCTTCTGCAAAGCCTCTAATTTCTTGCTGTCAGCATTCGGATCATGAATGGGATAACCTTGCTCATCAACATTTTCACCAACTACCAAACCAGAACCCTTTGCATCTTTCTTTGTTGGTTCTTCCACCACTTGGGCCTTGCCCTTATCTTTCTTAGCAGGTTCAGAAGCTTGCATTTCAGATTTCTGAACCTGTTCCCCCTGAACTGAGGCACTACCAGATGGTACCTCAGCTTGCTTCTTGGTTGCTTCTATCAATTCCTGAGTACTTGAAAGCAGACCAATAGGCACATTTCCCCCTTTGGGGACCTCAGAAGGCATCTTTGCATATACATCAATCGCCGTCTGAATGGCCTTCAGAGGTTCCCAACTCTGCTGCAGAAGGCAATCAGAAATGCCTTTTGCCATGGTAGAGAACTGAGCCCTTAACCTGAATGATGAGTTAAGGTTCAGATTCTCTTTTTCAGTTAGTTCTTTCAGCAATTTCCTATCTTCTTCAGAGAATGAAGGAGGAGGGGGAGCAGCAACAACATTTTCTTTCTTAAGGAGGGTCAGAATTTCATCTAACTGTTTGGACTAGCCTTTAACAACTTCTTCGAGAGTAGATACAGATTTCTGAACTTCTTCAACAGATTCATCTACCTTCTCTGAAGTGTCTTGAGTAAGTTCTAAGACCATCCTTCTGACTCCTTCTTCAACCTTTTCAGCCACAGAGGCTGAAATCTGATCAACAAGAGTCTGAGAAATCTCAGACTTCAACCTCTCAATCACACCATCACTAACAGCAGACCCAAGTTCTTTCTCATTAACACTTGGCCTATTTATCAACTCATTCACCTCCTTCCCGACTGCCAGAACCTCTTTTTTTATCAATTCAATACCAGATGTCAAGTTCGCAACAACAGAAGCTTGCACATCTCTTTTGGCCAGTCTGAAGGCTTCCCTGATAGCTGAACTTATTTTGTTACAGGAATGTACCAGCTCATTTAGCTTCCCACCTACCAGTCCCTCATTTCCAGCAACCTTGGTGAACTCAGTTCCAAGAAACATCTGAGCACCCTTCATTTCAGCGATGGAACTGGTATTGGCAGTTAGAGATTTAGTTAAGTCCTCCACCTTGATAAGTAGGCTTTGGACTTTGGCATTTTGTTTCTCTAACTGTGCTTCTACACTCAAAGGAGGAGGTGGTTGTGCAGAAACAGAAGCCACAAAGGGAATTCTACCAAGCCCATCCAATGCCTTTTCCAACTGCATTTCAGTTGGACTCTCAGATCAGTATCAGAGTCCAACTCTTTCTCAATTTCAATATCATAATTGATGGGCCTTGGCACTTGGTGAATTTGTGGGTGTAAGTGTTGGAGTTGTGGTTGAAAACGTGGTGATGAAACATAAGCAGGTGTAGAGCTGGGTGGAAAATATGGATGTTGATGTGAAGTTTCTGGTTGGCGATATGGTTGTTCAACATTTTGGATTTCTGGGGGAGGTTGGACGTTTGTGAGGTTGAAGGTTGGCTCAGAATCAGAAGACTGATTCTCCTCCAGTAAGTCCTCATCAAACTCAAAGTCAGCAAAGGAATCGAGATTCCCTTGAGGTGGCTCATCTTCATCCCAGAGGTCAGTTAAAACTGCAGTCTGATCAGATATGCCCTAGTTCAGATCACTGGTACCTGAACCAGCTTCTGGTTCAACAACTGCTACTGCAGATGCATCGTCACCAGATTTATTGGTTGGCTCAGCCATAGCTTCATCGCCAGAGACAGTAGACACGGGGATTGCCTTAATGATTCTCATACCATCATCAAGAATCACTTCATCGGCCGTAGAGTCTGGAATCTCAGTCTCAGGTGGTGTCACACCAAAGACTTCATCAATTCGTGCTGCAGAAGAGTGTGAGATTTGTGAAGTTTCAGGGGTGCGCATGCAGACACGGACTCTATTGTGTGTTGGGCGGACACACTAATATTTTCTTCACCATCTCCTCCTAAAGAAGTTTTGGAGATGGCTGCTTGTGGGTTTCCCTTTAGACTCGATTCCTCTGGTTCTTGTTGGGAAGATCCAGAGGGGTTTACTTCGGTACTAGTGTCCTTGGGCTGTGAGGACTGCTTAAATTTACGTCGTTTTAAAACACCCTTTGGAGATCCTGAGGGATCTTTTGGGAGATCCTCAGGTTGGTCAATGGATGAGGGAGGTGGTGGTTGGGTAGAAGAAGTTGCTGGGGTTTTAAACAACTTCAACATTTGACCACCAGGTGCACCAATGGGTCTCGCATTCTTTTGCGACCCGCTCGGTGACCTTTCTGAGCCAGCCGGTCGTGCTGTTTCAGTTTTATTAATTACCTGAAGCATTGCAGCGGAGAGCTCTGGTTCTGGATCTGAAGTACATAGCTTTGAAAGATCCCTGCAGAACTCCGTCGCTGAAGATTCAAGCCCCTCAAAGTGATACGCATATCCAAGCATGCTTATGAAGCAAACGCTCAAAAATTTAGGGAATGAGATATGTGGACTTCTTTTCCCTTTTAATTTTGCTACCAGCTGAGAGAAAAGTATCTCAGCAAAGTCCACCTCAATCCCATGCTACAAGTAATACCCAATTTCTACTTGTGTTAAGGAAATCTGGTCCAAGCCACCATAAGTTCCTCCAAGGCACTCGACAATCTGAGTCCAAAAATATCTCCAACAGTTTCCAAATCCAGACAGAAAGATGTGTCCAGATGTCTTCAGATTGCCGTCTGCATCAACCATGTCGGTATGACCAGTGGCCAGCAGAACTTCCCTGAAATTAATCCCTTTGAGCCTTTTAGCATAGGCTGAAGAGGAGGGAAGGTAGTTCAAATGAAGGGCCTCCCGAAACGCATCAAGTGAAAGGATATACTGCTTTGTGCCTTCTTGTAGAGAAAAAGCAATGGATTTTTCATCCTTGTTCAAAGTAGCAGTATACCAGAATTCAAGTAAGTATCGATGATACATTACATGAGGATCAGCAGTCAAGGCGTAATGGAGAGGGGATTGTTCAAGAAATTTATTTATCCTCCCCATTAAAGTTTTGCCTTTGGCATTCAGTGTGGCCATAAAATTATTCATATTGAATATAAGGGTCGACACATCGAACCCTTGTGGCCATTAAGCACTGGCCTTGACTACCTTAGATGGTTTATATTCGAAAGCAATTAAACATTTGACTACTTTAGCCATTATATCTGCAAGGGAAAACTGAAAGTGAAAGATGAATTTAGGGTTTTGAAGTTATGAAGGAATGAGAAAAAGGAGAGAGAATGATGATTGGGAGTAATGTAAGGAGAAGTAAATGAAGGAATTGTTTTGGGAAGGGTATTTATATTTATGATGGAATACAAAGGGTTTTTCCAAAATAAATAAAAATAAAATGATTTTGAAATTCAAACCCAAAAATGAAATATTATTAAAATGAAATCAGTTTTGATCGGGTTTGAAGTCCAAAAATAATTTTTGGGTACACGTCTGCATTTAATGCAACGACGGCTATGACCCTACATTTTCTCAAAACTTTTCAACACTTTCAAGAAAAGTGATCATTACTTTCCTTTTACGGCGCAACTTGTGTGCCACGTCAGCCAAAAACATCATTATTCAAACGTTAAACTGTAACCTTCACGTGTTCACACAACGACCAAGTATCAAAATACATTATAAAGGACAGACTCATTTCAGAAATGGTATACAAAATCTGAGCATGATCATAATTAAGAGATCTGAGCCATCTCAGTTTACACAATTATTCTGAAATCATTTCAGAAATTCTGAAGCATTTCAGTCAAAATATTTTTCTGAAATCATTTCAGAAATTCTGAAGCATTTCAGTCAAAATATTTTTCTGAAATCAAAGTTCCCTCTTAGAGAAAAACTTTTTTAAACATAAAAATATTTGACACTTCCCCCTGAGGTGATGCTATACAGGATTTAGCATACCTAACTCACTGATGAGATGTTTAAATGTTTTGACATCCAAGGGTTTTGTAAAAACATCAGCGAGTTGTTTATCAGTGGGAATGAAATGAAGCTCTATGTCACCTTTAATAATGTGATCTCTAATAAAATGATACCTGAGGTCGATATGCTTGGTTTTGGAGTGCATGACAGGATTGTGAGAGATGGCAATGGCACTGGTGTTATCACAAAATATTGGAGTCTTTGTATACTTAACACCATAATCATTTAGTTGGTTCTTCATCCACAAGATCTGAGCGCAGCAACTGGCTGCAGAAATCTATTCAGCTTTAGCTGTGGAGAGTGATACTGCAGTCTGTTCCTAGAAAATGACAACCACCTGTGGTACTTTTCCTATCTATCTTACAACCTGCATGATCAGAATCTGAATAACCCATTAGATCTAGACTTGAGCCTTTGGGATACCAAAGACCAAGTCTGGGGACACCTTTAAGGTATCTGAAAATCCTTTTCACAGCATTAGCGTGTGCATCTCTGGGATCAGACTGAAATCTTGCACAAAGGCATGTTGCAAACAATATGTCAGGTCTACTAGCAGTTAAGTACATGAGGGATCCCACCATACCACGATATTTTGTGGGATCCACCGGTTTTCCATTAGGATCTGAGTCCAAAGTTAATGGTGCATAAATAGGAGTATCTTTTGATGAGACTGAATCAAATTGATATTTCTTTAACAAATCTCTGACATATTTTTCTTGATTTATAAAAATACCATCACTGGTTTGTTTCACTTGAAGACCTAGAAAATATGTCAGTTCGCCCATCATACTCATTTCATACTCAGATGACATTATTTAAGAAAACTGTTCACACATTTTGTTATTTGTAGACCCAAACACAATATCATCAACATAAACTTGTACAAGTAAGATATCATTTTTATCATACAATATGAATAAAGTGTTATCTATTGCACCCCTTTTAAAACCATTTTTCAAAAGATGTTTAGTAAGAGTATCATACCAGGCTCTAGGTGCTTGTCTCAGACCATATAAAGCTTTATTAATTCTGTACACCCAATGAGGTCTTTCTTCAATTATGAACCCTGGTGGTGATACACATACACAACTTCTTCCAATTCACCATTCAAGAATGTACTTTTAACATCCATCTGATAGACTTTGAACTCATGATTAGCTGCAAAAGCTAAGAATATTTTGATAGCTTCTAGTATAGAGACTGGTGCAAAAGTTTCATCAAAGTCTACTCCTTCTTCTTGTGAGTAACCCTTTGCAACAAGTCTTTCCTTGTTTCGAATAACGTGACCATCTTCGTCCATCTTGTTTCTGAAGACCCATCTTGTCCCAATTGGTTCTTTCTTTTGATTACTGGGACAAGGAACAAGTTCCCAAACATCGTTCCTCTTAAACTGATTGAGCTCATCTTGCATAGCTTCAATCCAGCTAGGGTCGTTCATAGCCTCGTCAATCTTCTTTGGTTCTATTTTGAGATAAGAAGCTGACATTTAAGCATTGATCGCTTGTGGCTCTTCTGGTCTGAACCCCACTAGTGGAATCCCCAATGATTTGCTCGATTGGATGTGCTCTTGTCCACTTAGTGTAATGACCAGGATGAACTATGATATCAGTGCAAGAACTCCTCTGAGATACTTCAGGAGGTGCTTCAGAAAAGACTACCTCAGTCTCATCATCTTCCTCCTGCAGATCATGATTTGCATCATGAAACTGTTCAGATTGGGGTACTTCAGTTGCCTGATATCTGAGGTGAAGCAGCATGTACATCTGATCCAATAGTCAGTTCAGAAGGTAGTTTAAAACTGACTGGAGGATAAAATGGAATGTTGCTAGACTTGATTATTCTTGGTTCTGAACAGAAGCAGGTTTAGGTGACTGATCAGATTCAGAAATAGGATCAGAATCACCGAAACTTATTGGACTTTCTGAGGGTGGTACAGGAATGGAATTCTTAAAGATTGCAGAATTAGATTCATCAAAGGTAACATGAATTGACTCATAAACCTTTTCAAGTCTCTTGTTAAAGACTCTAAAGGCCTTGCGATTTGATGAATATCCTAGGAAGTACCCTTCATCAGCTTTTGCATCAAATTTTCCAAGCTGACTGGAATAATTCAGAATGTATACTGGACATCCAAATAAATGGAAATATCCAATATTAGGCTTTCTATTTCTGAGTACTTCATAGGCTGTCTTCTTGTGTCTTTTGACATAGACAGATCTGTTCTGAGTGTAGCAAGCAGTTGCAACAGCTTCAGCCCAGAAATTCTTTCTTTCTACGACACCATTCTGCTCTGGTGTGTGGGCTGAGGAGAAGTTCTGAGATATGCCAGTTTCAGTACAGAAGGACTCCAGAGTGGCATTTCTGAATTCAGTGCCATTGTCACTTCTGAGCTGACAAACTTTTCGCTTATGCTTGAGTTCAATTTGTTTGATGAGAGCAATGATTTCAGCAGCAGCTTCACTCTTAGATCTGAGGAAAATTACCTAGCAATATCTTGAATATTCATCAACAACAACAAGAGTATACTTCTTTCCTGCTCTTGTCTGAACATTCACTGGTCCAAAGAGATCCATGTGAAGCATGTGAAGAGGTTCAGTTATACTAAAACTTTGTTTTGTCTTGAATGAAGCTCCAGTAGTCGCGTCTGGAGCGAGTCCAGTAAATCTGGACTAAATCTGGACCTAACAAATTCCCCCTATTTGTTTAGAAATAATGCAAGTGTTTTCAAGCTTGAATCTATACATTTTGTAAGCTTGAAAAACACAAGTTTCGATTTGTCTAAAAAATCTAAGTTACTGGAAAACACTTTATAGATCATGAGTGTTTTCAGTTTCATCAATTAAGTTCTAACTTAGACTAAATCTGATCATTTACTTATAAAAATAAAAAATTGCAACTATTATTACATTCATCAACTGATAAATAGTATACAATTTTCATAAGACAATAATTTACAATAAGTAAACAATAAGAGTCAGGCCCTTCTTTTCGATGTCCTTCCTGGAGCATCTTCAGTAGCCTTTCTCTTTGGTGATGGAGAAGATGGTATTGATTCTGACGTTCTTAAGCCCATTGCAACTTCCATTTGTTGCTTTCTTCTCCATACCTTCTCAATCCTTTTAAGAAATGCTTTAACATCAGTCGACACATTTGTCTTCCCCCTGAACGTTAAAGCGATTTCCTTCAGTTCACTCCATCCAAATGCTTGGACTGAAGTACTTCTCCTTTCGTCAGTAAAGTTACCCTCCCTGGTCAACTTTACTTCAAACTTTGACATGCCTTCATGATCTTCAGCCAACTTGATTTCAGCACCAGTGATCCTTCTAGCATCAGCCCTGAAGTTCAACATTTCATTGTATTTTTCTTTCAGCTTGGCTTGCTGGATCAAAGCTTCAGTATCCTTGGACACTCTCCTTTGCTCTACAGCAGATTGGAGTTCTTGACGATTTATTTTTCGAGAAGTGTCCAGGGGAATGAAAGTACTTACATCAGTATCTTTGATTGCTTTGATCTGTCTGGCAGTCAACTTTGGTAAACCAGTAAGTCTCTTTCTGTACTCTATCTCCAGAGCACCAGCATTCTTTCTTATCTTTTTCTGGAGACTTACCAGTTCATCCTTTCTTTGTCTGATGAGTTCTGGTACACTCACGCCATAAATAATTGAATCATATACCTGTTCTTCTTCAGCGTAGAATGAGCGTACATGAACATCATCTAATGCATTTAGGCATTGATGAACTCTGGGGTCATCTTTCATCTTTTTATAAACTTCAATGTTAATGCCTAACCTTCCAGCATTGTAAGAGTCCAGAGTCCCCATTGTTGCCATCTCCCTTTGATGGGCCAGCAGTTCATCCTTTCTTTGTCTGATGAGTTCTGGTACACTCACGCCATAAATAATTGAATCATATACCTGTTCTTCTTCAGCGTAGAATGAGCGTACATGAACATCATCTAATGCATTTAGGCATTGATGAACTCTGGGGTCATCTTTCATCTTTTTATAAACTTCAATGTTAATGCCTAACCTTCCAGCATTGTAAGAGTCCAGAGTCCCCATTGTTGCCATCTCCCTTTGATGGGCCAGCAGTTCATCCTTTCTTTGTCTGATGAGTTCTGGTACACTCACGCCATAAATAATTGAATCATATACCTGTTCTTCTTCAGCGTAGAATGAGCGTACATGAACATCATCTAATGCATTTAGGCATTGATGAACTCTGGGGTCATCTTTCATCTTTTTATAAACTTCAATGTTAATGCCTAACCTTCCAGCATTGTAAGAGTCCAGAGTCCCCATTGTTGCCATCTCCCTTTGATGGGCCAGCAGTTCATCCTTTCTTTGTCTGATGAGTTCTGGTACACTCACGCCATAAATAATTGAATCATATACCTGTTCTTCTTCAGCGTAGAATGAGCGTACATGAACATCATCTAATGCATTTAGGCATTGATGAACTCTGGGGTCATCTTTCATCTTTTTATAAACTTCAATGTTAATGCCTAACCTTCCAGCATTGTAAGAGTCCAGAGTCCCCATTGTTGCCATCTCCCTTTGATGGGCCAGCAGTTCATCCTTTCTTTGTCTGATGAGTTCTGGTACACTCACGCCATAAATAATTGAATCATATACCTGTTCTTCTTCAGCGTAGAATGAGCGTACATGAACATCATCTAATGCATTTAGGCATTGATGAACTCTGGGGTCATCTTTCATCTTTTTATAAACTTCAATGTTAATGCCTAACCTTCCAGCATTGTAAGAGTCCAGAGTCCCCATTGTTGCCATCTCCCTTTGATGGGCCAGCAGTTCATCCTTTCTTTGTCTGATGAGTTCTGGTACACTCACGCCATAAATAATTGAATCATATACCTGTTCTTCTTCAGCGTAGAATGAGCGTACATGAACATCATCTAATGCATTTAGGCATTGATGAACTCTGGGGTCATCTTTCATCTTTTTATAAACTTCAATGTTAATGCCTAACCTTCCAGCATTGTAAGAGTCCAGAGTCCCCATTGTTGCCATCTCCCTTTGATGGGCCAGCAGTTCATCCTTTCTTTGTCTGATGAGTTCTGGTACACTCACGCCATAAATAATTGAATCATATACCTGTTCTTCTTCACATAATTCTTTCAACATATTGTTTCTGAACTTCCTTGTACATTCATCACTTATAGTGCTAA
Source organism: Erigeron breviscapus (assembly GCA_034093135.1). Taxonomy (NCBI): domain Eukaryota; kingdom Viridiplantae; phylum Streptophyta; class Magnoliopsida; order Asterales; family Asteraceae; genus Erigeron; species Erigeron breviscapus. The sequence continues at coordinate 18,626,951 of CM067173.1, forward strand.
CAACTGCACCCTGTTCCAGTGTGGGTCTACTCTCCAGAGAACTGACCCTGAAGACCAAATTCTGAACATCTTCTTTCAGACCTGCCAGTTCGCCAGTGACTGCAGTCTGAACAGAAGTAACCAACCTTGACTCTAAGCCCTGGACTGCCACCTTGATCTTTTCAGTGTTATTGTTTGTGGCCAGTACCAGTTCATCAAGCTTCTCATAAACCAGCTTCTCATTTCCAGCAAAGACATTCATCTCAGATGCCAGGTTATTTGATAATAATGATTTGAAGTCAGAAATAACCTGAGATGAAGTCTGGAGTGATCTCTCCAGGTCCGCCACCTTACTTAAAAGGCCTTGGACCTCGGCAGAAGAAGAAGTGGAGAGACCAGTGGGAGGTTCAAGAGTTGAGGGTAATCTGGTCATTAGAGGAACTTGTGCCCAGTCCTCTTCAGTTGCAGCTTCAGACGTTGCAACTGGTGACTCCGGCGCACGAGGAGGAGGTTGAGATTCTGAAGGTTGAATGGTTGCTGGAGTGAAGTATTGGGTGTTTTCTGGAATTGAAGGTGGTGGTGGTGGTGGTGCATGTTTGGTTCTGGTGGTGGCATTTCTGGTGTAGGTGTTGGCATTTCTGGTGAGGTGTTGGCATTTCTGGTTAGGTGGTTGGCATTTCTGGTGTGGTGTTGGCATTTCTGGTGAGGGTTGGCATTTCTGGTTAGGTGTTGGCATTTCTGGTGTGGTGTTTGGTTCTGGTGTGGCATTTCTGGTGTAGGTGTTGGCATTTCTAGTGAGGTGTTGGCATTTCTGGTGTGGTGTTGGCTTCTGGTGATGGCATTCTGGTGTAGGTGGTGGCATTTCTGGTGTGGTGTTGGCATTTCTGGTGTAGGTGTTGGCATTTCTGGTGTAGGTGTTGGCATTTCTGGTGAAGGTGTTGGCATTTCTGGTTGAAGGTGGTGGCATTTTGGTGTGGTGTTGGCATTTCTGGTGAGGGTGGCATTTCTGGTGTAGGTGTTGGCATTTCTGGTGAAGGTGTTGGCATTTCTGGTGTGGTGTTGGCATTTCTGGTGTGGTGTTGGCATTTCTGGTGTAGGTGTTGGCATTTCTGGTGTAGGTGTTGGCATTTCTGGTGTAGGTGTTGGCATTTCTGGTGTAGGTGTTGGCTTTCTGGTGTAGGTGTTGGCATTTCTGGTGGGGTGGCATTTCTGGTGTAGGTGTTGGCATTTCTGTGAAGGTGTTGGCATTTCTGGTTGGTGTTGGCTTCTGGTGTAGGTGTGGCATTTCTGGTGTAGGTGTTGGCATTTCTGGTGTAGGTGTTGGCATTTCTGTGAGGAGGTGTTGGCATTTCTGGTTGGTGTTGGCTTTCTGGTGTGGTGTTGGATTCTGGAATTGAAGGTGGTGGTGGTGGTGGCATGTTTGGTTCTGGTGGTGGCATTTCTGGTGTAGGTGTTGGCATTTCTGGTGAAGGTGTTGGCATTTCTGGTTGAATTGGCATTTCTGGTGTGGCATGTTTGGTTCTGGTGGATGGCATTTCTGGTGTAGGTGTTGGCATTTCTAGTGAAGGTGTTGGCATTTCTGGTGTAGGTGTTGGTTCTGGTGTGGTGTTTGGTTCTGGTGGTGGCATTTCTGGTGTAGGTGTTGGCATTTCTGGTGAAGGTGTTGGCATTTCTGGTTAGGTGTTGGCATTTCTGGTGTAGGTGTTGGCATTTCTGGTAGGTTGGCATTTCTGGTGTAGGTGTTGGCATTTCTAGTGAAGGTGTTGGCATTTCTGGTGTATGTTCAGTCTGAACATCTACTTCACTTTCCTCAATAACCTGCTCTACAATCTGGGCAACATTTTCAGCTTGTTCATCAGTTTCCTGCCCAACAACCTCTTCAGATTCAAAAATTGGTGACCCATCCAGATTCATAACATCACCAGGATGTCTTGCTGGATTCACCTGGAGTCCTGCTCTCATCAGACGCCTATTAGTTCTAGGTCGTCTGGAAGGTTCAACAACTTCTTGACCTTGACCTTCTGGAGCAACTTGTCTTATGGGCTGTACAGCCTCTATTATCTGTACATCATCACCAGATGGTCCTTCAACTGGAGCCATTTCAACTTCTTCCCTTTGCAAGGAAAGCATGGACTGAGGAATATCTACCTCATCCACTGGAGACCTGAGATTGACCAAATCTCTCATATACTCACTCACAGAAAAGTGAGTAGTATCCATATCATACTGGTCTCCAAGAGCATTTTTAAACATTAGGGAAAGGAAACGAATATAAGGAACGAACGGTTTTCTTCCTTTCACCCTAAGTCGCTCAACCAAGTCATCAAAAAGAATCTGGGCAAAGTCCACCCTAAGCCCAAACCACAAGCAGTAGGCAATCTGGAGGTGGGTTTGATTGATCTGGTCTAACCCTCCAGAACTGCCTCCTAGACACTCAACAATATGTGTGAAGAAATATCTCCATGAGTCTGACAGCTTGCTCATGTAGATAGTCCCCTTTCTGGATAGCTGGCCATGCTCATCCAATATATCTGTATGCCCCATTAATCTGCATACTTCCCTTGTATTGATACCAGTGGGAAGCTCAATAGGCAGCTCATTCTGGTCAAAATAGTTTAACTGTAGAACAGACCTGAGCAGACTTGCAGTGAAACCAAGTGATCTGGTACCTCCCTTGAGAGTATAATTGATCGATGAAGTTTCATCGTCATATTGAGCAGAGTACCAGAATTCACATAGGTACTCGTGATACATCCTTCCTGGATTCAATGTTAATGCACCATATAATGGGCAAGAGAGAAAGAACGAGTTTAATCTCCCAATAATCGATTGGGCATCATGAACACTGGACAGAGAGAGTCTTGCCATCCAGTTATTCATATTGATTCTTATGGCACTTGCCTCAAGATTGATATGAGGTGCCCTAGCAACATTTTCCGAAGGAATGTATTCATTGGCAAGCAGATTTTTTGTTCTTGATTGTCTAGGTGCCATTTATAAGGAATAGATGAAAATGAAATTGAATATATAGGTTATGATGAAGATTTGATGAAAGAATGAATGAAAGTGGAGTAAATAAGAGAGATAAATATGATTGGAAAATTGAATGAAGAAGTAAATGAAGGAATTTGAAAGATTTGGGAGTAAATATGTTCGAAGTAAATGCAATTGAAATTGAAAGTGGGTATTTATAGGAGAAGGAATGTGGAACTCAAACGGTTTATTTGAAATTATCAAATAGCATTTTTGATCGGGTTCTGAGATCCGCATTAATTACATCACATCATACATAAATGCATGACGGTTTACAGCCCACAAACAGTAACAACTTGTACTTTTTGTTTTCCCAAAGTAAAAAGACCATCATTACGTTGAAAAATTTACATGCCACGTAGGATTAAAATATCTTCAAAAAGGTTTGCTTACGTGGCACACACAAAGACCAAGTATTTAGAAAATATTATGACATAGTTCAGTGCATCTGGAGGTTGACTGGACACTCCAGTATCACTGGTGGATTAGTCCAGTGAACATGTACTGATGGTACACTGGAGGGACACTCCAGTAAAGTACCAGTGAAAACCATTTTGAAAGACTGGTAACCTCAAACTTGCACGTCAACTAATACAGACAAATGAGAGGGACACATTTACAAGGAGACATAAGTCAACTCAAACACGCACTTCAACCTGTCTAGTTACCAGTGAGAGGGACACATTTACAAGGAGACATAAGTCAACTCAAACACGCACTTCAACCTGTCTAGTTACCAGTGAGAGGGACACATTTACAAGGAGACATAAGTCAACTCAAACACGCACTTCAACCTGTCTAGTTACCAGTGAGAGGGACACATTTACAAGGAGACATAAGTCAACTCAAACACGCACTTCAACCTGTCTAGTTACCAGTGAGAGGGACACATTTACAAGGAGACATAAGTCAACTCAAACACGCACTTCAACCTGTCTAGTTACCAGTGAGAGGGACACATTTACAAGGAGACATAAGTCAACTCAAACACGCACTTCAACCTGTCTAGTTACCAGTGAGAGGGACACATTTACAAGGAGACATAAGTCAACTCAAACACGCACTTCAACCTGTCTAGTTACCAGTGAGAGGGACACATTTACAAGGAGACATAAGTCAACTCAAACACGCACTTCAACCTGTCTAGTTACCAGTGAGAGGGACACATTTACAAGGAGACATAAGTCAACTCAAACACGCACTTCAACCTGTCTAGTTACCAGTGAGAGGGACACATTTACAAGGAGACATAAGTCAACTCAAACACGCACTTCAACCTGTCTAGTTACCAGTGAGAGGGACACATTTACAAGGAGACATAAGTCAACTCAAACACGCACTTCAACCTGTCTAGTTACCAGTGAGAGGGACACATTTACAAGGAGACATAAGTCAACTCAAACACGCACTTCAACCTGTCTAGTTACCAGTGAGAGGGACACATTTACAAGGAGACATAAGTCAACTCAAACACGCACTTCAACCTGTCTAGTTACCAGTGAGAGGGACACATTTACAAGGAGACATAAGTCAACTCAAACACGCACTTCAACCTGTCTAGTTACCAGTGAGAGGGACACATTTACAAAGCACCAGTAATATTTTCTGAAGAATTTGTCCAGTGAGAAAATAAATTCCCCCTGAACTTAAAACACTTTTAATAGAAAAATATTTTTCAAGTCTTCCCTGGAATGTTGTTCCAGAAATCTAATAATGCAAAGATAGTACACATAGGCGTTCAATATCTGAGCAGTCACCAGATTTAAGGATTTAACATTCCCAACTCACCAACAAGATATTCAAAAGTTTTGACATCCAGAGGTTTGGTAAAAATGTCAGCGAGTTGTTTGTCAGTGGGAATAAAATGGAGTTCAATGTTGTTTTTCATAATATGATCACGAATGAAGTGATACCTTAGATCAATGTGCTTCGTTCTGGAGTGCATGACTGGATTGTTTGAGATAGCGATGGCACTGGTATTATCACAAAAGATTGGCGTCTTTGAATATTTAATACCATAATCAAGCAACTGGTTCTTCATCCAGAGTATCTGAGCACAACAACTGGCTGCAGACACGTATTCAGCTTCAGCAGTGGACAATGAAACTGAAGTTTGCTTCTTACTGGCAGTAGCCTTGTGCTACCAGTCTGGCCTTATTTCTGATAACGTGGCCATCTTCATCTACTTTGTTTCTGAAGACCCATCTTGTTCCAATTGGTTCTTTCTTTCCAACTGGGAAAGGAACCAGATACCAGACCTTGTTCCTTTCAAACTGGTGAAGCTCTTCTTGCATAGCAGTCACCCAGCTTGGATCTTCCATAGCCTCGTCAATCTTCTTTGGTTCCATCAAAGATAGAAAACTAACGTATAAGCATTGATTACTGGAGGCTCTTCTGGTCTGAACTCCTCTACTGGAGTCACCTATGATCTGATCAATAGGATGAGCTTTTGTCCATCTGGAGTACTGACCAGGATTGTTACTGACAACAATATCAGTGCAAGAATTCAGTTGAGTCTCCTCTGGAGTTGCTTCTGGAGGAGGATCTTGCCAGACTACTTCAGTATCTTCATCTGAGTCATTTAAATCACGATTTGCATCATGAAATTCTTCATTTGAAGGCATTTCCTGGAGTACTGGTTCAGTTTGGAATTCTTCATAAGAAGACATTTCTGGTCTATTCTCAACTGACACTGATACTGGGGGAGCAGTACGCACATCTGAACCAATATTAATTTCAGAGGGTAGTTTGAAAATAATAGAGGGATAGAATGGAGTACTACTGGAGAGTTTCTGAACAGGTTCCAGATCAGGATGACTGGAAA
>CM067173.1:18640627-18675243 GCA_034093135.1 Erigeron breviscapus
TGCCACAGTTTTTGCCATTGCCGCTGTAATTACTATTTGACCGGCAATCACTTTAATGCATTTGCATTGGATTTGTTGTAGCTGCTGCAAAGGTGGTTGTGGTGGGTATCTGGGCGTTAGACATCATTCCATTGGTGTTTTCCTTGGTTGGTTTGTGGTGGTTTTGCTGCTGCTGTTGTGTTGATTTTGCTGCTGTTTTCTGTTGTTGTTGCTGCTGGGCGGCTGCCATCCTTTGCATTTGTTGCAAGAATCTGCTTGTCTGGGTGATTGATTAGCCCCTTGTTTGCTGTTGTTGGCCCTTTTGTCCTCCTCCTCCCATCACTTCTCCTGGCAAGACTGACCAAATTCCATTCATTCTGGTCCAAACGTTAAATGAAGCTTTCGCGATGCGCAGTAGACTATAACGTTGCTCTTTTTTGTAGAACCGATTGCAATTGTTCACCCTCCCTGTTTGGATAAAAATTATTGGAGTGGATTGCGAATGAATCTTGCGGAATATGTGAACTCACGTAATTGTCTTTCAACGGGGGGCCGACAAAGCACTTGGGAAAAGCAGGCCAACGGCGGAAAGAGAAAAAAAAAAGAAAAAGGGGGCTAACATGATCAAGCGACACCGGGGAGAGGACCGGCATGGAACAATAGTATGTCGTGAATCACTCATCATCAGCAATTTGTCGCAAGTGAGAATAATCCTGAAGCAAATCCAATCTAAACTGTTTCCAATCGTGACCAAACCGCGTCTTACGTCCCTGTGATAGACAGAGCTGATGTCCAGCCAAGAATTTCGTCCCTTCAGAAAGACCAATGTTTGAAACGAGCTGAAAGAATCCTTTTTTGTTCAAGATTATGTCAACTTCTTTCTAATGTTCGCGCTCTTGTTGCTCCACGATCCTATCAAGACAGTTACAAGGTGATGTTTATCCCGCTATGTGTGAAGCTCTATACATATGTGATGGAAACGCGTGTCTGAGTGCGAGCGTCGCACGCTTAGGCTCAAGGTTTAAATCAATCCATCTTTTGTTTTAATGCGCGCGACCGAGTCTGAGACGAAGCAAACAAAAAGCAGTCCAGGTCATCAGTCTAGGCTGTCTGATGAGAAAAATGAGTCTTTTGCGTATTTAATCATCCGCCTCTTTAGCTTAGATCTCTTCGCGTCTTCCAGTGCGGCCGGCTTACGCATAAGCTTACGAAAGATAATTTTGGAGTACATAAGACTGTACGGCACGCACGCCATTTGCATCCGGTTTCGCCGACATGGAGTCATGGAGGTAAAGGGAGAATCATTTTTATTCTCTCTTCCCTTCTCAATCAATCTTTTCAGTCGGTTATCACAAAAGGATTACGCCACGTTAGCGACCCGTTCAATGGTCGTTCCCACGCAGTGGCCAGAGGAACATCAAGGAGGCCTACTATTGGCAATTGTTCAACAGCTGCTTCATCCCCTTTCTTCCCTCTATTCGTCTAAGCTAGTTGCGCCACAGAAATTCGTAGAGCACCTATGTGCCTTTCAATCGCAGTCTCGTCGTCCCTATTCAGCACTCCAGCGAAATAATGAAAATTCTGGAAAAAACCGCAATCCGGAGGAATATGAGAAATTATAATACGGCCTGGAAGAGCAAGAAGGCGCAACAAAAAGAACGATGATGTTCTGTCAAGCGCTTTGAAAGGATGGTTTGAGAAGAAATTGCAGCGATGACTTCAAAGCAGGAAGAATACATCGTCCTCCGAAGAAGTCCGAAACAGGCTGACGAGAAGAATCAGGACAGAAAAATAAGAATGCAAAGAAGTCCTCTTCAGGCGGAAGTGCATCCTAATCCCAATGCAACAGGAGGTTTCGTATAAATAACCAACACTTTAATCGCTTCTGCCCATCGGTACGTCCGTCATTTTGGGGGGGCAATCACATCTCCCAACACAAATGCTCGCGAATCACATGGCAATAATTCCGCACAGCAAGTCCTCGACAAAGGATTGGAGACCGATTGTTTTCGTTGTAATTGAAACAAAGGTACGTGTGTACTTGACTCCAACGGCAACAGGTAAACTATGGGTACCATATGCCGGAAGCTCTCGCAAGCATCGTATTGTTCACGTTGGATCTGTGGAAGCTTTCGAAGTAAGCTTGATGATGCTTCGTGACTTTGAGTATTCCACCTACTCTGACGCATCCCCTGTTGCTTATCATAGGAAATTTCGACTTTCAACACCCTTCTTCACTTTGCACCAACTCTCTGGGTCGCTGGTCTCTTATTGTGGATGACTAGACGTGCTGCGGTGGAATGGGGTGGAGCCGAGTAGTGGCGGTCCAGGTGGAAATCCTTTGGTATGTAAGTCAAGAGCAAAGATGTTCAATCAAGAGACTGATGTTAAAAAAACAAGATGAATTCGAAAATGTTGCCGGTATGGACAAGCAACGGAAGAAATTATGAATGTGTTAATTTCTTTAAAGAAATCCCCGAAAAGTATGAAAAATTCGGAGCCAAATTCCCAGAGGTTCAATTTTATCTGGTCCTCTCCGGAACCGGTAAAACTATGTTAGCCAGGGCCATAGCGGGAGAAGCAGGTGTTCCTTTTTTCTCATGCAGTGGAAGTGAGTTTGAAGAAATGTTTGTCGGTGTCGGGGCATCACGTGTACGTGATATGTTTCTCACGGCCCAAGAACACTCTCCTGCAATCATCTTTGTGGATGAAATTGGACGCAATCGGTAAGGCACGTGGCAAGCCGGCGTTGTGGTGGAAATGATGAACGTGAAATCGACATTTGAACGATTATTGGTCCGCAAATGACGTTTCGGCTCTACAGATTCCATGTATCGTTTTGGCGGTACAACCGACCCGATGTTTTGGATCCCGCTCTCTTGCGTCCCGGAACGTTTCGATCGTCACGTTAGCCGCGAACGACCTGATTATTTGGCGGACGAACGTTAATTTTCAAAGTTCCTTGAAACCTCTTCAAATTGGCTGATGGGGTTGATAACGATCTCTTTGTCCGAAAAATTGCGTACAATACCTGGATTCTCTGGTGCTGATTTGGCAATGTGTGCAATGAATCAGCTTTAATCGCAGCAGAAGTGGATTAGCATCCTTGATGAACATTCTTTCGATCGTGCAATCGAACGTGTGATTGGCATGGTTGGAACGCAATACCCGTGGTCTTAACGCCTGATGAGAAGCGTAATCGGGGGGCGTATCAATGAAGCGCGGACATGGCTGTTTGTGGATGGTTCTTGGAACCTGCCGACCATTGCTCAGGTATCTATCATCCCTCGCGGGATGGTTTGGGTTATGCGCAATATTTTCACCAAGGAAGCGTTATCTATTCAGTACCGAGAATGTTATCACCAATGTGTATGACTTTGGGTGGACGTAGTAAGAAGAGCTTACTTTTGGATCTATCAAACAGGTGTTCACAGATGATTTGAGCAAGATCACAAAGATTGCTTATGAGATTTGCGCATCATATGACGGTATGATTCTACTCTTGGACTCATGTGAGCTACAGTCAGAACAAGAGCTATGCAACAAGCCATTCGTGAAAAGACGCAACTAAATGCTTGATAACGAGGTTCGTCGAGATGGTTAATAGGTTTCATAAGCGACACTGAATTATTGACGACACATTCGGACGCCGTTTGAAAAGGTTGGCAAGGCTTTATTGGAGAAAGAAGTGATCACACGTGAAGAGAGGAACTTCTTTTTTGTAATGAGACCGTTCAAATCAGCAGTGAAGCCGATGATTATTTGGAACAAGAAAGGTATTCGGCGTTTCGGAAGACGTGTAGGAGGAAGTTAGTGGGGCTCCACCACCTTCCATCTGATCTAGGAGAATCCAGGTTGGCCGCTTCTAAGAGCGATGACGTTTCTCCAAGTAAACGCATAATCATCTAGAAGGTATCGATATCACACCACTCGTACTTTTTTGTTTGTCACTAGGCTTTTGTTTCTTTTTCCATTTTCTCATAATTTCATCATCACCTGCAATGCTTACGTGTACATCATATTCAATAATAATTATATTAACTTCGTTTTCAACAAGGATTATTAGTTTCCCTTTGGGTATCTGTGTTCAGGACTTCTTCCATTTTGATCCTTCTAGCAATTCTCGCGCCCTGACCATAGGCTTTCCATCTTTCTTTCTCGTGCCCACTCGTCGCATAAATCGCAAATCAGCAATCGAGCACTCGATTTTTGAATATACGTGTGACATGCTCCAGGTCCGATTCATTTGATTTTGGCATAGTTGGTGGTTCGTCAACAGCAGCCTTCTAAATGCCCTTAAAGTTGAGTTTCAGGATCTCCTTCTAGGGCTCCTTTTTATCCTCTGATGTCAGATGGAGGAGGTGAAGAATCGAGTTCCTTGTAATTCGGCAAGAATTCTTGAACGACGCTGAAATGAGCAAAAGAAGTGGCATAACTCGATATCTTTACCATGACCAAGATCAGCGCATAAGTTCCGTCGGAGCATTTCGAATTGAATAGGAACGGATAATTATATGCATCTCGTTACTAATGCTTGTGCTTTTTTCCATCCTCATATAAGCTCTTGTTGATTTGCTAGATTCGGGCCAAGAAAACAACGCATTGCGTCTAAAATTTTCTGGGCACATTCTGGTAAACTCGACTACTTGACATGGCTTGAAAGTTCAGTTGCCAGTTGTAAGCTTCAGCGTATTGGCAATCTTCTGAAGCGGCGACGATCATCCTTCTTTGCGAGAATAAAGGATCGTCAGCCGGATTCAATCATTCTTGCTAGCCAATATAGAGCAGCGTCTGGATTTTGATCCGGACACTTTTATGTAAAGCATTATTTTGTCCTAATGAGATCACCTGTTCGATCGTATTGGCAAACGTTGTCCTTTTAAGGTTGGTCTTTAGCGGTCTTGCAAGCTTTTCCTTCAGAATTCAAAGATGTATCATCGTTGGCCTGCGAATCTCTAAAGCGCCGCAAATCAGTTCTCGGCATCTCCTCATCGGCCATATTAGTCTATCCATTTGAGCATAGTATCTCGTCACCTCTGATAATTTACTGTATCAGAATTACTTGGTTCGGAATTTGGATTCTTTTTCTTGCTCGATTAAGTACTTCAAACATTCATCTACACTAACTTGTCTAAACGAAACACGCATTCGATGATAACAATGCACCTTTGTAATCGAAAAGATGGATTTTCCGTGTTGCTGCAATTGACCGTACAAAGGACCTGTTTCAATAACGGGGTTAATAAAAAAGACATCTTGTGAGCACGACTTTAAAACGTGAATTCATCGCTGAATAGATCGTTCTTGTCTACTAGCTGTAATCTGTTCACAGCTCATCAAAAAATCTTTTTCACATATGTTGAACCTGCATTCGTTAGCTGAGATCTCTACAAACCTATACGGTGCTGCTGTTGATCACTGTTGCTGGAATGTGGATGCAAGTTGCTAGTATACGTGCCAACGTGTCTTTCCCGTACTGGCGGTCCCCAAAGGATAGGTTGGCCCACACTTTGCTGAGCCAGGCTTTTAGAGGTCCATAACCAACGCCTCTGACCTACAAAGTCGGCCAATGTTTTGGTCTTAAATCTTTCAGCTAAAGGTGCCTACCACTATCCAATCTTTCGTCTTGAAGTGAGGGAAAAACAGATGAAGTAGTAGGCCTAGATGGTGCTGAATCGGAGTATGCGTACCCTTTTTTAGACTGATTGATTATCATCATCATTCGGCGATGTCCTTAACCGCTATTGTTATCGTTGAATTCATCTTTTATGCCATGTTTCTTGGTATTGGAGTTGGAAGATCGATGCATGGTTACTTGTGCTTGCTATCTCCTTCGATTCTATCAATCCGAGACATTTGTCGATGGCTATTCAATGTCCATAATTGAAAGACTTTTGAGCAACTTGGGCAAGTTACAACATCCTTGCCGAAATATGGCCGAAGCATAATACAAGACAAATGCCTGAAGGAACGATGCGTGGGGATGGCGAATGTTAAAGCGTAAATGCGAAGAAACAACACTTTTTTTGATGCAACACACAGCATAATTCACGCGCTATAATATTCATATTCTTAGTTCTTTCTGTAAGCACGCGTTTATTCTCTGCACCGTGTACATGACAGATCTTTATGAATGATATTCTCAATAAGATGCATTACTTATACTCTGTAAAATTTACTAGGAACAAAAGCCATTCCAACAATTTTTGCATGGTCTTAACTTTTGCGAACATCGACCTGTACTTCTGTGCCTTTCAATGATAGCATTCAAGACTATCCATCGGCACTATTTTGACCTAAAGTAGGGGACGGAATCCGCTGCGTATTGTGCCTAGAAGGCTGTTGTACCATATGATGACAAAACAATTTGAGCGCCTTCACGACGCTGGTGCTCCATAGATCACTAAGCCAACTCTTCTCCTTTTTGGGCCTTTGTCCCCATGCTAGCTCTGACAAGACTCGTTTCTGCTCCTGGTAAATTCGCCTTTTGTCTGCGATCCTTTGATACCAAGCCAAGCAAGAGCACTTCGATTGTGAGATACTATCTTCAAATCATGACGTAAGGCAACATTCCTGCTTCCAAACTAAACTGTCACAGCTCAAGACCTGCCAATTGGGGTAGGTTGAGTGGTCCATAGTGCTTGCGTACTAATCAGCTTCTTTTGCTTGCGGTGGTATGGGAATTTCAAAACCGTCTTCTCCTGTATATCCACCCACGAGCAATTTGACATTCAAGCGCCAGCAACATTTGGCTTTGACCACTCTTACCCAAGTTAATTGGTAAGATTCTGTATTTGTATGTTTGGCTAACACTTTCTGCTGATTTTTGGTCCTGCACAGCAAACGAGTCCATATCCACAAGCACCTTATGATCTACTACTACCTTTTCGCCTGACCATGCCGAAAGCTTTTTCCTGTAAATGAGCTAAATCCTTTTCCCAACATCCTGCCCTTTGTCACAAAACATACCATGTTTGATCATTATCTTGTTTTGGAAAATGATTAAATCATCAATTATGCCTCCTTGATCGTTTAGCAGACCGACAAGAAGAAGAACCAAGTTCCAAAGCAGATAGAGAAGTAGGACACCAAGATTCCAAGAAAGCCAATGAATCCCTGTTACCTGTGAAGAATGTTGAAACCATGTGTCCTACATCGAACAAACCACCACGCATTTCTGACATGATATACTGCAACTTGACCAACCATCTCCATATGTCAAAGGCATATCATACCCACTGAAAGGTACCAGCTGGTTCCATCTTGACGTGAAAGTCATACAATCCTGTTTTAGCATGGGTAGAAATCTTTGAAGAAGAAGAAAAAAAGTGGAGAGGGCGATATGAACGAATGATAAGCCTTTAAAGAAAGCTCCTTAACTGAGCTGCCAGCGTTAAGTACGAAGAGCAACATTGCGAGCCAAGATTCGTGCTAAAATCTTTTGGGTTAGAGATGTGGGAATGGAATGAAAAGCAAGAAGAAAAATGTCCGGACATTAAACCTGCGTTACGCCTAATGCCGATTTATCCGCGGTAGCTTTGCCGTTCTGTAAAGAAGAATTTAAGCTATGTCCGCTTAAGTTTACGAATTTCACGCGTGGGCCACCTTTATCAAATGTATTAGAAACAGAATACCATCCCTTCTTCCATTGCTTCTTTGGTGATGGGAAGTAGAAGTGCTGCACACTTGGATCTTAAGACATTCCATTCGCCTAGCCAAATTCATTGATCTTTAAGCTGTACATGAGTCGAAATGTAAGAAGATAGAAAAATCAGCATCATTTAGCCGGTGATTCGCAAGGAGGGTTTCTTCAGCGTCCTTATGAAGTTCGAACCTCGTTACTTCTGGAAAGGCCCGCGCTGAGGAAGGAATTTTGGGTATGATCTTATCGCTTAGAAGGAAGGATTGGCATTTTAAGTCAAGGTTAGCGATAATAAATTACAGCTCATCAAATCAATACTTTCAGAGACTATCAACTTCTTTAGCTGTGTTACCTTCACGCATTCAAGATGTTTATCGCTTCCTCCATTGATTTGGTCATTGGATGTGAATGCAATTAAATTATTGTCCGATGAGCGCTTTTGCATCAACTGATGCAAACACAACGCAGGTCCTTTGGTCGCCATCCTGTGTCATACACTTTGATTCTGGCTTTATCATGTAATCCGTCTTCGCCAGAAGAACGTATCGCTGTGCTGTGGGACAGAAGAATCAATCAAGTAGCAGCGTGCTCAGAGAGGCCTATGTGTATGTCTATGCAACTTTTGAGGTGTGAAACGAAAGCAGAAGGGTCTACGAATCATATAGGATACGAAGACGGTTTCATTCGATCATGGTCCTTAGGAAGGAAAGATGGATCTTCAAACCTCGAATGGGAATCAAGAAACACATGATGAATCAATAATGTCTTTGCTGTTCGCAGATGGAAATTTGCAGTATCTGTTGGAGCAGAGATATAATTGCATGTATCAGCTCAAAGGAAATCATCAAAAGCAAGATTAACTAAAAGTCGGTGGTATGCGGTCATGCTTCTGTCGCTTACGCAGGATGGAAAGTGATAGCTGTTGGAGGATGGGATGGCATATGTTCGCTTATTTGATGATGAATTTGCAAGCATTCTGCATCGCTGCGTTATCATAAGGATACAGTCAGGCTATGCATTTGCTGAAGATAGTAGGCATTGATCTGAAGCAACGCAAGAGAAAGAGGAAGATATTGCCATTTCGACGATGGACGACCGACGATGAGCTAAAACATACAATGGTGGATTGGGCAAAGCAAACAATATCAATAATTGCTCATCACAGGTGGAAAAGAGGGCCGCATATGTATATGGAGCACCTGAATGTAAAATTCAGATTGTATTTTATCATTTTCATTCTGTACTTTAATTCGCACTGGAAAGATCTATTACAAACATACAAATTTGATATTCTTATTACAAATCCACATAGTATTTCCATCTTTCACTTTTTTGCCTTGTTAACGACCTCCACGAGTAGAAACTACCGGTTGGACCTTGAGCAATTGGTCCTTGCTGAGGAACACCGGTCCAGGCCCAGGACCTGGCACACCAGCTTTTTGCAAATTCACCATCTTTATCTGCCAATCCTTTGTGCTTTCATGAACATAACCTCTTGAATCAACCCAAAGGAGCATTGAATGTTTCGCTCCTTCTCAATCCTTCCGTTCCGATGTGCATATGTCCCCTCCAGTGGCATAATTTGGACCCAACTTGTATCCAACTGCTCGTGCTTGAAGAAGCAGGTCCATTTTTGAATAATGATTATGTGGATCTTTGGCAAACTTGTACAAAAAGTCTCGAGTTGGATGTCTTAATTTTCCAGTGATGTGTTTGCTTGAGCATTCGATTCATCTATTCATCAATCTCAATCGCCGCGGTGTCTCAAATCCTTGGAATCATCTCTTGTACTTTCACTTAACCTTGATCCCACGTCTACCTCATATCAAATGCGGTAGATGTGCTTGTACTCTTCCTTTATCGGTACGTACCCATACTCCAATACGACTGGATTCGGTGGATCAAATGCGGTTAACAACTTCTGGAATATGATGAAATGCGAGCGTTCGTGCGGAAAATGATCGTAAAGCATCCATTAAGAGCACAAGTCGACGATCCCTTCAGACATAACTTTATGCTCTTTGATGTAAGCTACAATGCAGCTACGATTGACTGGTCTTGTATCTTCGCGAATGTCGAGTAAAGCGAACGTTTCTTGGGCTCAAAGCATACCGTTCTGATTCCTGGAGTGGTGAGTCGAGATAAAGACCATTCGAGCTTTGACGTGAATCGAGCCTTTTCGTTTAACAACTTCAATCCGTCAAGCGCAGGTTCAGCTGATGCTACTGTAGTCACATCCATTGAACCTTGGTCCCGGAACGCATTCTCATCACCACCAGGAGGCATGCTTGCAGTAGCAGGTGCGACTGTTGGGGATAGTCTGTGCCATTCTAACTATATTGTCACCCTCTGGATATAATTAGGATCACGGATCAGTTGTCTACAACAACTGTTTCGAATTTAGATTGTCAAACTTTGTGCATTTGTACGGCTTGGCTGCTGTAATCTGTGCATTATGAGTCGCGTGAAATTTGAAACTTGGCTCGAGCAGCGACCTTCGAATCTTTAACGGCCAAATGCAATCTCTTCAGTTGATTGCTTCTTTCTAATTTGTTCCGCCTCTGTGGCTGTTTTGTCTGCATCAGCATATGTTCGTGCGCCATCTCTCCATCCATGTCTCATCCAAACCGTCTGCATTCTTTGCTCTGCTTCGATTTGCCTCCTGCTTTTCTTCTTTCTGTCTGCTTCTCGTTTTGCTTCTATTTGGAATGGGTTGCTTTGAACATGTATTGGAAAGAACGATTCTCACAGTTCTCTTATTACTTTAGTATTACGACGGTCCTAAAGCATCTTGCTTCTGCTTCTTGTTGCTACAGTCAATCCAATGCACTTTCAATCGACAGATCTTGATACATTGCACTTTCAGGTACTGATCTTGTTATACTTGGAGGTAAAGCTCTCGTCGTTGGTCTCCACTTTTTGCTCCTCTAATACCTGCACCTACTAAATTAAATCCGTTTGGCTCTTTTTCGCATAGATTGGCCCATAGCTAGCTTCTTGTGCTTGTGCTGCTTTTGAGCTTTAACCCTGTGCTATTGTGGTGGATGCATGGCATCCTGGTCCACTGGCCCTCCAGGTCCCGGTCCTCCGTACCCATTTGGAACTGTGGCATAACCACCTGGACCTGTGGACCATGCCAGGCTGCCTTTGACCAGTCCGAACATTCGGCATCCCGTCGCCATCTTGATTCACGCAACAATTTGAATTGGATGAAAGTCGCTCTAACCTCGTTCTAAAAACTCGGAATTAATGCAAGTGGATGAAGTGTACGCGAAAGGCATTTCTGATATTCATATTCTAATTTGTTAACTTCAGTGTCCTGTGTCTGCGCTGTGATTCTGTAACGAATCCCGCTAGAAAACAAACAACGGATCAAAATGAACGCCGTCTTTTGTGGCTTTAGGGCTGTTGCGGCGTTGATCGCCACACAAATGATTTTGCGCGCAGAGGGGAAGATCATGTGCGATTGTGTGTATTAAAGTGTCTTCACCTCCAATCATTACTCCCTCTTTCACATCAACACTCTCGCTCTACTTTACTTCTGATCGCTTCTCTTTCCCTCTTTTTTTCCACCTATTCACCGACCTCTCCTCCATCTTCAAATCACAATGCGTGAGGTTCTCTCCATTCACGGTCGGTCAAGCCGGTGTGCAAATCGTAATGCTTGGTTGGGAGCTTTATATTTGGCCGAACATTGTTTAACACCTATGGTCGTATCACTGAAGTAGCCCTTCAAGCAGTGATGTGGTTTTCTTCTCAACCTCTTCCCTCCGAACTGGTTCAGGGAAAGTACTTTCCTCCTCGTTCCATTTTACGGTCGATTTGGAACCCACTGTGGGTCGTGAAGTTCGCACAGGTACTTTCCGTAAGCTTGTTCCACCCTGAAACTTTGGGTTACCGGAAAGGAATATGCTGCTAACAACTACGCTCGTGGTCCCTACAAAAAACCGTCGGTAAGGAATTGATCGATCAAACCTTCTTGCTCGTTCGCAAATTGGCGATGCCTGCACTGTCTTCAAGGTTTCTTCGTCTTCCACTCATTCTGGTGGTGGTACCGGTTCCGGTTCGATCTTGTTATTTGACGCCTTGCTCAAGATTACGGCAAAAAGGCTAATGAATTCACTCGTTTACCCAGCACCTCTGATGCGCTCTGCCTCTTCCGTTTTGAAACCTTACAACTCGTCTTGACCACCATACCACTTTGGAAAACTCTGACTGTAGTTTCATGGGTTAACATGAAGCTATTTACGATATCTTCCTGCAACGTAACTTGGGTATCGCATCTTCCAATCTTCACTAACTTGAACAGATTGGATCGCTCAAGTCTTTCAATCATCCATCACCACCGCTTCATTGCGTTTCTATGGTTTCCATTAAACGTTGATTTTGAACGACTTCCAAACCACTTGGTGCCTTTCCCCACATAATTCCATTTCCCATTGGCTACGACTCACCTATCTCTCGGCTTAGAAAGCATTCCACGAACAAAACACAGCGTTGGCTGAAATGACATTCACTTCTTTCGAAACGTGGAAACCAAGTGGTCAAATGGTGATCCTCGTGACGGTAAATTTCATGGCATGCTGTCTGTTATAGTGGTGATGTCGTTCACAAAGACGTCCAATGCGCCGTTCGCACAGCAATCAAGACGAAACTCCTATTCACTTCGTTGATGGGTGCCCAACCGGTTTCAGATTGGTATCTGTAATGAATAACTCACCAGCCTTGGTTCCAGGTGGGTGATTTGCACGTGTTTAGCCGTAGTATGTGCATGTTGGCCAACACAATCAACTGCCATCGCTGCTGCTTGGAAGTCTTTTTTGGAACCGTAAATTTCGTTTACTTTACCTCTAAGCTTGCATTCTTTCATTGGTACGTGTTTGTGAAGGTATTGAAGAAGTGGAATTGGAGCCCTGAAGATTTGGCTGCACTTGAAAAAGGATTACGAAAAGTCGGTCCTCGTACTAGCCAGCTGATATACAAGACCTTAACGTAATATGAAATAAGTGAATTGGTTGTGATATTCCTATCCTGCTAACGGATATTTTCCTTCTTCTCCTTTTTCGTGATCCTCTCTTTTTACAGAACATACCCCCTTCTTTTTGTAGAAAGGTTTCATACATATTAGATGTATAGCTGTCTCATGTTGAATTTCGATCCTTTCTCTCTTATTTATCATGTGTGTGTGTTAAATTCCTTAATATGTCATTTGAGTAAAGATTATAGAACAAGGAAGAATTTGGTCACGTTTTGTGTGTTTGTAGGTCCTATTTCTAGAATCGCGCACGCGCAGAGCTTTTGTGAATTGAGAATACGTGAGCTCGCCACTTGATATGGCATCTCGGAACGATTATTTTGCGCACTTTAGTAGAGGCAATCAGTTCATCATTGTGTAGGGTGGAAATTATGAAGTGAAGAGATGACGCATAGAAATTTAATCGATTTCTCAATTGCAAAATGGTCAACGTCTGATGTGTGAAATAGAGATTGAAAATAATAAATGAATTTTATATTTAATGATTTAAAACTTTTCCAAAAATTTAATGATCTTTTTTTGAAAAATCAAATCAATTTTTGGTCAAACGATTTACGAGTAAGTATAAAAAGATTTATGAGATGTACTGATATGATTGATATGAGAATCCAACAGTACGTACATTATTCACTAGACATTTTTTTCAATTATTTAATAAACTTTTTATCTGATTACCTTTTTTAAGGATGCTTGACATCGGAAAAGAGAATGCGAGCAAAATAAATGAAGTATAACACCTCGCTAGAGCTGGTATTGAGCAACCAAATTTGATTGTCGGGAAAAAAATTTACTCCGACAATTTTGACGTCCTCTATTTTCTGCGCTACTTCACCACACCTCTTTTTTTCTGATTTCTCGCTACATCTGGCATCATGTAAAATATATTCTCGTTATTACATCTTTACGCTTAATCCTAGCATATTTCAACATACATTCAATAATCGAATTACCCTTTTTAATAAATATTGGCATTGGCATGAGAGCGGGAAGTACAAAACGGAGAAAAATAAAATAAAAATCAAGCTTAAGACGTCATTTTTTTATAGAAGATACGTCAGGAATACTTATCCTGCAGCGCGTGCTTTTGTTGCCAAAACTGCCTCTGCTGTTTAAGCATAGGTGCGTCAATCATGATCATACTTTCACCTCTACAAATCCTACTGCAGCCCATTTTATCATCTTGAAACGGATTTTTTTGATAAGCGAATTTAAAAAATCGTTGCTGCTCGTTCCACTTCTTTTTCTCCTGGCGTAAAGAATTTGGAATAGTTTCACTTGTGCAGGATGAATTGCTTGCTTTCCATCAAAACCGGAAGATCCTACCGTCTTGTGCTTCTTCTTGGTAAATATTCCAAATCTTTATATCAATGCAAACCATCTCGATCGCTTGCAAATCATAGCCTTTGGCAATTGTGGCCATATGTGGCCTCTTTGAAGTGTAATTCTTTTCTTGTTTTACTGCTAATGATACCGGTTGACGCACAATATTCCTCACTTGCAACTAATAGAGCGCCAATTTGAAACATGATCAAAGCTAATTTCACGATCATGCACTTCTCTTCTTGAAATGCTTCAATTATACTTTGCATGCGTAAAAGTGAATAGCATCTCGACGTAAAGAACTAAGAAATTTTCTTGAAATGATTCTTTTGGAGCAGAAAACGATGATATTGAATTTTGTCCAGTGATGAATAAGCACACTCACTGATCGATTCACTTTTGGAACGACCATCGTATTTAATGCTGTACTTGGAAGAATTCACGTTCTAAATCGTCATTTGCTAATTTTGATCTCCAGAGGAGGATTGATACGAACTGCTTAATTCGGACAGGCCTTTGAGCAGCATTTAACCATGAAAAAACACTTTAACGTGCTGCTCCTTTTCGATGTTGTGCTACACCACTATCTTCCAAATCAAAAATGATACAATCTGCTTCACTATTTTTGACTCTTTTTGATCATCTTATCACTGCTTCGGGAACGTATAACATACTCCTCCTTGCGAATTCGTGTGATCCTGATCCGGTTTCTCAGCCGCTTGTTCTTGACGTTGGTTCTTGTGCAAATTGTCCTATCTTAGTCGTTGGAAAAGCCTTCTGCTGGATTATAGATCTGTAAATATCGTCTTACGGACAGTTGGATTTGACTGTCTTATTATGTACGATTGAGGCTGGAAGTGACGTTGTAGTTGTCCGTAGCCAAGACCGCGGGCTGGTAAATCTTGTGCCGTGTCTGACGATGCCATACTCCTGCTGCCCAAGCCTAATCAGGAGAAAAGTCTAATTTAATAGGAGCGATGCAATAATGATGTTTAAGAGCCCCACTTCACATTTTCTTCATCCGGTAAATGCATGTTACCATTATTCTATATTAATGTATGCAGCATCGGAGGTTTGTTGACTCCACAGTCCTGCGCCTTGACCCAAAAAAGGTTGCTTCGTTCTGAGTTTAACACGTTCGGACTTAGTCGGAGGTGTATTGTCTTCTTTGGCCGTATTGAGCGTTACGTAGAGAACGGAAGACAAACTGCGAAGAAGGTGGGGGGGCGGTGCCATTCTAGCGGCGTTAAGAAAGAATTCATGCAAGCAAACACACACAACACACACCAATTTATCAATTAACGATGAAAGGAAGAAATCGCATAACTCCACCTTGTTACCGCCATCGTTTAAATTTTATAACACACAACAATGGCAATCTCTTCTTCACAGCCTGTCAAGGTCTACCGGCCAATCCACCAAAAGTTTCCAGCGAGGATATTATCAGTCCAAATGTGTGTGCAATAAAAAGTTTAGATGATATTGGAAGATGTTAATGATTACTGATCAATTCGAATTAACATCCTTTGCTATTCACAGACGGACCTCTGTATCAGTAATTGCTATCGTCAAAGAAGCTGTCTCGGTTTTGGATCGGGTGTTGTGTTGAGCGTGATCTTATTCAGGATTAGTGATGCCCTATTATTCTTCTCAAATCTTGATTATTCGGGAACTCATCCATCATCTTCTTTCTTTTCCACGAACAGAAGACATTCCAGTTTTTGCTAGGACAGGTTTTCGGATTGGAAGTGCAATGGACAGATTGTGAAAGAGTTTTCATCCGCAGTCGCAATGCGGCGTTTTTCGATTTTTACCTTCTCAACTGTCCAAATGCCCTCCTTCTCCCGTCAACCAAGCGTTTTTAGAACGTTTATACTCGGAAAGATCAGGTTTAGTGAAAAAGTTAAAAGATCTTGGCTCAAGATGCAAACGCAAAAGGAAAAGAATTGCTCAAACGCTAAACAGAAGGAAAAGAAGTTTCAAAGATCTGAAGAAAAGGTACGTCAAGGTTTGATGAGGTTTACGAATAAATAAAACAAAGTTTTCCATCATTTCTTTTTGAGGCAATCGGATGTGAGCATAAAGCACTTCACGCCATCCTATTGTACATTACATCTTGCACCAAAAGATAATTTGATCCCAATAGAATCATTTTTTTTAAACCTGCCTTGCTTTCTGACTTTGCCTGCAATTTTTCTTTCGTCATTCTTGGTCTCTCAATTTTGACGCAGGTACGCACAACGACGAATAATCGAACCAAAAATGCTCTTTTTCCGCCAGTGGAAACGAGTGAGAGTAAGTGCAGATCGCAATGTAAAAGAATGTGACGCTAAACAAGATTGCCTTTCATGCCGTTTTGATATGTTTTGCTACGTGGCCTGGCATTGTCTGGCTTTTGTTTTACGGAAGCGTTTCAGATTACGTTCTGCCTGTAAACATCTTCAATGCTCTGGCTCGTAAGCCCCCTTCTATCCGAAAGCACATACACCAATGCCTTCTTAAAGTTACGCTCAAAAATGCCTTTAAAAGGCCACACTACCAATACCATACCTCAAATGCTCGCTAACGCTATTATAGTTTCATTCTCTTAGGTACGGAAACGAGCTTTGCAGTTCTTTATCGTCTCATAATGTACATATCAACTAGTAATATAATCTAACTTAACCTAATTTAGATTGAAAATGGAAATGTGAATAGGATTGACCAAAAATATTGAACTACGCATGAGGTCCAAATAAAAAAACAAAAAAAAAATAGGCTGACTTCGCCCGACTCGAACCGGGTACCTCCCCGATATGTTTTTTTCAACACTCGCCTTCGAGACATGTTAAGATGGCTTTCTAACCAATGAAAATACGAAGCCTGTGAGCTACGAAGAACGCGCTTAGTGGGTATGGGGCAGATTTTAGTCCAATATAAACGCTAATTTTAGTCGGACCGCGTTTGTTTTAATTTAATTAACTCTTTTCCCAGCCATAGACTATGTCTTTATGGAAGAGGGAGATTTACCGGCCATTACTCCACACGTTTTCTTCTTCTGCTTCGCATCGGGAAGCAGACTATTAGAAAACACACATCTCTTATTTTGCTATAATCTCGTTATTGAGCTCAGACATATCATAAATTCGTATTCTCCACGTGGGATAATGTATTTTGGATTGAAAAGAAACTCTAATACAAGCGATAATCAAGAAAAAAGATCATTATGAAGCAGTGGGAGTACACTTTAAAAACGTATGTTCTCTTTATTTAATCATTGTTTTTAGACTTTTGGCCAATTCGACTGATGTAGTAGACACCAAGAACACGTTTCTTTAATATTCACCCGTAAATGTCGAATTGCCGGCCTGTCAAATGTACCAGAATCATACGACACGAGCAGTCATACCACCGAACAAACCAGGATACCGATTGTTGGCAATCTTGAATCAAACGGCTTTTGTTGTCTCACCTGGCAAAGCTTGTCTTGTTTAAAATCTTGGACACCAAAGTATCAGCAGGTTGAGAACAAATGCAACTGCGAAACGCGGCCAAACCACCCACCACCCAAGTTCAAAGCAGTCATTGTAGATGAGCCATTCTTCTCATTCTTCCTTCTTCTTACCGGTAGTCCTTTACCAATGCTTCGCAAGTGCAACTTCGAAGAAGTAGAATTTGGACATAGTGTAAGGAATTTGCTTGAACAGATTGGTCCCCCCGAACCAGGTAGAAACCTCTAAAACCTTCTTCCTTTTGCGATACGTGCGAAACCGTCCAGCAATACCGTTTGCGAAAGTTGGTTCAAGACGAGACAAAAAAATGAAACGGGGAGCTTCAAGAGGGCACAAAGCGATATCGGCAAAGAATCAGCAACACCAGCAGCGGCAAGGTAAACTGCAACCACGGTTCTTGGTACAGTTTTTCAACACCGAGTAATCAATGATAGCATCCTTGTTTGCTATCGTAGAACCGAATTTGAAAGCACTTGCAAGACGTCACCACAGCATGTTTGGTCGAACCAGTCAAAAGAGCACCGATCCTTCTTGGCAACAACTTGACGGAAAGCGGTGATCATACCTTTGTTGTACCTTCAGGTTCCAATTGGATACGGGTCTTGACCACATCGACGGGTGTCAAAAGCACCGTGTGTGCTGGCACACTAAAAGAAAGGGGGAAAAAATGAAGAGATAATTGATTAGCTTAATTTAGATGATAGCTTGATTTATTACTTTACGCACAGCACCGCGAAGGCGAAACGACCATACAGTTAAGACCGTGAGGTCCTTCGTTAGCAGCTTTCAATGGGAAAGCGCGAGCCAATTTTGTCCTCATCTTGAACGTTAGTCCGTTGAGTTTGTTTGAACATGGGTGAGGTAAGCCTTTTTGATTATGATACACAAAAATGGGTGTAGTGAACGTCAAAAAAAAGGACGGGATGATGGTATGGCAAAAGAAAAACCAAGATCGGACAATAGCATGAAAAACCCACGCACGCACGCACGCAATTTCCACATACCTTCTTGTCTTGGCCTTTTGGGGAGGATTTTGTATTGCACACAGAATTCTAATAACGCGCTATCTCTAAAGCGTTCAAATGCCTATCAAAATTTGGGCCTCATTGGTATACAATTATACACTTTCTCTTTCTTTAAATCGGCTAAAAGGAATTTCAAAGATCTCTCCAGCCCAACTATGCGCGTTAGGCGTTCAAATTACATATACAAATGACGCCCGATTGAATCCATGAAGATAAAGAAATATCATGTATAATTATTGTTAGCTGAGTTATGACTCCTTTGGCGTTCTCTGCCCAGGATATCCTATAGAGCGTCAGTAGAAGCTTTTTAACAAGCTTATTCTTTATCCAAGAATATTGATATGGCTTTGCCTGTATGTACACATGCAGGGCACAGAAGAACTTAGAGCCAACGTGCCCTAAAAAAATAAATAAAAAAAAATGCGTGGCGCAAGTTCCCGATAAAATTTTTGATAAGCCGCGAAGCACTCCGACAATGACGGATTGCACGTTTAAAAAATGCTCTTTAAAGTCCTTTTGACGATTAAGTTTTAGCATGTGTTGCATCTTTACGTCCATCAGCTGGGGAAAAGTAGGAAAGGCAAAGAATCTTGCTTCCAACAGTATGCAACCTTTTCCCCCAAGTGTGGATATGCGACGGCTGCCAGTCTAGGCAAAGGTCAATACGATGAGAGACTTCTCCCACCGCGTCACTCGCTTCGAGACGAGACGAACAGAAGCACGGCGCTGAAAGATGACCAAACCAACACACCCTTACTGATAAAAGTAGATCTCAAACGATCGCAAATCAAAGGATCGAATACAAAACCCGGTTCCCATTACATCATTTAGCTATGATGAAAAACGAAGATTATTTCATGATGATCGATCAAGGAAATACTATCATTTACCCACCACAAATGCGAATTTGAACATAGGATATGAAACTAAAATTGAAACGAGATGAAATTATAATAGCATTTAATTCACTTTTGGGACGCATGATGATGCAAGACAAAGAGTTAGAAGGACATCAAACAGCATATTGAATCAACACATGGCGTGATGATGAACAGTTATGCCAATTTTTATACTAAGATCAACAATGATTCGAGATGAATATAATGTATGTTAGATGGAACGCTTTAATATCTAAGAGCACGTTGGGGAGCAAACTTGCAAAGAAAAAAATTTTGCGAAAAAAAAAAGATCACAGAAGGTTCTGAACGTTCCAAAAGAACTGGTTATTATGTTATAGCTTTGGAAATTTGACATGGTCATTCTTGGCGTGAATGGGGCGAACGCAAATGCATGGGAATGGAGACGTGAATACAAACGTTTCAATGGTGTTCAGTCGTAAAGACAAAGTTGGGTAATAACGGGTATTAGTGAGTGAATATTAATGTTTTCAGATGGATTAAGTAATGTCCTTTCTAACCTACATTACTAATAACCATTATACTAGGTTGAGAGTAGCGCAGTAATATCCAATCCTCAAACCACATAGAACGTAAAGAGCGAGCATAGGAGATATCGAAGTGCAAAGATGAATAATTTTTGAGAAGAAAATGTTACGATTTTAATAGCAAAGTGTTCTTTTAGGTAATTCAATAATTATTGTTGCTTTTCGAGATAAATAAGGATTCTTGTCACAATCAAGAAATGGATACTTAAGCAATGCCTCGTGCAGTAAGAGGAAAACCTCATCGTGGGATCCTAGGCTTGTTTACAGGCGGCTTTCAGGATATTCTAGAAGCTGTTAAAACACATTTATCTTCGCATACACAACAAAATAATTGGCCAGATGTCAAGAGCAGAATAAAAAAAGCCACATTTCCTGTCTTTCGTCGGCATACGGTGCCATCACGTTTAGCAGAGAATGATAAACAGCTCACATTGACCAATTAACACGACAAAATCTTGACGAAGTCAAGGGAGGCAAGAAGAAGGGTATGTGGGGCTTTTTGACAAGCAATATTACTCAACAGTTCGAACGGGGCCATGTAGAATATATTGTACTTCATTAAACATTGTATATTACAACCAATCGACTAAACTCATTTTTTGTCTTGCCTTCTTTGAGTTGCTCTTATCCTTTTCCACTCCAATTTTCTACTTTGTCATCGATCAAAGAATTCCCAAAGTAAGATCTTTCTTAAAATCCGAAACAGCCTGTGGGAATAGTCACTTGAAATTTATCCGCATCAAATTCACAATCGTGTTTAACGTAATCACGCCTTCCAAACCATATTTATGAACGAAAACTGCTAATCCATTTCGTAAAGCACGAATGACGAGCTTCTTCGATTAAACTATGCTTAGCAGTTTTCATTCTTTTCGCTTGATAGATTGCCCACCCATACTCCACACTTGCTCTCCTACTCCCATCTGAGCAGCACGATGACGTTTGTGACTATGTTCAACTAGATTCTACTGTGATTTGCTAGGAGACTATGTGCAAGAGTTATAGTCGATACTTGCTGCTAATTGACGATGTGTAGAAACGTCTGCCCTTCTTCTGGATAGGACGGGTAAAAGTGAGTATAAATATCACAAGCTAAACCATAAATGTCCAACGTATCCGCCAGCCACACTTCCAGCACTAGTATCTGCACTCAACATACAACGAGTTGCAAGATACGAACGAGCGTTTAAATTTCAGCCTCAAGAATCTACACATTTGTCCAAAGAAGCATCCAAATGCACCGGAGAAGAGGTATCTATATCTAAACCCTTTTCTTGTTTTTGCAAGATGCTCGAAGAGGGTCGAATTGGTTTGCAGGAGGATGCATATTGCTACGCAAGACGGCTTTCTGGGGGAAGGATGGCTGAATGTGTCTTGCAACAGCAATGTTGCCAATACATGAATTCTTCCACCAACTATTCGTTCTCTCTCTCTCTCATTTCTTTTGTTCAACAGCAATCGGTTCTGAACTTTCCGTGCTGTCGAGATAATTCGAACTTCTGGACTTGCCAAATTTAAGCTCTGACAGCTTCCATTTCGTTTTATCTTTTAATTTGATGGCCAATGATTCATAATCGAATGTCTTGTAATCGATCCTTTAACTTGGGATTATCTTTACGCGTTTTGAGCTTCTTTCATATTAAAAAGCTTCCTTTACCTTGCTTACGCTCTTAAAGAATTCACGTTCAACCGTATCACCGTTCTGAGTCCTTCCACAAGACGGAAATGCCAGCCTCTCTACATGTGGACGCAAGACAAATATTTGTACCCAAAAGATGAGGTAACATATCAATTTTCTCTTATCGACAGATAACGGTTTGTACCTCTTGAAGCTGCTTCCTTGTCCATCCGGTGTATCTGGTTTGACCAAAGGGGGGGTAGATACATCATCATATATGCACACCTGCTTGTATATTACCGTTCGGCAGACGCTTGGAATCAAAGCGATCATCAATATCTTACAACGGGTGTATCGTACTCTGCAAATTTGTTCACAGACGCATATCACGTCGATCACTGCCAAGCAGGTACGCTTTCGTCTTTTCGGTGGCACAACCCAAGAATCCTCCGTTCTGGTGGCAAACAATTCAAAATTGGCTTGACTGAAAGGTCTATAAGGGATAATCGTGCTCGAGCAATAAACTTCTTGTTCAGCTTCCTTTGATTCAATCCGTACCCAATGCTCAACCAAAATGACCTTCAGATATTTTGGATGTAACGCGCCAATCTCTAAAGAAACCAACATCTTTTGACCCATAAAAACGCAACTTGTCGAGTTCGCATACGTATACGCGGATTTTACGATCAAGTGAATGACAAGACTGAACAGCAGAAAGCGAAGAGGAGGCAGAAGAAGAGATGGAACTTGAGCCGACTGGCAACATATAACGCCAAAATTTCGCTTTACTATTCCAACAACACGACCGGTTTTTGGTTGAACGTCTTTCTTGCTCGCATCCTTTTACTGTGCTTTCCTTTCACGCAGAGCGGCCTCTTCTTCTTGGATGTTCGCGTGCAATATCTCTCTTCTTCCCTCATCATCTTCACCTGCATCATCTTCTTGCAATGCTTCGTCAGCATCGAGCACCTCATCTGCTTCTCGTTTTCCATTTGATCTTTTTGGTAGTAGCTTCAATGCATACATATCGCCATCTATCGCTCGATTCATCGATTCACGTCCTACTGCAATACAGGTCGCTCTATACTTGCAGCGCGGACTGTTGCTTCTAGATAATTGAACGGGTTGGCATTGAAGAATCCAGAATGGAACTTTCCAGCTGCTAAGCCTGCAGTCAAAGCAGATGCGTCCAGATGAGAAGGAAATGCTGAGTTGGCTCCTTGATTGTCCGTCACCTCCAGAATTGTCTCATCACTGGCTACAATCGATCTTGATGCCAACAATCGAGCAATTGCGTGGCAGAAGGTAACATTGAAATATATCACTAACCGATAGGCTGTAAACCCAACCCTTTTTGCCTTTGCTACGTTTGCAACATCATCACTTAGCATTATACTTTGAGTTCAGTGATTTCTTTTTGGGTCGAAACTTGTAAGTGGTCCGTTATCCCATTTCCCAGCTTTACGACTGGATCGATCATTTCTATCGTTGGCGTTTCTCCATCTTCCTGAATTGTAGCTGTTGAATTCAACTGAAATCGTTCCCATAATCCACCATGACGACTCGGTTCGCGAATGAGGTGCTTGTAAACGAGTCAATAATGGTAAAACTTCGATGACGTACTTCATCCAAAACAGTTTGATAAGATGACAATATTTTTAAACCGGATTTCCGTTCCTTAGATTCTAATAAATCCATCTGATGCAAGTAACATTTGTGTCAAGAATTAAAATATGTTTGCCAGTCGTAGAGGATGATTTCTTTGAGGTTCCTTCATGTTGCAATCCTGCACCTTCTTCTGTACTCTGATTGTTCCTTCTATAAGCACTTTCTGGTCGCTGAATCGTTTGGACATAAGTACATTTTGCTCTTCCACAATGAACATCATGCGCAAATATCGTCACGAACAATCTTTTGCACTTTCCACGAACAGTTTTTCTTGTAAAATTTTCTTTGCGACCATGCCAAGATATTCAGATTGACTTAAATGAATCCTTCTTCGAAGCTTGGAGGCCGTCTTTTCTGGTATCCGGTTTAAAAATCATTTTTCCTAAAGTGTGCTTTTCGAGCTATATTGGTTTGTCAAAAAGGCAAACACAAGCTCGTGGAGTAAAAAGAAGAATCCAAAAAAATTTGCAAGGATTACATAAGTAGTGCCAATTAAAGCGTCAAAAATGTCCCCTCACGCTCTTCTCTGCAAAGTGGTTTTTTTTTTTTCGCGCCATTATCTTTTTTGCGTGCTAGTAATCTAGAGCCTGCATTGCATTCATTTATTCCCTGTTTCAAAGCACGCCATTGACAGTGCCGTGGAAGAAATCTACCATACCGGCGGTGTGCTAGCGTTTGGAATGGATTTTTTTGAAGGGGGTTTTTTTCTTTTTCTGTTTATCTTTCCCCCACTGTAAGTTAACATACACCAAGTGTATGTGGTTCCTGATAAAGCATCAAATGTGTACATACATAGATAAATAGACAGGCTTTAACTGCAACTCTTTTCTCAACCCTTTCCTTCCTCCATCATCCTCCTTCTCTTCCGCAGATGGCTGAATAGCAGGCGGTATATGATAGCAAAGGAGATATCGAATCCCAGGCTAGATCACCGGATACCAAGATGTGTTTAGAACTTGGCTATCCTGACAACACTCGAATGATTGCGATGGTGATTTGGGTAACAGATCGTGAAAGAAACGACTTAAAAGAGGATTACGGTCACGTCATATCCAGATGGGCGCATTAGCTGGCGCAATTGGGACAGGATTATTCCTTTGTTTATGGACAGTCCTAGCCGTTGGTGTCCCCTTTATGTGCTTTATGGGATAATGGAACCGTTGGATTGATTGTATGCGCTGTTAATTGCATTAGGTGAGTTCAAGTTTTCTTACCTGTCACGGGAATTTTCCGACACTCAGAATTTTTATTTGATCCTGCTTAGGTCGCATTGGTTTGAATATCGTTTTATGGAATCTTTTATCTGTTCCTGCTGAATATCTGCAATTTGTGTTTATTTCATTTTGGACAGACGTTAATTCTTCAGTTTGATTTGCGTCTTTTATCTTTATTACTTTCCTTGTGGTATTTCACATTTGAATTTATGGAGAAGTGGAATTCTTTTTTTGCAAGGTCTTAAGATCCTTTTGATTGTTTTTGATCCTCTTGGTCTTGTGATCTATCTTGAGGTATTCCTGTCATTCCAAGAATCGTTTTTTCGTTATTGGAAAACACCTGGACCGTTTGTCGAATATATCGCTTCAGGTTCTTGGGCAAATCTTTTTTTAGGTTATTGGGCGGTAATGACAATGCAGTGTTTGCTTTGCAGGTGTTGAAAGGTTAAGCAATGGCTGCCGCTGAAACTCAAAATCCAAGAAGGAATAATTCCACAGCATCAAGAGAGTATTTGCTCGTTGCGTCTGTGTTTTATGTTTTAGCTTTTTGATGTGTCGTAATGATTGTAATTTCAATTATCCAGACTTAATGATGATCCGAACGGCTGCCCATTCGCCTTTGGTATTCTGGCTTCAGCAGCAGGTTATACAGCATTCCTTCGATCGTGAATGCATCGTAATTCATCTGCACTGGTCATCGTCAAATCAAGCTCTTTTAGCCGGAACTAGAACGCTTATTCTTAGCATTAAAGGTCAAGCACCTAAAATATTCTTACGACTTCACCATGGGGTGTAACTTACGTTTGTGTGTTTTATTCATACCGCATTCATGTTTTTTGCATTTATGGCTTTATCAAATAGTGCACTCACGGTATTCTTCTGGCTCGTAATTTAACTGGCACAGTGTTTTGGTTTCATGGTCAGCAATCTTATTCAAATCTATTCCGATTAAATCAAGCTATGAAAAACCAGGTATCTCAAGAACAGAATTACCTTTTCACAATCATGGACACCTTATTCTTCTCCAATCGCTTAGCATTATGTCTTATCATCTTGTTCACAGGAGGCTTCAAAACCTTTACCAAAGGAAATTGGTCAAGAGTACATTCATTTCGGCTTATTTGGATATTCCTTTAGTATTGCAGCTTTTGATTATTGAAATTCATCAAAGGAACAAAATCGTTTCTTTAGAAGATATTCTCCCTTCGAGCACTTTTGTATATGATTGAACATCCCGAACTGCCCAATTAAAGAAGAAAGGATGGTTAAAATATCTTACCGTATGTGGGCTGAGAATGTACGGATTTGTAATTAATGTCAACAATGCTCATGTCTTTTGTAGCAAACATAATTGCCATGTGAGAATATAAAGAATCAAAACTTAATAGAGAAATGACACAAACAACATGATTGAAATTAGAAATTGAGATTCGTATTACTCATACACAGGAGAATGGTTGTTCAACTATTTTGGTGTGAATGGGGAAGAGCTTAAAACCTTTTTTTTTTCGAGAAAAGAAAAATAGAGTTTTATGGAACGAAGATAACGAAAAAAAAATGGTGGCGCAAAATTTGAATAACAAACAAGAACTGAGAAAATACCTTTTTCGTCATACGATAGAACGACGGACTTTCACCCAGATAAAGAGTCTGATTTTTTTGGGGAATTAAATGGGCCCTTTTTGTGAGTGGGATTGATTTTGAGGTGATGTGCATGTGAAGATGCTCTTTTCTTAATATGAAAAAGGCACATTATTTGAACAATTGTTCAATGGCGAACAAGCGTCTTTGAGAATTGGGCTTTTGGATGAAGCTGGTGACTTGGGACGACTGAGAAGGAATGGGAATTATTGATTGTGAATTTCCATCGCTCCAGACATCAGTTAGCATTTAACCCAAAGTTTGGGAATGCGCCTCTGTCGGGCAAGTTGATTTGGCACTGCCGAGCTTCGCCACCACGGCCACCCGCCACTGGGCCGCCGCGAACCACGGCCTTCACCGCGTCCCACGGCCCTCGACCTTCACCACGACAACGTCCACCAGGCCCTCCTCTTCCTTCACCACGGCCACGGCCAGCAAGATGGAGCAGCGTTGAAGTTTTGTTTTCGATTTCCAAAACTTGCTTTTCCTTGCGTTCGCGCTGTCTTTGGACACGCTCTTTTTTGGGTAGAGTAGCTAAATCTTCACCCAATTGTTTGGTTACCTTGTACAAGAGCTTTGTCGTCACTTCAGCGGCTGCTGGCTTCCTTGAAAGCACCAATTTGAGCACGCTAGCAGCTTGTTCGCCAAAATATTCATCAAGGGTTTTGGTGTTGGCCTTTTCCTCTTCTTCAACACGGCGGGCAAGTCCTTTTCGGCGGAACCGTTGGTATTGGAGCGGCAGCATCCTTCTTTCAGCATCGCCACTTCCTCTTACGGCAGCATCAGCTTGGCACCTCTCGTCTCCCAATTCACGCTTTGGATCTCCACCTCCCAGCCTTGTTCGATCTTCTTTGTTAGAACATCTTTGCCGGTGGCAGGTGTCCCTGTCGAATTGACGACGTCCACCACTGCTACCAGTACCACGACCACGGCCACCACGTGCAGCACCGCGACCACGAGGCACCACCGCGGCTGCTTCGCCATCACGTTGTTTGGAGGAGCTTCAGCACCTCCTTCAGCCGCATCGCACGGGGAGCACGAGCGCCTTCAGCACGAGGAGCACCGTTGCGTTCCACCTGGAATCGAACGTTTTGGTTGCGGCAGGAGGCAGCAGCATCTTTCTTGGCGCAGAGCGACTGCGAACAGAGCACTGTCTTCGTCACCCAAAAGGGCAAAATCGTTTCTTGCTTGCTACAGACATTGTTGTTGATCATAGACGACGATTAAAAAAGGATAATAAAATGACGGGTTGAATTCACCGTTTCAATCCTTGCGTCTAGGTCAAATAGACCGTTTTTTGGATTAGTGAGCCAATACTTGATGATCGTAATGTCGGCAAACAGAAGACACAAAACCGGATGTTGGTTTATTTCTTTGTCGTTTAATGAGATCTAGACGATAACAGAAGAACGATTCTCAATCTCAATGCGACTCTCTGTGAGGTATTGAATGAACTGACATGATCGATCCACGAATGAAGTGTCGTAATTGACCACGTATCCAGACTTTTGTTCGAGAGAGTGAATGTTGTGTTTTTTGTAAGACGTAGATCAAAGGAGTAAATGAGACCACTAAACGCAGCAGCATACGCTCTCAGACGAGACGGTCAACTTCCAAAACCTTATAAGTTTTAACACCCCCCAGAAAAAATTGTGCCACTTAAAGTCGGAAAGCGAAGCACTCGCGCAGGAAAGACAGCCCTAAGCAGAAACGCTTGTTAATAGAAGATGCGCTGCGCCCCGCCATGTGCTTAGAGCAAGTGAACAAAAGCTTTCTGCTTGCGTCTTCAACGCTTTAAGCGAGAGTCGAGATTGAGAAAATCAACTTTAAAAGAGTAAAGTTTGTTGATACCTTCTCTATGATCGTTAGAAATGACCAATATATTCCAAACTCAGAATGTTACCATACGAATGAAATTACTAGGACAGGACATGGATCGTACACCTGCTATTTGTATTGAGGCTGCGGTATGCACACCAAATAATACCCCGAATCGTAATCGCCAGAGACTGAAGTCTGTGAACGCGACTAAGAAGTAGAAATAATCTTATTATCCAGGCTTGCAAGGTGTAGATATGATGGGTAACAGATTGCTATACGCGTGACATTAACTTTTGACGCAATTTTTGTGGTATAGAATACAACAAATGACGAGTGTCAATATCAAAAAATGTACCCGTGACAATCAAGACATAGACTCATGATGGCCAGAAAGATTAAAAAGCGACATCGTATGCACAAAGTATGATGGCAGGATGGGAAACACTTCGTGCCTCAGTGATAATCGGAACAAAGCCTTTCCACCACTCCACATTCTACCCTCGCCTGTTTTCTAGCCATACATTCGACAGTAATCGAATCAATTCATGAATACAAATGAGAATGAAAGAGTTCGGCGCTAGAGTACCACTATTCTCTGCCGTTCGGTATGATCGATCGCATAAAAGTCCCATCACTCGTTGAAAGACGATGATGTTTCCTTGCCACAACGTTCATTTGGTCTGTTGATTGCGGAGGGTTATGACTCAAACGTCTGGCACGGAGAAACCATCGTGAAACATTTCTCGGCTTGCAGTGCTATTAAGCCCATCGATCGGGAAGGAGATTATTGTGGCTGTTTCTCTTTATCAATTTTCCCATTAACGCCTTCTCCCGAACACAAGCGGCACGATCTAAAATTCTGTAAGAAAGGAAGGGAACAATTGAACATCTTTTGTCAGCATCCTACTTCCAGTCATGTCAAATTTTCAGAAGATATCCGGAACGTACGCGCAGACAGAGTATGTTTGCGGATAAAAGGCATGACCAAGAGGTCCTACCGTTTGATAAGCGAAGATGGTGCAGATAGATGCGGGAGGCGCCATGACACCCGCGCCTTGTCGGATCTGCCGAAGTTAGAATCTTGTTAAGTACTCACTCATCTCATTAACATGTAGTGTAGAGAACCTTGTTGGTGAAGTTGAAAGCAGAATAAGGGTTTGCTTGATCAATACTTTAGTTTATCCAAAAATCTCAGATCCGTGCATCATCAGTGGCGTTTAGCTTATTTAATCGGCTGAAATACAAGATGCAGCTGCTGCAAAATTATTTTGTGTACGCGCGCCTGCAGTGTAGTGCTTTCGCTTCTAGGCACAGGCACTCAGCTTTCAGAATATCTAGAATCCCTCCAATTACCCCGAAGACACGCTTATCTTAGAACGCTGAAGGCTCAACAGTTTGTGCTGAGACTGCTTGCTCGACAAATACAATCAAATAATTTCATCCTATCAGCCTCTTACCACAACACTTGTTCATCAACTATTTCAACGTTGCCAACATGTCTACGTCAACATCAGTAAAAAGAGAAAGTTTGGTCTCCGATGGTGTTTTTCCCAAGCCGAATTGAACTAATTTTTTGCCTCGTGAATTGTCAGAAGAAGGATACTCTTGCTGTGAAGTTCCGTGTTACCCATGCCCGCACAAGAAATATCATCCGTGCTACTCACACCAAGAAGTTTTGGGTGATCAAAGGTCGTCGTAGTCGTGAATTGACTGCATTGTTTCAAAAGCGTTTCAAGTTCCCGAAAACTCTTTGGAATTGTACTCCGAAATGTCAAACCCAGTGGTTTGCACGCCGTTGCACAATGTGAATCTTACGGTTACAAATTGTTGGGTGGTTTGGCCGTCGTCGTGCTGCTTACGGTGTCTTGGTTTTCGTTATGGAAATCCGGTGCAAAGGGTTTGCGAAGTCGTTGTCGTGGTAAATTTCGTGTCTGCTCGTGCCAAGTCAATGAGTTCACAGATGGCATTCATGTCCACTCTGGTGAGCCAGTCCGTCAATTCGTTTGATGAAGCTGCCGTCCGTTATGATGAAGCAAGGTGTTTTGGGTATCAAGGTCAAGAATCATGTTGCCTTGGGAGCTACGGATCAGGTGCAGGTAAATCATTCCCTCTTCCTGATGCCTTACCATCTTGGAACCCAAGAAGAATCCACCCTTTCCGGAACGCATCTCTGATCCAAGCAAGCCCGTTGCGCTCAAATCGGTGGTGACCCCCAAGAGGTGGTCCTCAAGGCGATGGTGTTCAAACTGGTCTCCTCAAGCTGCAGCTACTAAGTAAGTTTTAGCTGTAAACTTGATGGGCTCTTTCGCCTGTATTCTCCTTTGTATTCTTTCTTCGCCCTCGCCTGTTCCGCATTCCCACTTTCCTCCCCTTTATCTCTTCTTCTACTTCTGTCATACGGCTACATTGATTGACAATTTTGTACATTTACACAACCATTATCTATGATGCATACAAAACATATCGTGTCAATACTATCTTGCTGAAACTATAATAATTGCGTGCACTAAATTTTATCATTGT
The DNA here is from genome assembly GCA_034093135.1 of Erigeron breviscapus. Taxonomy (NCBI): domain Eukaryota; kingdom Viridiplantae; phylum Streptophyta; class Magnoliopsida; order Asterales; family Asteraceae; genus Erigeron; species Erigeron breviscapus. Next base: position 18,671,049 of record CM067173.1, read on the forward strand.
CATCATAAGCGGAGAATATCAATATGAAAAGATCTATTCATTTTTATTCACATATACAGGTAATTTAACTCCATTTCTGGATAATGACAGCATTTGTCAATCCGGCTCTTTGTGAAGGTTTGGCTTTCGTCCCGCGATTGGCGTTGGCGGGAATGACGTTTGCAAGACTAGTGTCTACTCGACATTCCTGGATGACCGGCCATTAATGTATCCTCTTACATCATTAACGGTATGTGTCCAGTTAAATCTTCCTACCATGCGTTGGCCATCGGCAGTCTAATTTGCAATTGTGTTGTAGGTTTTGAGGGTCCACTTCGAAATTGGACGGTGTTGGCCGCAGAAATCAGGTTGCGAATTGAAGCTGCTGCAGATGAAGAAGAAGGGCCTAGGGAAGTCGCAGGTGATCCAAGACGATTTTCCAGACCCTCCGATGGCTTCATGGGGCGGCGGTGGTGGTGGCGTAAATCTTTTTTCCATGCTTTTTGTTCGACGGCAAATTGACACGTTGACCAAATCGACACGTTCAAGAAGTCAAAGGAGCGGCACCTTGATTGATCATAGCCACGTATGTGCATGTGCGGGATCACGTAATCTGCATAGAGGTCCTCCTCCAAATAGAAACATCTTGCAAAAGATAATTCTCTGTTGGCCACTGCGAACCATCATCATTCTCTTCTCGTCTCTGCTTCCTTCTCCTGCTAATTGAAAAGTCCCAGGATGGTTGGAACTTCCTGCTGCGTAACTACCTTCAGTTGTGCCCACTTCCTGCCTCTGCTGTGTTTGAAGATGCTTCGCCCAGTGTACGACCTTGACCTGGCAAAGCTGCTTGGAGGTTTTGCGCGCCTTGTGTTGGTCCTCCTTCACTACCCCAATCTTATCATCTCATCGTCAACTTGTTCTCCTGCAAGCACGTCTTCTGCATTTGACGTGCAACGTTGCAAGATATCCTGAAGACATTGGGTGCGCCACCACGACGTCCAAGATCGGATTTTGAACGCCAAAACCACTACGTTCTCCACCTGTGAAAATGAGCAGGATCACGACCGACGAGGAGCATCTTTCTTCGTCCATCAGCAGCATCGTCTCCTGGGCCGCCTGAGCCGAAAATCGGACAAACTGCAAAGCGTGATGCGCCTCCACCACCGCTCCGCCGCTACTACTTTTTGCGCACCTCTGTTTGCACTTGGAAGCGGTTACGCCCTCTTGATGAGCTTTGATCTGAACCAGATCCCCAACCTTCGGTAATGAGGAGCTGGAGCGCCGGAAAGCGGTTCTAGGGTCCACTTGAGCTACATTTGCACCTTTCTCCTGTTCGCCGTTTACATCATCCTCACCTCCATCTGCTTCAAGAATTCGAACATCCTTCTTGTACGTCTCCATTAGCTATTCAACGTAAAAATTTTTTGCCTTATTGGCATCTGACCTGTGATTGAGATGACCTGTGAAACTTGCTTCATCCATTTTGACTTTATTGACACAAAAGAATGATGGTCTGGAATAAATTATTAGATCAATAATGTTGGAAACCATAAATATGATCTATAAGAAGACAACATGACGCGTATGCCAATAAAGTACGGCTAAGTGGCAGTGGCGGGCAGCAATCACCCGCGCATCGCACGGGGCACCTTGCCTTGAGACATTTTCTAGAAGTCACTAAACGCAGAGTGAAAGACCACAGATCGATACCGTTAAAATAATCATTAAGATAAACAACAAACCCACGAATCTTTTATGACATTTCTAGAATTGCTTCGTAAATACAGTCTTGCATAGATACAGTTAATGCGTCAATCTGTTAAAAAAAGGGGAATAATTATGTCAAAGTGTTGTTGCATTTGATCATGATCATGTTCAGCATAACCAAAGCAGTTAAAACAAGCACAATCGTCGTTGGCGTTGCCTATAGCATAAAAGCACGAAAATCGGTTTTACTAATGATCTTTCAAAGCTAACCATCACTTCCTTTTTGCATTCTCTGAGAGTAATTTTGCGCCAAAGTAGAGCGGATGACTTCCGATCATAAAGCCATGCCGAACAGATGAAAACTGGATCACATCTACCACATTAAATCTTGGTTGCGATATCATACCAAGCTAGCAAAGGTACCAATAAAATTTTGGGCGTTTAAGAACATCCTACTTGTCAATCGCAACAGCAATCGTTCTACGTTCCACCATAGTTTCTTTTTCTTTTCTCTTCTCTCTTGGGGAGATAATTGCTCCTTCTAGATTAGCGCTTGTTCGTCTGGAAGATGCACTCCTTCTCCTGCTTCGCTATAATCATCTCCATTCGTGCTGCCATTTGCGCTGTTTAATTCTGATGCTGAATAAGTTTTCCAAGGAGTACGCATAAAAGGAATAGACTTTCTCTTTAATTTTGAAACATCAACAAGAGTTTTGCATGTGCACTTCTCTTCACCTCCACGTATGACGCAAACAGTATCGTAGATGCCTTGAGACTGGAAGGGTTTTGAATCGGTAGAAATTGCTTGATGTTGTCTTCGTTCCGTCGTTCACTTGTGGATCAACCCGTCGTTGATAAAAGTAAGGCCACCTAAAACTACCATCGTAAGAGGGATCGAACATCACCAGCATTGCCCATGCACCTACCAAAGGCTCGATACTAACTTATCAGCTTGCAATGGTGGTATAAGTGCAACAATTAAACGATCAAAGCAGCATAGAAGGCATAGTCATAAATGCGTCCCTGCTTTGAAAGGACGCAAGATAAACTTTTTTGTGAACTCTTTCAAAGAGGAGGCGCAAGATCGACTAGAATGTCTTGTTGCCATCTGGGCGTGATGCCGCCCTGCGTGCCTTCATCATCATCATCGTCTTCCTGTCTCCAGGTGAGTTGGGAAGCTTCTTGGCCATGTCATGGCATGTCTGGCGTGTGACGAGCGCGCATCGTCTACGCGCGGCCACCTTTCCCCCCCCCTTTTTCTTCAGTGGATCTGCGTACATTAATTTGGCGTAAGGGTCGCTTATTTGGTGCTGCATCTTGCTGTCTTGGAGCTGGTGCGTGTCCAAACGCCTTGTTTGCTTATCCTCTGATTCATGATCGATCAGCGACGTCCGTTAGGTTCTGAATGTGTTGCTGGGGCAGGCGCCTGTGCTGGCTCTTCGTTTTCGGGCGTCATTTGGATCTTCTTGCTCATAGTGGATAACAATGGAAGCTAAATCTCAACGTAAAAACATTCCTAATGTTGAGAATTAATACTCAACATACGTCAAAGCTCTACCCAACCATTCATTCATCTTATCTTCTGGCTCCGCCTTCCCTCGTCGCAATGTAATTGTGGAACGGTGACTACCAATTTGCATCAAAGCTACAGTAAAGAATTGATTTTGTGTTATAGCGCATGCTATGTAAAATTGCGTTGAGATCGAGATAACCGGTCAATTGAGCTTAAAAGCATAGCAGATAATCCTGAAATCGACAGGGTAATGATCACAAACTCTGCTGGAACAATGATCAAATTCTGGCAAGTACGGCTCCTGGACTCTAAGAGTAAAATGGCGACTTTGGAGATAACAATGCGAGTGAAAAAGGACACATTCACTTTGTTTAATGCTTTGTTTGTGTCCAAATTGTCTAGAACGCCTGGGACGTGCCAAAATGTAACTACACTAGACAAAATAACACCTCTGCGCTCGAAGCTGCTGTAACTTGATCAAAGACCAAATCGTGATTGACCTGGTTCCTCCATCAAACCGTTGTGATGACCGCCATGCTTACCATTTTGGGCCTTGGAGGCTCTTCGAAATTTTCTCATAATAGAGAGCGTGTTCGATAGGATATCTTCCGATAACCAATATGTCCTGCAACCTGAACAGGCAAGTTTCATTGATCTACATCGTTTGGCACGGCCAGCCTTTAGCATTTTGTGCCTGCTGGTAAGAGAATTGTGTTGAGAACAGCTGCTAGGCGATATCGGGGCATCCATCGAGCCAATGTGACGATGGATAATTTTGTGATCATGAACTCCGTCCAGCATGATTCTTGAACATTCAGTCAGCGAGTAGGGCCATGATTGCCTTATAACTGGGGCACAGGATGCGCAAACGCATATGAGCATACAAGTATGATGCATAGGTTTTGTCCAGGCGTATGGATCTTTAGTGACAGGTAGATCGGTATCATCAATTGGCGGAAGGACTGTTGTTGAGCTTTGACTCATGGATTCTTAATT
>CM067173.1:18676243-18678743 GCA_034093135.1 Erigeron breviscapus
TTCCATATCCATCACGTACACATTCCCTTTTCTGGGAGCAATCAACACTACCTTCCAGTCCTTGTTGAATACGATACCCTGAGCAATATTGAATAGAACTTGATAGCCATCATCACACAGTTGGCTAACACTGATCAAGTTATATTTCAAACCATTCACAAATGCAACACGTGTGAACTTGACTTGTCCATTGTTCAGAACACCATATCCCTCAGTCTTTCCACAACCATCATTTCCAAGAGTAATGGAGGGTCCATCAGAAATGGTGAACTCCTCCAATAGGGTCTTACATCCGGTCATCGTCCTGCCAGCTGCACTGTCAAGATACCAGATATATTTCTTTCGATCGCCCTACACATACACCAGATATTGATCAGTTAGATTTGGGAACCCATCGACTGATGGGTTCACTGGACCCTCCCTTATAGGTCCTTGGGGCAATCTGGTTCAGTTCACTTTCTTCAACAGTGGTCTTAGTTGAAAAGACCACTTGGGTTGATGATTTTGAAACCTTTTTCATTTTCTCAACTAGAGAAATAAATTTGTCTTTCTTAGCAAAAGGTTTTGTATTTTGTCTAGGGCCAGATGAAGTACCCTCAATAAAGTTTAATCTTGCATTAAAACTTTGTGATTGACGAGTCAGAATTTGAATCTGGCTCTCTAACCTGGACAAAATATTTTCTTCAGATGATACCTTAGCCTTTCCAGTCCTAGGCTTTGGTAAGGGATTGGTCTGAGGCAAAGGTCTATTCCGATGGACCTCCTTAACTGAAGCAGTCATCTGGAGCTCTCCAGTCTTAACCTCTAGGGATTGAACTGGGTAAAAATTGGCCTTGGGAGTTACAGGCTCATCATAAATAGTGGTGGGCCTGAACTCCTTTGGTAATCGATCGATTACTGGTATTAATGATGCTATATGAGTATTTCCATCTAAATATGCACGTTTTTGAGCAGGAAATTGTTTTAATACAGCATCATATGGCTTTTTGGTTTCTAGCCATGATTTTATTACCAGTTTTTCTTTCTCTAAAATGATCTCAAGATCTTGTTTTTCTTGAATCAATTGTTCAGTTACCAGAACCTGGGCTTGAAATGCCAGTTCAATGTCTTGAAGTTCCTTTAATTTTGATTTTAAAGCATTTATTTCAGAAGAATCTGTTTCTAGACCATTTACACAATCAGATCTAACAGTTTCTACAAAAATCAAATCAGAATTAAGAGCTTCAGCAATGTCCAATTTTAGTTCTTGGTCAGTTGCATTATCATAATCACTAACCTTCTTGATAACAATGTCCACCCATCGTCCAGATGTGACATCTTCCTTCACCATGAGCTCTTCGTCTGCCAGAGCCATGTAACAGCAATCTCTTTCCTCTTCTTCATCAGCAGATGATTCATCAGAAGGAACCCACTTCTCTTCAGTTGTTGCAATCATGCACTTATTATTGGTTTCAATTTGTTGTGCCATGAGAGCAATTTGGGCCTTAAGCTTTTTATATTTCATTTTATAGCTATCATCAGGCTTATTATTTGAAGAGAATGGACTAGGCTTGGATACAAACTGGTTGGACCTGCACTCTTTCATGAAATGACCCTTTTTGCCACACTTAAAGCATGTCAAATTGGTCTTGTCAGTGGAAGAACTGGATGCAAATTGTCCAGATGGCCTATTTGCTCTTGCTTTGAAACGGTTAAATGTTTTAGCAATCATTGCAATAAGGTCATCATCTTCAGTTTCATCACAACAGTCTGGAGAGACTTGACTGGACTCTCCAGAATCCATGAGTTCAGACACCATCTTCTTCATAGAAAATACATTCTCAGAAGATATCAGTGCTGTACTTTGTGGTTCAGTATGACTAACCACATTAGGACTACTGGAGGCATGGTTATAGGCATCTTGTTCTGCCACCACTCTCTGAGCTTGATTTTCTTCAGTGTACCTGAAAGCTCCATAAAGAGCTGAGAGAGTGTGTGTGTGCAGAGTTTTTCCTTGTCGTAAGACTAGGATCATGTGAGACCATTTGGTGGGTAGAATGTCACAAAATTTCTCCAGAAGTATATCCTTGTCCTTCTCAACCCCAAGACCTCTCAATTGGTTTATGATACTCATAAATCTGGTGTAAGTACCAGTGAGAGACTCGTTATGTTGAGCAAAAAATGACTCATACCTCTTGTTTAAGGAGACCTTTCTGGTGACAATGGTGTCATCTCCTCCTTCATGTTGGTTTAAAAGTTCATCCCACATGGTTTTAGCACTAGGAAAAAGAACTAGTGTGGGAATTAGGGTTTCTGGAACGGCCCCGAGGATCATGTTTTTGAGAAGGGTGTCTAGATTCACCAATCTCCTCTCCTCTTCTGACCAATGTTCCCCTCTTTTCCCTTCCTCTTCTAGATCCAGAAGGATCAAGAAGGGGATTGAGAGGTGATGTTGGTACATAAAGACCTTCGTTTAAAATTTTCATCATGTTCCTCTCAATACCAGTGACATGCAAAACCA
>CM067173.1:18683743-18714477 GCA_034093135.1 Erigeron breviscapus
TTAATACCCCCACTTTGTTAGTATTACCTTGCTTATATATAGAAATATTACATGAGAGTCGAGCACAAGTCGGTCAATAGTAACTACATCGTTAGCGATTGTCGTGTAGTTGATGGTCGTCATGTCGGTCGTCAGTCTTCGAGTAGGGTGGTTGGTCGTCAAAAGGTCCGTCAAGTCGTCTTGCTGTCCGCAAATTGTCGTGTGGGTCGTCAATGGTCACGTCGGTCGTGTATGGTCGTCTAAGCGTCGAATTGGGTCGTCTACTCACATTTTATACAATTTGTGTAGGAACATAATGTCACGAGCTAGCGGAACGTCTGGATCAGCCTCTCGATCAAGAAATTTGTACGGATTTGTGGACCGAGTGGTGGAGAATGAAAGGAGACGACAAGAGGAAGAAGAAGAGGAGTCGGACCCTTCCGAGGACAGCCAACCGCCGCCCCAACCTCAGCAAGGAAATGAAGATCCCGAGCCAAGCATGGATTCGGCAAACAGCGGGAGGGCAGCCAGCGTTAGAAGCCTTGCTTCTAACCGTCGTTCCCCTACACCACCACCATCACCGCGAGCTCCTCTAGTCCATGCCCCACCAAGGCAAAATGCTGCCTTGAATCTTAGCGATGGGCGCTTTCCGGCACGAGACCCGTACTTTCCCCCACGCCTACCACGACATCATCCCTTCCACCACTTTGGGCAGAGGCATCACGAAGAGGTCCCCCACCATCCAGTCTATGGAGTACCCCCTCCACCTCCCATTGGCATGACTCGGGAGGAAAGGGAACGAGTGTGGGGCATAGCAAATGGACTAAGGGATGCAAGGGCAAGGGTTCGACATCAAGAGATCATAATGGAAAGGGCAATGGGAATAATGGACCGATCGGCGGGCTATGCGGGTATGGCGATCTCGGAGGTTCGAAGGATCAATGAGGTGATCTTTGTGATGGGTTGTGTACTCACCGCCGCTTGTGTTCTCTTGGTTGCTCTTCTCTTTAGGATGAAGGCCTAGGGAAATTCTCCTCATTTTATGAACTTATGTTAAGTTATGAACAATTATGTTTCGTTGTTGTTTCCTGAACTTTTTTATGGTACGTGACAATAGTCACTATGTAATGGCGTTTAGCAAATTTTGTGGAATTATTTTGAATGATGTATGTATGCTTAATGCCTTTTGATGGTTACATGATGTGTTACTTCTTTCCTATTATTGCTATTCTCATTAGGAAGATTGTTGTTGCGATAAAAATCCAGTTCTGACCACTCTCGGTAGAAAAATCATAACTTGAGTTCTACTTCGTCTTTTGACCTGATTCCAGTGGGAGATGAAAGTTAACTCATAGGGCTACGTTTTATATTTTATAAGTTTCTCCCAGTTCGTCCATCTTAAACCACTTTTACACGCTCCAAGTTCAGAAACAGATTCTGTGAACTTTTTGGTCACTTAAGAGCATGCTTGCTTTACTTTAAAATACCCAATCACTTATTAAATTTTAATGGGAAGCTTGGCGTTAATAAGAAAGGAGGATGGGTTTAGATATATATATATATATGGTGGTCATGTAGTGGCCTTATGCAAAGCACATTCGCGACAATTCAAAGCTCAACTATTGTAGCCATGAACAATAAGTTCGAACTTGGGATAGGTAATCATATAAGTATATATATACGCATATGTACTCGTGTGTGATCGTGGAGTTGTGAGTTGAAACTATATCATACGATTTAGCGCAAGAATAACTAAACTACCTTACTCTTTGTTATAGAACTATGGCGCCCCGAAGGAACAACGAAGAAACAAGCGAGGAGGCTCAACGCCGAGCGGAAGAGGCCCGACGACAAGCTGAGTTGACCAATTTGATCGCCCAGCAAATCAACTCTGTCATGCCAACAATAGCCACTCAAATAGAGGAAAGCGTGACCGCCACACTTAACACGAATTGAAGGCAAAATGGAGGAGGAGATAACGGCATCGATAGAAATGCTTACAAGGCCTTCACGTCGTGCAACCCCAAAGAGTTTCATGGGACAGAGGGTCCCATGGGATTGCTTACTTGGTTCCAGAGTATGGAAGCCAATCTGAACATTATTGATTGTGCTCAAGCTGATCGTGTTAAGTTCGTCGCTAGTAAGCTACAAGGGAGAGCCCTTACATGGTGGAACCTCCAAAGGACCACTAGGGGTCCTGCAGCGGTCAATGCCCTAACCTGGGATCAATTCAAGGAGGACGTGGAAATGCAAACAATAATCGTGGCAATCTTGGGAATGTTGGAAATCGTGGGAACCGAGCAATCAGAGGCAATGTTGGGAACCGAGTGAATCGAGGCAATGTCGGGAATCAAGTGAATGCTGGGAATCAAGGAAACAATGCGAATCAGAACCGTGGGAATCAAAATGGTCAAGCAAGGGGAAGAGTGTATGCGATGGGTGTGAATTGTAACAACCCTCAATTTCCGACTAGGACAATTTACTTCCATTTATCTAGATATCTATCCCTAGAGGTTTCTTAAGAGATTTTGCCTTCCAGACATTAAGGCATAGTGATACTTGCCGTCTAGTTCAGTAGAATTTCCAAAGATAGCTAGTTGCCTTAGAAATGCCATGAACAATAAGTTCGAACTTGGGATAGGTAATCATATAAGTATATATATACGCATATGTACTCGTGTGTGATCGTGGAGTTGTGAGTTGAAACTATATCATACGATTTAGCGCAAGAATAACTAAACTACCTTACTCTTTGTTATAGAACTATGGCGCCCCGAAGGAACAACGAAGAAACAAGCGAGGAGGCTCAACGCCGAGCGGAAGAGGCCCGACGACAAGCTGAGTTGACCAATTTGATCGCCCAGCAAATCAACTCTGTCATGCCAACAATAGCCACTCAAATAGAGGAAAGCGTGACCGCCACACTTAACACGAATTGAAGGCAAAATGGAGGAGGAGATAACGGCATCGATAGAAATGCTTACAAGGCCTTCACGTCGTGCAACCCCAAAGAGTTTCATGGGACAGAGGGTCCCATGGGATTGCTTACTTGGTTCCAGAGTATGGAAGCCAATCTGAACATTATTGATTGTGCTCAAGCTGATCGTGTTAAGTTCGTCGCTAGTAAGCTACAAGGGAGAGCCCTTACATGGTGGAACCTCCAAAGGACCACTAGGGGTCCTGCAGCGGTCAATGCCCTAACCTGGGATCAATTCAAGGAGGACGTGGAAATGCAAACAATAATCGTGGCAATCTTGGGAATGTTGGAAATCGTGGGAACCGAGCAATCAGAGGCAATGTTGGGAACCGAGTGAATCGAGGCAATGTCGGGAATCAAGTGAATGCTGGGAATCAAGGAAACAATGCGAATCAGAACCGTGGGAATCAAAATGGTCAAGCAAGGGGAAGAGTGTATGCGATGGGTGTGAATTGTAACAACCCTCAATTTCCGACTAGGACAATTTACTTCCATTTATCTAGATATCTATCCCTAGAGGTTTCTTAAGAGATTTTGCCTTCCAGACATTAAGGCATAGTGATACTTGCCGTCTAGTTCAGTAGAATTTCCAAAGATAGCTAGTTGCCTTAGAAATGCCATGAACAATAACTATAATCATTCAACACAATCTCAAGCTGTAAATTAGTCCTAATTGGACTTGACGAAATGTCAATGAACCAAAAATTTTATTTTGAGAAGTTAAGATACCAAAAATAATTGTACAAGACTCACAAGTTGTGACAACAATCAACAATCTTATAAATGTCCAACGATTTAAACACCAAGCTAATTGAGGTACATTTGAACAGAAAAACATAATGACCATCTTAAAAACATAATTATAAATCCATATGTACATAAAATGCTCGAATAATAGTAAGTGTATATATATGTCTAATATGAATGCAAGATATTAACTAATGAATTGAGTGACAAGATTTAAAACAAAAATGTATATGTTTATGTATATATATGCACGACACATATACACATATATTCTTGGACAAACACATGTTACACTTATAAATCAAATACCTACTTAAAACATACATTTAAAATATATATACTTACACCTTTTTATAAAAAAAAATAAAATAAGAGAAAACCCTTCAATCCCCCCCCCCCTTTGAGCCGTCCCCCTTCACACACACACTTAAACATTTCACTTACACTTTTCTTGTAACTCTCAAACTCTCTTACACTTCCAACACACACACACAAACACATCTTTCACTCTCAAGACTCTTTCTCTCTTCTTTTTCTCTCTATAATTCGGCCAACAACAAAACAAGGAGAAAAACAAGACTAAATCTAATATAAGCAATAACAATATTAAGGGTTTATACTAGAGTAAGTAAGGGTTGATTCAAGAAAGGATTAAGGGTTAATAGGTCTTTAAGGGTCACGAAATTTCTGCCCAAAATCACTTTCAAATCCGAGTTCTTCAAGGGTATAAATCTTCATCTCTTTACTAGATCTATCTTGTTCTTGCTTATTTTTCAAAGACCTTATCAAAAGTTTATGTTTTCTTCTTGTTTTCTTTGAAAAACACACTTGAGGAGAGCAAAGTTGATAGGATCTTTCTCCTCATGCATATGCATGTCGAAATCTATGAGAAAGATCCAAGGATTCAACAAGTTTAAGACCCAAAAGTGTTGTTATAGATTAGTAGCTTTTAAAGTGATTTTCCTTTTGATAGATCTATATGTTTTTGTATATTTTGAATAATATATTTCTGAGATTTTTCATTAAAAAGATGTTTTTATGTTGTAGATGATAGATCTATAAAGATTGGTATTGAAAAGTGTTGATTTGAATGCATGCATGTTAGATATAAGAAAGTTGAATCTTGTTGTTGGATTATGAGATGGATATGGACTTGTATTAAGTGAAAAATATGTTAAAAGAGGTATAATAATCTGGAAATTTGATGTTGAGAGGTATAAAAATAAAGTATTAATCTTGTAAATGATGAACTCAAGTGTTAATAAAGCAAGAATGGTCATTGGTGAGTTGTTTGGACCCAAATACTTTCTGACAGAATTATTCTTCTGTCTTTGGACGGATAAACTGAACATGTGAGGGCCGTTTCAAGCAAAACTTTCAAAATAAAAGTTGTATATAAAAGAGTTAAGTTTAACCTCCAACTAGAATCACTCAAAAATACTAAACCAAACCAAAGATATGATTTTTCTACCAAAAGTGGTCAAAACTGGATTTTTGTCTTAATGTTGAGTCAACTTTGACGATTTTTAATTTCTTAACTAATAGGTTTCAGAAGTTTAAACTTGGTGTGAAATGAGTTCAAAGTGTCCCTAATGTAAAATAAAATTGGGAGATTTTTCTTAAATGTTCATCATCGAAATCTTTTATAAAATATTTCGGGTCGCATAGCAGCAAGCATTCTGACCAACTTTGGTTTTGTAATTTTTAGAGGTAGTAAACAATGTCTAAAAATTTAGCAAAAATTCATATAAATATAGGACACGTATATGTCTCTGTATAAAAATCACCAACGTCCAAATAATTCAACTTAACCAAAAATGACTACTCAACATTTTATGAAAATAAGTGTTAAAACAGAAAATTCCAAGTAAAAGTTCTCCACAACAAAATAAGCTAAAAGTCACTAGATTGCAACTATAATCAACTCCAACAATCTCGTAACAAAAAGTATCATAAACCTACTAAGAATATGTCAAATAAAAGTTATAAAACTTAACTTGGTTATTAAATGGCAAAGACAAGCCTACAAATCACTAATGCGGTTCATATAAGCACTAACCGAAAGCTTTAATTTGCACATATCGCACCACCACCACTATCACGACTTAAGACACCAAAGTATGATGAACATTCTGTAAATAATGAAATAAGGATGAAATCCATTTTGACGCATTTGAATTGCTCGAAAAATGAGGCTTAAATCACTATTTCGGTAAACGATTTATAAGCTTAGAATCCTCAAAATGAGTGAGACACAAGAGAGGTTGAATTGATATGATTTTTCCCATGATAAAAGTTGCCTAAAAGGCCTGGGTTTTTTAGCCAAAAAGTTATGTGGTGATTTCTAAGAATTTCTATTAATTATTAAATTTAAATGATAATTAAAAAGGTAAATAAATAAATAAATAAATTATATAAATCATGAAATTGGTTAAATAATCACAACCAATGATGAAAGTGACTAAAACCTACTGGAGTAAAATCATTTCAAGTCAAAGAACAAATGTCATATAATTTAGAAATAATTAAGTAAGTGAAAATCACTAATTAATAACTATTTTTAAATTAATAGAAAAATTACATAAATAAATATATATATCACAATATTCTAAGTTAAAAAGCATAATAATCAGAATATAACCCAAATATAATTAGCCACGAATTATAAAGGCAAGTGAGGTACTTAAAAGTATTTTTAAAGAATTATTTGGTTAATAAATCAAGAAAATGAATAAATAATTAATTAAATAATATTAAATTAAATAAATAGTTATAAATCAGAAAGTATTCATAAATATTAATATTATGAAGTTACTAATGTCAAATATTATAATCAAGCAAAGCACACAATGGGAACCATGATAATCAAAGACAAGTTACCGAAATTCTAACAACTTATAACTACATGTATAATGAAAGTGACCCTTTTACACCAACACTCTCTACAACCAAAAAGATGCAAACATTAACAATATACTTGGATCCCAAAATTTATGACAACATAATGAAAGTGGCATTTCTTAGTGATGGCTTAAGATAGGAATTTACGTATATTAGTCCTATCGTAGGGATAGTCTTGGCTTGGAATGTGATTGAGGAATATGACGGATATATGATCAAGGAAGCGATAAATGGGAAGTACCCATTTTGGATAAGTGAATATAATATGCGGCATATCAAGGTGAGTCATAGCCCCCCTTTCAAACTCTTTTATGTGTTTTACTTTCGGGGTGAAAAGCATGATAAATAAAATGGCTTTATATATATGAAATGATTCTTGAAAGAATGATTATGAAATGGGATATATTGTATGTTCAATGTGTTATACGTTATACGATGAGCTTGAGTTCTGTCAAACTGTGATACTTCAGTACACTACTATTTAACTCCGATAGTGGAGGCCTGTAGTTAGAGGGTTGCGCAACTAGGAGTCGTCCACTCACCCACTAAATAGGTAACGGTGGAATGTTTGGTCTGCCTTGGTGGCCACCTTCATTGCCAGTCTGACCCGAGCGGTGCTCTAACTATCTTTATATATTATTGGTCGTCTCCATGGCACGACCCCAATTGTGATTAAAGCACTTGATTGACAGCTTGTGCTATGAAATGAAATATTATGTTGATTGGGATATGTAAATGGTCTTAGTAGTGGCTTAAGCATTTACTCATCGAATTATGCCTTTGGGCTGAATGGAAATCATTATTATCGTGGATGGAAATTATTGATTGAACATACGGTTTGGGTGCGATATATGATTGATCACTTGATATACTTTTCTCTCACGATAAATGTGACAAACGAGAACTTTATAATTTACCAGGGATTTCTCAACTATTTTGAAATGGATATGTAACGAGATTTACTTGCAAACCTATGCACTCACCGACTACGTTTTCGTAGTTGACACTTTTTCTTCATGCTTTTCAGGAATTAGCGTAAGCTTTGAGGAATTATATGCATCATGATTGTTTGCATTGCACTTTGGAGTCAAAGATCAAACCTTGTGACGGACAATGGAATCCGCCTTGATCATTGTAGTATATCATCTCATGTATTTGTTATTTGTTTCGTGGACTCAATATCCAAGTATGGTAGACGTATTGTACTTGGGAATTGGTTCACATGCTTGTGCATTGTAAAATTATTTTTATCAACTAAAGCTATGGTGAATGTTATCTATTATCCTTTGTTTTGAATACTCGACTTTCTGTACATCTCATCGTTCCGCCTTGGTTGGGGTGTTACATGAATGAGGCGCGTGATGACCTAAATGTCATCGTAGGTACGTTTCCACTAAATAATGTTTATGCCTTTATGTTATTTGATTCTGGAGCTGAAAGAAGTTTTATTTCCTTTGAATTTAAAGAATTGATTGATAAGAAACCTAGTGAACTTGATGAAACTTATTATGTTGAATATGCCAATGGAAATGAGTATGAAACTAAGGAGATTATCCCTGATTGCAAGCTGGCCATAGATGATAAGAGCTATAGTATTGACTTGATTCCCATAGAAATAGGAAGCTTTGATGTAATAGTAGGAATGGATTGGTTGTCAAAAGTGCGTGCTGAGATCATTTGTCATGAAAAGATTATTCGGATTCCTTTAGATAATGGTGAGGTGTTAATAGTACAAGGCCATAAGACGGGAGTCCAGCCCAAGTTAGTGTCGTCTATGAAAGTAAGAAAGTACTTGCGTAAAGAGTACCACACCTACTTGGCACAAGTAGTTGATAAGCGAGTAAAAAGTAAGGACCCTCACAAGGTGACTGTAGTTAAAGACTTTCTAGACGTGTTTCCGGAAGAACTACCTGGACTTCTGTTAGGACCAGTTCACCTGGAACTGGCCAGTCACCAGTTCACACTGACCAATCACCAGTTGCATCTGGTGACCCAGTAAACTGGTGACCAAGAAGATTTGTCAAGAAATATATTGAAGTCCAGTTGCACCGTACAGTTAACGCAACTGAAGACTTCCTCCAGTTGAGAACTGACCAAGTTGAAGAAACATTCCAGTTGAAGTCGAAGACAACAAATGGAAGATAGAGAATGGCAATGGCAGCGAAGCCCAGTAGACATTCTAGTCAGTTACAAACTGGAGACCATCAGTGGAAAGCCCTTACAAAGCTTTACACTGATTACGAGGAATTGACTTGTATACTTTATGTACCTTTACCCGGATAATAAGCCTTATCTTATTATTTAAGTATTAAAAGGTACATAAAGGTGGTTATGTAAAGTCACTTTAACACGCGACTTTACAATGCTTTTTAAGGAATTAAATGCTATTCCTTAAATGCTCCCAACCACATTTATACGGCTAAAGTTAACATCCCAATGTTAACTTTGCCTATAAATACAAGTCATTGCACAACCAAGAATTTAAGTTACTTCACAAACAAACGAATAACTTCATACTTTGCAAACCTGCAATATTCTTGGTGAACTTGTGCAATATTCTCTCAATCGCTAAAAGGAACATTTCACTACTTTAAGTGTTTCGATTGTTGAAGAGAAATTCCGAGTATAGATCAATTGTATTTCATAGGTTGTTAGGATATTTACATTCGTGTATTATCTTGGTTCCGCATCAACCTTGTAATTCGTTTAATATCAATAAATAAATTACACATTGAAAACTACACATTGTCTCATCAAGATTGTTTACAAGTTATTTGTATTATTGCATTGTTCTTTACTTATTGTCTTTTATATAAGTAATCTATCTAGAACTTGGTATATACCTCTGCAACTGGTCGTCTCCAGTTCAGTAAGTATATTGCAAAGTAACTCCACCATCGACATAGAGGTGTCTTCAGTAGTACCATCTAACAAGTTGGGACTTACAACTTCCACCTACGAGACAAGTAGAGTTTACGATTGATCTAGTTCCCGGGGCAGCCCCCGTAGCTAAGGCACCTTATAGACTAGCGACCTCCGAGATGCGAGAACTATCCGAGCAATTGCAAGAATTGCTTGATAAAGGTTTGATCCAACCTAGTTCGTCGCCATGGGGTGCGCCGATCTTTTTTGTCAAAAAGAAGGATGGGTCTTTGAGAATGTGTATCGATTACAGGGAGTTGAATAAACTGACTATCAAGAACAAATATCTGCTGCCACGAATCGATGATTTGTTCGATCAGCTCCAAGGAGCGTCGTATTTTTCTAAGATCGACCTTAGATCCGGCTATCACCAGTTGAAGGTACGAGAAGAGGATGTACCTAAAACGGCTTTTAGGACTCGCTATGGACATTATGAGTTCCTAGTGATGCCATTTGGTCTTACCAATGCACCGGCCGTATTCATGGACTTGATGAATAGAATTTGTAGGCCATACTTGGACAAATTCGTGATAGTATTCATCGACGATATTTTGATATATTCAAGAAGCAAGGAGAAGCATGAGAAACATCTGAGGATGGTCTTGTAGTTATTTAGAGACGAAAAGCTATATGCTAAGTTTTCTAAGTGTGAGTTTTGGCTACGCCAAGTCCAATTTCTTAGTCATATCGTGAACGAAGAGGGAATCCACGTAGATCCGTCTAAGATTAAAGCGATCAAGAAGTGGGAAACACCCAAAACGCCAACGGAAGTGCGTAGCTTCCTAGGCCTAGCGGGCTATTATAGGAGATTTATTCAAGGATTTTTGAAGATTGCGGTGCCTTTAACTCAATTGACCCAAAAGTCAAGAGAGTTCGTGTGGGGTGAAGAACAAGAGCAAGCGTTCCAAACGCTAAAGAACATGTTGTGTGAGGCTCCAATACTAGCGTTGCCGGATGGAATGGAAGGTTGTTAGAAATCCAAAAATAGTGATAAATTGTAATCTAGATTAGAGGAATTTCTTGTTGTTAATTCATAGATAAATGATTACTAAGGTTGAGGGGCTAATTGTGACAATTAGCATAGTTGTATAATTAGACTATAAATAGCCCTCTAATACCTTAGAGATAAAAAACTTTCACATAACCTGCATAACTTTAATACAAATTTCACATACAGTTACATACGATTCTCTCTCAAAACACACACAAACACCAAGAACACACACTCACCAAAACCACCATGGATGACTTGAATTCAGTGTTAGAAATCGTGTTATAACAAGTGGTATCAGAGAAAAACATCGATCTGATGACGATCCATAACTGAATTCAAATTCAACAAAATCAAAATTATTTACAATTCTGTTCGTATTTTTTTACCTACTGGTTTATCAAAATTCACACTTCAAATCACATAAAATCACAATTATTTGTTCACCAATAGATTCGTGGTTGTTGAAAACATAATTCTGTCAAGTTTCAAGTTCCAATTCAATCTAATTCTCGAGATTGAATTTTGTGTTTTTGGCGTGAATTTGAGGGATTTGAATCTGTTGTGTTTTGTGTTGAATTTTGTTCATAAATTGGTTGCGGACGTGAATACAATCAGTTTGCAAGTGATTTCGTGATTTAACTCCCAGTAATTCAAAAGATATTGAAGTTTTTTTTTTTGTCATTAATGGAGTTTTTGGTTAAAACTGACATTCTGATGAAGAAGATGACACAAAGACGATCTTCACTAGGACGATCTTCCCAAGATCGTCTTAGTATTTGAAAGCTCGTTTTTCATTCTTGTGTTCTTGACAAGTGTGTGGTGAAGTGTTTGTTTTCTGGCTAATTAATCCGAAAGGATTGGTTTGGTCAATTCAAATACTTATAAGTTTTGAGAAAGAAACCTAAGACGATCTTCACTAAGATCGTCTCATTTCTTCAAAATCTAAGACGATCTTCACCAAGATCGTCTCATTTCTTCAAAATCTAAGACGATCTTCACCAAGATCTTAAGACGATCTTCACCAAGATCGTCTCATTTCTTCAAAATCTAAGACGATCTTCACCAAGATCGTCCCATTTCTTCAAAACCTAAGACGATCTTCACCAAGATCGTCCCATTTCCTCTGAACTTAAGACGATCTTCAACCAAGATCGTCCCAGTTCCTTGAATCATTTCAATCCAAATTCATTTCAATTCAAGATCGTTTTATCCAAAATCATTTAGTTCAAAGTCATTTCATTTCAAGACCATTTCATTTCAAGACCGTTTCATTTCAAGATCGTTTCAATTTCAAGACTTAACCAAATTTCATCAAAATCCTAGGACGATCTCACCTAGGACGATCTTGCTCAAGACGATCTTACACAAGACGATCTCACCCAGGACGATCTTCTCAAGATCGTTTCATTTTCTGTTCTTAATTCAATCCAATCTTTCAAATCAAATCAATCTCAAATGGCTTCTCGTGAAGCATTGGCATTGGGTTCAGATACAAGACCTCCAGTTCTCTACCGTGGTTCCTATGGACTATGGAAGAAAAGATTTATGGACTATGTGGAAAGTCAAACAAATGGTCATATGATGAAAGATTCCATCCTTAATGGACTTGCCGTTCATCGCCATCCCACTACTGATGCAATAATTCTAACTCCTGATCTTTTGAATGCTGAACAAAAAGATCGAACAGCTGCAGATAACAGAGCTAGGTCATGCCTATACAAAGCTCTACCAGATGAAATCTATGGCTCTGTTGATTCTTATGATACAGCCAAGGAGATATGGGATGAGGTGGCTAGACAGATGGAAGGAGCTGACGTGACTTCAACGATAAGATTGACCAATATTTTGACTGAGTTTGACAACTTCGCGAAATTGCCTAATGAATCTCTTTAAGCTGTCTACTACAGATTCAGCAATGTCATAAATGAACTGAGGAAGAACAATGTCAAGAAAACAGAGATTGAGTTAAACATCAAATTCATCAAAGCTCTTGGTCTAGAATGGGAAGATTTTGGAACACAAATCAAGCAACATCAAAATCTTACCAAGTTCACCATTCATACTCTTTATGAATCTTTCAAACTCAATGAAAACCAAGTCCTAAACAAAGCTTCATCAAATAAAATGTCAGAAGTTGTATATACTGATCCTTTGGCATTGATAGTTGAGAAGAAGATTTTTGAAGCTCTTTAGAGGCAAATGGTAGTTGTTTCTTCATCTGATGAGGAGGGAGATGATCTGATGGCTACAAGAGATGGTGTTTCAGATGAACTATATCAAGCTCTTGCCGCGGTAACAAAGCATTTCAAGAGGAAATTTTACAAAGCAAGGCCAACAAAAACAAAAAGTTGAAAAATAGTATTTCATTTTCTAAAAGTGAATTTTCAAAACTTCTTGAAGAACATTCGAAATTACTTTTTGAACATGATGCTATTAAACAAGATTTTCAAGCATACAAAGATGAGATGTTGGTTAAAGAATGTGAGTTGAATGTCTCTCCTGATTCTAAGTTATTACAAAAATGTCAAAATCTAGAAAAGACCATTCATGATCTTGAAAAAGCCAATCAAGATCTTGAAATTCAAAAGACCAATGAATGGCTTCTGGCAAATGCAAGACAAATGGATGTTGATATTCTTAATAAAAAGCTCCAAGAAGCTAAACCAAACAATGTTGAATTCGAAAGGAAGATTTCTGATTTAAATCATAATTGTTTTCTAAAAGGCATTGAGATTGAGAATCTTGAAAAACAAGTTGAGGAATTTAAAAAGAATATACTTTTCTATCAAGAAAAGTTAGATAAAGTTGAACAAAATCCTCTCTTGGATTTCACTGCCTATTTCAATAAGTCAAAAATTGACAACTCATATCAAATCTTTGGCCAACAAAAACAAAAAGTTGAAAAATAGTATTTCATTTTCTAAAAGTGAATTTTCAAAACTTCTTGAAGAACATTCGAAATTACTTTTTGAACATGATGCTATTAAACAAGATTTTCAAGCATACAAAGATGAGATGTTGGTTAAAGAATGTGAGTTGAATGTCTCTCCTGATTCTAAGTTATTACAAAAATGTCAAAATCTAGAAAAGACCATTCATGATCTTGAAAAAGCCAATCAAGATCTTGAAATTTTCAAAACTTCTTGAAGAACATTCGAAATTACTTTTTGAACATGATGCTATTAAACAAGATTTTCAAGCATACAAAGATGAGATGTTGGTTAAAGAATGTGAGTTGAATGTCTCTCCTGATTCTAAGTTATTACAAAAATGTCAAAATCTAGAAAAGACCATTCATGATCTTGAAAAAGCCAATCAAGATCTTGAAATTCAAAAGACCAATGAATGGCTTCTGGCAAATGCAAGACAAATGGATGTTGATATTCTTAATAAAAAGCTCCAAGAAGCTAAACCAAACAATGTTGAATTCGAAAGGAAGATTTCTGATTTAAATCATAATTGTTTTCTAAAAGGCATTGAGATTGAGAATCTTGAAAAACAAGTTGAGGAATTTAAAAAGAATATACTTTTCTATCAAGAAAAGTTAGATAAAGTTGAACAAAATCCTCTCTTGGATTTCACTGCCTATTTCAATAAGTCAAAAATTGACAAATCGGATCTTCTTCTCGGGTTGGGATTTGAGAATATCACACCATTACAGAAAGCCAAAGAGGAAATTGAACCCTTGTATGATGAAAAATTCCTACGACTTGGTATGATACAACAATTTATTCGTCCATTGGATGACGAATTTGAGACTGATGAAGTTGAGAGAATACCAAAACAAGAATTTTTGGTTAATTATGATGCAATAAATGATTCATACAAAACTAAGGAATCTTCAATTTTCAAATTGGAAGAAATTGAATCAAATTTTCAAAACCAAGAATCTGTCGGTACTCCACCTAAACCAACTAAAATGTACTTTCCAACCACATTTTTGGAAAAACAAATAGAAGGTTTACAACAAAAGGTGGAATCTCAACAAAAAGTTATTAATCACCTCAAGTCTCAGAGTCCGAATTCAGAGGATAAATGTATTGTTGTTGATACTAAGAAAGTTTGTGAGAATGTTTCTACTCAAACTAACCAAAGTGCTTTAGTAGACAATTCTACCCAAACTACTTGTGATTCATCTACCAATACCTCTATTCAAACCTTGACTGATTCTCTTGAATGTACTTGTCAAAATACTGCTACAGTTATAGCTGGTGATTATGTGCAATCTGATTTAACTGATGAAGAACTTGCACATAGTTTAGTTTTGGTATGGTACTTCTATAGGTTTTTCACATGCAACACTGCTGATGAGTTAGTTGTTCACCCTAAGCCTAGTGCTAGTATAGGTGTTGAGACTACTACTCAATTTTCTTGTGAGACCAAAGATGTGTCAGTTCATGTTGACCTAATTTCCGAGACTAACCATGATGTGAAGTTGGACACCAAGATTCCTGATTTTTCAAAATTTTCAACTAAATCTGAAATTAATCAATCTCCATTGAAATTTTCTTTTTCAAAAGATTTCACGAAAGATGATTTTGATAAATTCATGGAGGGAGAATATGTTTTTGATTCAGAAACTGAGAAAAAGATTGAATCTACCAAAATCAAAGTGAAAACAAAAGTGGAATCTCAAAAACCATTGTCCAAAGCTCCAACTTCATATTACTCAAAGAAACGAGTTAAGACCAAACTCGTCAAGACTGAACCAAAGACCATTAAGGTAGAAACCTTTGTTGCTACCCCTGTGAAACATGTCAAAAAGGAACAAGCTGAGACTCCACACAGGACAAAGTACACCAAAGTGATACTTCCGAAAGACTATCCTAATGCTTCTCAATCTTCTAGCTCTCAATCTAGTTCTATACCTAAGGTGTCTAAGTCTAGCACAGTTTCGCTAACTAAGGATGCATCAAATGGTACAACTAGATATAGGGATAGATATGGATGGTTTTCTCATGATAAACCAAAGAAGCAAGAAGTTTCCTCACCTCCAAATGATTCCAAAAAGATGAAAGTGTTTAAAACTCCTAGTTCTAATTTTCTTAATTTCAATTCAACAGGTGGAAAGAGTATAACTAGTGGTGCTAAATGGGTTGCTAAGACATTAGTACCTAAGATCACTAGTAATCAAAAGGATGTTGAGAAAAAGAAGAAAACAAAGAGGAGAAAGCATGTTAATAGGAGGAAGGGTGTTCATGTTAGTACAAACAATTTTTCTTTGTTAAATAATGTTGAAAATGCCAAGGCAAGGCCTTGTGAGCTTGTAAACAATCTTAATTCCCGTACTTGTGTGACTGATGTTGATGCTTGTAGACATGTTACTTTTAATTCTCATGTGAATGTTCGTACTTTTTATTCAAATGTGTTTGTTGATAATGTGCTTGTCAATGCTTATGTTGATTCGAAAACATGTTTGAATGCGATTCCTAAGTTATATACCCTGCCTGTTTTAACTAACCATAAAGGACCCGTCTTCAAGTGGGTACCTAAAAACGGTTAAATTTCCTTGATTGCAGGAAATAACCATCTGTGTTTGGATACTCGATTCTGGGTGTTCGAAGCACATGACAGGAAATAAATCTTTGCTCAAGAATTTTGTTGAAAGATTCATGGGAACAGTTCGCTTTGGAAACAACAATTTCGCTCCTATCTTAGGTTATGGAGACATTAAACGAAATGGAATAATCATCAAGAAAGTTCACTATGTTGAAGGATTAAGTCACAACTTGTTCAGTGTTGGACAATTCTGTGATAACAATCTTCAAGTTCTGTTTCGAAAATCTCTTTGCAAAGTCCAAACTCTAGATGGAGTTGATATTCTTTGTGGTGATCGTGATGATAATCTTTTTACCGTTAATCTCGATAATAACCAACCAACCGACAATATTTGTCTCATTTCAAAGGCTACTTCAAAGAATTCTTGGTTATGGCATAGAAGGCTTTCTCATCTAAATTTTCAAACCATCAATACTTTGGTCAACAAGCATCTTGTTGAAGGCTTACCTGACTATAAGTATGAAAGTGAGCATGTTTGTCCTTCTTGTGCTGTTGGGAAGATTAAGAGAACTTCTCATAAACCGAAGAAATCTCCAAATTTTGTAGCACCTCTTCATTTGCTTCACATGGATCTTTGTGGGCCGATGAAAGTACAAAGCCGAAATGGGAAGAAATACACCTTGGTTATTGTTGATGATTATTCAAGATAAACTTGGGTCAAGTTTCTTGCATCCAAAGATGAAACAACTCAGATATTGATAGATTTCATCACTAATACTCAAGTAAATCTTCAACTTCCAGTTCGTTACATCCGTTCGGATAACGGAACTGAGTTCAAGAATGCTGTTTTTGATGAATTCTGCAAATCCAAAGGTATAACTCATCAATTCTCAGCAGTTCGCACCCCATAACAAAACGGTGTTGTTGAAAGGAGAAATCGATCGCTGGTAGAAGCAGCAAGGACAGTGCTTGCTTATTCCAAATTACCATCCAATATGTGGACTGAAGGTGTTGACACTGCTTGTCACACTCAGAATCGGTCCATTATCAATCAGCGTTTCGAAAAAACTCCTTATGAGGTTGTTAACAAACGCAAACCCAATATCAACTACTTTCACATATTTGGGTGTGTTTGTTATACTTTGAATGATCGGGAGAATCTTGGAAAGTTCGAGAAGAAAGGTGATGAAGGATATTTTGTTGGTTATTCCAAAACATCAATTGCCTACCGAATCTACAATCGCCGAACAAACACAATTCAAGAAACAATGAATGTTTGGTTTGATGAGATGTCAGGCATGATTTTTGAGCAAGAAAGTTTGCTACCAACAAGTAATGATCCAAGTACTTCAAGTACTCCTACAAGGAATTCTACCTTAGCTTCTAAATTCAAGAAGTTTCCAACTCCAATAAGTGATGAATTAGATATTCTTTTTGAAGAATTCTATAATTCAAAACCAATTCATGATCAAGAATCTCAGGTCATCGTTGAACCAATTCAAAACAATGAACCTCTTCATAACAACGATCCAGTTCCTGACATCATTCATGAATCTTCATCAAGTTCTTCAGATCAAGAATCCTCTCCGGATA
Organism: Erigeron breviscapus; assembly: GCA_034093135.1. Taxonomy (NCBI): domain Eukaryota; kingdom Viridiplantae; phylum Streptophyta; class Magnoliopsida; order Asterales; family Asteraceae; genus Erigeron; species Erigeron breviscapus. The sequence continues at coordinate 18,701,356 of CM067173.1, forward strand.
TTTCTTCGCAAGTGAATGTTCAAGAACAACCTTCTCGATTAACTCAGACAACAAATCCATTGAACACTCCAAATGTGTATGTACCACTTGACTTTGATCATCCAGCTTATGAGGAAAGAATTATACCAAGTTATGACTCCATCTCTCAACAAAACTCAAGTTTTAATGATGGTGATGTTGATCTTCAACAACAAGATCCTCTTCCTCATGCTCACAAGTGGACACGAATGCAGAAAGACCATCCTACTGATCAAATAATTGGAGATCCACAAGCAGGAGTAACTACTCGTACCTCAGTAAATGAGTGTCTTGTTGCACTTTCTCTTACCAATATTGAACCCAAAACAGTATCTGAAGCTCTTCATGATCCAGAGTGGGTTAAGGCAATGCAAGATGAACTCGCACAATTTGAAAGACTGAAGGTATGGAAATTAGTTCCAAATCCTAGAAAAGATGATCCAATCGGTACAAAGTGGATATTCAAAAACAAAAAGGATGAGAATGGAGTGGTAGTAAGGAATAAAGCTCGACTTGTTGCAAAGGGTTATTGCCAACAACCTGGTGTTGACTTCGACGAAACTTTTGCTCCAGTAGCAAGAATGGAGGCCATTCGAATATTCTTAGCTTATGCCGCATTCAGAAACTTTACTGTGTTTCAAATGGATGTGAAGACTGCCTTCTTGAATGGTGACCTCAAAGAAGAAGTTTACGTTGATCAACCAGAAGGTTTTGTTGATCCTTAAAGGCCAAACCATGTCTACAGGTTAGACAAGGCTCTCTACGGTCTTAAGCAAGCACCCCGAGCATGGTATGATTCTTTAACTACTTTCTTACTAAGAGGTGGCTTTACCAAAGGCACAATTGACCCTACCTTGTTCATTCGCAAACAAGGTAAGCATGTTCTACTTGTTCAAATATATGTTGATGACATTATATTTGGGTCGACCAGTCAAACATTTTGCCGAAACTTTTCATCTCTTATGGTTAATCATTTTGAAATGAGCATGATTGGGGAAATGAATTACTTTTTGGGTCTTCAAATCAAACAATTACCAACTGGTATTTTTATATCACAAGGTAAATACATAAATGACATATTGAAAAAGTTTGATATGACTTCATGTTCTTCAATTTCTACCCCAATGGCTGCTCGAACAAACATAAATGCTGATACAAATGGGAAACCATTTGACCAAAAGAGATATCGAAGTATGATTGGTTCGTTGTTGTACCTAACAGCATCTCGCCCAGATATAATGTTTGCAACATGTATGTGTGCTAGATATCAAGATGCTCCAACTGATTTACATTATCAAGCTGTGAAACGAATCTTTCGTTATCTGAAGGGGACACCTGATTTAGGTCTCTGGTATCCAAGGGATACTGGATTCAATCTTACTGCATATTCAGATGCAGATCATGCAGGTTGTAAACTTGACCGCAAGAGCACTTCCGGTACTTTACAATTTTTAGGCGATAAAATTGTGAGTTGGTCTTCCAAGAAACAGAATTGTGTGTCTCTATCAACGGCTGAAGCAGAATATGTGGCTGCGGCTAGTTGTTGTGCTCAAGTTTTATGGATGAAGACACAACTAACTGATTATGGTCTGAAATATGATCATATCCCTATCTATTGTGATTCTCAGAGTGCCATTGCCATTGCAGTCAACTCAGTAAACCACTCTCGCTCAAAGCATATTGATGTTAGATATCATTTTCTCAAAGATCATATTGAGAAAGGTGACATCGAGCTCTACTTTGTGGGTACTGACTTTCAACTTGCAGATTTGTTCACAAAACCACTGGATGAAAAGAGGTTTAACTTTCTTATCTCCAAGCTAGGTATGTTAAATCTTAAACCTTAACTCTTTTAACATTTGAAGGAATTCTTGACACATTCCAGAAAAACAAAATACAAAATTTGAAAAGAGAAAATCAAATACAAATTTGCAAATTTTCAAAAATAAACAAAAGATATTTATTTCAGTGGCTTGCATATACTATGTGTGCAACCCGTTCTTAAAAGATATATTTATTTTTAGAGTGTTTTTACATTCTAAGATATTGTTATTATACATATAGATTGATATAAGATAACAAGGAATCGAACGCCTTTGTGTACTTCCAAGTGTTCTTATATGAATATGTATGTGTGATAGCAATCAAGTTGTTCAAATAAAGTTTTCAAAACTCTCAATTGTTGATATGAGACGCAAAGGATCGAACGCCTTTGTGTACTCCCTAGTTGTCTTACTATCAACATTGTTGTTGAAGCAAAACTTTATGTTTTTCAAATAAAAATCTTGTTCACAATAGACTCTCAAATGTTTGATCTCACAAAACCAATTTTTGCTCCACCTTTCTATGAAAATTTTTGATCTATTCTTGCATAGATTAAGGAGGAGTTTGTGATTTCAACAACCTTCAAAACTTCAAATGTGTTTCAAATTTTTTTTTCATGCACACATTTGATGTTTTTCCAATGATTTTCAATCAAATGGAGTTCGGAGATTAGTTTGCACATGAGTGATAAGTATTTCTCAAATTTACTCCATGAATTTCATCATCGCCGATGAGTTCTAACCCCGGAGTATTCACTTCTTTCATTAGATAGTGAGGAGTTTGTGATTTCAACAACCTTCAAAACTTCAAATGTGTTTCAAATTTTTTTTTCATGCACACATTTGATGTTTTTCCAATGATTTTCAATCAAATGGAGTTCGGAGATTAGTTTGCACATGAGTGATAAGTATTTCTCAAATTTACTCCATGAATTTCATCATCGCCGATGAGTTCTAACCCCGGAGTATTCACTTCTTTCATTAGATAGTGAGGGTATTTTGAGTGATGTTGTTTTGTGCAAATAGGATGGAGGGAGTAAAGTTGAAAAGTGAGAGGTTAAGGTGATATGATGTGAGAAAGGGCTAAAAGAAACAACAGCCCTCCCCAAATTCTCAAAAAGCCGGGTACACACGTTCCTATCGGATTTCATTTGTTGATTTCTCGATATTGAAGAAGTCTTCATGGACCCAGTGAAGCGATGCACATCTTTTCCTAACCACTCAAGTGTTTCTTAACAAATACTTGTTTCATTTCTCACGGAGATTTTCAAATTCCTATTGACTCTTCATTCGGAAGATGTTGATATTGAAAAAGGGCGACATTCTGCTCCAGTCCCCGACTTCATTTTGATCACGATGTGTCTAGAACTATCTTGTTTGGTCATTAATTTGATCATCATTCATTTTTATTAGAACACATTCGAGTCATATCTTTGTGATATTATTGCTTATCTTTGTGATATAGCTGGAACATTCATAGTGATATCTTGCTTGATATTCCACGATGATCGAATGGAAATCCTACCAATGCTAACATCTTTTCCAACGTTGAAAGTAGGTCTCGTAATTACATTTATGTGATTATTGAGTTAACGAGAAGTCTAAATGTGACCTCGGTTTTCCCTAAAAAGTCTTTAAGGATAAAAGATTGTGGTTATCAATCGCTTCGGCTGTAATAACCATGATTTTTATTCTTTGAAGCAATCTCGTGGTTGCAAAGTCGCAGACTGAACTATGTTAGAGAATTGTTTTGTGCATATCTCAATGATACATAGGAAATCCGAAAAATGTTATACATTTCAATCGGTCATTTCATTAATCCTTTTGATTTTTGAACATGCTAACGAATCATTTTTATCCGGTTTCACTTCTCATCACACAAACACAGAAAACACCAACACCATGATATTACGTTAGTACCAAAAACTTCGATCTTACATTTTAGTCACCCCTAGGATTTCGTGGGTTGGGCTAATGGTTTGGGTTGATGTTTTGATGGTTGACATTTCTTCATGTGCTCATGTTATTCCTTTTTGACATTTAATCAATCAAATGTGTACATAATGACATTGGTTCCCAATTTTGTCATTATGAGGGGGAGAAAATATTATGATTGATTTACTGATTGATAAGGAAACAAGGAGAAAAGTTTGTGTTTGGTTGTTTCAATAGGTTTTAGGTTTTTCAAAGTTTGTGTATAGGGGGAGAAAATTCTTCATGATGTGTCAATAGTCTCTTATGTTCAGATCTTCACTAAATTTTAGTTGTTTGAGATTTTGATTTTAAAAAGGGGGAATCTGAATTGACGTCAAAGATAAGAATGAAACCGAAGATGAAAAGATTTTCACTCAAGATGCTTCAAAAGTTCAAAGATGCTTCAAAATGTTTATAATCATGGATTGAGGGGGAGCATGATTACTTCGTAAGAATTTCATCCAAATCTCATTCAATTGCTTACTCTCCAAAGTGTTCAAGTTGATGTGACAAAGGTCAAAGCTTCAAAAAGGATCAAAGATTTGTTAGAAGATTCAAGTCAAAGAAGTAAAGCTTCATAAGAGTCTTCATCAAACACACTTCATTCAAGATCTTCAAGTCATACAACAACATTTTATCAAGAAACTCCAATGCATACATCAAGGGGGAGAGTTCATATTCATGAAACTTTATTCCAAGAAGATGAAATTCATTCGAGAATTAAAACTGAAGAATCGAAAAGTTGAATTTCACTCAAGAATCGAAGATTGATACATTCAAAACCTAGATTCATACCTGCCGCATTTCAAAAGACAACTCTGATTCATGATTCAACAATTCTGAAGATTCAAGTCAAAGAAGTAAAGCTTCATAAGAGTCTTCATCAAACACACTTCATTCAAGATCTTCAAGTCATACAACAACATTTTATCAAGAAACTCCAATGCATACATCAAGGGGGAGAGTTCATATTCATGAAACTTTATTCCAAGAAGATGAAATTCATTCGAGAATTAAAACTGAAGAATCGAAAAGTTGAATTTCACTCAAGAATCGAAGATTGATACATTCAAAACCTAGATTCATACCTTCGCATTTCAAAAAGAACATTGAGAATCATCACATGATTTAAACTTCAAGAAATTCAAGACCAAGACTGAATCAAGTTCTCCAAAGACAAAAGAGAAAGCTTTGAAGACTTGTTTCAACACACCAATTGTCTTCACCACCGGGCTCATCAAATTAATTCCTACAAGACAATATAACACGTACTTCATTACAATGTATCACTAAGGGGGAGAATGTTAGAAATCCAAAAATAGTGATAAATTGTAATCTAGATTAGAGGAATTTCTTGTTGTTAATTCATAGATAAATGATTACTAAGGTTGAGGGGCTAATTGTGACAATTAGCATAATTGTATAATTAGACTATAAATAGCCCTCTCATACCTTAGAGATAAAAAACTTTCACATAACCTGCATAACTTTAATACAAATTTCACATACAGTTACATACGATTCTCTCTCAAAACACACACAAACACCAAGAACACACACTCACCAAAACCACCATGGATGACTTGAATTCAGTGTTAGAAATCGTGTTATAACAAAGGTTTTGTAATGTATTGTGATGCGTCGAATAAAGGACTAGGGTGCGTTCTAATGCAAAGAGACAAGGTCATTGCATACGCATCTAGGCAACTAAAACCGCATCAGAAGAATTATTCGACACACGATTTGGAGCTAGGAGCCGTGGTGTTTGCCTTGAAGATATGGCGACACTACCTTTATGGCACCAAGTGCACCATATTTACTGACCATAAGAGTTTGCAACACATCTTTGATCAAAAGATGCTGAATATGAGGCAAAGGAGATGGGTGGAGCTACTAAATGATTATGAGTGCGAAATTAAGTACCACCCCGGAAAGGCAAATGTTGTTGCTGATGCACTTAGTAGGAAGGTGAGCACTAGGGTGCCAAGGGAAAGAATTAATCACCTACGAGTGAGAATGTCTCTAAGAGACCGATTCTTTGAAGATCAAGCAAAGGCCTTTGAAGGTAAGAATATTGAGGAAGAGGCCTTAAGCGGAATAGAAACAAGGTTTGATAGGGATGATGAAGGCATATTGTATTTTAAAGAAAGAGCTTGGGTAGCAAAGGTGAATGGATTAAGAGATGTACTCATGAACGAAGCCCATAATTCAAAGTATTCGATCCATCAGGGAGCGGATAAGATGTACCAAGGTCTAAAAAGGGACTTTTGGTGGCCTGAGATGAAAGGTGATGTAGCCCGATATGTGAGCCGATGCATGACTTGCGCAATGGTCAAAGCAGAGCATCAAAAGCCGGTTGGGTTGTTGAAACAACTGGAAATCCCCGAATGGAAATGGGAGCAAATAGCAATGGACCTAGTGACGAAGTTGCCTAGAACCAAGAAAGGCCATAATGCTATATGGGTAGTTGTCGATCGTCTTACGAAATCAGCCCATTTCATTCCAATAAGAGAAGATTGGAATACCGAGCGTCTAGCTCGCCTATATGTTGAGAAGATTGTAATACTACATGGCGTGCCATTGTCCATAATATCCGATAGGGATGGTAGATTTACCTCACATTTTTGGGGTCTTGTGCAAGAGGCAATGGGAACAACATTAGCATTAAGCACGGCATACTACCCTCAAACGGATGGACAAAGTGAGCGTACGATACAAACATTGGAGGACATGTTGAGAGCATGTGCATTAGAATTTGGTGGAAATTGGGATGAGCACTTACCATATGCGGAGTTTACTTACAATAATAGTTACCATTCTAGCATACAATGTGCACCATTTGAAGCCTTGTATGGACGTAAGTGTAGATCACCCATGTGTTGGATCGAAGCGGGTGAAAGAAGTCTAGCTACCGTCGATTATGTCCAAGAGACAACGGACAAGGTGGCCATTATAAAGGAAAATCTCAAAGCCGCGAGAGATCGGCAAAAGAGCTATGCGGATCAAAGAAGGAAGCCTCTAGAATTTGAAGTTGGAGATAAAGTACTATTAAAAGTATCGCCATGGAAAGGAACCGTAAGGTTTGGCAAGAAAGGAAAGTTGAGCCCTCGATACATCGGGCCATTCAAGATTATTGCTAGAATAGGCCCTGTGGCCTACAAGTTGGAGTTACCCCAAGAATTGGGAGACGTCCACGACACATTCCACGCGTCGAATCTGAAGAAGTGTGTGGCGGATGACTCGAAAGTGGTTCCACTCGAGGAACTACGAGTGGAAGATAAGCTCCAATATCGAGAGGAGCTGGTAGAGGTTCTAGACCGCGACGAAAAGCGCCTTAAGATAAGCAAGATCCCTATCGTTAAAGTTAGATGGGATTCGAAGCACGGACCCGAATTCACATGGGAGCGCGAGGACTTTATACGGGAGAAATATCCGCACCTTCTCCCCAAGAAAATTCAAATTCCGAGACGGAATTCTTCTAAGGGGGTAAGGATGTAACAACCCTCCTTTTTAATATTATATATGTGCTAGTTATGTTGCCTATGATCTCGCAAGCCATAGTTATATTAGAAACTAGTAGATAATGCCCCTAAATTAGCAACCTAAAGCTATTATTTGGTCCTAAATTAAATCCAATAAGATGCCATTGAACAAAAACTCTATTGTTGATCCATCAAATTATATAAATAATAATGTAAGTCTCACAAGTTGAGATAACCATCAAAAGTCCTTACAAATGCCCAACAATTTAATCACTAAGTTAATGGAAATAAATATGGACATGAAAATAGAATGTCTATCTCAAAATATATTTATAAATTTATATGTGCATAAAAATGCTTGAAATATTAATAAGTGTATATAAATAACCAAAATGAATATAAGATTTTAACTAATGAGTTAAGTAACAAATTTAAGACACAAATATACATACATATACATATATACATACGGCACACACATACATATATACATCTACACCTAACTAGTTAACTTACTTATGCAAATAAATACATAATACACTTATAAAACAAACACACATTTAAATACCCTTAAACACCTAAATACTAATACAAATTTATATAAAAAAAGAAGAAGAAGAAAACCCCTTCATTTACCCCCATGAGGCCGGCCCCCTTTACCCACACACACACTCAACACAAGTTCAAACTCTTACTTTTTACTTTATGCATGCAACCAATAGATCACACACTCTACACTTTCACTTCACACACACACACTTCTCTTTTCTCTCCAAAAACATTTTCTCTTCTCCCTCTTTTCTTCTTGGTTCGGCTCAAACAAGGCAAAAGGAAGGCAAGATAAATCATAACTAAGCTATAATAATAATAAGGGTTATTAAGGATTAGTAAAGGGTTGATTCAAGATACATTCAAGGGTTGTATAAAGCTTGGAATAAGGTTATTTGGGGCTTAAGGTCACGAAAATCCAGCCATATTTTCAACCCAAAACCGAGTTCAAGAGGGTATAAATCATCATCCATTTACTAGATTAATCTTGTTCTTGTTTATTTTTCAAAGATCTTACTAAAAGCATATAGTTTCTTCTTGTTTTCTTTTGATTATACACTTGATGAGGGCAAAGTTGATAGAATCTTTCTCCTCATGTACATGCATGTCGAAATCTATGAGAAAGATCCAAGGATTCAACAAGTTTAAGACCCAAAAGTGTTGTTATAGATTAAGTAGCTTTTAAAGTGATTTTTCCTTTGAAAGATGGATATGTTCTTGCATATTATGATGAAAATATTTCTGGAATTTTTATTTAAAAAAATGTGTTTTTATATTGTTGGATGAAAGTTTGATAAAGATTTGTATTGAAAAAATGATGAAATGAATGCATGCATGTTAGATTTAAGAAAGTTGGATCTTTTGTTGGATTATGAGATGGATATGGACTTGTTACAAGTGAAAAATATGTTAATCTTGATGTTAATATTCTGGAAAACTTTATGAAATAACAAAGAAATAAAGCTTGGAACAAAACAAGTTAAAATAAGCTAGAAATCATAAACCGAAATCATGTAAAAATGCATTTTTAGCACACACTTGCACCATAATCAAAGGACAAGAAAAACATATTAAACTTACTGGAAATAAGTTGTTTCAAAAGTATAAAACTCAAGTCATTTGGTTCATGACAATGATAAGCTCAAAAATCATCTTTTTGGGTCAAATAATCATTAACCGAAAGCCCTAAATTGCACATATCACACCACCACCACTATCACGATTTGGAACACCAAAATATGATGAACTTTCTGGAAATAATGAAACAAGAATGAAAATCCTTTTTGAAGCACTTTAATTGCTTAAGAAATGAGGCTAAAATCACTATTAATCATATTAAACTTACTGGAAATAAGTTGTTTCAAAAGTATAAAACTCAAGTCATTTGGTTCATGACAATGATAAGCTCAAAAATCATCTTTTTGGATCAAATAATCATTAACCGAAAGCCCTAAATTGCACATATCACACCACCACCACTATCACGATTTGGAACACCAAAATATGATGAACTTTCTGGAAATAATGAAACAAGAATGAAAATCCTTTTTGAAGCACTTTAATTGCTTAAGAAATGAGGCTAAAATCACTATTTCGGTAAACGATTTTTAATTACTGGAAAATAAGATTTCAAAAGTATAAAACTCAAGTCATTTGGTTCATGACAATGATAAGCTCAAAAATCACCTTTTTGGGTCAAATAATCACTAACCGAAAGCCCTAAATTGCACATATCACACCACCACCACTATCACGATTTGGAACACCAAAATATGATGAACTTTCTGGAAATAATGAAACAAGAATGAAAATCCTTTTTGAAGCACTTTAATTGCTTAAGAAATGAGGCTAAAATCACTATTAATACTATTATTAACTTACTGGAAATAAGTTGTTTCAAAAGTATAAAACTCAAGTCATTTGGTTCATGACAATGATAAGCTCAAAAATCATCTTTTTGGATCAAATAATCATTAACCGAAAGCCCTAAATTGCACATATCACACCACCACCACTATCACGATTTGGAACACCAAAATATGATGAACTTTCTGGAAATAATGAAACAAGAATGAAAATCCTTTTTGAAGCACTTTAATTGCTTAAGAAATGAGGCTAAAATCACTAATTAATCACTATTATTAAATTAGTGAAAAATACACAAATAAATATATAAAACATAAAATTATAAGTTAAAAAGCATAAAAATCAGTATATAACTCAATTATAATTATTCATAATTTATAAAGACAATTATGGCATTTAAAAGTATTTTTAAGGAATTATTTAACTAATAAATCAATAAAATAAATAAATAATCAATTAAATAATATTAAATTAAATAAAAACATATAAATCAGAAAATAATCACAAATGTGAATATTATTAAGTGATTTATACCAAATGCTAATATTAAGCAAGGCACATAATGAAAACCATGGTAATCAAAGCCAAGATATCGAAATTCCAACAATACGAAAACTACTTATAGTGGGAAGATGACTTTCTCCACCAATTGCCACCTAATCAAACATTATGGACCATACATATATATATATACATATATAATGCACTTGAACTCCATAATTAAATACCAACCAAAGATGGGCAAGTCTACTAGTATACATCTCATGATCTAGCTCACTAGTTCATGTCACACGAACTTACGTCGTGAATATATATTGGTTTAGGCTTGCTTGAGGCGCCGCAAATCTAAGCGAAGGAATCACTTTTGATCAGCCCATATCATCCCCAAAATCAAGTGAGTCATAGGCCCTTTGCAAACGCTTTTATCTGTTTAACTTACGGGGTGAAAAGCATGATATATCAAAATGACTTTTTTTATGAAAATGTTATAATTGATTAAATGATGATTTATGGGACTTGTTGTATGTTCAATGTGTTGTATGTTTTATGATGAGCTTGAGTACTGTCAAACTGATGTCCCCGGTACACTACTATTAACTCAATAAGAGGCCTGTAGTTAGGGAGTTGCGCAACTAGGATTTGTCCCCTCATTCACTATTATAGGTAACGGTGGGATGTTTGGTCTGCCTTTGTGGCCACCTTCATTGCCAGTCCGACCTCGCGGTGCTCTAACTACTATATATTTATGGTCGTCTCCATGGCACGGCCCTTTGTTATCTTTATGCACGTGATTGACAGCATGTGCTTATCATTATTTTATCATTTGGGGCTATATATATTTGATTATTGGGACATAACCGATCTTAGTAATGGCTCAAGATCTATCTCATCAAATTTTGTCATGGTAGTCTTACCATTGACTTGTATTATGTATGATGTTTATGGTCGGACATTATGAATTGACCATACGGTTTGGGCATGGTGAAACTTTGGAAATTCTTGAAAATAATATGTGACTTGTAAAAGAATATTACGTTATCAACTGATTTCTTGTGGTAATATAAAACCTATGAACTCACTCAACTCTCGTAGTTGACACTTTATCTTCATGCTTTTCAGGTGTAGAGCAGTAAGCTAGTACTTGACCGCCTCTTGGATATTTTGTTTGTCTTTATGCTTGACGGATGTAATGCAAACATTTGGTCTTTTGGTTATGGATTTGGTTATGTAATAATTGTTAAACGTCAACTTGAACTTGTAATCTTTTGGGATTCGAATGTCATTTGAAACTTTATGTTGATGTTTTCTACTTAATCTTTTTGTACCATGTCGTTCTGTGGCATCTCGTGTTTCCGCTCTAGTCAGGGTGTTACAATCATAAGAAACATCACATACCTTACCAAGGAAGGAAGAACATATTTTCAAATCAACATCTTCGACCACCGACTCTCTGCTAATGAGTAATAATTTGTTTTGTTCCAAATAAGTCAATTGATACTCATCTTTTCTCGAGTCGACTCCAATCATAGGTTGTGGAAATGACACTTGCTCTTATGCTTCTATCTTACTCATAACATCTCCTGGTTCCATAAACTTTTCTTTAAATTCACCCATTATCACTTCACCAAAGTCAGATTGTGGAGGAGAGACATGTGGCTCCTCCATTGCATCAGTATTCAGGATTTGAATGGAATCCTGTATCTCTGGATATTTTTGGCTTTCAGGAGGTTGAGTATGAGATTCATTTTCCGAGAGATCATAAGCTTCCGTTGTTTCATTCTCTTCTGAAGTCTCATACTCTTCTTGCCACATTGCATTATTTTTGGGAAGATACACAAATTCATTCGATTAAACAAATTCTTCCAAATAATCAAATACTCTGTCGGTATTCATCCCTACTAATTCCTCGTCTAGAATTTCGTATGATTCGTCATCCAGCCCACGCAAATAAAACGTAACAAGTTCACGAACAAAAATGTTGTTCGTGTTTAACTTATCAACTATGTATCTAATTCTCATCCATGCTTCATACCAAGTCTCGTTGGGTAACTGATTAAAGTACCGAATCTCGTCAGGATGTTCTCCCTCCAACTCATAGTCTTCAATAGCCATAGGTGATGCTAATACTGCAAAACAAACACTAGCACACCCCGTGAAAAGCACAGATGGAAAAGAAAAACTAAATAATAAAATGAACTAGAACTAAATAAAAAAAAATTAACACTAAATTACGCTAACCTAAGAAAGCAAGTAACTTTCTCGTGAATGAATACAAGAAAGGATCGAACTACAAAATTAAACAACTACTAAACAAAAGTCCCCGGCAGCGGCGCCAAAAACTTGATGTGCAAAATCGAGTTTTAAATTTATAAATAAGAAATACCGATTTTACTACCTAATGCACACTCTCGGGCAGTGGACCCGTTCGTGTATAGTATAGATAAATGGTTAGTCAGGATCGATCACATGGACTAAGTAAGCAATTGTTCAAATAAAGTAGTTCAAATAGAAATGGGGGTTTTGTGACCGAATTGTCACTTTGCTCAAATTAAAGTAAAAGAAGAATAATTAAATCCGGTATTACCGGGGCAGGAATCGTCCTAAAACGATAGTAAAAATTGATTTAAAACAATAATTTAAAGGATCATCTACCTCGACTCCATGACACATTTCATTTTGGTTGCATTAGGTTAATACCAATTCAAATATGTTGATTTTAATAACTAAGTTTAGGCAAGGAACTCACTAGTTGTCCATCTAGCTTATTACCCTATCCGAACCCATTAACCAATTAATTCAATCCTAAAGATCCGGCTACCATCTTCTTTATTAAGATCTACCTAACTGACCAATTTGTTTTGTTATTATTAAACAATTCCATCTATCGATTCTACCAAACCATTAACACG
>CM067173.1:18715477-18734076 GCA_034093135.1 Erigeron breviscapus
AGCATTAGAAATCAAAAGGATGAACTGCTGGCCCATCAAAGGGAGATGGCAACAATGGGGACTCTGGACTCTTACAATGCTGGAAGGTTAGGCATTAACATTGAAGTTTATAAAAAGATGAAAGATGACCCCAGAGTTCATCAAATGCCTAAATGCATTAGATGATGTTCATGTACGCTCATTCTACGCTGAAGAAGAACAGGTATATGATTCAATTATTTATGGCGTGAGTGTACCAGAACTCATCAGACAAAGAAAGGATGAACTGGTAAGTCTCCAGAAAAAGATAAGAAAGAATGCTGGTGCTCTGGAGATAGAGTACAGAAAGAGACTTACTGGTTTACCAAAGTTGACTGCCAGACAAATCAAAGCAATCAAAGATTCTGATGTAAGCAATTTCATTCCCCTGGACACTTCTCGAAAAATAAATCGTCAAGAACTCCAATCTGCTGTAGAGCAAAGAAGAGTGTCCAAGGATACTGAAGCTTTGATCCAGCAAGCCAAGCTGAAAGAAAAATACAATGAGATGTTGAATTTCAAGGCTGATGCAAGAAGGATCACTGGTGCTGAAATCAAATTGGCTGAAGATCATGAAGGCATGTCAAAGTTTGAAGTAAAGTTGATCAGGGAGGGTAACTTTACTGACGAAAGGAGAAGTACTTCAGTCCAAGCATTTGGATGGAGTGAACTGATGGAAATCGCTTTAACGTTCAGGGGGGAAGACAAATGTGTCGACTGATGTTAAAGCATTTCATAAAAGGATTGAGAAGGTATGGAAAAGAAAGCAACAAATGGAAGTTGCAATGGGCATAAGAACGTCAGAATCAATACCATCTTCTCCATCACCAAAGAGAAAGGCTACTGAAGATGCTCCAGGAAGGACATCGAAAAGAAGGGCGTGACTCTTATTGTTTACTTATTGTAAATTTTTGTCTTATGAAAATTGTATACTATTTATCAGTTGATGAATGTAACAATAGTTGCAATTTTTTATTTTTATAAGTAAATGATCAGATTTAGTCTAAGTTAGAACTTAATTGATGAAACTGAAAACACTCATGATCTATAAAGTGTTTTCCAGTAACTTAGATATTTTAGACAAATCGAAACTTGTGTTTTTCAAGCTTACAAATTGTATAGATTCAAGCTTGAAAACACTTGCATTATTTCTAAACAAATAGGGGGAATTTGTTAGGTCCAGATTTAGTCCAGATTTACTGGACTCGCTCCAGACTCGACTACTGGAGCCTCACTGAAGATCTGACCAGAAACGTGTTCTACTGGACCTACTCCAGACTTGGAATCTGGAGTCCCTCTGAAGATTTGTCCAGAAATAATTGAAGACCAGTGAGCAAATACTTGTATAGGAAATCTGTAGTATTCTCCAGATGAGCTCACTGGACTTCACCCCAGTCCAGATCAACTTTACTGAAGACATTCTGACTGAAGTCTGAAGAAAGAAGACTGATAAATGGAGGAGTCCACTGGAAAGTCTTACCAGATCTGTACACTGGAGGATTGTCAGTGTTCTAGATCCTACAAGTCTGAACACTGATATCAAGGATTGACTTTTCCCTTTACACACTTTCCTAAGAACAATCCACTTGTTCTTTACCAAAGTATACGTGTGTAAAGGTGGTTGGATAAAAAGATACACTTGCATTTGATGTGACTTTATCCTTATTCCTTATCCAATACATTTAATGTTCTTGTCGGATCATTAAATGTATGCAACCATATTTGTACGGCACAAAATTCACTGGTGAATTTTGTTGCCTATAAATACAAAGTCATTTCCTTGACATAAATACTTTTAAGCATTCATTTTGCATTGAAGTGAATTTGTCCAAATACTCTCGATCATAAACTGGGATACTTCACAACTTTAAGTATCTCGATCCTAAAGAGTTATTTGACAAATATAGATCATTTGTAACTCATAGGTTGTTAGGATACATACTTAATTGTATTATCTTGATTCCGCAACAACCTTGTGTTTTATTTAACATCATAAATAAAATACCCATGAAAAATACATAATGTTCCACTTTATTTGTTTATTGCTTTAACTCTTGTATTACTTTATTTATATACTTGCATTTATATTAAAGTAATACTAGTCCATTCTAGTGCTTATTAGACTTGTTGTATTTTGCACTTTCCTGGTTTAACCATCGAACTTAAGGGACTCACACATTCTATTTTCATGTCCATATTTATTTCCATTAACTTAGTGATTAAATTGTTGGGCATTTGTAAGGACTTTTGATGGTTATCTCAACTTGTGAGACTTACATTATTATTTATATAATTTGATGGATCAACAATAGAGTTTTTGTTCAATGGCATCTTATTGGATTTAATTTAGGACCAAATAATAGCTTTAGGTTGCTAATTTAGGGGCATTATCTACTAGTTTCTAATATAACTATGGTTTGCGAGATCATAGGCAACATAACTAGTACATATATAATATTAAAAAGGAGGGTTGTTACAATGATGATACAAATGTTGCTAAATATATCTTGCAGGATTTTGAGGATGAAGTCATTATTGACTTGGATAAGGAGTTGGTAACTGGTCCAACGAAGAGGATTGAGCTTGAACACACCAAAATGGATGAATTACCGACAGTTCAAGCATGTCTTCAATTGGTGAGCAACAAGAGGAAGCTAGAGGGAGCATCGGCTACTTTCCTTATTGATAAGTGTTCAATTGTCTCTCAAGAGAGTCGTTTTTATACTTCAGGTAACCCAATATTTTTTTAGTATAAAAAACGGCGATGGGTAGAAAACTCGGTTTTAAAAATAGATATGATAGATCATGTGAGTAGAGACTTTGCAAAGGTGGATTTTAAGAAATGGGTAATGATAAAAGTTAATTTCACAAAATTTTCATCTTACTCGTGTAGGCCACCAGACTCTTTATATCTTGGTGAAGTTAACAGTTGGAGTCTGACAAAGGTGAAAGTTAATTGTTTTTCACCATTTAAGGGTAGACCGCCCAACACTCTAAGTGTGGGGGCGTCAGAGACCCCACCATGGTAATTCTTCGGGGTAGGAGTCTAGCTAACGACTCGTTAATAAATTAAGCGCTTCTCGGGAGGCAACCCGTGTATTTATTTATTTTTGTTTTATTTTTGTTTTGTCTTTAATTCTTGTATTTTATAGTTTTCGATTAAGTTTTGCAGGTGTCGAGAGGTTTAGCGCGAGCCGGTAAGTCGAAATGTGGCCTAGGTAAGTTAATAATTTGGGAAAAAGGCTTGCAAGTCCAAATTGTTAGTGACCTGACCATTTGGTCCCCCTTTCTCTTTCTGAGGTCCAAATGCGACGTGACCTTCCTTTGGTCATGTCGTGAACGCCCTGATGGACCCCTTCAAGACTCTCCATGAGCCCTCTGGTCATGCCGTGACCCTTTTGTTCTGAACTGCATTTGGACACCCTGTGCTTGGTTCTGTGATTCTGATGTGCCTAGACCAATAATGGTCATGTGGTGACCCTTCTGTTTGTTTGTTTTTTTAGAAATTTCAGAAAAAAAAAATTTCAAAAAAAAAAAATGTAAAATCCAGAGAAAAAACAGAAGAAAAAAAGGACGGCTTCTTTTGCTATTTCCTTTTCTTTTGTCTAAGTTATTTCTAAACCTAATAAAATACCCGTGTCTTTTATTTTGTTATTTAAATTTAAGTTTTGCATTTTCTTTTTGTTTGTGCTTATGAATAAACTCTTTGAGATTATGGTTGTTTGCTTTGGTTGAATATATTGGTATGTGTTGATACGTTTGTTCATGCTTGATAGCAAGTTGGTTTGTCATATGCATATGCTCGCAGTAAGTTCGGCAATATATTCTTGTTGGCATCATTCAAGCATGGAACACCCGTCATACCCGGCAAGTTTTTCTTGTTCTTGATTTTGTCTTTTGTTTACTTTCCCCTATTTCCCATAGTTTGCCTTAGTTCATTGGACATTGAGGGCATTGTCCAACTCAAGTGTGTGTGTGGGGGGGGGGGGGGGTAAATAGGAAAAAGTCGGGTATTTTTAGAGGAATTTTGAACTTTTGCATGCTTGTCCTTGTAGTTAATTGTTTTTGTCACCTAATTATAGATTTTAATGAGCAATTTGACTACACCTTTAGTACAAAACTTTAATTGGTGGAATGTGCCTTGATTGATTAATTAGGCAATCCCTTCTGGATTAATAATATGACTAGCACGCTTATAGCACCAATACACAAAATTTGTGAGATTCTTGATTCATTTCTAGATATGCTAGGTGTTTACGGGTTTGGAATTATTAGCCTTGTAAATTTGTCCCTCTCGTAGGCTTTTGGATTTATTCAAGAGTAAGGGTTCTATTTAGAGCTCTGAACTATGATGTGCAAGTTTGAGGTTGATTTTCCATTTCCGGATTATTTCATTTGCTATGAGTGTGCCGGTGATTGCGTTGATTCTAGAACTTGTCCTGGTTGATCGTTCCGTGTTATTTATCAGAAGAGGCAAATTTAGGATAAAACCATTTGTTCTTTGTTTGATTCACCCTTGTTTCGTAAAATAATTGTTATGTGCATGTTTTGTTAATGTGCTTAGTAGCTAACTACACTGGTTAGTGAACCACCTGTTAAACCCTTATGTTGCACTCATTTTTAGTGCAAGAAACAATAGAAAACTTGTTGTCATTAGCCTGTTCTTTGTTATTAAATTCACATTTAAATACACCTTTCCTAGCCATACCGATAGTCGAAGTCCTGGTGGGTCATTAGTTGCCTATGCTAGTGGATGGTTTGGGGTTGTCCTTTATGTCGGGTTGGGATATTCTCGGTTACTGGGAATAGATTGATTTCGTCATGTTTGTTTGAATAAAGTCTGGATCGTTCATTTGAGCATATTATTAAATGATTTGTCACTGTTTTAATATTATTTAAGAGAATACCAATTAGTCAGAGTAAAAGTAGCTCACAAAAAAAAAAGATTTGAAAAACAGAGAAAAAACAGAAGAAAAAAAGGACGGCTTCTTTTGCTATTTCCTTTTCTTTTGTCTAAGTTATTTCTAAACCTAATAAAATACCCGTGTCTTTTATTTTGTTATTTAAATTTAAGTTTTGCATTTTCTTTTTGTTTGTGCTTATGAATAAACTCTTTGAGATTATGGTTGTTTGCTTTGGTTGAATATATTGGTATGTGTTGATACGTTTGTTCATGCTTGATAGCAAGTTGGTTTGTCATATGCATATGCTCGCAGTAAGTTCGGCAATATATTCTTGTTGGCATCATTCAAGCATGGAACACCCGTCATACCCGGCAAGTTTTTCTTGTTCTTGATTTTGTCTTTTGTTTACTTTCCCCTATTTCCCATAGTTTGCCTTAGTTCATTGGACATTGAGGGCATTGTCCAACTCAAGTGTGGTGGGGGGGTGGTAAATAGGAAAAAGTCGGGGATTTTTAGAGGAATTTTGAACTTTTGCATGCTTGTCCTTGTAGTTAATTGTTTTTGTCACCTAATTATAGATTTTAATGAGCAATTTGACTACACCTTTAGTACAAAACTTTAATTGGTGGAATGTGCCTTGATTGATTAATTAGGCAATCCCTTCTGGATTAATAATATGACTAGCACGCTTATAGCACCAATACACAAAATTTGTGAGATTCTTGATTCATTTCTAGATATGCTAGGTGTTTACGGGTTTGGAATTATTAGCCTTGTAAATTTGTCCCTCTCGTAGGCTTTTGGATTTATTCAAGAGTAAGGGTTCTATTTAGAGCTCTGAACTATGATGTGCAAGTTTGAGGTTGATTTTCCATTTCCGGATTATTTCATTTGCTATGAGTGTGCCGGTGATTGCGTTGATTCTAGAACTTGTCCTGGTTGATCGTTCCGTGTTATTTATCAGAAGAGGCAAATTTAGGATAAAACCATTTGTTCTTTGTTTGATTCACCCTTGTTTCGTAAAATAATTGTTATGTGCATGTTTTGTTAATGTGCTTAGTAGCTAACTACACTGGTTAGTGAACCACCTGTTAAACCCTTATGTTGCACTCATTTTTAGTGCAAGAAAAAATAGAAAACTTGTTGTCATTAGCCTGTTCTTTGTTATTAAATTCACATTTAAATACACCTTTACCTAGCCACACCGATAGTCGAAGTCCTGGTGGGTCATTAGTTGCCTATGCTAGTGGATGGTTTGGGGTTGTCCTTTATGTCGGGTTGGGATATTCTCGGTTACTGGGAATAGATTGATTTCGTCATGTTTGTTTGAATAAAGTCTGGATCGTTCATTTGAGCATATTATTAAATGATTTGTCACTGTTTTAATATTATTTAAGAGAATACTAATTAGTCAGAGTAAAAGTAGCTCACAAAAAAAAAAGAATTGAAAAACAGAAAAATAGAAAAAATGAAAGAAAAGAGCTTGGGCTGTCAGTTGGTATTTCTCATTTTTGGTCAAATCATTTTTATTAGTTGGTTCGTCAATTATAACCAACAAAAGGATTTTGGAATGCTAAATATATCTGAAGTTGTTATTCTTGGGTTGGCACACTTGTTCAAGCCAACATAGTTAGATTTGGTTGATTGAGTTGTTTAATGTCATACACCACAATGGTGTCGGTTTTTAATCGTCTATTGGGGGTATTGTCTGGACAACTTCTCTGGTTTTGGACCATTGGCAACTAATGACATGGGATTTAATGGATTAGACTATTATGTAAACAATTTGTTAAATGTTGTGTTATTTTCTTTTAACACCTTTTGTTATCCCAAATTTTCATACCCTGTTCAATACCTTGTTTAACCCCAGATGTTCATTACAACCCTTGTAAGACCTCTTCTGATTAACGTTGTGGTGCTTGCGCCATGGCGGTGAAGGAACGATCCTAGTACAAGCCTATGGTAAAAGATTATGCATCACGACTAGGCCTTGAGTGATTATTCAAATATTCAACCCCAATGGTAAGTTAGTTGGAGTAGGATAGAGGATATATCATTGATTCGATTGTTCAGTGCTTAGTCGTGTTATTGAGGCTTGTGTATCAGTCAAGTATTGTCAAACATTCCAGTTTTCATTTAAGATTAAAACTGCCTAACCATCTCTTTTCATTTTAATTTATGGTTGAGCTTCTTTTTTATTACGGAAATGTTGTTTCCATATGAGTACCAAGGTAATTTGTGTTTTTAAGCTTGGAATTGCTTGAGGACAAGCAAAGCTTAAGTGTGGGGGGATTTGATGTGACTTAATTTATACATATTTCCCACATAATTATTTGGATGTTTTATGGTTGTTTAAGGTCGTTTTTTATGAGTTTTCGGTGCTTTATGGTATCTATTAGTGCTTTCAGGTGCTTAATAAGCAGATCTATAAGATGAAATATGACAAAAGTGGGTTGAATAAAGATCATTTATGAAGATATGAAAATTGAAGCTGAAAAGACGATAAATGTGACATATGTTGAGCTCGGCTAGCAGATCATCCATCACAGGATACTCAAAAGAATAATATCATTAGTATTATTATTGTTACTATGGTGTACATGGGCCAAGAAGAATTAATTGGAGATGTGGTGCTCGTGTGTGTGTGATGGCCGAGAAAGACAAAAAGGAGCAATATTATTGGATTTTATGGACTTGTGAAGTGGCCCAAAGAAAAGAAAAGAGGTTAAGCCCAAAAAGAATTGAGCCGAGAGAAATAAAAGTCGAAGAGATAAGTCGGTCGAGTTTTTTGATCATGTGGGCCTCAAGTCAAGAAAACAAATATATAATCTATCATCCATCTATCACAATTAGCAAGAAGGAGAAAAAGCCAACAGGAGGCTTCTGCCTTGATTTCGTGACACAAGCAGCAGCTCTCCATTTAATGTTCTATCATATTGGTGCATATCAATTCTGCTCTCCATGTCTTGATCGAACACAGCAAACAATATTGGTTACTTTTTGAATTATCTTCTCTTTTTATTTTCAATCTTGCTAGAATAATTGACAATTAAATTAATTGATTTTGGTTTAGATTTATGTTAGTTATTACAATGATTTCTTTTCCAACAGTAATTGGTTTTGTTATTATTAGTCTAGTTATGTCTAGCTAAATACTTCATCATCTACTGAGATGAAGTGACACAATGAATTATGGTTGCATACTTTTATGAATTCAAGATTGATAATTAAACGTTTCATCGAGATCTTAATATATTGAATTCTAATTATTTATTCTATTGATTGTTGATGATGTGTGAATGGTTTTAGTGGTAGCTAAGTCCAGGAATTCATTGTTCTAGTTGATTTGGTAGAATCAATAGGTGTTATTCGTGGTAGCGAGTTGATAAACAACAATAGGTAAGAGAATTCAACGTGTTAACGGTTTGGTAGAATCGATAGATGGAATTGTTTAATAATAACAAAACAAATTGGTCAGTTAGGTAGATCTTAATAGAGAAGGTGGTAGCCGGATTTTTAGGATTAAATTAATTGGTTAATGGGTTCGGATAGGGTAATAAGCTAGATGGCCAACTAGTGAGTTTCTTGCCTAAACTTAGTTATTAAAATCAACATATTTGAATTGGTATTAACCTAATGCAACCAAAATGAAATGTGTCATGGAGTCGAGGTAGATGATCCTTTAAATTTTTTGTTTTAAATCAATTTTTACTATCGTTTTAGGACGATCCCTGCCCCGGTAATACCGGATTTAATTATTCTTCTTTTACTTTAATTTGAGCAAAGTGACAATTCGATCACAAAACTCTCATTTCTATTTGAACTACTTTATTTGAACAATTGCTTACTTAGTGTGAGTCCCTGAAATACGATGGTTAACCAGAAAAGTGTAAAATACAACAAGTCTAATAATCACTAGATTGGACTAGTATTACTTAAATATAAATGCAAGTATATAAATAAAGTAATACAAGACTTAAAGCAATAAACAAGTAAAGTGGAACATTATGTATTTTTCAATGGTGTATTTTATTTATGATGTTAAATAAAATACAAGGTTGTGCGGAATCAAGATAATACAAATAAGTATGTATCCTAACAACCTATGAATTACAAATGATCTATATTTGTCAAATAACTCTTTTGGATCGAGATACTTAAAGTTGTGAAGTATCCCAGTTTAAGATCAAGAGTATTTGGACAAATTCACTTTAATGCAAAACGTATGCTTAAAAGTATTTTTCTCAAGGAAATGACTTTGTATTTATAGGCAACAAAATTCACCAGTGAATTTTGTGCCGTACAAATATGGTTGCATGCATTTAATGATCCGACAAGAACATTAAATGCATTGGATAAGGAATAAGGATAAAGTCACATCAAATGACTTTGTATCCTTTTATCCAACCACCTTTACACACGTATACTTTGGTAAAGAACCAGTGGAATGTTCTTTGGAAAGTGTGTAAAGGCAAAAGTCAATTACTCGATATCAGTGTTCAGACTTGTAAGGTCTAGAACACTGACAATCCTCCAGTGTGCAGATCTGGTAAGACTTCCAGTGGACTCCGCCATTTGTCAGTCTTCTTTATTCTGACTTCAGTCTTTGACTTCAGTGAGAATGTCTTCAGTAGAGTTGATCTGGACTGGGGTGAAGTCCAGTGAGCTAATCTGGAGAATACTCCAGATTTCCTATACAAGTATTTGCTCACTGGTCTTCCATTATTTCTGAACAAATCTTCAGAAGGACTCCAGATTTCCTATACAAGTATTTGCTCACTGGTCTTCCATTATTTCTGAACAAATCTTCAGAAGGACTCCAGATTTCCTATACAAGTATTTGCTCACTGGTCTTCCATTATTTCTGAACAAATCTTCAGAAGGACTCCAGATTTCCTATACAAGTATTTGCTCACTGGTCTTCCATTATTTCTGAACAAATCTTCAGAAGGACTCCAGATTTCCTATACAAGTATTTGCTCACTGGTCTTCCATTATTTCTGAACAAATCTTCAGAAGGACTCCAGATTTCCTATACAAGTATTTGCTCACTAAATCTGGACCTAATAAATTCCCCCTATTTGTTTAGAAATAATGCAAGTGTTTTCAAGCTTATATCTATACAATTTTGTATGCTTGAAAAACACAAGTTTTGATTAGTCTAAAAAATCTAAGTTACTGGAAAACACTTTATAGATCATGAGTGTTTTTAGTTTCATCTTTTAAGTTCTAACTTAGACTAAATCTAATCATTTACTTATATGAATCAAAAATTGCAACTATTATTACATACATCAACTGATAAATAGTTTACAATTTTCATAAAACAATAAATTACAACAAGTAAATGATAAGAGTCAGGCCCTTCTTTTTGATGTCTGTCCTGGAGCATCTTCAGTAGCCTTTCTCTTTGGTGATGGAGAAGATGGTATTGATTCTGGCGATTTCATGCCCATAGCAACTTCCATCTGATGCTTTCTTCTCCATACCTTTTCAATTCTTTTTAGAAATGCTTTAACATCAGTCGACTCATATGTCTTCCCCCTGAACGTTAAAGCGATTTCTTTCAGTTCACTCCATCAAAATGCTTGGACTGAAGTACTTTTCCTTTCATCAGTAAAGTTACCCTCCCTGGTCAACTTTACTACAAACTTAGACATACCTTCAAGATTATCAGCCAGTTTGATTTCAGCGCCAGTGATCCTTCTGGCATCAGCCCTGAAGTTTAACATTTCATTGTACTTATCTTTCAGCTTGGCTGTCTGGATCAATGCTTCAGTTTCCTTTGACACTCTCTTTTGTTCTCCAACAGACTGGAGTTGTTCATGATTTATTTTCAGAGAAGTGTCCAGGGGAATGAATTTGCTTACATCAGCATCTTTGATCGGCTTTGATTTGTTTGGCAGTCAGTTTTGGTAAGCTAGTAAGTTTCTTTCTGTACTCTATCTCCAGAGCACCAGCGTTCTTTCTGATCTTTTTCTGAAGGCTTACCAGTTCCTCCTTCCTTTGTCTGATGAGTTCTGATACACTCACGCCATAAATTATAGAATCATAAACCTGTTCCTCTTCGGCGTAGAATGAGCGTACATGAACATCATTCAATGCATTCAAACATTGATGAACTCTGGGGTCATCCTTCATCTTTTTATATATATCAACATTTATGCCTAACCTTCCAACATTGTAAGAGTCCAGAGTCCCCATTGATGCCATCTCCCTTTGATGGGCCAGCAGTTCATCTTTTTGGTTTCTTTTGAAAATTTCAATCATAATGCATTCTTGTTCTAACTTCTTGGAAGTTTCATTATCAGCATCTTCAGCAGTTTGCTCTTCTTCACCAGATACCATTTGTTGTTTTCCCTTAACTGATTTCAGAGTTGTTGGTATATCTGGGAAGGACTCAAACTGGGGCTCACTGGCTTCAGTACCAGTAGCTTCTTTAGTTAGCCCGGCTTCAGTGCCATATGCTCTTTGTGCTAAGTGCTTCAGTGTCACTTGACTTTGGTCACCAGACGACTTTTCCCCCTTGGAATGATCACCAGTTCTTGACTTGAGATCATTCCATAACTCTTCCAGCATATGTCTGTCCAGTGCACCAAATGTTATTCCTGCCACTGGAGTTGTATCAGTCACAACTTTGTTAAGTGCCTGCACTTCCTTTTGAACATTTGCAACTGCTTTAGGCAAGTGTTTTGGCAACTTTTCTTCCAGTAACTTCTCCACCTGGGGTAACACCCCATCTTGAATGGTACGAAGAACAGTTTCAGAAATCTCTTCAGATAATTCTTTCAGCATACTGATTCTGAACTTCTTCTTTCAGACCTTCCAGTTCACCAGTGACTGCAGTCTGAACAGAACTAACCAACCTTGTCTCTAGACCCTGGACTGCCACTTTAAAATTTTCAGTATTGTTGTTTGTGGCCAGTACCAGTTCATCAAGCTTCTCAAACACAAGCTTCTCATTCCCAGCAAACAGGTTCATCTCAGATGCAAGGTTATTTGATAATAAGGATTTGAAGTCTGAAATAACCTGAGATGATTCCTGGAGTGATCTCTCCAGGTCCGCCACCTTACTTAAAAGGACTTGGACCTCGGCAGAAGATGAAGTGGAGAGACCACTGGGAGGTTCAAGATGTGAAGGCAATCTGGTCATAAGAGGTACTTGTGACCAGTCTCTTCAGTTGCAGTTGGTTCAGAAATGGTGACTGGAGTTTCAATTTGTGGAGGTTGAGATGGTGGAATTTGAGTGGTAGCAGGAGTGAAGTATTGAGTATCTGAAGGAATTGAAGGTGGTGGTGGTGGTGGCATTTCTGGTAGACTTTCTTCTTCTTGTACATCTTCACCCAGAAAATTCATGTTTACATCAAAACCTTCAGACATTGGGGAATCTACATCATCCCATTCTGGAGCCATCCCAACTGTCTGATCACCAGACTGTTCACCAGTCTCTACATTAACTTGTTCACCAGCCCCTACATTCAAGTCTATTTGAGCCTCTTGCTCATCAGTCCGAACATCTTGTTCAACTTCCTCAACAACCTGCTCACTAACCTGAGCAACATTTTCAATCTCCTCATCAGTCACCTGCCCAACAACCTCTTGTACGTTCTCTTGTTCAAAAATTGGTGACCCATCCAGATTCATAACATCACCAGGATGGCTTTCAGGATTCACCTGAAGTCCAGCTCTCATCACACGCCTGTTAGTTCTAGGTCGTCTGGAAGGTTCAACAACTTCTGTACCTTGACCTTCAGGAGCAATTTGTCTAATGGGTTGTACAGCTTCTATTATCTGTACATCCTGATCACCAAATGGTCCTTCAACAGCTTGACCTTTATCTGGAGCCATTTCAGCTTCTTCCCTTTGAAAGGAAAGCATGGACTGAGGTTGACCAGATCCCTCATATACTCACTCACAGAAAAGTGAGTAGTATCAAAATCATACTGATCTCCAAGAGCATTTTTAAACATTAGTGAAAGGAAACGAATATAAGGAACAAACGGTTTTCTTCCTTTCACTCTAAGGCGCTCAACCAGGTCATCAAAAAGAATCTGAGCAAAGTCCACTCAAAGCCCAAACCATAAGCAGTAGGCAATCTGGAGATGGGTTTGATTTATCTGGTCTAACCCTCCAGAACTGCCTCCCAGACATTCAACAATATGAGTGAAGAAATATCTCCATGAGTCTGACAACTTGCTCATGTAGATAGTTCCTTTCCTGGATAGCTGACCATGCTCATCCATTATATCCGTGTGCCCCATCAGTCTGCACACTTCCCTTGTATTGATACCAGTAGGAAGTTCAATAGGCAACTCATTCTGTTCAAAATAGTTCAACTGGAGAACAGACCTGAGTAGACTAGCAGTGAAACCAAGGGATCTGGTACCTCCCTTGAGAGTATAATTGATAGATGAAGTTTCATCATCATATTTTGCTGTGTACCAGAATTCACAAAGGTACTCGTGGTACATCCTTCCTGGATTTAGTGTCAACGCACCATATAAAGGACATGAGAGAAAAAATGTGTTTAATCTCCCAATTATAGATTGAGCATCATGAACACTGGAAAGCGAAAGTCTTGCCATCCAGTTATTCATATTGATTCTTATGGCATTTGCCTCAAGAGAGATATGAGGTGCCCTGTCAACATTTTCAGAAGGAGCATATTCAGCGGCAAGGAGATTTTTGAGCGATTTTGATTGTCTAGGTGCCATTTATAAAGAATAGATGAAGATGAAATTGAATATATATATATAGGTTATAATGAAGATTTGATGAAGGAATGAATGGAAATGGAGTAAATAAGAGAGATAAATATGATTGGAAATTGAATGAAGAAGTAAATGAAGGAATTTGAGAGATTTGGGAGTAAATATGTTCAAAGTAAATGCAATTGAAATTGAAAGTGGGTATTTATAGGAGAAAGAATGTGGAACTCAAACGGTTTAAATATAATTTTGATCGAGGTTCTGAGATCCGCATTAATTACATCACATCACACATAAATGTGTGATGGTTTACAGCCCACAAACATTAACAAGTTGCTCTTTTTCACTTCCCAAGGTAAAAATACCATCATTACGTTGAAAAATTTACATGCCACGTAGGATAAAAATATCTTCAAAAAGATTTGCTTACGTGGCACACACAATGACCAAGTATTTAGAAAATATTATGACATATTTCAGTGCATCTGGAGGTTGACTGGACACTCCAGTATTACTGGTGGATTAGTCCAGTGAACATGTACTGATGGTACACTGGAGGGACACTCCAGTAAAGTACCAGTGAAAACCATTTTGAAAGACTGGTAACCTCAAACGTACACGTCAACTAATACAGACAAATGAGAGGGACATATTTACAAGGAGACATTAGTCACCTCAAACACGCACTTCAACCTGTCCAGTTACCAGTAAGAGGGACACATTTACAAAGCACCAGTAATATTTTCTGAAGAGTTTGTCCAGTGAGAAAATAAATTAATAAATTCCCCCTGAACTTAAAACATTTTTAAGAACAAAATATCTTTCAAGTCTTTCCTTGGAATGTTGTTCCAGAAATCTAATAATGCAAATATAGTACACAAAGGCGTTCAATATCTGAGCAGTCACCAGATTTAAGGGTTTAACATTCCCAACTCACCAACAAGATATTCAAAAGTTTTGACATCCAGAGGTTTAGTAAAAATGTCAGCGAGTTGTTTGTCAGTGGGAATAAAATGGAGTTCAATGTTGTTTTTCATAATATGATCACGAATGAAGTGATACCTGAGATCAATGTGCTTCGTTCTGGAGTGCATGACTGGATTGTTTGAGATAGCAATGGCACTGGTATTATCACAAAAGATTGGGGTCTTTGAATATTTAATACCATAATCAAGCAACTGGTTCTTCATCCAGAGTATCTGAGCACAACAACTGGCTGCAGACACGTATTCAGCTTCAGCAGTGGACAATGAAATTGAAGTTTGCTTTTTACTGGTCCAGCTGACCAGTTTGCCACCAAGGAAATGACATCCACCAGTAGTGGATTTCCTGTCTATCTTACAACCTGCATGATCTGAATCTGAATAACCTATTAGATCCATGCCTGAGCCTTTGGGGTACCAAAGACCTAGACTGGGGACACCTTTAAGGTACTTCAGTATGCGCTTTACAACAAACATATGAGATTCCTTTGGATTAGACTGATATCTGGCACATAAACATGTTGAAAACATAATATCTGGTCTACTGGCAGTTAAATACATCAGTGAACCAACCATGCCTCTATAGACAGTGGTGTTCACTGGTTTACCATCTGGATTGGAGTCCAGTATCAGTGGTGCAGAAACTGGAGTTGGTTTAGATGGTGAAGAGTTCATATCATATTTCTTTAAAAGATCTCTAACATATTTCTCCTGATTAATAAAAATGCCATCTTTGTTTTGTTTAATCTGGAGTCCAAGAAAATATGTTAATTCACCCATCAAACTCATCTCATATTCAGTTGACATTATTTTTGAAAATTTCTTGCACATGTTTTCATGAGTAGACCCAAAAATAATATCATTAACATAAATTTGTACCATTAACAGATTACCTTTTTCATGAAGAATAAATAAGGTATTGTCAATTGCACCTCTTTTGAAATCATTTTTCAACAAATGTTTAGTCAGAGTGTCATACCAGGCACGTGGGGCTTGTCTGAGGCCATACAGCGCTTTGTCCAGACGATATACCCAATGTGGATGCTTTTCATCAACGAAACCTGGTGGTTGTCTGACATAAACTTCTTCTTCAAGCTTTCCATTCAAGAAAGCACTCTTTACATCCATTTGGTAGACCTTGAACTGATAATAAGCAGCGAATGCTAAGAATATTCTGATCGCTTCAAGTCTAGCCACTGGAGCAATTGATTCATCAAAGTCGACATCTGACTGGCAGTAGCCTTGTGCTACCAGTCTGGCCTTGTTTCTGATTATGTGGCCATCTTCATCTACTTTGTTCCTGAAGACCCATCTTGTTCCAATTGGTTCTTTCTTTCCAACTGGGATAGGAACTAGATACCAGACCTTGTTCCTTTCAAACTGGTGAAGCTCTTCTTGCATAGCAGTCACCCAGCTTGGATCTTCCATAGCCTCGTCAATCTTCTTTGGTTCCATCAAAGATAGAAAACTAACGTATAAGCATTGATTACTGGAGGCGCTTCTGGTCTGAACTCCTCTACTGGAGTCACGTATGATTTGATCAATAGGATGAGCTTTTGTCCATCTGGAGTACTGACCAGGATTGTTACTGACAACAATATCAGTGCAAGAATTCAGTTATGTCTTCTCTAGAGTTGCTTCTGGAGGAGGATCTTGCCAGACTACTTCAGTATCTTCATCTGAGTCATATAAATCACGATTTGCATCATGAAATTCTTCATTTGAATGCATTTCCTGAAGTAGTGGTTCAGTTTGGAATTCTTCATAAGAAGACATTTCTGGTACATTCTCAACTGACACTAATACTGGGGGAGTGGTACGCACATCTGAACCAATATTAATTTCAGAGGGTAGTTTGAAAATAATAGAGGGATAGAATGGAGTACTACTGGAGAGTTTCTTTTTCTGGACAGGTTCCAGATCAGGATGACTGGAAACTGTGTCTTCTGAATCTTTTTTAATGTCGTTTATAGGATCAGATTCACAAAAGACAATTGGAGTTACTGGGGGAGTGTTAAGGGCTGGCTTCTTGTTGATTGCAGCATTTGATTCATCAATTGTTACATGAATTAACTTATGGACCTTCTCCAGTCTCTTGTTGTAGACTCTGAAGGCCTTGCAAATGGCTGAATAGCCTAAGAAATACCCTTCATCAGCTTTGGCATCAAATTTGCCTAGCTGACTGGAGTCGTTCAGGATGTAAACTGGACATCCAAAAACGTGAAAATAACCAATATTTGGTTTTCTATTTCTTAAGACTTCATAGGCTGTCTTTTTGTGTCTTTTGATGTACACTGATCGATTCTGGGTGTGGCAAGCAGTTGCAATTACTTCCGCCCAGAAACTGGTAGACAGACCAAATTCAGCAAGCATACTCCTGGCAGCTTCTATCAGCGTTCGATTCTTCCTTTCCACAACTCCATTCTGTTCTGGAGAGCAGGCTGATGAGAAATTCTGGGAGATGCCAGTGTCAGTACATAATGACTCCAGAGTTGCATTCTGGAATTCTGTTCCATTGTCACTTCTTAACTGACACACCTTTCGACTGTACTTGAGCTCAATTCGCTTAATAAGACTGATGATTTCAGCAGCAGCTTCACTTTTAGACCTCAGAAAGATCACCCAACAATATCTGGAGAATTCATCTACGATCACCAGGGTGTATCTTTTACCAGCACGAGTCTGAACGTTCACTGGAGCAAAGAGGTCCATATGAAGCATATGAAGAGGTTCAGATATGCTAAAATTCTGTCTGGTCTTGAAACTGGTACGCTTTTTCTTACCCATCTCACATCCTGGACATGGCCTTTCCTTTTTGAAGGAAACTGAAGGTATCCCATCTGCAAGTTGTTTTCTGGACAACTTATTAATATTCTTGAAATTTAAATGGGATAACCTTTTGTGCCATAACCAGTTTGTGTCTTCATCAGCTTGAGTATAGAAACACTGCTCTGAAGGAGAGCTTTCCATATCCATCACGTACACATTCCCTTTTCTGGGAGCAATCAACACTACCTTCCAGTCCTTGTTGAATACGATACCATGAGCAATATTGAATAGAACTTGATAGCCATCATCACACAGTTGACTTACACTGATCAGGTTGTATTTTAAACCATTCACAAATGCAACACGTATGAACTTGACTTGTCCATTGTTCAGAACACTGTATCCCTCAGTATTTCCACAACCATAATTTCCAAAAGTAATGGAGGGTCCATCAGAAATGGTGAACTCCTCCAGTAGGGTCTTACATCCGGTCATCGTCCTGCCAGCAGCACTGTCAAGATACCAGATATATTTCTTTCGATCGCCCTTTTTGATAACAATATCCACCCATCGTCCAGATGTGACATTTTCCTTTACCAGGAGCTCTTCGTCTGCCAGAGCCATGTAATAGCAATCTCTTTCTTCTTCTTCATCAGTAGATTATTCATCAGAAGGAACCCACTTCTCTTCAGTTGTTGCGATCATGCACTTATCATTGTTTTCAATTTGTTGTGCCATGAGAGCAATCTGGGCCTTAAGCTTTTTATATTTCAATTTATAGCTATCATCAGGCTTATTATTTGAAGAGAATGGACCAGTCTTGGATACAAACTGGTTGGACTTGCAATCTTTCATGAAATGACCCTTTCTGCCACACTTAAAGCATGTCAAATTGGTCTTATCAGTTGAAGAACTGGATGCAAATTGTCCAGACGACCTATTTGCTCTTGCTTTGAAACGGTTAAATGTTTTAGCAATCATTGCAATGAGGTCATCATCTTCAGTTTCATCACAACAGGCTGGAGAGATTTGACTGGACTCTCCAGAATCCATGAGTTCAGACACCATCTTCTTCATAGAAAATACATTCTCAGAAGATATCAGTGCTGTACATTGTGGTTCAGTATGACTGACCACATTAGGACTACTGGAGGCATGGTTAAAGGCATCTTGTTCTGCCACCACTCTCTGAGCTTGATTTTCTTCAGTGTACCTGA
>CM067173.1:18735076-18802576 GCA_034093135.1 Erigeron breviscapus
AAGTCCAGTGAGCTAATCTGGAGAATACTCCAGATTTCCTATACAAGTATTTGCTCACTGGTCTTCCATTATTTCTGGACAAATCTTCAGAGGGACTCCAGATTCCAAGTCTGGAGTAGGTCCAGTAGAACACGTTTCTGGACAGATCTTCAGTAAGGATCCAGTAGTCGAGTCTGAAGCGAGTCCAGTGAATCTGGACCTAACACTTAGTCCATGTGATCGATCCTGACTTACCATTTATCTATACTATATACGAACGGGTCCACTGCCCGAGAGTGTGCATTAGGTAGTAAAATCGGTATTTCTTGTTTATAAATTTAAAACTCGATTTTGCACATCAAGGAGTATTATCGAAAATACTAAATTTTGAACTTGTGTCTGAGTTGTAGATTACAAATCCCGCACAAAACTTGAACAATTAGGCTTTCAGGTCGATTCTCGAAAAAGAAACTTTCTGGACCAAACTTTAATGATTAGTCTCGTCAACAAAGGAATGTCCTTCGAGTTGAAAAGTAACTTGAAGTTTTGGAACAGCCTAAGACCTTTGTTCCTGCTGCTAATGCGCTTAATGCGTCATTAGAAGCATGAAATGCCCAATATGATTGTCACATGAAGTTGCATGCTTATGTTCGGTAGTAAGTCTCCCGAACATCAACATGAAAATGGGAAATCCATTAGCTCGTATGTTCTATAGATGAAGAGATATCTAGGTCAATTGGAACGCCTCAACTTCGTTTTACCCCATACTACAATATGCATATCATGGGGAAGACAATAGTTGAATGACATGCTATGCTTATTGAGTATGAAAAGGCTTACCAAATAAGGCTTCTACATCTTAAGTCCTTGTGATTCAAGGTGGAAATATCCAGAAAATCCAAACCGCGAAGGGCAAGGTTAAAAGCATAGGGGTAAGCAAGTAACTGTAACATCCCAAACTTTTAATTAACGGTTGACTTGAGTCGTTAACTCAACACTTCGTGTCCGTTATGTGAGTCCCTGAAATACGATGGTTAACCTAGAAGTGTAAAATACAAAGTCTAATAATCACTAGAATGGACTAGTATTACTTGTAAATAAATGCAAGAATATATAAACAAAGTAATACAAGACTTAAAGCAATAAACAAGTAAAGTGGAACATTATGTATTTTTCAATGGTGTATTTTATTTATGATGTTAAATAAAATACAAGGTTGTGCGGAATCAAGATAATACAAATAAATATGTATCCTAACAACCTATGAATTACAAATGATCTATATTTGTCAAATAACTCTTTTGGATCGAGATACTTAAAGTTGTGAAGTATCCCAGTTTAAGATCGAGAGTATTTAAACAAATTCACTCTAATGCAAAATGTATGCTTAAAAGTATTTTCTCAAAGAAATGACTTTGTATTTATAGGCAACAAAATTCACCAGCGAATTTTGTGCCATACAAATATGGTTGCATGCATTTAATGATCCGACAAGAACATTAAATGCATTGGTTAATGGTACAAGGATAAAGTCATATCGTTATGATTTTATTCTTTTAACCAACCACCTTTACACGCATAAACTTTGGTAAAGAACAAGTAGATTGTTCTTTGGAAAGTGTGTAAAGGCAAAAGTCAATTCCTCTATATCAGTGTTCAGACTTGTAAGGTCTAGAACACTGACAATCCTCCAGTGTACAGATCTGGTAAGACTTCCAGTGGACTCCGCCATTTGTCAGTCTTTTTTATTCTGACTTCAGTCTTTGACTTCAGTGAGAACGTCTTCAGTAGAGTAGATCTGGACTGGGGTGAAGTCCAGTGAGCTAATCTGGAGAATACTCCAGATTTCCTATACAAGTATTTGCTCACTGGTCTTCCATTATTTCTGGACAAATCTTCAGAGGGACTCCAGATTCCAAGTCTGGAGTAGGTCCAGTAGAACACGTTTCTGGACAGATCTTTAGTAAGTCTCCAGTAGTTGAGTCTGGAGTGAGTCCAGTAAATCTGGACCTAACAAATTCACCCTATTTGTTTAGAAATAATGCAAGTGTTTTCAAGCTTAAATCTATACAATTTTGTATGCTTGAAAAACACAAGTTTTGATTTTAGTCTAAAAAATCTAAGTTACTGGAAAACACTTTATAGATCATGAGTGTTTTCAGTTTCATCTTTTAAGTTCTAACTTAGAATAAATCTGATCATTTACTTTTATGAATCAAAAATTGCAACTAATATTACATACATCAACTGATAAATAGTTACAATTTTCTTTAAACAATAAATTACAATAAGTAAATGATAAGAGTCAGGCCCTTCTCTTCGATGTCTGTCCTGGAGCATCTTCAGAAGCCTTTCTCTTTGGTGATGGAGAAGATGGTACTGATTCTGGCAATTTCATGCCCATTGCAACTTCCATCTGTTGCTTTCTTCTCCATACCTTCTCAATTCTCTTCAGAAATGCTTTAACATTGGTCGACACATTTGTCTTCCCCCTGAATGTTAAAGCAATCTCTTTCAGTTCACTCCATCTAAACGCTTGGACTGAAGTACTCTTTCTTTCATCAGTAAAGTTACCTTCCCTGGTCAACTTTACTTCAAACTTGGGCATACCTTCATGATTACCAGCAAGCTTGATTTTTGCACCAGTGATCCGTCTAGCATCAGCCCTGAAATTTAACATTTCATTATACTTGTCTTTCAATTTGGCTGTCTGGATCAATGCTTCAGTTTCCTTTGACACTCTCTTTTGCTCAACAGCAGACTGGAGTTGTTGACGATTAATTTTTAGAGAAGTGTCCAGGGGAATGAATCTGCTTACATCAGCATCTTTAATAGCTTTGATCTGTTTGGCAGTCAGTTTTGGTAAGCCAGTCAGTTTCTTTCTGTACTCTAACTCCAGAGCACTAGCATTCTTCCTTATCTTCCTCTGGAGCATCACCAGTTCCTCCTTCCTCTGCCTGATGAGTTCTGGTACACTAACGCCATAAATTATAGAATCATAAACCTGTTCTTCTTCGGCGTAAAAGGAGCGTACATGAACATCATTCAATGCATTCAGACATTGATGAACTCTAGGGTCTTCCTTCATCTTTTTGTACACATCAATATTTATGCCTAACCTGCCAGCATTGTAAGAGTCCAGAGTCCCCATAGTTGCCATCTCCCTTTGATGGGCCAGCAGTTCATCTTTTTGATTTCTCTTAAAGATCTTTATCATTATGCATTCTTGTTCTAGCTTCTTGGAGGTTTCATCATCAGCAGTAGGATACTCTGATGATTCTTCAGCAGTTTGTTCTTCTTCACCAGATACCAATTGTGCTTTTCCTTTAACAGACTTCAGTGTAGTTGGTATATCTGGGAAAGACTCAAACTGGGGTCACTGGCTTCAGTACCAGCAGCTTCTTCAGACAGCATAGTGGCTTCAGTGCCAAATGCTCTTTGTGCCAAATGCTTCAGTGTCACTTGTTTTTGGTCACCAGACGACTTTTCCCCCTTGGATTGATCACCAGTTCTGGACTTGAGATCATTCCATAATTGTTCTAGCATATGTCTGTCCAGTGCACCAAAGGTTCTTCCTGCCACTGGAGTTGTATCAGTCACAACTTTCTTAAGTGCCTGCACTTCCTTTTTAATAGTTTCAACTTCTTTCGGCAAGTGCTTTGGCAATTTTTCTTCCATCAACCTCTCCAATTGGGGTAACAGCCCATCTTGAAGAGTTCGAAGAACAGTCTCAGAAATTTCTTCAGATAATTCTTTCAGCATACTGATTCTGAACTTCTTTGTACATTCATCACTAATCGTACTTACAACTGCATCCTGATCAAGTGTGGATCTACTCTCCAGAGAACTTATCCTGGTAACCAACTTCTGAACCTCTTCATTCAGACCTGTCAGTGGTTGAACAAGTTCACCTTTCACTGCAGTCTGAACAGAGTTTACCAGCCTTGTCTCCAATCCCTGGACTGCCACTTTGAAATTTTCAGTATTGTTGTTTGTGCAGTTCATCAAGCTTCTCATAAACAAGCTTCCCATTCCCAGCAAACACATTCATCTCAGATGCAAGGTTATTTGATAATAAAGATTTAAAGTCTGAAATAACCTGCGATGAAGTCAGGAGTGATCTCTCCAGGTCCGCCACCTTACTTAAAAGGCCTTGGACCTCGGCAGAAGATGAAGTGGAGAGACAACTGGGAGGTTTAAGATTGGAAGGCAATCTGGTCATAAGAGGTACTTGTGCCCAGTCCTCTTCAGTTGCAGCTTCAGATGTTACAACTGTTGAGTCCAGCGCACAAGGTTCAGTTACGTTGACTGGAGTTTGAAGTGGTGGAGGTTGAGATTGTGAAGTTTGAGTGGTTGCAGGAGTGAAGTATTGAGTATTTCTTGGAATTGAAGGTGGTGGTGGTGGTGGTGGTGGCATGTTTGATTCTGGTGGAGGTGGTTCATTTGATTCTGGTGGTGGTGGTGGTGGCATTTCAGCAGATATAATTGGTTGGGTGACTGAAGCAATAGCAGATGTGTCAATATTTTCTTCTTCATCACCCAGGAAATTCATGTTTACATCAAAACCTTCAGACATTGGGGAATCTACATCATCCCAATTTGGAGCCATCCCAACTGTCTGATCACCAGTCTGTTCACCAGCCTATTCATGAACTTGTTCACCAGCCTCTACATTCAAGTCGATTTGAGCCTCTTGCTCACCAGATACATGTTCATCAGTCTGAACATCTTGTTCGACTTTCTCAACAACCTGCTCAATAATCTGGGCCGCATTTTCTATCTGTTCATCAGTCACCTGCCCAACAACCTCTACATTCTCTTCAGGTTCAAAAATCAGAGACCCATCCAAATTCATTACATCACCAGGATGTCTTTTAGGATTCACCTGAACTCCAGCTCTCATCAGACGCCTGTTTGTTCTAGGTCGTCTGGAAGGTTCAACAATTTCTGGTCCTTGACCTTCAGGAGCAACTTGTCTAATGGGTTGTACAGCTTCTATTATCTGTACATCTTGGTCACCAGAGGGTCCTTCACCAACTTGACCTCTACCTGGAGCCACTTCAGCTTCTTCTCATTGAAAGGAGAGCATGGACTGAGGAATATCTACCTCATTCAATGGAGATCTGAGGTTGGTCAGATCCCTCATATACTCACTCACAGAAAAGTGAGTAGTTTCAAAATCATACTGGTCTCCAAGAGCTCTTTTAAATATGAGTGAAAGATAACGGATATAAGGAACAAAGGCTTTTCTACCTTTCACTCTAAGACGCTCTACCAGATCATCAAAAAGAATCTGAGCAAAATCCACTCTAAGTCCAAACCAGAGGCAGTAGGCAATCTAAGATGGGTTTGATTTATCTGGTCTAACCCTCCAGAACTGCCTCCCAGACATTCAACAATGTGGGTGAAGAAGTATCTCCATGAGTCTGATAGTTTGCTCATGTAGATAGTTCCCTTCCTAGATAGCTGGCCATGCTCATCCATTATATCTGTGTGCCCCATCAGTCTGCACACTTTCTTTGTATTGATACCAGAAGGAAGCTCGATGGGCAACTCGATCTGTTCAAAATAATTCAATTGAAGAACAGACCTGAGTAGACTGGCAGTGAAACCCAAGGATCTGGTACCTTGCTTCAGAGAGTAAGTAATTGATGAAGTTTCATCATCATATTGTGCAGTGTACCAGAATTCACAGAGGTAATCGTGGTACATCCTCCCTGGATTTAGTGTCAACGCACCATATAGTGGGCATGAGAGAAAAAATGTGTTTAATCTCCCAATAACAGATTGGGCATCATGAACACTGGAAAGTGAAAGTCTGGCCATCCAATTGTTCATGTTTATTCTTATAGCTTTTGCCTCTAGAGTGATATGGGGTGCCTTGTCAACATTTTCAGTTGGATCATATTCAACAGCGAGCAGATTTTTAAGAGATTTAGATTGTCTAGGTGCCATTATATGAAGAATAGATGAAGATGAAATTGAGTATTTAGGGTTTAGATGAAGATTTGATGAAGGAATGAATGGAAATGGAGTAAATATGAGAGATGATGATGATTGGAAAATGAATGAAGAAGTAAATGAAGGAATTTGAAAGATTTGGGAGTAAATATGTTCGAAGTAAATGCAAAGGAAATTGAAAGTGGGTATTTATAGGAGAAAGAATGTGGAACTCAAACGGTTTAATTTGAAATTATCAAATAAAATTTTGATCGGGTTCTGAGATCCGCATTAATTACATCACATCACACATAAATGTGTGACGGTTTACAGCCCACAAACAGTATCAAGTTGCTCTTTTTAACTTCCCAAGGTAAAAATACCATCATTACGTTGAAAAATTTACATGCCACGTAGGATTATAAGATAAATATCTTTAAAAAGTTTGCTTACGTGGCACGCACAATGACCAAGTATTAAAAAAAATATTATGACTTATTTCAGTGCATCTGGAGGTTGACTGGACACTCGAGTATCACTGGTGGATTAGTCCAGTGAAGTATGCACTGATGGTACACTAGAGGGACACTCCAGTAAAGTACCAGTGAAAACCATTTTGAAAGACTGGTAACCTCAAACGTGCACGTCAACTAATACAGACAAATGAGAGGGACACATTTACAAGGAGACAAATCACCTCAAACACGCACTTCAATATATCCAATTACCAGTGAGAGAGACACATTTACAAAGCACCAGTAATATTTTCTGAAGAATTTGTCCAGTGAGAAAATAAATTATTAAATTCCCCTTGCACTTAAAACATTTTTAAGAACAAAAATATCTTTCAAGTCTTCCCCTGGAATGTTGATCCAGAAATCTATTTATGCAAAGATAGTACACAAAGGCGTTCAATATCTGAGTAGTCCCAGATTTAAGGGTTTAACATTCTTAACTCACCAATAAGATATTCAAAAGTTTTGACATCCAGAGGTTTAGTAAAAATGTCAGCGAGTTGTTTGTCAGTGGGAATAAAATGGAGTTCAATGTTGTTTTTCATAATATGATCACGAATGAAGTTATACCTGAGATCAATGTGCTTCGTTTGGAGTGCATGACTGGATTGTTAGAGATAGCAATGGCACTGGTATTATCACAAAAGATTGGGGTCTTTGAGTACTTAATACCATAATCAAGCAACTGGTTCTTCATCCAGAGTATCTGAGCACAACAACTGGCTGCAGACACGTATTCAGCTTCAGCAGTGGACAATGAAACTGAAGTTTGCTTCTTACTGGTCCAGCTGACCAGTTTGCCACCAAAGAAATGACATCCACCAGTAGTGGATTTCTTGTCTATCTTACAACCTGCATGATCTGAATCTGAATAACCCATTAGATCCATGCCTGAGCCTTTGGGATACCAAAGACCTAGACTGGGGACACCTTTAAGGTACTTCAGTATGCTCTTTACAGCAAGTATATGAGATTCCTTTGGATTAGACTGATATCTGGCACATAAACATGTTGAAAACATAATATCTGGTCTACTGGCGGTTAAATACATCAGTGAACCAACCATGCCTCTGTAGACAGTGGTGCTCACTGGTATACCATCTGGATCGGAGTCCAGTGTCAGTGGTGCAGAAATTGGAGTTGGTTTAGATGGTGAAGAGTTCATATCATATTTCTTTAAAAGATCTCTAACATATTTTTCCTGATTAATAAAAATGACATCTTTGTTTTGTTTAATCTGGAGTCCAAGAAAATATGTTAATTCACCCATCAAACTCATTTCATATTCAGTTGACACTATTTTCGAAAATTTCTTGCATATGTTTTCATCAGTAGACCCAAAAATAATATCATCAACATAAATTTGTACCATTAACAGATTACCTTTTTCATGAAGAATAAATAAGGTATTGTCAATTGCACCTCGTTTAAAACCATCTGCAAGTTGTTTTCTGGACAACTTATTAATATTCTTGAAATTTAAATGGGATAACCTTTTGTGCCATAACCAGTTTGTGTCTTCATCAGCTAGAGTATAGAAACACTGCTCTGAAGGAGAGCTTTCCATATCCATCACGTACACATTCCCTTTTCTGGGAGCAATCAATACTACCTTCCAGTCCTTGTTGAATACGATACCCTAAGCAATATTGAATAGAACTTGATAGCCATCATCACACAGTTGGCTTACACTGATCAGGTTATATTTCAAACCATTCACAAATGCAACACGTCTGAACTTGACTTGTCCATTGTTCAGAACACTGTATCCCTCAGACTTTCCACAACCATCATTTCCAAAAGTAATGGAGGGTCCATCAGAAATGGTGAACTCCTCCAGCAGGGTCTTATATCCGGTCATCGTCCTGCCAGCAGCACTGTCAAGATACCAGATATATTTCTTTCGATCGCCCTTTTTAATAACAATGTCCACCCATCGTCCAGATGTGACATCCTCCTTCACCAGGTGCTCTTCGTCTGCCAGAGCCATGTAACAGCAATCTCTTTCTTCTTCTTCATCAGCAGATGATTCATCAGAAGGAACCCACTTCTCTTCAGTTGTTGCGATCATGCACTTATTATTGTTTTCAATTTGTTGTGCCATGAGAGAAATCTGGGCCTTAAGCTTTTTATATTTCAACTTATAGCTATCATCAGGCTTATTATTTGAAGAAAATGGACCAGGCTTGGATACAAACTGGCAGGACCTGCAATCTTTCATTAAATGACCCTTTTTGCCACACTTAAAGCATGTCAAATTGTTCTTATCAGTTGAAGAACTGGATGCAAATTGTCCAGATGGCCTATTTGCTCTTGCTTTGAAACGGTTAAACGTTTTAGCAATCATTGCAATAAGGTCATCATCATCAGTTTCATCACAACAGTTTGGAGAGATTTGACTGGACTCTCCAGAATCCATGAGTTCAGACACCATCTTCTTCATAGAAAATACATTCTCAGAAGATATCAGTGTTGTACTTTGTGGTTCAGTATGACTAACCACATTAGGACTACTGGAGGCATGGTTATAAGCATCTTTGTCCTTCTCAACCCCGAGACCTCTCAACTGGTTTATGATACTCATAAATCTGGTGTAAGTACCAGTGAGAGACTCATTAGGCTGAGCAAAAAATGACTCATACCTCTTGTTTAAGGAGACCTTTCTGGTGACAATGGTGTCATCTCCTCCTTCATGCTGGTTTAAAAGTTTATCCCACATAGTTTTAGCACTAGGAAAAAGAACTAGTGTGGGAATTAGGGTTTCTGGAACGGCCCCGAGGATCATGTTCTTGAGAAGGGTGTCTAGATTCACCAATCTCCTCTCCTCTTCAGACCAATGTTCCTCCCTTTTTTCTCTTCCTCTTCTAGATCCAGAAGGATCAAGAAGGGGATTGAGAGGTGATGTAGGGACATAAGGACCTTCATTTAAGATTTTCGTCATGTTCCTCTCAATACCATTGATATGCAATATCATCCTAGCCTTCCACGTACCAAACTCATCACTGTTCTCACTGAATTTAGGAACAGGATTATTTGAATAGTGCACATGCACGTGTGGAGAAGCAGGAGTAGGAGGAGGAGGTGTGGATTAGTGTTATTAACAATAGGTGGTTCATTATTTTGATCATTAACATTAACATTAGGATCGGGACCAAAATTAAAGCTTCCTTGTGTATTTTCTAGGTTGGCCATCAAAGAAACAGATCTAGGCAATGTTTAGCCTTCTGCTCTGATACCAAATGTGAGTCCCTGAAATACGATGGTTAACCTAGAAGTGTAAAATACAACAAGTCTAATAATCACTAGAATGGACTAGTATTACTTGTAAATAAATGCAAGAATATATAAACAAAGTAATACAAGACTTAAAGCAATAAACAAGTAAAGTGGAACATTATGTATTTTTCAATGGTGTATTTTATTTATGATGTTAAATAAAATACAAGGTTGTGCGGAATCAAGATAATACAAATAAGTATGTTTCCTAACAACCTATGAATTACAAATGATCTATATTTGTCAAATAACTCTTTTGGATCGAGATACTTAAAGTTGTGAAGTATCCCAGTTTAAGATCGAGAGTATTTAAACAAATTCACTCTAATGCAAAATGTATGCTTAAAAGTATTTTCTCAAAGAAATGACTTTGT
Organism: Erigeron breviscapus; assembly: GCA_034093135.1. Lineage (NCBI taxonomy): Eukaryota > Viridiplantae > Streptophyta > Magnoliopsida > Asterales > Asteraceae > Erigeron > Erigeron breviscapus. Next base: position 18,745,161 of record CM067173.1, read on the forward strand.
ATTTATAGGCAACAAAATTCACCAGTGAATTTTGTGTCGTACAAATATGGTTGCATGCATTTAATGATCCGACAAGAACATTAAATGCATTGGTTAATGGTACAAGGATAAAGTCATATCGATATGATTTTATTCTTTTAACCAACCACCTTTACACGCATAAACTTTGGTAAAGAACAAGTGGATTGTTCATTGGAAAGTGTGTAAAGGCAAAAGTCAATTCCTCGATATCAGTGCTCAGACTTGTAAGGTCTAGAACACTGACAATCCTCCAGTGTACAGATCTGGTAAGACTTCCAGTGGACTCCGCCATTTGTCAGTCTTCTTTATTCTGACTTCAGTGAGAACGTCTTCAGTAGAGTAGATCTGGACTGGGGTGAAGTCCAGTGAGCTAATTTGGAGAATACTCCAGATTTCCTATACAAGTATTTGCTCACTGGTCTTCCATTATTTCTGGACAAATCTTCAGAGGGACTCCAGATTCCAATTCTGGAGTAGGTCCAGTAGAACACGTTTCTGGACAGATCTTCAGTAAGTCTCCAGTAGTCGAGTCTGGAGCGAGTCCAGTAAATCTGGAACTAACACGTTAAGTCTCTAGGAGATTTAATGACTATATGTGTTTAATGTGTCATAGTGTGAGGCTTTAATGCCTTAATGATTTAGATGTTAATGTGTTTAAGACACTTAAGATGTGTTTAATGTGTTGTAAGTATTCTCAATAGGTGATTTAAGCCTAATATGAGTCAAAAGGAAGTCTAGGGACTAGTTTTGACGTAGGTGGAAACTTAAAAACGGGATTAGGGGTTGTATAGGTCCTAATTACCATCACAAATCAGTTTCATCTTCATTTTTATCAAACCCTAGTCGCCCCATTTCTCTCTTGAGCAATCCTAGTGCGTTTCTTGCGATTTCGGGTGGATTTATGATCAATCGATGCACGTATTCGATCCGTTAATCCTCCTCCAAGGTATAGATGGTAATCCTTGCTTATTATCACTCATTTTCATCCTTATAATTCGTTCATACCTAGACCTATTGAGTAACGGTTGATTGCAATCGTTTTTGTGGTGAGATTTGACGATTTCGGGTCAATCGGTGATTGTTATTGCAATCATTTAGTATCTAGATATTTCCTACAGGTATTAAATCATTGTTAATGTCATTTTAATGTTCAAATATGACCATTATAGGGTTCACACCTGGTCTAGAGGTTTGATTTGGATTCGATTGCGTTTGTGAGTCGATTTAGGTCATTTCGGGTGTCAAATCGATTGTATAATGTGTCTAATGAATCCATAAATCAATTGTCGATTTCATAATGTCAAATGATTCATATTTTGGTATATATGAACTGTAGAGGTTGTGGTTATCAGCCATGGATGTTTGGTGGTCGAAATTGCTTTCAAAACGAATTGGATTTCCAGGCCTGAAACTGTTGTCATGTTGAAAAGTTCATATCTTTCTTATATGAACTATTTGGGAGATTAATCTTATATTTTTCAAAAGGTCTATGTGTCCTCTTGAATCGATATGAATAAAGCTTCTGGTGATTTTGCCCATAGATATGCGAAAAGTGTCGATTTTCAAAGGTGGTCGAATTTCGGATGATTTCTGCAGGCCTATCTTGTAAACGTCATAAATCATTCATTAGAGAACTTCAAGAGACAAACTTTATATTTCTGGAAAGGTCTTTGAATTCCCTACATTTCTTAAGAACTAAGTTTTGACTCATTTGGTCGTCTTGACGTTGAAAAGTCGCCTGCAAGTGAAGGGCGCGAGTCAGTCTTTCGACCAGCTTCCCATATGCAGCGCATATAACTTATGTGCAGCGCATATCGGTGCCTGGGAGGGTTCTGGGTGATTTTTGAAGAAAATATGCGACGCATATTCAAAGCATGCGCCGCATAAAGTGTCTGTGAGTCCGTTTGAGGTCCGAAGCAAGCGTTTAAGGGTCCTATAAGTGTACCTAAGTTAATGGATGGTTTTATAACCTTATTAGGATGGGTTTATACAAGTTTAATGACTATGAACTCGATATAAGTAGTCGGGATCACAAACAAGATACCTTAACGTTGCTTATTGATAGTTGTGCTCGTCACGAGATAAGATACACTACTTTGACACGCTGAGTGTTCAACAAAAATATGGTTTTCATATAATAACTTCCTAAATGATATCTTGATTGCTTATGGGTATTCGGGGTTACATGGGAGTTGATATGGGCTATGTAAATGACTATTGAGGCCTGAAATGCAGTCCCTATGATATGAAATATAATGATATGCTATGAAGTGTTATGCAATGACATGAGATGTAATGATATGCTATGAAATGCTATGTAATGTCTTGAGATGAATGGAAATGTGATTATATGTTGATGATATGTAAAATGTGCATGAATGTATCGCTAGCTCATCTAGTTCACTAGACTTATTAAGTTGCCATGACACGTGCACGTTTAAGGGCCCAAATGTTAAGATGTATATGTGATAATGTTTAGGTAATGTGAACACCTAAACTATATGAGATGTGAAATCGAGCTCGTAATTTTAGATGAAAGTGTTAAGCTTAACCCATACTTGCCCTTGCCCGGCGGGTGCGTAGATGTGAATGCTTGGGTGGCTCCTTGCAACATGGTCAAAGATGTGAAGAGTAATACGGGAGATCTGACCCGCCCCATTTGTCTTGAACATACGGATTACTCCGGGATTGGTTTGTCATTCCTTAACGACATTGATGTACAGCTGTAAGGTTTGTCCATCTAGTCGGGTGTGACTTATGTCACCCTTACAAAGATGTATATGTTATATGAGATGCGTGACTTATGTCACAACTAAAAAGATGTCAGATGTTATATGTGAAGATGCAAAAGATGACTAGGTACATTTAGGATGACCCATCCTATATGAAGATTTTTGATGTGATGATATGATATGTGAGATGTAATGTATGATGTGATTTGTGCCTTAACGATTTCAAACGACTCTTCTATAATGTTTTAATGGACAAATGTTTTATTAATGATGTGTTATCTTACTTAGCTAATTCGTTAGCTAACACTTGTTCTTTTTAAATGTGGTGTGCCCTCAGGTCCAACATTAGTGAGTAGATAGATGTGAGAAGTGCGAGGCATGGGTAGAATGCAATGAGGATGGCTATAGTTTACCCATAGTGGCTGCTCGCATTAGACTTTTGATTTATGTTTAGACATTAATTACTCGTATTTTCTATGTTGTCGGTTGTTTAATGTTGGGCAACCGATGGGTTTCCATTTGAACTTGTTTTGATGACACTGCTAGTAACACCAATTAATAAATGAACTAAACAGATTCTTTTGGTTTGGTCTTTTAAAGTTTACTTCCGCTTTTTTTGACGCCGTTAGGCAAAAATTTTTGGAAATCCAAATTTTTAAACGACGGGTGTTACAAGTTGGTATCAGAGAAATGGTTTAAGTGAACCAATGACTATAAGACCATAGGATTTGGACTTAAACCGTAAGATCAGACATGCCAGGCTTAAGTAGTTGAGCTTTAGCCTTAAGATGAGATGTTTTTAGGACGGGTTGGGATGAGTGAGAGTGTAGGATTAAGGCTATATGATGATTGATTGATGATATGTTAATATGTTTTTAGCCTTTATTCTTCCGTTTCGCGCTTCTCCATCACCAAATTATTCTATTTCTACGATAGACGGTCCCCGAGGTGATGTGCTATTTCCCTAACTGAATTTGTTAAATGTGCACTGTAATTTATGTGTAAAGTGGTTGAAATGAAAGGAAATTTGTTAGATTAGGTGAAATGGTGTCCCGTCAATGGTGTCCAACCCACGAGGTTAGTGACAAGGACCGCAACGGAAATGAGATGTTGTATGGATGATAAGGATTGTGTGAATGGAATTGGTGAAAGAATGTGATACACAAATGTGGTAATTAACATGCATGTGAAGTGATATAATTACAACTATGGTCCGGAACATAATTGCAAGCATATCACGACGCGAGCATGTTGGTATGACCATACTTGTGTTGACCGGAGTAGAAAGTAACGAAGTTGGTAAGATTTCTATGAAGTGATGTATTATTTTGTTGAGCCCACGGGCTTAAAAGACATGGACTTGAAGTTTGACGAGTAGAGTTGATGTTGGATACTTGAAGGGTTATAAGTAGGTGACACATAGAAGGGTTACCGGGCACACGTATGAAAGGATACAATTACAATTCTTGTCGCGAACGTAATTGTAAATGTATCACGATATGTGTGTGTTTGTGAGACTGTGTCTGTGTTGATCCGAATGAAGTGAAGATGGGAATGATGGAATCACTGGATGGTAGCATATTTAATCACTTGAAGAGTAGTCATGTATCTATGGATTAAAGAATGATGAGGCTGAAGCAAGTAAAGGAGTTAACACAAGGGTTGATTGAACCTTTAACCATGAAACTCTTCCATTCTATGAACACTATGTTATGATGTGAGGCTACATTCGAGCTGCGATGTGTTAAAGTTGTGCTTGGGATTGAGGTTTAAAGTTTGAGAAAGAAATTGTTTAAAGGATTAAAGCATGGGAGTACTTGGTTGAACTGGACGATATGCGGCGCATGAACCTTCCATGCGGCGCATATCTGCCAAGTTTTGAAATTGGGTCTTCTGAAGGGAGCCCGATATGCGGCGAATGGACCTTCCATGCGGCGCATATTTGGTGTTGCACAAACGCTTGGTGTTTTCTGTGACAAAATAGGTGAAATATGCGGAGCATGTTTCTTTCATGCGACGCATATGTGCCCAGTTTTGAAATATGCGACGCATGCACCATCCATGCGGCGCATATTTTGGCCTGTTTTGGATTTACGACTCGTTTAGTTTTGATTTCGCTACGGGACGATATGTGACGATTGGGACATGTATCTACAGGGAGAGATCCTTCCTTATATTGCATGATTGTAAAGGTGATGTTGATATCTTATCTTATATTTGTACAAAATTTTATGTATGACTGTTTCTCAAGATAAAAGAGTTTTCCCTTAAGAAAAGTTAAGAGGTAAGATGATGGAGTTATTTATGGTTTCTTAAAGCACTGTTAAAACTATTATAATTCGTGTTCTAGTGCGGAAGTAAGGTAATCAACAATGGTGGAAAGTGTGTGTGTTAGTGTGTGTTCTTGAGAGAGAAAGATGTGTGTGTGGGAAGCAGGAATGATTGATTATTATAAGTGTGTAAAAAGCTTACAAAATTGAAGGCTTGAGGGGTATTTATACTCTAAGTATATTTCAAAAACTCCCCCTCAACCTTACATTATATACATAAAATACAATGTTTAGAAATACAACTAAGCACTATTTTATATTTCTAACATTCTCCCCCTTAGTGCTTGGTTGTTCATCATCACTTTCTATGTTGTCTCCTCCTCTTGTTTGCACGTCTTTGCTTGTTCTTTCTTTTCTTATATCGTCGTGCAGCATTTGAGGTTGATGGCTTGTCAATCTTTGAACTCCAGAAGGCTTTCTTCTTATAACTGTTCCATGAATCATTCCAAAACTTCTTAGGGATGAAGTGCCAGTTATCACCTATAGGACGTTCATCTGGCAATTTGATATTATCTTGAAAGTTTACAGGAGGAATGTTATGAGGACCACGTTCATGACTAGGATTCCAAAGAACCCATGAACCTGTCTTGGTGTGAATGATTCCTTCTTGAGGCTTGGGAGTTCTTGTGACAATGAGATCTCTAATCCTTTGACGCATATCAAGAGTATCTTTGATACATCTTATATGATCTTCTCTTTGAGACTTGATTTGTTCATCTTCTTCATTGTCAGAATCTTCATCTATTGCATTCAGAATTGATTGACAATATTTCAAGGTACCATCTGAATATTTGGGAAAATCAGAGGCACGAATGAAGATCTTTTTCTTCAGTCGATTAATGAAGACAAATCCATCCAAATTTTCAATTGGATCTCCAATCATATATGAATCTAGCTCATAACCTCTGGCTCTTTGGTTTGTTTTTGTAAGGTTAATCCTGCTAGTTCTTCTTTCTAATCCAATCTGAAAGTCATTGAACTCATAAAATCTGATCAATGCTTGAATATGACTTTTCAATGCTTCGTAGGCTAGAAGTTTATCTGGAGTCTTGATGATCAGATAGGCATATTGATTGTAGAGAAATAAGATGTCTGAGATTGTCATATGTTGAAAAGATTCTTCTTGAACAACATAGATATTGCCATCTGCTCGACGAACTCTAAATCGAACAAGTCTAAGATTGTGGTTTTTGAGAGGAGTAAACAACTGAAGGACTTTAGTGATTGGAATTTGAAATTGTTGATACCACCATTCAGCTCTTACAGAACTTTCAGCATTCATTAGCTCCATATATGCATCTCTTTGACCTTGATGTCTGAATAGAAAGAATGCTCTTAATCGGTTCAAGGTCATGTTGAGTCTTTCACTTGGTGAGCAATAGATTTGAAAGGCTCTTTCTTCAAGATATCTTGCTCTGTACACAATTTCTTCAGGTCTTGTGCTCAAATCCAAGATTTGTTCATAATTCTCAGCAAAATAGCCCTCATTGATCTGCCATATCTTATTTCTTGAGATCCTTGGATGTCTAATTCCTTGTCCAAGTTCATTGGGAGTCTCAAGATTTTCTGTGTTTCTGAGATGATAAACTATCTCTTCAAAGATATCTTCTCCATATTCTTCTTGAACTACACTTGCTGGAGCATCATCAGGTTTATCAGAATCAGACTCATCATCATTACCATTTCCTGGTTGAAATGGATCAGGATCACTTGACTCGTCAGAACTTGATGTGGAAGAATAATAATGGGAAATATTTCTGATGAGTGGAGGTAAATCATCCGAATCTTCATGAATTTGAGTTCCTCCTTGAGTTTTAGTAACAACTTCTTGAACAGTTTCTTGACCATCTTGAGCTTGTGTCTCATGACCCTCTCTAATATCTCTCATATTCTCCCCCTCGGGTTGATCATTAGGTTCTTGATCATCCCGACGCCTTGAGATATATTTGAGTCTGTTGTTCCTATTGTGTACTTTGAAAAGACAAATATGCAAGAAGTGATTGAAAAATAGATCTTTTATGCGAAGAAAGATGGGGTTCTTCTGATCTCAACCGATTCATGAGAGCAACAATTAGAGTATCGGTAGATAACCCACTGGTGGCAATTCTGTTTGGTGAGCAATCGCTTAAGTATTCGGATGAATCAGATGATTCAGAAGAAGAGCTGGAAGAATGATGTGGTGAATTTGGATCAGGAAATGATTGTGATAGTGGTGTTGGTGGTATGGTTGTTGTTGTTGTTGTTGTTGTTGTTGTATATGTGGGGGTGTTGGTGTTGGAGTTTCTTCTGGAGAACGAATGTGTAAAGCACCTCCAGTAAGCAATCTGGGTGATTGAGATGTTGTTTGAGATGCAGGAAGTTTACCAGTGATAGTGTTTCTCGAGATAAGTAGCTCACTTCTTTGTCCTTCTTCAATACCTTCAACAAAATGAGTAATTAATCTTTGAGCCTCGGGTGGTAATGGAATATCAGAAATTGGCACATCAGTAGTCTCAAGTGATTCTACTAAGTGACCCGAAGACATCATGACTGTCTCAGGATTTCCTGTTGGTTCAAAAGTATGAGCAACAGTTGATGATTCGGCTTTGCAACCAGAATCTTTTTGAAAATGGATATAAATAACACCGGAGTCACTTAGATGAACCGTTAAGCCCATAGCACGAAGAGCTGATGCAACAGTTCGAGCTCGTAAGAATTCAGACTGTCGCACAACTAGGGCACCTTCGTTCAAAGCTGGCATGATGTTAGCAATGGAAGGATTTCCAAACAATCTTCGAGAGGGCACAAGAGCCGATCTCTCTATGTTTGTTCCGGCAACATCACTTAGATGTGCAGATGGTACCACAAGTGGTGTCCTAAGTGTACTAGACACACGTGCAGAAACGAAAGTCAAGAGAGGGGCAGGTGTCTCTTTTGCTTCAACATTCACAGACTCTGAAGGAGAATGGAATGGAGTACGTGGTTTTTGCCCGTGCAAAAATGAGACGTCAGTCTGTAGAGAGACTTCCAAATGGCTTATGGAGGTTTGTTCATGCGAGAGTTGGGAGCTCTCGTCTTCTACCCTACGGCGAACCCGGCGTAGATATTGGTTTGAGACTAATTGGAGGCCAACGTTTTCTTTTTGCCTTTCACTTATCCCGGACCTCTCAACCTCTCTGGTATTTTCAACCCCTCCCTCATTCCTTCCTTGTTCCTCCGGGATGTCTATGACATCATCAGCAAACTGATTTGCATCATCATCAGATGCATCATAATCAGAAGTAATCGTATCTTCTGTTTCGGGTTCTTGAAATCGGTCATACTCAAAGCGAGATCTTTTAAAAGTTTTCCTAATGTTTACTGGAATTGATTTCTTTCTGCTCTGAGTATAAGTTGGTGGAGGAGATCGAACAAAGGATGATGAAGGTATGGTTGAGATAGATTGAGGTATGATTGGTTGTTCAGGTGTTGTAATTTCCGGAAGTGGTGAAGATTGATTAATTGGTGTTTGAGGTAATTTGGGTGAAGATGGAGATGATGGTTTTTGAGGTGATGGTGTTCTGGGTGATCGGATTAAATTGATTGTTTTAGGGAGTGGTGATCGGATTGGTCTTTGAGACCCAGAAACAGATATTGTTTCCTCAGAAGATCTTGGAGAAGAAGTTTCAGCTGTAGCTTTACTTTTGAGTTTCTTTTATGAACTCTTCTTCTTCTTCTTTTGATGCACTTGTTTACTCAATCGTAACACAAACATTTCTCCTTTTTGTTTCTTTCTTTTTGGCTTACTGGAACTGGATTCACCCTCACGCTCTTTTCTTTTACTACTTGACCCCTCACCAGGTGTCCTATGTACAGCTTGGGTAGGAACCGGGAGGCATTCCGGTCCCAGTGCTGTTCTAATCCAGTCCAGATAAGCAATCTTATCATCATCAGAATCTGAAACCATATCTAATAGAAATGATGGAATCAGGAAAGTATAGTTAGCAGTTCCTGAATCTCTAACATACTTATAAAAGTGTATGGTCACTTGGCTGCTGGCTGGAAGCCTTGGAATGCTTCTTTCCTGTCTGACTGCACTGTAGACAATTGCTGTGAGAAATCTTATGAATGGAATATACTTCTTGGGAGCAGAGACTTTGCCATTTACTAATACTATCAATTGATCCCACAGAAGTTGAGCAATGTCATAGTGTTTGTTGAAGACAACACCATAGAAAATGTGCAGCATTGGCTGTGTCAGATTGTCCATCCCTCTTGTGTATGGAGTTAAGCAGTTGCTTAGGATGGAATACACATAATACCACATCTTTGGTAGATTCTTTAATTTGAAATCTCTTGTTTTGGTTAAAGGACCTTCATATCCAATAGAAATCAAGGCAGCAAACATCTCCTCATTGGACTCAAACATATCATAATCAACATGTCCATTGAAGTTTGCTTCAGAAAGTCTTAAAATTCTTCGGAAATCATCAAGATTGAATTCAAACTCATATCTTCTATCTCCAGAATTCAATTGATATTGGAAATAACCTTGGCGACGAAGATCAGGTGATTTGGATTTAGCTTTGGCTCTTGGATTTGTTGGATCTTGAGGTTGAACAAAGATAATGGATCTCCACATATCAAAAAGATAGACTTCAGCAAAGTCTTGTTTAACGGTAAGTACATATGTGAGAGGGTGATTATGAAGAATTCTTGGAACAATTTGAAAGCCGGGAGCCATGAAAGGATCAAACAATGCTCTGTTATTTCTCATGTTCCTTGTGTTTCCGGCAATAAGAATTTCTTCAATTGATTCATTTAGAGCAACCTCTTCATCATGTTCAATAACTTCTTGATGATCCATTTTTATTTTTCTGATTTAAGACATAAAAGAGTTTAACGCACACATAAAACAAAGTTTGAACAGTAAATAAGAAGATTCAAAACAAGTGAAAAAAAAAAAAAAAAAAAAAAAAAAAAAAAAAAAAAAAAAAAAAAAAAAAAAAAAAAAAAAAAAAAAAAAAAAAAAAAAAAAAAAAAAAAAAAAAAAAAAAAAAAAAAAAAAAAAAAAAAAAAAAAAAAAAAAAAAAAAAAAAAAAAAAAAAAAAAAAAAAAAAAAAAAAAAAAAAAAAAAAAAAAAAAAAAAAAAAAAAAAAAAAAAAAAAAAAAAAAAAAAAAAAAAAAAAAAAAAAAAAAAAAAAAAAAAAAAAAAAAAAAAAAAAAAAAAAAAAAAAAAAAAAAAAAAAAAAAAAAAAAAAAAAAAAAAAAAAAAAAAAAAAAAAAAAAAAAAAAAAAAAAAAAAAAAAAAAAAAAAAAAAAAAAAAAAAAAAAAAAAAAAAAAAAAAAAAAAAAAAAAAAAAAAAAAAAAAAAAAAAAAAAAAAAAAAAAAAAAAAAAAAAAAAAAAAAAAAAAAAAAAAAAAAAAAAAAAAAAAAAAAAAAAAAAAAAAAAAAAAAAAAAAAAAAAAAAAAAAAAAAAAAAAAAAAAAAAAAAAAAAAAAAAAAAAAAAAAAAAAAAAAAAAAAAAAAAAAAAAAAAAAAAAAAAAAAAAAAAAAAAAAAAAAAAAAAAAAAAAAAAAAAAAAAAAAAAAAAAAAAAAAAAAAAAAAAAAAAAAAAAAAAAAAAAAAAAAAAAAAAAAAAAAAAAAAAAAAAAAAAAAAAAAAAAAAAAAAAAAAAAAAAAAAAAAAAAAAAAAAAAAAAAAAAAAAAAAAAAAAAAAAAAAAAAAAAAAAAAAAAAAAAAAAAAAAAAAAAAAAAAAAAAAAAAAAAAAAAAAAAAAAAAAAAAAAAAAAAAAAAAAAAAAAAAAAAAAAAAAAAAAAAAAAAAAAAAAAAAAAAAAAAAAAAAAAAAAAAAAAAAAAAAAAAAAAAAAAAAAAAAAAAAAAAAAAAAAAAAAAAAAAAAAAAAAAAAAAAAAAAAAAAAAAAAAAAAAAAAAAAAAAAAAAAAAAAAAAAAAAAAAAAAAAAAAAAAAAAAAAAAAAAAAAAAAAAAAAAAAAAAAAAAAAAAAAAAAAAAAAAAAAAAACTTTAAAAGTAAAAAAAAAAAAAAAAAAAAAAAAAAAAAAAAAAAAAAAAAAAAAAAAAAAAAAAAATTAAAAATTTTTTTCTAAGTATAGACAGCTAGGAAGATCTTGATGAAATCGTCCTGAGGTTGAACTCAGTTTGGAAAACAAAACGATCATAAGAAAGATCATCTCAACATTTGTTTTGTTGAAAAAGTTTAAGGACAATTTGAACCGTGGGACGATCTTGAAAAGATCGTCTCAACATTTGTTATGTTGAGAAAGGTTTAAGAAAAGAAAAAATGGGACGATCTTGTATAAGATCGTCTTAAAGTTTTATTACTTGAAAGAAAAATATTGAAGTGAAGGAAAATGGGACGATCTTGTATAAGATCGTCTTAAAGTTTTATTACTTGAAAGAAAAATATTGAAGTGAAGGAAAATGGGACGATCTTGTATAAGATCGTCTTAAAGTTTTATTACTTGAAAGAAAAATATTGAAGTGAAGGAAAATGGGACGATCTTGTATAAGATCGTTTTAAAAACAATTCTAACACTTTGAAATATAAAGTGAAATCATCTCAATGATTTCCCCTTAAATTTAAAAGTATTAGTTTTGAGCAAACCGATCTCTTACGAGTTCAGTTACCCATTCATTTGTTTTTCAAATCAATTCATCAACCACACAGCGTACAGACCCTATAACGATCCTGACAAGATCGTCCTGGTCTTGGTCTCAAGGGTTACATGGCAAACAAATAGATGGAACTAAGACGGTCTTTGGCAAGATCGTCTTATTTCCAAGTCGTTCTGGAACCAAGACGGTCTTGGGCAAGATCGTCTTTGAAACAAAATGACTTGAAATTACGAAGACTTTGCCAAAGTCGTTTTATTTCCAAGTCGTTCTGGAACCAAGACGGTCTTGGGCAAGATCGTCTTTGAAACAAAATGACTTGAAATTACGAAGACTTTGCCAAAGTCGTTTTATTTCCAACCAGGTTTCACATAACACAACATGATTCATTTTTACATCTAAGCATAACTAAATATTTATATGAATCACTGTAAGTAAACTTTTACTACTCCAATCACTTAAATCAAGAAAAATAACCTAGAACAATACAGAATCATTACCAGTAGCTCAAAATTCAAGAAATAAAAAAATAAGTTCTTCATTTAAGTTCGGATTCTTACTTGAATAAGTGATCAGAAGACAATGTTGTTATGGAATAAAATGCTCAGTATGAAATCACCAACAAAACCCTTATCTTGTTTCAATGATCAGCCAAAAGTTGTATTTGAAGTGATTTGAGAGTTTTTTATGGGAAACTGGGATATGATAAAGAAATGGAAAAAAGAAAGAAAGAGAAAAAAAATTAGTTTCCCTCCTCCTTAAGGAAGAGGAAATCAAATTGGTTGGGTCGGGTGGGTATTGACCCGATTTTGAAAGTCATGGGCTTTTGAAATTGGGCTTTTAACAAAATAAGCTTATGTTTTGTTTTATCACACCAACAAATAATAAAAAAAACTTTTATATAAACAAAACAATTTATAATGAGTTAAATTTTTTTTTATTTTTATGAATTTTTCAAATTTTATATTTGGTTTTTCTAATATAAACAATGAGTTTCTCTTCAAATAGTGCAAATACACAAACTCCCCCTAGATCCATGAATTATCCTTTTTCTCCCCCTCAAACATTGCATGATATTTAAGCACATTGCACATAAGCATAGCATCAATGTTTGTCAGATAATGAATGAAATAGAAAGAGATGAAGGATTTGTACAAAACATGCAGAGGCAAGTAAGCGCATTGGAAATGAGCACTTATTTGAGATTGTTTCTTGAAAAGAAACTCATTACAGGATCATGTGTTGAACAGTATCCGAAATTTGGAGTACTAAACACAGACCTTTATTACCTGCAAAACACAATTAAGGTTTTCTAGGTACCCACCTTTGAATGGGTCCTTTTGGGTTAGTGGAATCATTCAAAGTATACAGATGAGGTTTTCGAACAAGAGGTTTATTCTTAAGATTCATCACAATCCCATTGTAATCAACAATCAAAGGTTTAGAGATCACAGCAGAAGATTTAGAATTTCTTACAGACCATGGTTTAGCTGAATTACCCAAATTTGAATCAAATTTCCTATCAGGAACTTTCTTCTTGTAATCATTAGCTATCCAACTTCTTCTAACTGGTGATTTATCAGACACTTGTGTTTTAGCATAGCTAGTAGATTTTATCAATGATGATTTAAAAATCCACTTATGGTTACTAGCTAAGCTCTTCTCTCCTTTATCAGATAACTTCTTAGATTCAGTTCGAGGAGTTAAAAACACATTCTGATTTTTGCTTTGCTTGGTGGAGGTTTTGATATTCTGTTTCTTTTGAGTTGCAACAGTGAACCAACCATACTGATCTCTATAACTAGTTATACCATTAGATTATCCTTTTTCTCCCCCTCAAACATTGCATGATATTTAAGCACATTGCACATAAGCATAGCATCAATGTTTGTCAGATAATGAATGAAATAGAAAGAGATGAAGGATTTGTACAAAACATGCAGAGGCAAGTAAGCGCATTGGAAATGAGCACTTATTTGAGATTGTTTCTTGAAAAGAAACTCATTACAGGATCATGTGTTGAACAGTATCCGAAATTTGGAGTACTAAACACAGACCTTTATTACCTGCAAAACACAATTAAGGTTTTCTAGGTACCCACCTTTGAATGGGTCCTTTTGGGTTAGTGGAATCATTCAAAGTATACAGATGAGGTTTTCGAACAAGAGGTTTATTCTTAAGATTCATCACAATCCCATTGTAATCAACAATCAAAGGTTTAGAGATCACAGCAGAAGATTTAGAATTTCTTACAGACCATGGTTTAGCTGAATTACCCAAATTTGAATCAAATTTCCTATCAGGAACTTTCTTCTTGTAATCATTAGCTATCCAACTTCTTCTAACTGGTGATTTATCAGACACTTGTGTTTTAGCATAGCTAGTAGATTTTATCAATGATGATTTAAAAATCCACTTATGGTTACTAGCTAAGCTCTTCTCTCCTTTATCAGATAACTTCTTAGATTCAGTTCGAGGAGTTAAAAACACATTCTGATTTTTGCTTTGCTTGGTGGAGGTTTTGATATTCTGTTTCTTTTGAGTTGCAACAGTGAACCAACCATACTGATCTCTATAACTAGTTATACCATTAGATGTATCTTTTATCAACAAATCTTGGCTAGTTTTAGACATCTTAGTAAGACAACTAGATTGAGAGATAGCTTTAGAAGCAGAGGTTCTAGAAACAGATGAAATATCAACTTTAAGCTTTGAGTTAGTAGAAATTGTATTCTTACCTTTGACAGCTGGGGCATGCTGACCTTTGGGTGAATAAAATGAAGTTGGAGCAAACTTATATTTAGATTCCTTCTTTGGTTTAGACTTTTTGGGTGAGAGTTTTTCAAGCTCTTTTTCAACTTCTGGTGCAAAAACATGATCAGTTTCCAAAAACTTATCAAATTCTTCAACAGAAAGATCTGGATAAGTAAACTGTAATTCTTTTGGTTGAACTTCTGGTTTTAAAACAGTTTTGTTAGTCAACTTTTCAATCAATGCTTTTGCTTTAGCCTTAAGATCAGTAGGAATCTCAATCTTTTGCTCTAAGTTCAATTTATTTTGGTCAACAGGGGTGATTACAGGGGTATCAAAAGAAAGTATTTTCTTGACAGAAGCAAGATGTTTAGCTTTTAAAGCTTGAACTTTCTCTTCAACATGGAAGAATGATGATAGCATTGAGGTGGACATATCATGAATCTCTTGAGGAGAGATGCTATTACCCTGCATATCTTTGTTAAAATTCTCACTCTCATTGGATGGAGTGGAGCAATCAACAGAAGTTTGATTATGTTCCATTTGAGTCGGGGTGGTCTCACTTACCTTTGAAGACTGATTTTGAGTTTTCAGATGTTCAATGACTTGGTGTTGAGACTCAATCTGTTGTTTTAAACCTTTAATTTCTTTTTCCAATATGGTAGTTGGAATGTAAAATCCTTCTGAGATTGGTTTTGAACAATCTTGTTGAGACTCATTTTCAGGAATTGAAATGCTGTCTATTTCTTCTAACTCATATATGGATCTTTTATGAGTTTTCTTGTATGTGTCATTAATAGCAACATAATCAATCTGAAAACTGTTTGGTTTTTGTCTTTCAACATCATCTGACTCAAAGTCATCCTCAGATGGTCTGATGAACTCTTGAATCATGCCAAATCTAAGACATTTTCCATCATAAAGTGGACCAAGGTCTTCTTTTTGGACATTTTCTAAATGTGCTGGATTCTCATAACCCAAACCAAGAAGAAGTTCTGATCTATCAATCTTCGATTTATTGTAATAAGCAGTGAAATTCAGAAGAGGATTTTGTTCAATTTTATAGATTTTTTCTTGATAAAACAAAATGTTTGTTTTCAAATCCTCAACTTGTTTTTGAAGAGTCTCAATTTCAACTCCTTTGAGAAAACAAGTACTGTTTAGATCAGAAATCTGTCTTTCATGTTTTTCACAGTTGGGTCTAAAATCTTTCATTTTATTTGTGAGAAACTTAACATCAGCTTGTCTTGCATTTGCTCTTATCCATTCATTGGTTTTCTCAAGCTTTAAGGTCTCAATGGTTTGCTTGAGTGAATCCCCCCCCCCCCCCCCCCCCCCCCCCCCCCCCCCCCCCCCCCCCCCCCCCCCCCCCCCCCCCCCCCCCCCCCCCCCCCCCCCCCCCCCCCCCCCCCCCCCCCCCCCCCCCCCCCCCCCCCCCCCCCCCCCCCCCCCCCCCCCCCCCCCCCCCCCCCCCCCCCCCCCCCCCCCCCCCCCCCCCCCCCCCCCCCCCCCCCCCCCCCCCCCCCCCCCCCCCCCCCCCCCCCCCCCCCCCCCCCCCCCCCCCCCCCCCCCCCCCCCCCCCCCCCCCCCCCCCCCCCCCCCCCCCCCCCCCCCCCCCCCCCCCCCCCCCCCCCCCCCCCCCCCCCCCCCCCCCCCCCCCCCCCCCCCCCCCCCCCCCCCCCCCCCCCCCCCCCCCCCCCCCCCCCCCCCCCCCCCCCCCCCCCCCCCCCCCCCCCCCCCCCCCCCCCCCCCCCCCCCCCCCCCCCCCCCCCCCCCCCCCCCCCCCCCCCCCCCCCCCCCCCCCCCCCCCCCCCCCCCCCCCCCCCCCCCCCCCCCCCCCCCCCCCCCCCCCCCCCCCCCCCCCCCCCCCCCCCCCCCCCCCCCCCCCCCCCCCCCCCCCCCCCCCCCCCCCCCCCCCCCCCCCCCCCCCCCCCCCCCCCCCCCCCCCCCCCCCCCCCCCCCCCCCCCCCCCCCCCCCCCCCCCCCCCCCCCCCCCCCCCCCCCCCCCCCCCCCCCCCCCCCCCCCCCCCCCCCCCCCCCCCCCCCCCCCCCCCCCCCCCCCCCCCCCCCCCCCCCCCCCCCCCCCCCCCCCCCCCCCCCCCCCCCCCCCCCCCCCCCCCCCCCCCCCCCCCCCCCCCCCCCCCCCCCCCCCCCCCCCCCCCCCCCCCCCCCCCCCCCCCCCCCCCCCCCCCCCCCCCCCCCCCCCCCCCCCCCCCCCCCCCCCCCCCCCCCCCCCCCCCCCCCCCCCCCCCCCCCCCCCCCCCCCCCCCCCCCCCCCCCCCCCCCCCCCCCCCCCCCCCCCCCCCCCCCCCCCCCCCCCCCCCCCCCCCCCCCCCCCCCCCCCCCCCCCCCCCCCCCCCCCCCCCCCCCCCCCCCCCCCCCCCCCCCCCCCCCCCCCCCCCCCCCCCCCCCCCCCCCCCCCCCCCCCCCCCCCCCCCCCCCCCCCCCCCCCCCCCCCCCCCCCCCCCCCCCCCCCCCCCCCCCCCCCCCCCCCCCCCCCCCCCCCCCCCCCCCCCCCCCCCCCCCCCCCCCCCCCCCCCCCCCCCCCCCCCCCCCCCCCCCCCCCCCCCCCCCCCCCCCCCCCCCCCCCCCCCCCCCCCCCCCCCCCCCCCCCCCCCCCCCCCCCCCCCCCCCCCCCCCCCCCCCCCCCCCCCCCCCCCCCCCCCCCCCCCCCCCCCCCCCCCCCCCCCCCCCCCCCCCCCCCCCCCCCCCCCTCATCTTTTGTTGTTTGGCTAAGAAGTTCTTTCTGATCTCAAGCTCTGAATTCTTCATTGTTGTCATTGAAATGAATGAATAAAAATTTGTAATTGTTTTTGTTGTTTTTGATTAAAAAAAAAATGATACGATCTCGAGGAGATCGTCTTGAAAATTTGGAACTTAGAACGATCTTGAAGGAGATCGTCTTAGACACTTGTTGAAAATATTCTAAGTAAGAGTGAAGAAATGGTAGGACGATCTTGAGAGAAGATCGTCTTAAGAAAATTTAATGATGAAAAGTAAGACGGTCTTGGTTGAAGATCGTCTTAACAACTGGTTAAGAAAAGGTAAGACGGTCTTGATTGAAGATCGTCTTAAGGATTTGGATGAGTGAAAATTTTCTAAGTATAGAAAATGTTGGAAATTTATTGTTTGAGTAAAACCAATCTCAAAGAGATTAGTTACCCAATGAAGTATGTGATTCCCAATCACAACAACTTCAAGTGCTTAACCCACAACACACAGTTCACACAGAACCAAAAATGTTAGAACGATCTTGAGAAGATCGTCTTAACACCTAAACAAGGTAAGCACTAGGACGATCTTGAAGGAGATCGTCTTAGCAAGATCGTTTTAGAATCAATCAGCAAGAACAGCAGAAAAGACAAAATAATCGAGAATTTCACTATTTTGCTTGTAATTTACTCAATTTTGAGAATTAGAACTCAATTCAAACCCAGAAATGCTCAGAATATGATCGCGCACAACCCTAGAAACAATTCCATTGCTTAAATCAACTCAAACTGATAATTCAAAATCTCATCAACTTTCCAAAAAAATTTGGATTTTGATCAATACTGTGAATTGGATTCTGAAACTTGACAGGATGTTTTTAGAGGTGATTTAGAATGTATTTGTGAACAAAAACAGGAAAAATTGAGTGAAAATTGATGGTGAATTGGTGAAGATTAGTGATGGTTAAAACGGTTATGGTGATGAACACGAATTCTCAATTTTGAACAAAATTTGCACCAATCTGCTTGAAATTTGTTCTGGATCGTCAACAGATTGTTGTTTTTCTCTGATACCACTTGTTAAAACTATTATAATTCGTGTTCTAGTGCGGAAGTAAGGTAATCAACAATGGTGGAAAGTGTGTGTGTTAGTGTGTGTTCTTGAGAGAGAAAGATGTGTGTGTGGGAAGCAGGAATGATTGATTATTATAAGTGTGTAAAAAAGCTTACAAAATTGAAGGCTTGAGGGGTATTTATACTCTAAGTATATTTCAAAAACTCCCCCTCAACCTTACATTATATACATAAAATACAATGTTTAGAAATACAACTAAGCACTATTTTATATTTCTAACAAGCACAAGAAGTAAAAGTTTTCAGGAGAATTCTGTTCTGAATTGATCATGTTTCTCGCCTATGTGATCTATTCATGTAAGGCAAAGATTATATTTCTAAAGTCAAGGCCACTCGTAGTTTTGAGACGTTCTAACAAGGTTCTCGGCTTTGTTGCAATCGCGAGGTCGAACCTTCAATTGATGTGTGACTAGTGCTACTTTCGTGCAAACGCACCTTCCGTTTTGTTCTCACTTATAGGAATAAGTTAATGTTTTTTATTGTGGGATGTATTTCTTTCTGTAAGATAGATTTACGATTTTGCTACCATTTGTTGATGATGAAAGTCCTACCAAAGTTATTTCTACCCTCACTACGACCCTATTGAGTTTCTCGAAGTACCTGCATGCTAACGAATGGTCCTTACCATGTCATGAACTTAAGGGATAAAGTTCAAAGTTTTCTCTAGATCGTTCAGTCATTATGTTTAGTGATGACAATATTGCCTATTCTAAGTATGGCGAAGAACATCATATTTGTGTCAAGAGCGTTATTACGATTTTCAACTCGAAGAGACTTAAATTTTAAATTCGTCTAAAGTGAGTAAAAGTTAAGGGAGCAGCTGACGCTTAATGTTGAAAGGAACAAAGTTCTATTTATTAGCTAAGTCCGTGGTTGCGAGGTTATGGTGAGTGCTTGACTACGGAAAATCAGCTCAGGGTAATGTTCTTTGAGACAAAGAATGTAGTAGAACAGGAGCATAGTTAGAAGAGTCGAGATGAAACATCATGAAGCAATACGTTTAAAAGTAAGATTTCGGTATCCGAGAACGAAATGACCAAAAGTTGTACTTGAGGAGGCTTATGAACCGTGGTGACATGCTTATTTGGATGCCGCCTGAAATGTGATACGACCTATTATGATACGAGGTGTAGTAAATTTTATATGTTGACGTGGGATAGGGTTAAAAGCCAAGACTAGACACCGAAAGTTTTGTTACAAAATAATTATTTAATGATCCTTTAACGGAAGTGAGGAGTCACGTTATCATGGACTAAGAGACAAGGTTGCGTGGGAAGCTAAAGGTAATGATATGATAGGAGCCATTAGTAGACAGGTTGTCCAAGAATATTTATTTCTTGGTGAACTATTGCACCGTTTCATTGGACATGAAAGAAAAGATGTATGTTAAAGAAGTTCTCATAAAGTGTGAAAGCTAATTGTTGAATGTTTCAAATCGAGAGGCCGTTATGTAAATAAATTTCAAGGATGTTTTAGCAAAGTATGGAGGGAATGGTGAACTCAAATGATGCCTATCACTCCTAGATTGATGGGAAAGAGAAAGAATGATTTAGAAACTCAGGAAAATCATATGATTGTGCGATGGTGCATCGAGATTTATCGTTGTGTTCATATGCAGCCATGGTTATGCCATAGGCGTTGAATGTCACTTCATGATACGATATGTTATTGAAAGGAAAGTTGTGGAGCCAAAGATCATGAAGATAATAGTTCATAAAGTTTGAATCGTTAAAGAAGTGTTCTGATTAGCTCAAAATTGACTAAATGTTTTGTGGTGAGCAAAGAAAGCTTATTATGAACAAAGTGGGTACTATGGTCTAACCATAAGACTCTATGGAGGGATATGTTATGCATCGAAAGTTATGGCGAGTCGACCTTTTGTTCAAATGAATCATGTGAGTTATGGTAGCAAGTTAATAAGGATACGCGTATGAGGGGCTTAATCGCCAAATGAATAGCCTTCGCCAAATGTAATGTGGGTGCTAGTTATGAAGGTTGAAGAAATGAGTTGATTACTTGGTTTGATTTAAACATTGAACCAAATAAATGACGAAACGGTTGAAATGGTAAAGTGAAGGTGGAAAGGACTATGTAAGAAGCTAAATGAGTTTGGCTATGCTAAGTTAAAGAACAACCCAAGGGAATCCTGAAATGAAATGATGAAGTTAAGGATACGGATAAGTTATTTATATATGAGTGGCGAAATGATTCTGAGGATAGAATCCTTTTAAGGGGGAGGTAATCGTTAAGTCAACACTTCGTGTCCGTTAAGTCTCTAGGAGATTTAATGACTATATGTGTTTAATGTGTCATATGTGTGAGGCTTTAATGCCTTAATGATTTATATGTTAATGTGTTTAAGACGCTTAAGATGTGTTTAATGTGTTGTAAGTATTCCCAATAGGTGATTTTAGCCTAATATGAGTCATAAGGAAGTTTAGGGACTAGTTTTGACATAGGTGGAAACTTAAAAACGGGATTAGGGGTTATATAGGCCCTAATTACCAACACAAATCAGTTTCATCTTCATTTTTATCAAACCCTAGCCGCCCCATTTGTCTCTTGAGCAATCCTAGTGCGTTTCTTGCGATTTCGGGTGGATTTATGATCAATCGATGCACGTATTCGATCCGTTAATCCTCCTCCAAGGTATAGATGGTAATCCTTGATTATTATCACTCATTTTCATCCTTATAATTCGTTCATACCTGGACCTATTGAGTAATGGTTGATTGCAATCGTTTTTGTGGTTAGATTTGACGATTTCGGGTCAATCGGTGATTGTTATTGCAATCATTTAGTATCTGGAGATTTCCTACAGGTATGAAATCATTTTTAATGTCATTTTAATGTTCAAATATGACCATTATAGGGTTCACACCTGGTCTAGAGGTTTGATTTGGATTCGATTGCGTTTGTGAGTCGATTTAGGTCATTTCGGGTGTCAAATCGATTGTATAATGTGTCTAATGAATCCATAAATCAATTGTCGATTTCATAATGTCAAATGATTCATATTTTGGTATATATGAACTGTAGAGGTCGTGGTTATCAGCCATGGATGTTTGATGGTCTAAATTGCTTTCAAAACGAATTGGATTTCCAGGCCTGAAACTGTTGTCATGTTGAAAAATTCATATCTTTCTTATATGAACTAGTTGGGAGATGAATCTTATAATTTTGAAAAGGTCTATGTGTCCTCTTGAATCGATATGAATAAAGCTTCTGGTGATTTTGCCCATAGATAGGCGAAAAGTGTCGATTTTCAAAGGTGGTCGAATTTCGGACGATTTCTGAAGGCCTATCTTGTAAACGTCATAAATCATTCATTAGAGAACTTCAAGAGACAAACTTTATATTTCTGGAAAGGTATTTGAATTCTCTACATTTCTTAAGAACTAAGTTTTGACTCATTTGGTCGTCTTGAGGTCGAAAAGTCGCCTGCAAGTGAAGGGTGCGAGTCAGTCTTTCAACCAGCACCCCATATGCGGCGCATATAACTTATGTGCGGCGCATATCGGGGACTGGGAGGGTTCTGGGTTATTTTTGAAGAAAATATTCGACGCATATTCAAAGCATGCGCCGCATAAAGTGCTTGTGAGTCTGTTTGAGCTCCGAAGCAAGCGTTTAAGGGTCCTATAAGTGTACCTAAGTTAATGGATGGTTTTATAACCTTATTAGGATGTGTTTATACAAGTTTAATGACTATGAACTCGATATAGGTAGTCGGGATCACAAACAAGATACCTTAACGTTGCTTATTGATCGTTGTGCTCGTCACGAGGTAAGACACACTACTTTGACACGCTGAGGGTTCAACAAAAACATGGTTTTCATATAATAACTTCCCAAATGATATCTTGATTGCTTATGGGTATTCGGGGTTACATGGGAGGTGATATGGGCTATGTAAATGACTATTGAGGCCTGAAATGCAGTCCCTATGATATGAAATATAATGATATGCTATGAAGTGTTATGTAATGACTTGATATGTAATGATATGCTATGAAATGCTATGTAATGTCTTGAGATGAATGGAAATGTGATTATATGTTGATGATATGTGAAATGTGCATGAACGTATGGCTAGCTCATCTAGTTCACTAGACTTATTAAGTTGCCATGACACGTGCACGTTTAAGGGCCCAAATGTTAAGATGTATATGTGATAATGTTTAGGTAATGTGAACACCTAAACTATATGAGATGTGAAATTGAGCTCGTAATTTTAGATGAAAGTGTTAAGCTTAACCCGTACTTGCCCTTGCCCGGCGGGTGCGTAGATGTGGTTGCTTGGGTGGCTCCTTGCAACATGGTCAAAGATGTGAAGAGTAATACGGGAGGTCTGACCCGCCCCATTTGTCTTAAACATACGGATTACTCCGGGATTGGCTTGTCATTCCTTAACGACATTGATGTACAGCTATAAAGTTTGTCCATCTAGTCGGGTGTGACTTATGTCACCCTTACAAAGATGTATATGTTATATGAGATGCGTGACTTATGTCACAACTAAAAAGATGTTAGATGTTATATGTGAAGATGAAAAAGATGACTAGGCACATTTAAGATGACCCTTCCTATATGAAGATGTTTGATGTGATGATGCAATATGTGAGATGTAATGTATGATGTGATTTGTGCCTTAACGATTTCAAACGACTCTTCTATAATGTTTTAATGGACAAATGTTTTATTAATGATGTGTTATCTTACTTAGCTAATTCGTTAGCTAACACTTGTTCTTTTTAAATGTGTTGTGCCCTCAGGTCCAACATTAGTGAGAAGGTAGATGTGAGAAGTGCGAGGCATGGGTAGAATAAAATGAGGATGGCTATAGTTTACCCATAGTGGCTGCTCGCATTAGACTTTTGATTTATGTTTAGACATTAATGACTCGTATTTTCTATGTTGTCGGTTGTTTAATGTTGGGCAACCGATGGGTTTCCATTTGAACTTGTTTTTATGACACTGCTAGTAATACCAATTAATAAATAAACTAAACAGATTCTTTTGGTTTGGTCTTTTAAAGTTTACTTCTGCTTTCTTTGACGCCGTTAGGCGAGAATTTTTTGAAATCCAAATTTTTAAACGAAGGGTGTTATAGTAACTTATGCCCTAAACCTAAGAACCCCCCACCAACTAAGAAAGAGCACCCGACAAAGGACATGACTTGTCACCACTGCAAAGAGGTGGGTCACTAGAGAAGGAATTGTCATGTCTATCTTGTTGAGTTGATAAAAACGAAGAAGAAGCAAGCTGGTTTTACCAGTACTTCAAGTATCTTCATTATAGAATTATTTTCTCTATCTAATAAATCCTGAGTATATGACACTAGTTATGTTACATTTGTAATACTACTAAAGGACTTAGTAGAGAAAGGAAGCTGAAACATGGAGCTTTATATCCGTACGTGTATATTTGCATGGGTGTAGCTATATAAGCAATTAGAAGTTTTGACTTATTTTTACCTTTGGGTCTAGTTATTCTTTTAGAAAATTGTGATTATGCACCTACTATATCTAGAGGTGTTGTTTCAGTTTCTCGTTTGGTTGAAAATGATTTTGTTCATTGTTTTACAGATCATGGAATTTCAATTTCTAAGAAAAATGTTTTATTCTAATGTTATTCCGTGTAATGGCATTTATGAAATGGATATGCATGATCTTAAACCAAAATGATAATTCTATATACAATGTTAGCAATAAAAGAGTCAAACATAATTTGAACACTACTTATCTTTGACATTGTCATCTTGCTCATGTGAGCAAGAAAACCTTTTTCGCATCAAACGGAAATGGTTACTAATCTACTTGGATTAATACATACTGATGTTTGTGGTCCACTTAGACATGTTAAGACAAGGAGCTAACTACTTCATTAACTTTATTGATGATTTCAATCGTTGTGGTTATGTTTACTTGTTTGAACATAAACATAAAGTTTTTTAATCATTTAAGGTATTTAATAATGAAGTAGAAAATCAACTCGGGAAGACTATATACTTCGCTCAGATCGAGATAGTATATAAGTTAAGAGTTTAAGATTATCTAAAAGCATGTGGATTAGTCCAACAGCTTACTCCTCCATACACGCCACAATGGTGTGTCTGAAAGGAGAAATTGCACCCTGCTTGACATGGTTTGATTAATGATGAATCTTACAACTTTGCTATTATCCATTTGGGATTGTGCTCTAGAGTTTGCTGAATGCATTCTCAATATGATTCCAACCAAAAAGGTGATAAGACACCATATGGAAAAGTCCCTGATTTGTCTTACTTAAAAGTCTAGGTTGTGAGGCACTTGTGAAGCATGGGACGCCTAACAAACTTGAGCAAAAATCTGTTAAGTGTATCTTTGTAGGAACACGTACCCAAAGGAAACAATGGGTTACTATTTCTACTTCCCACCTGAAAACACTGTCAAAGTTTCTAGGTATGCTGAGTTCTTTGGAAAGAATCTCATCACTCAAGAAGACAGTGAGAGGATAGTAGAACTTGAAAAAGTTCAAGAAGAAGATACATCACCTTCTGAAAACACTAGTAAACATCATGTTAAGGTAGAAAGTCTTTCTCAAACTGATGTAATTCTCATTCATAGGTCCGTAAGGACACATCGTGCTCCTGGTCGATTATGTCTAAATGTAGAAGTTAATGAGCATATGTTAGAGGATCTTAATGAACCTCTTAACTATAGAGTTGCATTGTCAGATCTTGAATCTGATAAACGGTTTGAAGATATGAATGCGGATATACAATCCATGAAAGATAACCAAGTCAAACGCTTGGTTGATCTTCCTCCTAATGCTTAGACCGTTGGATTAAATTGATTTTCAAGAAGAAGATCGACATGGATCGCAATGTATACACCT
The DNA here is from genome assembly GCA_034093135.1 of Erigeron breviscapus. Lineage (NCBI taxonomy): Eukaryota > Viridiplantae > Streptophyta > Magnoliopsida > Asterales > Asteraceae > Erigeron > Erigeron breviscapus. The sequence goes on from CM067173.1 coordinate 18,770,309, forward strand.
ATAAAGCTCGTCTTATAGCGAAGTGTTATACTCAAGTCTATGGAGTTGACTATAAAGAAATCTTCTCTCATGTTGAGCCATGTGTATATCAAAAGGCTAGTGGGAGTAGTGTTACTTTCCTTATCTTATATGTTGATGACATATTGATCATGGGGAATTACATTCCAATGTTACAAGATGTAAAATCCTAGCTTGGAAAGTATTTTGCTATGGAAGATTTAATGGAAGCGACATAAATTCTTGGAATTAAGATCTATGAGATAAATTTAAGCGGTTCATTATACTAAGTCAAAATGCTTATATTGATAAGATCTTAAAAGGTTTAAAATGGAAAATTCCCAACGTGGCAATATTCCAATGCAAGAAAGACTTGACTTAGATAGTAAACAAGGTGCTTCAACACCTGAAGAGGTGAAGCGTATGCAGAGGATTCCTTATGCTTCGGCTATAGGATCTATAATGTATGCGATAAGATGCACTAGACCTGATATAGTGTTCACATTGAACACTACAAGCTGATTTCAACAGAATCCATATGAAAGTCACCGGACTGCTGTAAAAAATATTCTCAAGTATTTAAGTGTTACTAGAGATATGTTCTTGTTTGTGGTGGAAATCCTGAAGCGGAGTTTCTGGTTACTAGTTACTACAATGCTGGATTTCAAGCCGATTGAGATGATATAAAATATCAAACAGGATATATCTTCATATAAATGGAGACGTAGTAGATTGGAAAAGTACCAAGTGAACTACTACTGAAATATTTACAACAGAATTTGAGTACATAGAATCTTAAGAAGTTGAGATGGAAGTTGTTTGAATTAGGAAGTTTATTTATCGGCTATATGTTACTCCCACAAATAAAAGTACCTATGAAAATGTATTGCGACAATTCTGTAGCAATCATTATAGCCAACGAACTTGGAGTTCAGAAAGACACCAAACACTATCCGACAAGATATCACCATGTTCGAGAACTAATAGATAATGGTGAAATCAATCTACTCAAAGTTCACACAGATTGATTATCTGGTTGAGGTGATTACGAAGACTTTGCCAAAAGGCAAGCTTACTCAACGTGCTAAGAGCATTGGACTTCGTCTAGCTAGTAGTCACATGCAAATCTGTGTTTAGTATTTGGATAACGGATGCTAAACAATTATTATTCAAATAATGAATTAAAGTACTTGGTATGTTTACTTTCATTTAATAATAATTGTATCCTATATTTGCAAGTTTAAATCCGTGAATAACTTATGTTATTCTAAATTGTCCATTGTCGATCAATTATACGGGAGTATAGTTGAATTAAGACAAATCTGAGTGATTGGTAATATTCTTAGAATATTAAAGGATGTGTCCGCCAAACTGAAGCTTAATGCCAGACATGCAAAATGGGTGGAATTTCTTTATGATACAATCTATATAGATGTCGTACATCGTACGGGTATTAGGACTAGTGAATAAAATGGTGTTTTCATATCTTTATAATTGTTTACTTCAATAGATGCGAAAGTTAATCTTATTTGTAAGTGTTATAATTAACTAAATTTTAAAATATTATCATTAGTGATGGTTTTTTTGTTTTATAATATTCATGAATATACAACATTCAGGGTGACCTTATGACCTTTTGAGATACGGTGGGGAATCTACCAATAAACTAAAACAGGATTACATGTTCTTGAAACGACACGTGGCGTAATCCTTGATCGACATGTGTCCTTTTAATTTATTTATTTATTTTGTTAAATTAGTTTTTTTAGTTGTATATAAATTCAATTTTCTTATTAGACTTAGAATTAAACTCTAACTCTTGGCTTATTAATACAAAAGACATTATAACCTTATTTGATTGATCGTTTCCTCTTTAATAAATTGTATATTTTTCTTTCTCATTCTTCAACTCCTATTACTTATATTAATTACAATAAGTTATTAACATGAAGACTTCAAAATTTTGAGTTTACGATCCGAAATCACAAGGCTATTTGCCATCATCCACTATGCTTACAAGTTCCGATTTTGATGTGGTTCTAAAAATTTAAGGTAAATTCCAAAACTCTAATTAAACATATATTATATTTATCATTACTGTTTATTATAATTTAGATTCGATCATCGATTTACTTCAACCACAATTTATTTCATAATCACGAATCATGTATGAGGCTTATTCGAATTTATTTATGATACAATCTATATTAACCTACCGTACATTGTACGGGTATTAGGACTAGTAACTAAAATATATATCTTTTCTCTTTCGATCGAAATACACCAAAACAGGCAAAGGAACAAATTGATTTGTTCCATACCAAATCAAAGTCTTTCATATTATTAATAGAATACTAGTAATAATAACTTTGGATTTATCTGTGGGGCTTCTTGATCGACGGTAACTACTTTGCTTCTTACTTGTGTTCGAACCGAACAAGTAAAGAGAAGCAAGTTTAGAGTTTGGGTTTTGGTGATTCAAGATCTAGCAATCTCCGGGTATTGTTCGACGTGTTGTGTGTGAGACTATAGAGGTTTTTATTTTAAAACCTTATTCGTTAGTCTTGTTCAAAAGTCACTTCGTTGATCAAGTCACGGCAATAAAAGGTAATCAAGTCTATCTATTTATTATTTATGTTAATTAATTGTATGCTATACGTAATCTATTTTTTCGCTGCGTTTACTCGTGATTATTACATGTTTAATATGCTATATTCCAACACTATTACACTTTATACAATAGTGTATTACCACATGTTAACGTACGGCTTTAAAAAAATATTTACGAATCAATTTATTTATTTTTTTGATCAACTTTTATTTTTAAATTTTTACTTTTAAACTACAAGTATGTCTAAAAATGCAACCTAAGCTTAACAAATGTAATAAACATCCACTATTTGAGTCAAGTTCTTTCCTTTCCAATACCTCCAAAATCAAAATTTTCATTCACCATTCAACATCTTAAACAATTTCTTTATAATCAAACACATTCTTTCTTTCTTTTGATTGCAACCAAAATCCCCTCTTAGTCTCAAGCTTCATCACCATATATCTTTGTTGGAAGGTTAGTGGGGTCCAAAATTGAGCCCCATATGCACCCAACATACCTCCCAAATCTTCACAATCGGATGAACAACCACCACCACCTCCTCTTCCACCACGTCCATCCACGCCGGTGACGTCAGAACAACCAACAACTCACTGGCAACAATCACCAATGATTATGGCACCGCCGCGACATGACCAATCCTATAATCCTCCAATGTTTCCCACTCAATCTCCACAATTTCCAATGGGAGTACCTCCCCAATTCTACCCCTTGCCGCTTGGGACAACGACCCCGGCCACAACACAAACACCAAATCATGTGTATCCGGATCATGAACGTGATTGGTCCACCGGTCTTTTCCAATGTACCTCTAATATGAAAAATTGTATGTGATCACATAATATAATATTTCATAATATGCATCATCAATGTGAATCATATATATAGATATCATCAAATGATTAACTTTACCCTTCTTTCAGGTTTTACAACCACAATTTGCCCATGCATTACATTTGGGGAGATCGCTGACAGAGGGACATACACGTAAGCCGGCCATTTCACATTTCTAATTAATTAAATGATTCAATCTTTAGTGTATATTTTATGCATATTGAAGTACATTTTATTCATCAATAAACGTTTGCATAATAATGTGATCATATGTGTGTTGATAACTTATGGTCGAAATTATTTCAATATATATACTTCTATATTTAATTGGGAAAATGGCCAATGCAGCTTGGTACGAACCAGCGACATTGTGTGCGTGTTTAGGAGCAGCGAGCTTTGTTTTCATTTTCTTGTTATGGCTAACATTCCCATACACTTGCCTATATCGCGTGAAAATGAGAAGAAAATACAAATTAAAGGGAAGCCTAAATGGGGATTGCGCAATCAATGCATTTTGTGGATGGTGTGCTTTGTGTCAACAATATCGGGAGCTTGATCATCAAGGGTTCAACGTCTCTATAGGTTGGTACTTGCTGCATCCCCTTCTTTACATTAACATATGTTTGTTTGCGTATACAGATAAGAAAACATGATTTTTTTGAACTGGAAATTTTTGGGTTTTTCATATACTCGTCTCTAACTATAGATGAAACCTGGTTATTTCCGGAAAAACCCATGTTTCCAGCCCGGGAGCATTTGATCACACCTGATTTTGAATTCAAGAGCTTAAACTCTTAAAGTCTCAAAATGACCATAAGAAGACTTGATTAGTTTCTATATAGGTTTAAATTGTGTTTTGTTGAACATGCATGGAAATTTTGTGAACCCAAACTCACGGCATGTTTTAACTTGTCATCGTGACATTTTATAAATAGTAAAAAAAAGTTTCTTTACCAATTATCGACACATTTACCTCAAATTTAAGAATATTTATAAGTTTTCTACAATGAGAATAATATTCGCAATCTTACAAGTTGAATGGGCACCTCAAGAGCAGTCAAGACCAACACCCTTTTGTGATAAATGAGTTATTCTAACTTAAAAATTTTCGAATAACAAAAGAATAAAGTAAATCTCAGTCAAACTAAATGAAATGAAATTTTTTGTACAAAAAATAACATATCTTCCTCTGTATCGTTCAAAATATGTACATTGCCTTTCCAGTAAAGTATCATATTAAGCTATAACCACGTATTCAATTTCAATTACTTTTTCTTATCATATATTTCCAGTTTTAGTTAACTTTGTAAGATTTTCAGTAGTTATATGCACAAAAGCCACCTTTTGATGACTTAATCGAGTACTCGCTAGGCAAGCCCAGCCCATTTGCATGAAAAGGAGACCGAACTTACTTAGGTGCTATACTGCCCGAATTATTAAAGGAGTCTAACAATAACGGGTGAAGATCCTCAAGTTGAAAGTTTCAATTTGAGGGATCAAGTTAAAAAAATCTTGACCATTGAATTTTAATCAAAGGTTAATATTCAAACTTTGAATTCTTTGATTAAAATTCAGTGGTCAAGATCTCTAGTCAAATTGAAAAACTTGAGGGAATCTTCTCCCAACAATAACATACTACGTCCCTAAGCTTAATTTAAGAATATTTTTTTACAACCCTGATCGACATACTAATTATCAAGTTTTAAGGTTATATAAAGCACAATTGTAGGTTACTAAAAATACATTTTATAAAGAAAGAAACTGCTCATTACCGCCTTCCGCGGGTTTTGAGCCCCAATACCTCGATGGTGTTTGGGGGAGGTTATGATGTAGGCAGACCTTACCCCTACCAAGTTAGAGAGCCTGCTTCCAGGTTCTGCTAAAAAATACATTTTATCTTTAATGTAACTACAAATAATTTTGAATTATTAACTTTAAAATACTCATAAGTTAATATATTATTTCAGTTTAATTATTAATTTCTAAGCATACATTTTACTTATTTATCAAGTTAAGTTGTAATAATAAAACATTTATGTTATAAGTTTTTCTATGTATAATCATTTCATTTTCGAATTCCTATCGTGTTTCTATAGAAAAATATTATATGTATAAATAATGAGATTTAATATATAAATACTTACTATTACAATATATATTTTAGTCTTTAATTAGATTTAAAATTATATAATTACAAATCAAAATAGATATGAAACATGAGTTGTATTCGATATCATTGTGATTGTGAATATGATTTGGATACTAAGGATTCAAGGCACAGAAAAAACCCCGTAGAGATCACCTAGGGAGGGAAAGAGAACACGGCCATTCATTGTGTCTTCTATAATATAAGTTTATATATTTCGATATTTATTTTATTTGATTTAATTTTGCGGACTAGGATGGCATGAAAATAAAAGGAGGGAAAGACAAGCAGTGGCAATATTTCGATTGATACCACCAGAGGAACAAGAGATGACAAGATGAAGATTGCTAGGGGATCATATCATACTTATTATAATATTGTAATCCTTTCAATACTTCTTAAAGTTTTTTGTTTCCAGAGTACTTTAATGAAATATTACTAGTGTTTTTTCATTGGAAACATAACATAAATTCAAAAGATCGGTATTAAAGGTTTTTATATCTTTCTAAATTAACAAGATTTCTATTAAAACTGACTTGTTATACAGGATTAAAATTCATATAAATGAGTTCATTTCAAAAACAAATAATGTGGCTATTTATTTGTTAATTATTAATCATAATAATTAAACTACATTATGAAATTGTTATAAGTTCCCATACATAGACACAGTTAAGTTAAATATTTATTAAAAATAATTTTATGTAGTGATATTTTAAACAGACATATACATCATTTAATTTAAAAACATTTCACTTTCGATTAACTATGACGAGCATGGTACCCGCTCGTTGCTGCGGATATCATGGACGGTTGTGGCCGGGGTGTTGCTGATGATGGACGACGGCGGTGGTTATTGACAGAAATAAAGGGGGTGTGTGTTGTTTTGGTATATAGAAAGAAAGAATATTTTGTGTGTGTGCTGTTTTGGCAGAGAGAAAGAGAGAATGAGGATATTTGTGTTTTATTTTAAGGGAAAGGGTAAGTTGGTAATTTTCCGGCCATGTCTCAAAAATTTTAAACTTTCAACACCACCCTATAATTTTTATAAGAGAGTATAGATATACTTATATATAAAAGGATTTTCTATTATGTGCCCCTAGGCACATGATAGAAATTAATTAATCTTTACTATTTTCCATAAATAAAACATCATTAATACTACTAATTTTTTCTTTTTCCTGTTGGTTCCGATTTTACCCTTTTTTTTATTTAGGCAATTATTTATGTACACTATCTTGTTATTCTAATTGACTTTGCAATTTTTTTTGTCATCCGATTTTGTAACATCCGCGAATTTTGACTCGTTGACTTTTCGTGTAATATGACTAACAATTTAAGTAATGAATTAATTGGGTCGTTTTGTGATTTTATGACTATGTGGTATATTAGTCGGGTCGTCGTATGTGTAGTCGGTATGAAATTGTGCAACTAATGGTATTGTGGTTGAGAAGGGGAAACGGGTCGGCCCGTGGGTAGTCCATGACCCACCAGCCCCCCAAGACCCACTTCCCCCTTATCCTTTTCTCATTTCTCATCTTTCTCTCCTTCTCTTCTATTCTCTCTAGTAAAAGAAACCCTCCATCTAGTTTCCATTTTATTCCATCTAAATTGTGTTTTGGAATTGCTATAATACAAAAATCGTAATCATCATCTCCTCATTGTCGCCATCTTTGAAGAATCAAAGGCCAAGTTCTAACCTTTTACCCATTTTTGACCTAAATTCGGATTTGAGCACTAGGAAGAGTTTTGGTAAGTCTAAATCAACCCATTTACTTCTATTTATGTTCATTTACTTGTTTCTAGTTAATTTGGTGCAGTTGCAAGCCTTGAATCGAGTCGAATGGCGATTTTGAGTAATTAGGGTTTTATTTAGGGTTGGGACGATTCGGCATGATTTTGATGTTAATGGGCGGATTTATGGTATGGGTTAAGTGTGGTTATGTGTGGAAATGCTTATTGATGCTTCAAATTATGTTGCAAACGCTTACAAATCGATTTGGGTTGTTTTTGGGGGTGTTTTGGGTCGTTTTTGCTGCACTTGCAGCTGCTGGTTCTGAGTCTGCTGGTTGTCCCACTGCGGCGCAGTGGGAGGGCATAGTCCCCACTGCGGCGCAGTGGATTCCCTCGGCGCAGTGGCATAGTCCCCACTGCGGCGCAGTGGGAGGGCATAGTCCCCACTGCGGCGCAGTGGGCATGGTCCTTGCTCACTGCGGCGCAGTGGGAGGGCATAGTCCCCACTGCGGCGCAGTGGCATGTTCAGCCCACTGCGGCGCAGTGGGCATAGTTCGGCCCACTGCGGCGCAGTGGGAGGGCATAGTCCCCACTGCGGCGCAGTGGGAGGGCATGTCCCCACTGCGGCGCAGTGGGAGCATAGTCCCCACTGCGGCGCAGTGGGAGGGCATAGTCCCCACTGCGGCGCAGTGGGAGGGCATAGTCCCCACTGCGGCGCAGTGGGCATGGTCCTTGCTCACTGCGGCGCAGTGGGGGGCATAGTCCCCACTGCGGCGCAGTGGGAGGCATAGTCCCCACTGCGGCGCAGTGGGCATGGTCCTTGCTCACTGCGGCGCAGTGGGAGGGCATAGTCCCCACTGCGGCGCAGTGGGAGGGCATAGTCCCCACTGCGGCGCAGTGGGAGGCATAGTCCCCACTGCGGCGCAGTGGGAGGCATAGTCCCCACTGCGGCGCAGTGGGCATGGTCCTTGCTCACTGCGGCGCAGTGGGCATGGTCTTGCCACTGCGGCGCAGTGGGACATAGTCCCCACTGCGGCGCAGTGGGCATGGTCCTTGCTCACTGCGGCGCAGTGGGAGGGCATAGTCCCCACTGCGGCGCAGTGGGAGGCATAGTCCCCACTGCGGCGCAGTGGGCATGGTCCTTGCTCACTGCGGCGCAGTGGGAGGGCATAGTCCCCACTGCGGCGCAGTGGGAGGGCATAGTCCCCACTGCGGCGCAGTGGGAGCATAGTCCCCACTGCGGCGCAGTGGGAGGGCATAGTCCCCACTGCGGCGCAGTGGGCATGGTCCTTGCTCACTGCGGCGCAGTGGGAGGGCATAGTCCCCACTGCGGCGCAGTGGGCATGGTCCTTGCTCACTGCGGCGCAGTGGGGGGCATAGTCCCACTGCGGCGCAGTGGGCATGGTCCTTGCTCACTGCGGCGCAGTGGGAGGGCATAGTCCCCACTGCGGCGCAGTGGCATGGTCCTTGCTCACTGCGGCGCAGTGGGCATAGTTCCCACTGCGGCGCAGTGGATGGTCATTGCGTTTATGTGTGTTGATAAGAATGTATATGATCCATAATTAGGTGTTGGACGCGAGGTGAACTTCGTTCGGAGATAACTTAACTTTTTAGCGATCTTATCTTTCATAACCAATCAAGGTGAGTTCCGTAGTTCCCTACTCGTTTGAGATTCGGGCTGAAAAGTGTAAACTTATGTGATTACTTGTTATTTGTGTTTGTAAATGATTGTTGGTGTTGTTTGATTTTACTCACGTACAAAACGTCTAGTTGGTGACATTGGATGAATGATGGATAGTTTTGCTTTAGTGTTTGATGGGTTCGTATGAGATCGTGATATTGTTAAATAGATTAGGATAGTAGTGTATACATAGAGGTCGGTTTTACTTCAAAAGGTTTTAGATGTGGTGGGAAGGCTGCGGGTGACCCTATATATAAGCATCTAGGATTCGAAGAAAGTAGAATCCTCCTAAGTGTATGTGCGTATAGTTTACTTTAGTTTGATGATTGATGGCTTGTGATGTATAGACGTTGTGTATCTATCCCACTGAAGAGGATATGTGTATATCAATCCCACTGAAGAGGATATGATACCTGTTTTGAGTTGAGGTTATGTACGATATTTGAGTATAATGTTATATCGCGTTTTACTTGTTTTGTGTATCTCGTTGTGGACATTGTTGTGTTGTGCTTAGAGGCTCACTGTAAGTCATGCCTAGCCTCTACTCTTATATTATGATTATTGGCGATGGTTTCTATGGACCATTACTACGAACTCACCAACCTTGTGTTGACTATGCTTAGTACACTTTTCAGGTAACCAGGTTAATCCAGGGCGTGGAGTTTGATTGTTAGCTTGCTGTTGAACCCGGACTTGGACTTATATGGATCAAGGATCCATCTACCTTCTTTTGCATTGTACCTAGGATCGTTGACCATATTTTGATGTATGTTGTAATCTTGGGTGATGACATGCTTTCTATGTATTTTGATACTTGTTATCTTATTGTTTGGATTCACTGAATCCTTTATTTGCATTTAGTTCATGTCTACATTAATCCCACCTTGCGCTATATGATTTCCGTGATACTCTGAGCCTTGGCTTGGGGTGTTACAGATTTGCTAGTTGTAACAATAACTACACCAATTTTTTTGCTAAAATAAGCTCTCTCATTTGTCAAATAGGTTACGTAAATTTTGGTGTCCCTTGCTAATTGAGTTTTACAAATTAAATTTTTACAAATTTTTCCCACTCAATTTTCCCTCCTTTTGTTTTATAGAGTACACTATAAATTCTATTATGTTTCTTGTTTCTTCAAGTCAATATGTGCAGTTAGTTTCATTTTGTTCCTTTTAATTTGCAAAAAAATGAGTAAAAACCATCTATTTGATTTGAACGAGTTTCCACCATAAGGTATTTTTGCAAGTCACGATGACAATTCTCAAAACACAAAACAAGTTTTTGATACACCATTTGTCGGTGAATATTTTCTTAGTGAAGAAGAAGCATTTGCATTTTATCAAACTTTTGCAAAAAAGAATGGATTTTCATTTAGAAAAGGTAGGTTTGTCAATAAAAATGGCGAAAAGAATTGACGAGATTTTTTTTGTCACCGGGAAGGACTTCCGGAGGCCAAAATAGTTGATGATACAAAAGAACAAAGAAATCGGATTTCTACAAGATGCGAATGCAAGGCTCATATGCGTATAAAATTGAGAAAAGCAAATGACATTTTTCCAAAGGAGTGGCAAGTTACTAGTTTTATTTTAAATCACAATCATGAGTTGTTATCCGTCGATGAGGTACGTTTTCTTCCATCATATCGTAGTATTACAACGGAAGATGAGAAACGTATACTCATGCTCAAAGAATCTGGTTTGTCGGTTAGACAAATTATGCGTGTCATGGAGGTTGAAAAAATTTTGCCACATGGACAACTTCCTTTTCTTACTAAAGATGTTCATAACTATTTTGCTAAAATTTGTGTCATGCACTCTCAAAATGATGCAAAAGAGCTTTTAGAGTATTGCAAGAAAAGTAAGAGTGAATATCCAAATCAATATGCCTTTACACTTGATGATGATGATAATAAGTTAGAGCATATCTTTTGGTCTCCTCGTTGTTGTTTTGATTGGTACCAAAAATATAAAGATATGGTGGTATTTGATACTACATCCAGTAGAACCTCTATAAAAAAAACTCGATAAATTAATAACCTCGATAAAACTAATAATTTATCCCGTGCTAACTTGGGACCAGTACAAAATTGAACCCCAATCAATAAAATAACAATATAATAACTTTTTTAAAATCACAGTGTATTTATATTGGTCCCAACAAAACTATAAATTAATAATTTCTAAAATATTCCAAAATTTAGTAGAAAATGATATATAGTCACTTCTTTTTTGTAGAACTTTAAATTTATATTGATATCTATAAATCTCATCAAACTCAAGAATGTAATGTAAGAGTTTGTGCATTGTTTACTCGTATTGCAACAATAAGTTGTGAAAAGTTCGATCTTTAAATCATCCTCAACTTCGTCATCAATCGAATTTTGAATATCCGTCATAATTTCTTCAATGTTTTGAACCTCATAACATTTATTATTTTCACTAGCATAATCTAGCAAGTGATTCACATCTATTTTGTGTTGATAATGCATATCGATAATCAAGGTCTCACACTCATGAATGTTTTCTTCAAAATTTACATCATAAAACCTCTTTAAATTAATAAATTATTAATTTATCGATATAATAATATCTCACTAATTTGATAAAATGTGTTGTTCCCAACATTATTAATTTATAGAGGTTTCACGGTATAAGATAAATTCTTATGACATGCCTTTTGGTATTTTTGTTGGTATTGACAATCATGGAAGAACCATATTATTTGGGTGCGCACTTTTACCCAACGAAACAACAAACACGTTTCGATGGTTGTTGAAGGTAAATCGGTTTCCTAAGATTTATTTACTTTTCCTAGGCCTAATAAATGCAGCCGTGTATATTCCATTTCGTTTTAGACTCTTCCAGTTATTTATAGCTAATTTGTTTTTTTTAGCTAACTAATTTGGTATGAAATTGTAGAATTTTTCTTTGCTTATGACAAGCCCACCTAAGACAATATTGACGGATCAAGATCCTTGGCTTACAGAGCCATTGCAAAAGAAATGCCTTCTACAAAACATGCATTTTGCATATGGCATATCACTGAAAAATTTAGTGATTGGTTCAATTCTATATTGAGGACCGATTATTCAAGTTGGTGCTCTCAATTTTATAACTTGTACAAGCTGGACACAATTGAAGAATTTAAACAACAATGGTTTTATGTGATAAAATCTTATAATTTGGATGAAAATAAACATGTCAATGGATTGTATAAGATTAGAAGATTTTGGGTGCCGGCATATCTTCGTGAATATTTTTTTGGTGGCATGACAACTACCGGGAGGTCCGAAAGTATAAACGCATTTATAAAGAGAGTTATATCTTCTAGCACATGTTTAAATCAATTTGTTAGACAAGTAAAGTTTCTTTTATTGTATTATTTTATTTTAACTATATACGATGTGATATTGTTTCAATTCATGTATTTCTGTAATTAGGTTGAGCTTGCAAATAGAGCATGTGGAACAAATACAAACCCATGATGGTATGAAGCAAAAGTACAAAGGCTCAAATTTGAGGTCACAATCACCATTGGAAGAACAAGGTCACCGCTTTTTGACTCCATATGCATTTCAAAAGTTTCAAGGAGAGTTTGGGCTAGCAACTCAATATAAGGTTCATGAAATGGCATATAACAAGTTCATTGTCAAGCATTATAAAGAGACATGGGGTAAAAGGCATGAGGTGGTGTGGAATGGTAGTGTTGCGAAGTGCACTTGCAAGAATTTTGAGTTTGTTGGTATATTATGTCGTCATATTTTAAGTGTTTTTCTTCATAAAGACTGTTTTAATATTCTTCTTTCCTATTGGCTTTCACGATGGAGTCGAGAAGTTGTTATGCCATCAAGCGACATAGCAAATCTGAATTCAACTTCTACTAACAGCGACGAGGCTGTGACTAATGCTATAAATGTGGTTCGATGTCCTCCCACTTCAAAAACAAAAGGACGTCCCAAAGAAAAGCGCATGAAGGGTGGAAGAGAATTAACGAAACAAGTAAGATCTCGTAGTCTTTGCAACATGTCCAGAAAAAGAAAAAATTGGGAATGAAGATGCTACTTCAATACGAGCTGCTAAGAAGAAGAAAATCATGTTGGAGAACCAAGATTTAAATCCCATTTTCTCTTTGAAATTTTAATTTGTTAACTGTTAAATTTTATTTTGAAATTTTATTGTTAGTTTTTATATGTGAACAAGTAATTGAAAGTTATTATTGAGATATTATTTGCCTAGTTTTTATCTTGTACATTTAACTGGAAAAATAAAGATACCATCATTCACCTATTTCAATTTGTATGACTTAAATCAAGAAAATTACAATATAAAATAGAGATCGGCTAAATCATTGCAAAGTCAATTAGAATAACAAGATAGTGTACATAGATAATTGCCTAAATCAAGAAAAGGGTAAAATCGGAACCAACAAGAAAAAGAAAAAAATTAGTAGTATTAATGATGTTTTATTTATAGAAAATAATAAAGATTAATGTATATTTTTTATAATTATGAAATTTAGTAGGCCCATCACAAACAAATTACAGATTATATGTAGGCCCTGTATATACACTCCAATATATATGTAGGCCATCAATCAAACAAGTGTAACCTAGCTTGTCTCCCTTTCAATGGAATTTTCCTTTTTGGATAAGAAAAATAAAAATGAGGCAATAAAAGACTTTGCATCAAAAAATTTTCTACCAACAAACCCAACTATACATGTCCTAATATTCAACAGATTTTGACTTTTTTTCTCGTTTTTATATCCTGCAAATTTGACTTTTTAAGTGTTTACCGCTCAAAAGCACGTGCTTGAGTTTGACTACTTATCATGGGCTCATGGCCAAAAGTCGATTAAAACAAATTCCATTTCACAAATGACACATTTCATTGAAACGGCTTGCTAGAAGCCAACAAAACAACAAAGAAATACAAAGTTTTACAAAACCAATAAATGCCAATTGAGTCATAAAAATTAGTCTAGAAATGATCAACTTTTAATGATCCAAACAAAAGCTTGTGATCTAACCTCTTGGCAGATTTTTTGAGGAAAACTTCCTTATCTATACTAGAGGTTTTTTCATTTAAGATCAAAAGACTAAATCATCGCCCTTGATTTTATCCCCATCAATAGATGAGATGATTCCCCTCATTTAATATATAAAACCCGCACCCCCATAACACACAACACACTCTCAACTATACATGTCCTAATATTCAACAGATTTTGACTTTTTTTCTCGTTTTTATATCCTGCAAATTTGACTTTTTAAGTGTTTACCGCTCAAAAGCACGTGCTTGAGTTTGACTACTTATCATGGGCTCATGGCCAAAAGTCGATTAAAACAAATTCCATTTCACAAATGACACATTTCATTGAAACGGCTTGCTAGAAGCCAACAAAACAACAAAGAAATACAAAGTTTTACAAAACCAATAAATGCCAATTGAGTCATAAAAATTAGTCTAGAAATGATCAACTTTTAATGATCCAAACAAAAGCTTGTGATCTAACCTCTTGGCAGATTTTTTGAGGAAAACTTCCTTATCTATACTAGAGGTTTTTTCATTTAAGATCAAAAGACTAAATCATCGCCCTTGATTTTATCCCCATCAATAGATGAGATGATTCCCCTCATTTAATATATAAAACCCGCACCCCCATAACACTCAACAGATTTTGACTTTTTTTCTCGTTTTTATATCCTGCAAATTTGACTTTTTAAGTGTTTACCGCTCAAAAGCACGTGCTTGAGTTTGACTACTTATCATGGGCTCATGGCCAAAAGTCGATTAAAACAAATTCCATTTCACAAATGACACATTTCATTGAAACGGCTTGCTAGAAGCCAACAAAACAACAAAGAAATACAAAGTTTTACAAAACCAATAAATGCCAATTGAGTCATAAAAATTAGTCTAGAAATGATCAACTTTTAATGATCCAAACAAAAGCTTGTGATCTAACCTCTTGGCAGATTTTTTGAGGAAAACTTCCTTATCTATACTAGAGGTTTTTTCATTTAAGATCAAAAGACTAAATCATCGCCCTTGATTTTATCCCCATCAATAGATGAGATGATTCCCCTCATTTAATATATAAAACCCGCACCCCCATAACACACAACACACTCTCACCTGACTTTTTCTCCATCTCCGCCCTCTTCTCCGGCGAGCCAACCACCGCCACCACCTCCCATCACCGCCACCACCACCACACCGCCACCACCACCCACACCGCCACCACCACCCATCACCGCCACCACCACCACCACCGTCGCCGCCATTACATCATCACCACCGCCGCCACTTCCACCGCCGCCGCAACGCGCGGGTACCATTCTATTTTCGAAAATGCGAGTATTGCGTGCTTTATATTTCAAAATTTCACCTTTATATTCACATCATTGATATTTTGCATCTCTTATCAATAATTCTATAGTGATTGAGAACGACAAAACAGAAGTATTTCACAGTTAATATTTATATGTTGATGATATACCCCACACGGAGTTCTACCTCCGTACCCGAAGCAGATACGAGGACACCTTCGTACAGGTAAAACTATTATCTATAGTGCAGAGTATTAGACCTGTAGCCAAAGCTACGGAGCACAACCTCCGTAATCATACTCACCCCGGAGCTCCGGAGTAATCCGCCCAGCTCCGAAGAAACATATCAAAAGATCGGATATACATAAATTATTTCCATGTATATCCGAATCTTCTTATAAAACAGATAGTATATCTAGGTCTCAACACCTCGGACACGGTTTGCTATAATATTATCACAATCTTCTTAAAAGATAAAATATATCCCTAAAGGAGGAAGAGACTTACGCTAACTCTCCTATCCTCCTCCCCAAGTCTTCTACCCTCTATATAAATAGAAGATGTCATACGACATACGTGATCTGACATATACTTTGACACATATCCTATACCGACTCTCTGGCTCGGTACAAAACAATATAAACTAGGCGTAAAGCGGCCGCAATCCCTCTGACCAGAAGGGAATCGCCTACAAACTGTTAGGATTTAAACAATTTGTCACATACAAATAACACGAGTACGCAACGGAAATAATTATGCAATATATAAATTAACAAAGTTGTGAATGTGTACCTTTTAGCTAAGCTCCAATAAATAATATAATTATTGTTTAGGGTTTAAAGTAAAACCCCTCTACGATCGCACACTTGACACCACGATGTATGTATGCTAGTACCCGATCACGAATCTCACAACCCCTTATGTTTTTCCCTTGAAGAAGTCGAACAAGAAACCGAAACCCTTTTGGGTTTGAGGTTCGGCCGAAAGAAAAGAGAGAGGAGAAAAAGATAATTTTTAGGGTTTTTACCTTTCAATTGTCTTACAAATCAATAACCCTTAACCCCTTTATATAGGGTTAATAATTAGGGTTATTTAACTTGGTGAACAAGTTTGTGTTGGGTTATAAAACCCATTGTAAAAACCGGCCCCCTTATAATGTAATTAGGAAACATCCCTAATTCCTAATTTTCACTTAAGTCCATCTCTTTTCGAAACCTTTAATTAATAAACGTATATTTTAACATTTTAACAAACTTTTTTTAATTACTTCGTGAACATATTAATCAATATATTACATTAACATATTAATTAATTACATAGTGCATTTGTGTCAATACGTGTGACCCCGTAGGCTTAAACATTTCCGGACATGCGTTTATTTAACGTGATCATATTCCAACAGCTCCCACTTGAGCATGTTATAATAAAGGCAATAACATTGGTTAGCGTCTAGAAACACGCCAATGCTCCCGGAAATATTTAAGTATAGTTTCTTAAAATATATTTAAAATGGTTCCAGTGTTACTATCCCTTTGTTTCAGATACCTTGTTAAATATGGATATGGATCAAAGTCATTCCATAATTTAACGATTATGTTTCTCATTTCTATAACTAATTAAGATTACCAAATCAATCGAGACACATCTGGATTTCATTTGGGTACGGCCATACACACATCTTAATTAATTCTAATGAGGGGCCCAATGGTATCATTCTTCAATAACTAGTTGAAGGAACAAATCCTATTTTGACTACACGTGTCAGTCATGTACTTCACTACACTTCTGAAAATAGCCCTTTGTTACTACCTTATTCAGGATAGCTAGAACTATATCAAGAAAATGCAATCCATACATGCATAACCTGCTTGTATCTCAACTCTAAGGATAAGTAAAGCAACCATTTACGAATTTCACTTAATGACGCCGATCCATAAAGTGATCATTCGTTAATGGGGTAGTCCAATATGCATCTTATGAATATCATGTGAGTTTGGTGGGACCATCCTTAATATTCTAAGAATATTACCAATCACTCAGATTTGTCTTAGTTTAACTATATTCTCATATAGTTAATCGACAATGCACAATTTAGAATATAAATTATTCATGGATTTAAACATGCAAATATAGGATACAATTATACATTAAATGAAAACAAACATACCAAGTACTTTAATTCATTTATTAAATATTAATTGTTTATCATCCTTTATCCAAATACAAAACACAGATTTTTACATGAAATAACTAGCTAGTTTAAGACCTATGCCCTCGGCATGCTTATCAAGCTTTGCTTTTGACAAAGCCTTCGTAAAAGGATCAGCTAAGTTATAATCTGTGTGAACTTTGAGTAACTTGATTTCTCCTAGTGTGATCTGTTCACGAACATAGTGATATCATCTAGGATAATGTCTGGCACCTTTCTGAACTCCTGGTTCATTGGCTATGATTATTGCACCAGAATTGTCGCAATACATATCTATAGGTGTGTTATTTGAGGGAATCACGTCAAGCCCAGAAATAAACTTCCTAATCCAGACTGCTTCCATGGCGGCTTCTGAGGCGGCAATGTACTCAGACTCTGTCGCAGACATAGCAACTGTGGTTTGCTTCTTGCTCTTCCAATCCACCACGCCTCCATTTAAAACGAAGACATATCCCGACTGAGATTTTGTATCATCTCTATCAGTCTGAAATCCAGCATCACAGTATCCAGTCATTTTGAGCTCTGCATCAGGATTTCCTCCATACACCAGAAATATGTCTTTAGTAGCTCGCAGATACTTAAGAATGTTCTTCACAGCAGTCCAGTGACCTTCACCTGGATTCTGTTGATATCGGCTAACGATGTTTTGTGCGAACGCTATATCAGGTCTAGTGCATCTTACCGCATACATAATAGATCCCACAGCCGAAGCATAAGGAACCCTCTACATACGCTCCACCTCATCAGGTGTAGAGGCACCTTGTTTGCTAGATAAGCCAAGTCCTTCCTGCATGGGTACGAATTCACGCTTGGAATTCTCCATCTTGAATCTCTCCAAGATCTTATCAATATAAGCACTTTGACTTAGTCCAATCAACCGTTTAGTTCTATCTCTGCAGATCTTGATTCCAAGAATGAATGCTGCTTCACCCAAGTCTTTCATAGCAAAACACTTTCCAAGATGGGATTTTACATCTTGCAACATTGTAATGTGATTTCCTATGATCAATATGTCGTCTACATATAAGACAAGGAAAATAACATTACTCCCACTAGCTTTGCGATATACACATGGCTCATAAGGATTTTGAGCGAAACCAAACTTTTTGATTTCCTCATCAAACCTTTTATTCCAACTTCTTGATGCTTGCTTTAGTCCATAAATGGACCTCTGAAGCTTGCATACTTTGTTGGGATGTTTTGGATCGACAAATCCCTCAGGTTGTACCATATAGACTTCCTCGTCTAGGTAACCATTCAAGAAAGCGGTCTTGACATCCATTTGCCATATCTCATAGTCATAGAATGCTGCTATGGTTAAGATAATCCTAATAGCTCTAATGTCTGCTACTAGGGAGAAGGTCTCATCATAGTCAACTCCATAGAGCTGAGTATAACCTTTCGCCACGAGACGAGCTTTATAGGTGTGTACATTTCCATCCATGTCGGTCTTCTTTTTGAAGATCGATTTACACCCAACGGTTCTACCATTAGGTGGAAGATCAACCAAGCTCCAGACTTGATTGTCTTTCATGGATTTCATTTCCACATTCGCAGCTTCAAGCCATTTGTCAGATTCTGGATCTGATAATGCAACTTTGAAGTTTGGAGGTTCATCTAGATCTCCTAATACGTGTTCCTCATATTCTATATTTAGATTCAGCTTTTCACGAGCACGTATTGTCCTTGAGGACCTACGAATTGGAACTTCATCAACTTGAGGTTCATCACTTTGAACACTTCCCCCCCCCCAAGTTGATGATCGCTAGTGTTTTCAGAAGGTGACGCATCTTCCTCTTGAGTCTCATCAAGTTCTACAATCCTCCCACTGTTTTCTTGAGCGATGAGATTCTTTTCAAAGAACTCAGCATATCTAGCAACTTTAACAGTGTTTTTCGGTAGGAAAGTAGAAGTAGTAACCCATCATTTCCTTTGGGTATCCTACAAAGATGCACTTAACTAATCTGGGTTGAAGTTTGTCAGGCGTATCTCACTTCACAAACGCCTCACATCCCCAGACTCTTAAGTAAGACAAATTAAGGACACTTCCATGCCACAATTTATGTGGTGTCTTGTCAACCTTCTTGGTTGGACCATATTAAGAATGCGTACATTAGTCTCTAGAGCATAATCCCAAAATGAAAATGGGAGAGTCATAAGGTTCATCATCGATCTCACCATGTCAAACAAGGTTCGATTTCTCCTATCAGATATACCATTATGTTGTAGAGTATATGGAGGAGTAAGCTGTTGAATAATTCCGCAAGCTTTCAGATAATCCTTAAACTCTTGGCTTAAGTATTCCCCACCTCGATCCGAATGAAGGATCTTGATGGTTTTACCGAGTTGATTTTCTACTTCATTTTTAAACTCTTTGAATGTTTCAAAGACTTCATGTTTATGTTTAAGCAAGTAAACATAACCATAACGACTGAAATTATCCGTAAAAGTTATGAAGTAGCTAGCACCTTTCCTTGACACATGTCTAAATGGGCCACAAACATCAGTATGTATGAGTCCAAGTAGCTCTTTAGCCCCCTCCGGTTTATGCGGAAAAGGTTTTCTTGTCATCTTGCCAGAAACACAAGACACGCATTTTTCAACTGATTCGTCATTATTTGATTGTAAGATCCCTTCACGTTGAAGTCTTTCAATGCGTTTCTTGCCAACATGAGCAAGACGACAATGCCAAAGATAGGTAGAGTCCAAGTTAGTCTTGACTCTTTTGCTAACATTATACATTGAATTATCATTTGAATCACAACCACGCATATCAATTTCAAAAATACCATTACAAGGAATAGCATTAAAATAATGAACATTATTTCTAGAAACTGAAATACCATAATCATTAAAAACATTAATGAAACCGTTGTCTTTTAACAAAGAAACTGAAATTACACCTCTAGTTATAGAAGGTTCATAATGACAGTTGTCTAACAGAATAATTAATCCAATAGGTAAAACTAAATGAAAGTCTCCTATAGCTTCCACTGTTGTCGGTAGACCATTGCCCACGAACAGTTGCAAAGCTCCTGGCTTCAGTTTCTTCCTTCCCCTAAGCCCCTGTAATGTATTACAGATATGAGTACCACAACCAGTGTCATATACCCATGAATTATGCTTAGAAAAGGATTATAATTCAATTGTGAAGATACCTGGAGAACTGGCTAAACCAGCTTGCTTCTTCTTCGCGTTCAACTCAGCTAGATACTTACGATAATTTCTCTTCCAGTATCCCACTTTAGCACAGTGATGACAAGTCTGGTCCTTAGCTGGATGCTCCTTTTTCGCTGGAGGGGTCTTTTTCGGTTTGGGGACATAAGCAATTTGCTTACCCTTACCAACATTCTTGCCCTTAGCTTTCGGTTGTTTCGATTTCTGAACCTTTCCCCCCTTGATCATAAGAACTTGGGGTGTCTCAGATTTCTTGGGAAGGTTTTTCTCATACTCAATTAGCATGGCATGAAGTTCAGCTATTGTTTTGCTCATGCTGTGCATATTGTAGTTGCGCACAAAACCCTCAAAGTCCTTTGAAAGGGACTTAAGGATCATGCCAACAACAATTTCAAATTGCTTTTGAAGCTCGGGAATCATGCTACCTAGCATCAAACAAGCAACCTCATTATGTCTATCATACTGAGCATTGTATGCTTCCAATTGCGCTACATTGGCA
Organism: Erigeron breviscapus; assembly: GCA_034093135.1. Classification (NCBI taxonomy): domain Eukaryota; kingdom Viridiplantae; phylum Streptophyta; class Magnoliopsida; order Asterales; family Asteraceae; genus Erigeron; species Erigeron breviscapus. The sequence goes on from CM067173.1 coordinate 18,791,528, forward strand.
GTAGCAGCATCAGGGGCAGCGACCATCTGAACATCAAGAACATCGGTTCGTTTCTCAACTCTTAGGACAATCCTCAGCTGACGATACCATTCATTGAAGTTGGTTCCAGAAAGTTTTTCTTTTTCTAGCATCGACCTGAAAGCCGATTGGTGTATGTTTTGAGTAGGATTTGTTGCCATCTACAAAACAGATTTAAGTTCAAAAATCAGTATTTTCGATAATAAATTCCTTAAGAAATTAATTACCCAATGTTTAATCCAGTTAACAATTAATTTCATTATGGCTAGGATCCAATTGACATACCATCATTTCATTTAGTTGATCTGCTAGAAATGATGTATTCAAAAGGTAAGTGACGATCAGTAATTGCATTACAAGTACAATTCCTAGATTTTATGGGACTTACAAATGACACTTGTATAGGGGCATCAAGTGCTTTGTAATCATGTTTTGTCCCATCTTATTCCACGGGTCAAGGTCTCACCGCTTAACTCGTTTTAAGTCGCCCAACCAAGAACTTGTAAATAGTCCACCACTGTTCTCACAGTGAGTGGTAATTTACTTTGGGATTGCAATTTACCTACGGTCTCACGTTGAGTAAAAAACAACTGCAAGTGTTCTTTTCAAATTGGGTGGCAAAGACTTAACTTTAATTGGGTAATGCAATTGATGTGAATCAAAAGTTATGTATGAAGATTCATGCACATCTTCATAACATAATGTTTAATAAAATCATTTTTTATTGTCTTAACAATACAAAAGAACTTGGTAGCTCCATTTGAACGCACAAAGAAGCACAAAAGTAAGGTTTGCGCGTAGCAATTAAGTACCCACTTCTTTAGGGAGTCAAGGCATCCCGACTTATACCTCTCTTAGAGTTTATTCAAATGGGTGAGCAGGTGTATCTTTTGATTGCAAGACACCAATTTTATTAAAACAAAATCATATTTCATATTTATTAGTCAAGTTTATTTTTTTCTTAAAACAATTTTGCATCACCATTTACAATAATAGCAAAATAATAAACTTAATAACTATTAACATTTAATCATGCAACGATTAATGGTGGGCAACCTAAATCATGGTCTCTATGGATTAATGTACATGTTTAAGATTGGCCCCCCCTTTATACGGAAGTAGGACCACATACATCAAGTTACCTTGATTGCGTAAGTCTTTAAACAAAGTACAAACATACAATTATCAAATAAAACACATAGTTAAGGGGCTGACTGGAAATTTCCAGCAGCTTCACGACCAGATTTGACATATTAAACGTCTGAATTGGCCTTAGTCCAGAACTACAAAGTTGTAGCCCTATGAATCGTGCATCTACAGTCCAAAGGAGAGCTTTTAATTCATTACGATTGATTTTATATGAATTTTTTAGCGAACTGGTGTTAAACAGAAAATATCACACGAAAATTTCACATTGTCACATAATTATCAATTAATAATCCCTCATTATTGGACCTTTAAATCAAACAACATATATCAATATATCTAAGTAATAACCATTAAGAATTTTGCATGAATTCCTTATGGTTTTACTTCTATTTAACAAATTTAAATTAAAAGATACAATAACATACAATTTATCAAATAAACATGCTAATTCACATAATCAAAACTTGCATAGAGGGTTTAATTTAACAATTAACTTTAAGTGGTTTTAATGAATTAAAAAACAAAACCCTTTTTTTTTTTCTTAAAACAATTTTGCATCACCATTTACAATAATAGCAAAATAATAAACTTAATAACTATTAACATTTAATCATGCAACGATTAATGGTGGGCAACCTAAATCATGGTCTCTATGGATTAATGTACATGTTTAAGATTGGCCCCCCCTTTATACGGAAGTAGGACCACATACATCAAGTTACCTTGATTGCGTAAGTCTTTAAACAAAGTACAAACATACAATTATCAAATAAATCACATAGTAGGCTCTGATACCACTGTTAGGATTTAAACAATTTGTCACATACAAATAACACGAGTACGCAGCGGAAATAATTTATGCAATATATAAATTAACAAAGTTGTGAATGTGTACCTTTTAGCTAAGCTCCAATAAACAATATAATTATTGTTTAGGGTTTAAAGTAAAACCCCTCTACGATCGCACACTTGACACCATATGTATGTATGCTAGTACCCGATCACGAATCTCACAACCCCTTGTGTTTTTCCCTTGAAGAAGTCGAACAAGAAACCGAAACCCTTTTGGGTTTGAGGTTCGGCCGAAAGAAAAGAGAGAGGAGAAAGAGATAATTTTTTAGGGTTTTTACCTTTCAATTGTCTTACAAATCAATAACCCTTATCCCCTTTATATAGGGTTAATAATTAGGGTTATTTAACTTGGTGAACAAGTTTGTGTTGGGTTATAAAACCCATTGTAAAAACCGGCCCCCTTATAATGTAATTAGGAAACATCCCTAATTCCTAATTTTCACTTAAGTCCATCTCTTTTCGAAACCTTTAATTAATAAACGTATATTTTAACATTTTAACAAATTTTTTTTAGTTACTTCGTGAACATATTAATCAATATATTACATTAACATATTTAAACTTGAGGCCTAGAAAAAAATAAAAACTCCTCGCCACTATACTCGTGATTTGGGCTTGCCATCTTCAACTGTGATACCCAAGGAGATATCTCGCGAATTTTGAAAGCTACGGTAGTACGAAGTATTCGTAATGGTCATCAAAAGTAACATAAAGTTGATTTGATAGGCCGTAAATATCAAATTAATTTTTCTTCACCCAACCTTGTAAGTTAATATTGAAGCAAGGATTAATTTCCAACTTATGCAACACGTGATTAAATTGTTCCAGCAACATTGAAGAATATATTTAATTTACGAGGATCGTAACACCACCGGGGCAAAAAGGGTAGCCCCACCAGGGGCTATTAGCGGCGACGTCGCCGCTAATAGTGCGGGCCCCAACTGACACACTGCAGAGTTCAACGACTGTTTTTCGCGCCTGGACCCCACACTATTAGCGGCGACGTCGCCGCTAATAGTAAACCCTATTTTCTTTTTAAACGCGGCTGCAAGCCAGACGACCCATCCTCTACAAAAAAAAAAAACGCAGCTCCTCTTAAAAAAAAAAAATCCGGCCATCTACCATTTTGTGTCCATATTCTGGCCATCAATCCCCTCACCCTCTATATCAACAATCCGGCCACCCACCCTTTTGTTGGTGACGAAAATCCGGCCTGGTTCATTTTCCGGCGACTTTTCAGGCGAAAATCCGGCCACCCCACTTTTCAGACGAAGTATTAGCGGCGACTAGCATTAGCGGCGACATTTCCGGCGACCCACTTTTCCGACGTTTTCTTTGTATGTTTACTAACACTCATTTACTTTTTTATTGTTGTTATTATTTTTAATATATGTTATTATTAGTTATAAAAATGTTATAGTATTATATTTAGAAATTATACGTTTGTTAGTTTGATTTAAAGAAATTTGTAGGATATGATTGTTATAAATTATTGGTAGTTTATGATTATTCTTAATATGATTGTTAGTATTATGTTAGAAAAACCATTTTGTTAATATGATTGTTAGAAATTAGTGGTAGAAAGGTTATGTTATTATAGTTAAAAATGATATGATTGTTAGAAATTATATGATTTTTAAGAATTATTGGTAGTTTATCATTATTGATAATATGATTGTTAATATATTATGTTAGAAAAGTTATTATGATTGTAATTAGTGTTAAAAATGTTATGTTATCATAGTTAGAAATTATATGATTGTTAGAAATTTTATGGTTATTGTTAATATGATTGTTAGTATTATGTTAGAAAACACTTGTTAGTATGATTGTAATTGTTAATCTAGTTGTTATTAGGTTAATATGATTGCAAGTATTATTGTTAGAAAAATGTGCTCATTTTAGGTATAATAAGTTGGAAAAAAGATTTGTGTCCAAAATATGCATATATTTCATTTGCGCCTTTTTTAACCTTGATAATTGTTTTTATTGATTTATAACTTGTATATAACTTATGTAGGTTAAAATGGTTGCCGTTCATGGCGGAGATGGTGGCAATGACCCTCCAAATTGGGGGTGGAATCCCCAATGGGGCTGCAAGCGTAGCGGGGGTAAGTATATATAGATGTATGTAAAATATATATATATATATATATATATATATATATACATATATATAGAGTATGTATATATATATATATATATATATATACATATATATAGATATGTATATATATTTATTCTTTAATTTTGCTTTGCAGGGAATAGCTCAGGGAGAGCTGCCGCTGCTAACAAGGAACTGGAGCGGGAGTTTCAGAAGTCTGGACGACTTATATCTCTTAGACTTGATACCGCTGAAAGCAGGTGGCAGACTATCGTGACACCTCCAAATGGTACAAGAGCTATTTGGGGACATATGTCGCTACCGTCCCGCATACTTACGACTCGTGGGATCAGGTGCCCCCACACATCAGGGATGGACTTATTCCCTGGCTCCAGGTATAAAACATTTTATTTTACAATTTAAATACGTCATTACAAAATTAGGGTAGATGCTGACTATTACTACAAAATTGCAGAGACGGTTCTACTTGGACCCGTATCTAAATCACGAAGACGGTCACCCCTTACGGGTTGCCATTGAAAACATGATTCATCAAAATGCCCTCAAGAACTACAGGGATAAAAAATCCAAATTCAAGGGGAAATGGTTTAGCGAAAGGGGTGGGTTAGATAGACTCGGCGAATTCGAAGGTGTTCCGCCGCATGGAATGCCTCAAGATGTCTGGAGGGATCTACTGCATTACTGGACCAGGGAGCACCGGATGCTTGTTGCCCAAAGAAACGCGAATAACAGTCATGGACAAGATAATCTTGTCAGTACTCACTGTAACAACCGTCTTAGAAATGTTCTAAACAAGTTCTTTAGAAAGTACTTTCGCCATTTGAACGGCTAGACAGTTCAATTTATTTAGGTTCTTGACGTACTTTAGACCTAAATTATATGCTTATATGAAGGTCAATTTGATCTTAAAATCTTAATTTATTTGACGAGTTCCTGATTAAGTGCGATGAAATACTAAAGTACAGTGCATAAATGTTCGTGTTCATAAAAGTTCTAGTTCAGAATGTTCGCAAATAGTCCTTGCATTTATGAGTTCATTAATTATGGGAAGGGTATAAATAGAAAGAGATGGAAACCCTAGTGAGAGAAAACAATCACTGTTCATCTCCTTCATCTCCTCCACTCTCTCTCACTAAAACACATAGTGCAGACACCATAAAACACACACAAAGGCATCTCTTGATTTTGGATTGTTTAATCAAAATCGTTTGTACTTTTAGCATCCTTGTGATAATCAAAACATATTTCTGGAATCAAATATCAGGTAACAACAACGAATTATGAGTTTTTGATCAAATTAAAAGTGTACTTTTTCAAGTTTATATTCTTGATGATTTGGTCCAGTTCTTGAACGAAAATCATGTTCAATGTTAATGGGTTTGTGTCTAAATGTGTTTAACAACATTTGTGTGAACAAATTTGGGTCATAACGTGCTTTAATTTACAAACCCGTTTTTGAAAATGAAGGTACAACTTGTTCTTGAAGTCACAACTTGTTCATGTGATATTTGATCTTGAAAATCAGTAAAAGCGTGGTGAAATAATGTTATTGTGTATATATGTACTAGTGCTATGTCCAAACAAGTCCTAAAATCGATCTAGACCTTATTGTTGAGCTCGTACCTGTTCTGGGCCTTAAAACGATTCTGCTAGGACGATCTTGATGCCTAGATCGTCCTAGGTCAGCCTTTTTGTACCATGATGTGCTTGCTCGGTTGATCTTGTGTTGTTGTTCCTTTGTTATGGTTGGGAACCATGCACCCCTTGGGTAGCTAATCTTCTAGATTGGCTTTGCTCAAACAATCGTTCATGAACTAGAAATGACCACGCACCCTTGTTCATGTTCTTACCCTTAAGACGATCTTGAATTTGGTCTTGTGAAACGACCTTGTACTTGAAACATCCAAGACGATCCTGAGCTGGTGGCTAAAACGATCTTGAAGCTAGAACTGTGAGACGATCTTGTGCTTGGAACTTAAAACGATCTTGAGCTTTAACCCTGAAACGACCTTGAGTTTTAAACCTGAAACGATCTTGAACTTGAAACATCCAAGACGATCCTGAGCTGGTGGCTGAAACGATCTTGAGCTAGAAGAAGCATGAAACGATCTTGAGCTAGAAGAAGCATGAAACGATCTTGAGCTAGAAGAAGCATGAAACGATCTTGAGCTTGTGAAACGACCTTGTACTTGAAACATCCAAGACGATCCTGAGCTGGTGGCTAAAACGATCTTGAAGCTAGAACTGTGAGACGATCTTGTGCCAACACCTAGGACGATCTTGTTCTCAATAAACCCTAGGACGATTCTGAGCCTTGTGTCCCCTAAAACGATCCTGATCTAGTACAAACTCTAAAATGATTCTGACTAGTACATTAAAGTCATGATTCAACTTAATCATTAAAGTACGAGTTCTATGAACAACTGAATTAAGTTCTAAGGCTAGAAATCATTATTAAAGACACATTAACATTATAATTACTTGTGTGTGAGTTCCAAGACGTTCAGTTCGAGTCCAGTTCATGCACTTAAAGTTCATTCAAACCCATTTTTAGTCAAAACGTTCAAAGATCTTCAAAGGGACCAAATCATCAGTTCATCAAGGACATTTCAATAATTAATTAGTCATTTGAACTAATATGTGTACATGTCCATGATCAATAACTTGTACTTAGGCTTCAATCAAGACGTACTTGGGATCTGATAGATATAACTTATCTATCTCTGTGCTTGTTCTCTGTGCTTATACTACTGTGCTTGTACCAGATCACTGTGAGTTCACTAATCCCCCTTTCGTACATTTTGTTCAAGTTCTTTTATCGGGGACTGAAAAGCATGAAAACTACTTTGTACTTGTACATATGTTCTTGAACTACTTTACGTACTATATTATAATCTTGAACTATTCCACGTACTATTTTATGATCTTACGAGGTACTTATGATATGATTCCTAATTATTTAAAAGAGTATTTAAGTCTTGAATGGGCAGGATCTTAAATACATTTATACTGTTTAAGGGAGTATTTAAGTCTTGAATGGGCAGGATCTTAAATACCTCCACACTACTATATTGATCTTTAACATGTTCTAGTTCGTACTTGTACTTGTTCAGTTCTTATTCACTGCTATCAATTCATATCCCACAGTTCAGGGATTGAACCGTAGATAATTATGGACAGCGCTGTTTAGGGTAGGCCCACCCTCATTCTCCGCAGTTCTGGAGGATGCATATTATCTGTTCTTGTTCTAAATTAGATCTTCGTGAAGTACTTGATTATTATGTGCATAAGTTCATTACAGTTCAGTTCTGGCCAATCGGGTTAGCAGTGACAATTCATTTAAAGTTCATTATATGTTCTTGTACTGTTCTTACTATCACAGAGCATTTTTGTTAAACGTACAGATCTTATGACTTGTTCTTACTATACATATTATTATATGTAAGCGTACTAGTACTTTATGTGAATCTCACCAACTACTTTTGTAGTTGACCTTTGAACTTACATGCTTTTCAGGCTAGACTAGTAGATCTCTTAGCATAGGAGTCTTCCTCTTTCAAGCTCATCTCTTTTGGCGATTGTTCGTACGTTCAAGACCGGAAGCTGTGAAGGTCTCCCTTTGCTTATTCAGTTCAGACTCCTGTACTTCAAGACATTTGTTCTGTCTTTTGATTATTAACTATTCTGGGTATATCCCAAATGCTGTAATAACTTTTATACTTCTTTTCTTTTATGTTATTGGCTGTGTTGGAACTTGTACTGTGTGCTTTTGTGCTTGTCTGTACATCCCGTATATTCCGCTTTAGCGGGGTGTTACAGTTGGTATCAGAGACAAGGTTATAGTGAACACCGAGCTTTTTCCTAAGGAAAACTCGAGCTATAACTGGAATCCACTCTGAGGTGATCCTTTGTATGACCGGTTTGAGTAATGGGAACTTTTCCCTAATTAGATGTAACCTGATCAACTACATCTAATTGCGGATATAGTTCCTAGTACTCAAGGTGTGTCATTGAAGGTGTCACCCATTTCTTAGAGCCTTGGTAAGAACCTCGTGCAAACTCGTTCTTCAATCATATCAGTTCTAGTTCACTCGTTCTCTTAAGACATACGTTCTAGTGCTTCGAGGATAGGCCTTAGAGCTTATACGACTATAGGTCCTTATCGTGCGACCGACGACTGTTCTTGTTCATATATTGTGCTAACGACGATCGTTTACTAACGTACTACGTACTTGGAGCTTTAGACTTGTGCGAAACGTAACCGAGTTCATATTTCTATCTTATTAGGGGCATAAGGAAGAATGCCGCCTAAACGTGGACGCAGAGCTAAGACCGCACCAGCTGTTGAACCTACTCAACCTGGTATTAATGCGAATGTCAACTTTACCTTGAATGATGTAGCAGACCTCATCACTGACCGCATGAATGCGATGATGCCAAATCTTGCTACTCAAGTTGCTCAGATGCTGGAAATTCCACTAACTGAAGGTACTAGAACTACTAGAGCAACTCAGAATAGGAGGACTCAAGAAGAACCCGAACAGAATCAGGAAGTGAACAGTGATTCGGAAGGAGCTAGTCATAACAACACTCGAGCTACTGCTGAGGACAGAGTCAGCCAAAGCAGAGGGTGTTCATTTAAGACCTTCACTCAGTGCAAACCCCCAGTCTACACAGGGGAGAAAGGAGCTGCAGAACTATTGATGTGGTTCGAGAATATGGAAGAGGCCTTGTACCACACTCAAACCTCTGAGGACAGGATGGTGGAGCATGCGACCAGCCAATTTGATGGTGCTGCTAGGTCTTGGTGGACTGGCATCGTCACCACTGTTGGCAGGAAGACCGCTTATGCTCACACTTGGGAAGAACTTCAGAAGATAATGAGAGCTGAATTTTGTACTAAGGATGCATTGCAAGAGTTGGAACAAGAGTTTTGGGATCTGAAGATGGAAGGTGTGGAGATTGAGAAGTACATTCTGAGGTTTAATGAGCTTTCTAGACTTGTGCCGCATCTAGCTTCTACTGAAGAGAAGAAGATTGATCGCTTTATTTGGGGTTTAATTTCTGAGATCCGCCGTGACCTCACCAGTAAAGGCCCCAAGACCATGTCAAGAGCCACTGTACTGGCTAAGACCTTGACCAAAGATATTATCTGGTCAGGAGGTTTGACTGAGAATGCTGATAAGGGGAAGAGGAAGGCTGAAGAAGTGGTGGAAAAGAAGGTTGAACCCCCAACTAAGAAGGGGAGGATCTTGAGGAACTATGCGGTGACCGCAGTGCCTGAACCAACAAGATATTCTGGAGCTTATCCAAAGTGTGCCCGTTGTAACCTTCATCACACTGGTGCTTGTCCTGTTTGCTATAAGTGCCAAGGAATTGGGCACATGGCAAAGTACTGTAGTGCTGGCTCAGTGAACTTGATCAGAACCAACCCCCCGCCAGTCAACAGAAATCCACCAATGAGAAATGCCAGACCTCCACTACCACCTGCTGTACCAGTCCAAAGGAACCAGAACCAGAACGCCCAAGTTCAGCGTGTTGCTTATCCACGCGGGCCAAGGAACCAGAACCAGCAGAACAATCAGCAACAGCAAAACCAACAAGGCCCTGCTAACGCCCGTGTTTTTGCTCTGAACGCTGAGGAAGCTCGTCAGAACCCTCGGGTTGTGACAGGTACTTTTCTTCTGAACGATCATTATGCTTCTGTACTATTTGACTCCGGTGCCGAACGTAGCTTTGTTGCATTAGACTTTAAAGCTAAGACTAACATGATAACTGGCAAACTAAATGATAAATATGTGGTAGAGTATGCAAATGGCCAAAAGTACGGTACCAACGAAATCGCTCTAGATTGTCCTTTGACCTTAGTAGACGAGAATTTTACAATTGATCTAATCCCTGTCAAGATTAGTAGCTTCGACATTATCGTGGGAATGGATTGGCTATCCAAACACCACGCGACTATTTGTTGCCACGAGAAATCAGTTCATATACCGCTACCGAACGGCGAGATCTTGATCGTACAAGGCGATAAGTCCACGAACGAACTTAAAATCGTCTCAGCAATGAAATTCCGTAAGTACTTGGACAAGAAAGATCATCTTGTGTACCTAGCTCATGTCATTGATAAAAGTGCTAAAGAACCTAAAGTTCAAGACATTCCCATTGTTCGGGACTTCCCAGATGTCTTTCCTGACGACTTACCAGGCATTCCACCTGTTAGACAAGTCGAGTTCAATATTGATCTAGTTCCCGGTGCAGCACCAGTCGCTAAAGCACCGTATCGCTTAGCTCCTCCAGAAATGCAAGAACTGTCCAATCAATTACAGGAACTTTTGAGCAAGGGCTTCATTCGTCCTAGTTCATCTCCTTGGGGAGCACCTATTTTATTTGTCAAAAAGAAAGATGGCTCCATGAGAATGTGCATAGACTATCGTGAACTGAACAAATTAACCGTTAAGAACCGGTATCCCCTACCTCGCATAGACGATCTGTTTGATCAATTGCAAGGTGCTTCGTACTTCTCTAAGATCGATCTACGTTCAGGTTATCACCAGATCCGTGTTCAGGATGGTGACGTTCCAAAGACAGCTTTTCGTACTCGTTATGGCCACTACGAATTTCTCGTTATGCCATTTGGTCTGACTAATGCTCCAGCGATTTTTATGGACTTAATGAACCGTGTCTGTCGTCCGTTCTTGGAAAAATTTGTTATTGTATTCATTGACGACATACTCGTGTACTCTCGGAACAAGACTGATCATGAACAACATTTACGTTCTATTCTTCAACTTCTTCGAGAAGAAGAGTTGTATGCTAAGTTCTCTAAGTGCGAGTTCTGGCTTCGCCAAGTACAGTTCCTCGGCCACGTCGTAAACGAACAAGGCATTCATGTCGACCCGGCC
>CM067173.1:18807576-18887576 GCA_034093135.1 Erigeron breviscapus
TTACAATTTAAATACCGTCATTACAAAATTAGGGTAGATGCTGACTATTACTACAAAATTGCAGAGACGGTTCTACTTGGACCCGTATCTAAATCACGAAGACGGTCACCCCTTACGGGTTGCCATTGAAAACATGATTCATCAAGATGCCCTCAAGAACTACAGGGATAAAAAATCCAAATTCAAGGGGAAATGGTTTAGCGAAAGGGGTGGGTTAGATAGACTCGGCGAATTCGAAGGTGTTCCGCCGCATGGAATGCCTCAAGATGTCTGGAGGGATCTACTGCATTACTGGACCAGGGAGCACCGGATGCTTGTTGCCCAAAGAAACGCGAATAACAGTCATGGACAAGATAATCTTGTCAGTACTCACTGTAACAACCGTCTTAGAAATGTTCTAAACAAGTTCTTTAGAAAGTACTTTCGCCATTTGAACGGTTAGACAGTTCAATTTATTTAGGTTCTTGACGTACTTTAGACCTAAATTATATGCTTATATGAAGGTCAATTTGATCTTAAAATCTTAATTTATTTGACGAGTTCCTGATTAAGTGCGATGAAATACTAAAGTACAGTGCATAAATGTTCGTGTTCATAAAAGTTCTAGTTCAAAATGTTCGCAAATAGTCCTTGCATTTATGAGTTCATTAATTATGGGAAGGGTATAAATAGAAAGAGATGGAAACCCTAGTGAGAGAAAACAATCACTGTTCATCTCCTTCATCTCCTCCACTCTCTCTCACTAAAACACATAGTGCAGACACCATAAAACACACACAAAGGCATCTCTTGATTTTGGATTGTTTAATCAAAATCGTTTGTACTTTTAGCATCCTTGTGATAATCAAAACATATTTCTGGAATCAAATCTCAGGTAACAACAACGAATTATGAGTTTTTGATCAAATTAAAAGTGTACTTTTTCAAGTTTATATTCTTGATGATTTGGTCCAGTTCTTGAACGAAAATCATGTTCAATGTTAATGGGTTTGTGTCTAAATGTGTTTAACAACATTTGTGTGAACAAATTTGGGTCATAACGTGCTTTAATTTACAAACCCGTTTTTGAAAATGAAGGTACAACTTGTTCTTGAAGTCACAACTTGTTCATGTGATATTTGATCTTGAAAATCAGTAAAAGCGTGGTGAAATAATGTTATTGTGTATATATGTACTAGTGCTATGTCCAAACAAGTCCTAAAATCGATCTAGACCTTATTGTTGAGCTCGTACCTGTTCTGGGCCTTAAAACGATTCTGCTAGGACGATCTTGATGCCTAGATCGTCCTAGGTCAGCCTTTTTGTACCATGATGTGCTTGCTCGGTTGATCTTGTGTTGTTGTTCCTTTGTTATGGTTGGGAACCATGCACCCCTTGGGTAGCTAATCTTCTAGATTGGCTTTGCTCAAACAATCGTTCATGAACTAGAAATGACCACGCACCCTTGTTCATGTTCTTACCCTTAAGACGATCTTGAATTTGGTCTTGTGAAACGACCTTGTACTTGAAACATCCAAGACGATCCTGAGCTGGTGGCTAAAACGATCTTGAAGCTAGAACTGTGAGACGATCTTGTGCTTGGAACTTAAAACGATCTTGAGCTTTAACCCTGAAACGACCTTGAGTTTTAAACCTGAAACGATCTTGAACCTTTAACCTTGAAACGATCTTGAGCTAGAAGAAGCATGAAACGATCTTGGCTCGACAACTAAGACGATCTTGACCCAGACGATCTCGATTAAAACGATCTTGTGCCAACACCTAGGACGATCTTGTTCTCAATAAACCCGAGGACGATTCTGAGCCTTGTGTCCCCTAAAACGATCCTGATCTAGTACAAACTCTAAAATGATTCTGACTAGTACATTAAAGTCATGATTCAACTTAATCATTAAAGTACGAGTTCTATGAACAACTGAATTAAGTTCTAAGGCTAGAAATCATTATTAAAGACACATTAACATTATAATTACTTGTGTGTGAGTTCCAAGACGTTCAGTTCGAGTCCAGTTCATGCACTTAAAGTTCATTCAAACCCATTTTTAGTCAAAACGTTCAAAGATCTTCAAAGGGACCAAATCATCAGTTCATCAAGGACATTTCAATAATTAATTAGTCATTTGAACTAATATGTGTACATGTCCATGATCAATAACTTGTACTTAGGCTTCAATCAAGACGTACTTGGGATCTGATAGATATAACTTATCTATCTCTGTGCTTGTTCTCTGTGCTTATACTACTGTGCTTGTACCAGATCACTGTGAGTTCACTAATCCCCCTTTCGTACATTTTGTTCAAGTTCTTTTATCGGGGACTGAAAAGCATGAAAACTACTTTGTACTTGTACATATATTCTTGAACTACTTTACGTACTATATTATAATCTTGAACTATTCCACGTACTATTTTATGATCTTACGAGGTACTTATGATATGATTCCTAATTATTTAAAAGAGTATTTAAGTCTTGAATGGGCAGGATCTTAAATACATTTATACTGTTTAAGGGAGTATTTAAGTCTTGAATGGGCAGGATCTTAAATACCTCCACACTACTATATTGATCTTTAACATGTTCTAGTTCGTACTTGTACTTGTTCAGTTCTTATTCACTGCTATCAATTCATATCCCACAGTTCAGGGATTGAACCGTAGATAATTATGGACAGCGCTGTTTAGGGTAGGCCCACCTCATTCTCCGCAGTTCTGGAGGATGCATATTATCTGTTCTTGTTCTGAATTAGATCTTCGTGAAGTACTTGATTATTATGTGCATAAGTTCATTACAGTTCAGTTCTGGCCAATCGGGTTAGCAGTGACAATTCATTTAAAGTTCATTATATGTTCTTGTACTGTTCTTACTATCACAGAGCATTTTTGTTAAACGTACAGATCTTATGACTTGTTCTTACTATACATATTATTATATGTAAGCGTACTAGTACTTTATGTGAATCTCACCAACTACTTTTGTAGTTGACCTTTGAACTTACATGCTTTTCAGGCTAGACTAGTAGATCTCTTAGCATAGGAGTCTTCCTCTTTCAAGCTCATCTCTTTTGGCGATTGTTCGTACGTTCAAGACCGGAAGCTGTGAAGGTCTCCCTTTGCTTATTCAGTTCAGACTCCTGTACTTCAAGACATTTGTTCTGTCTTTTGATTATTAACTATTCTGGGTATATCCCAAATGCTGTAATAACTTTTATACTTCTTTTCTTTTATGTTATTGGCTGTGTTGGAACTTGTACTGTGTGCTTTTGTGCTTGTTTGTACATCCCGTATATTCCGCTTTAGCGGGGTGTTACACTCACGGTCGCCAGTCATACGCTCAGCGTGAATATGAATACGCTGTAAGTTATTATTTTTACGTTTTATATCCACATATGTATATATATATAGAGAGAGAGAGAGATACACATACATATATATAACTTTGATTAATGTATATACAGCGTAGTAATCAGGGGCAACGTGAGCCCCCGCCTGAGTTCTTTTTGCGGGCCCACACATTACACGATGGGACGGTGCAGACAAGAGCTCCTCCCATTTATGTAAGTTCTCGCACAACACTTAAATTCGTATTTTTTGTAAATTTCTATTAATTATAACTAACTTATTTATTTGTTTATGATTTAATGTGGTACAGGACCGGCTTGTTGAATCCCAACAGCCCAACACCCCGCCGACGCAGACATTTTTGGACGCTTTGGGGCCCCGGTCGGGACATACCCGCGGGGTTGGGCGTTTGGTTAGGGGAACACGAGGACTGAATGTCGAGCTCCCGCATATAGTTGACCCTCCTTTGGAGGCCCCAGCACAGTCGCCGCCCTTTAACGTGGATCAATTCTTCAACCCTGCGAGCCCTTGGGACATGGCCGGGTCTAGCACGACCTCATTCCCCACACAGCGCTTGGGTAGTGATAGTGATAGTGATAGTGATAGTGATTAGTTTGTATTTTGAATATGTATTTTTTATGAACCTCTTTATTTATGTTTGTATTTTATGAACCTCTTTATTTATGTTTGTTTTCTTGGTAGCTATATTTATTTCTTTTTTTTATATCCTTGCAACAACAAATTCAAAAAACATACAAAAAACATGTTTTGAATGTAATCGTTTTTAACCATATGTTTATGACATAATATAAACATACAAAAAACATGTAATGTTATTACTACTCCGACATGGATATGTATAATTTAAAGATCTATTTTAAAGATCTAGCTGAAGACGGTTTCCGTTAGAAAAATGCGATGTAATATTTTGAATATGTATAATTTGTTTTGAAGTTTTCTATGTATTATTTACATTATGTCTTTATTTTGAATATGTATTATTTTAATTAAAGTTTATATCGATTAAATAAGATAATAAATAATGATAATATTTATATTATTGGAAAACAAATATTTATTAATAAAAACATAAAAAAAAACAAAATACAACATGTAATGAATTTAATCATTTATAACAATAGGAGGCCCAGGTGGTATTCTTGGGCAGTTTGCATACATCCATTCTTGAAACGTTTGTTCTCGATGTGCGTACATTGATGCCACCGCACGTGCAGGCGGGGTTGCGTAGTATGATCATTCTGGATTCTTGTAAGCCATTGGGTACTCACCTGTTAATTCCACTGCAACAAAATGGCTCTCCTCATTTACGAGAGCAATAGTTATCGGTTGAGCCAACATTAAATGATCCAAGCCATGATGCATCGGGAATACTGTTCGGGCGTCACGTAAGCTGGTGCAGTTGATTATTATACCTAGCTTATTGGCCAGGAGGATATGGAAAAACACTTTACTCATCCAATGGTCTTTGGGACGCCATTTTTTATAATAAGAGGTTTGCAACGCCTCTAATATGCGTTTGCCCTCGGGCCCATACATTCGCATGTACCCTTCGTGGTCAGATTCAAACTCCTCGAGCATCTGCGTACGAACCCACTCCGAACCGTAATCCTCATCTAGCCCCAAAGCAACAGCGGTAGCTCGAAATCCACAACTGCCATCTCCTTTGACATTCTGTGCGCCGACAACGTAAGGTCGAATGTACGTTGGCAGCTCATATAGTACCCATGCGATGTTTCGGGATAAGCTTGTGTTCATCGGTTCCGCAATATACCCAACCCAACTGGCCTCTGACTTTGCCTCTGACTTTGCCTCTGCCTTTGCCTCTGACTTTGCCTCTGACACCTGTCCATGCGATGGTGCCCGGAACAAGTCATCAACAAAGCTGGCATATGGCTGCTCAGATTGGACCCCATATGATTGGGACGGTTCCCCCCAGCCATATACATTTTGGACCCCGTCGAACCCATAGGATTGGGACGGGTCCCCGAATGTATATATATTTTCAAGACCTGGATATGGGAACAGGTTTCCGAATAAGTCTGGATTCTCCTTGACCCACTCGGATTGGGACGGCTCCCCGAAGAAGTTTCGTGTCTCGGGGAGACGACATGATTGGGACGGCTCGTACATACTGTGTCGCGCACCCTGCGGGTCATCAAACCGTGATTTGGTGGCGCGTACTCACTTTGTCTGGCGGGCTGCACAGGTGGCGGCCTGTTCAGATCGGGCACCTCTTCAGTCCTTGGTCGACTGGACTTGGATTTCCGAAGCCCAGGTGGCTTTTTGTTAAGATCGGGCACCTAGACCATTAATAAAAAACAATTACTTAAAATCACTTAGTTTTATATTTTTTCTTAAATCACTAATTAAGCTTATGATGTATTTGGTCTACCTTTGGCGGCTTTTGTTTCGACCCGATCGGTCTTCCGCGTGTGCTCTTCTGAACAATGGGATCTTTCACTTGTGTGTTACCCGGCTTAAACATGTCCTTTATCTTCGACAACCAATGTTTCCGTTGGGCCTTGGGTTGCTCAACCAAGAATGTCGTAAGATCACCTACGACTTCATGGACAGCTTCTACGTCGTCTTCGTCTTTTAGGCATGTCGATGGTGTTAAGTCAAGCTTTCTCCAAAACGGTCTATCACATTCGGCTGAATACGAGTCTCTGCATTTTTTTATATCAATAAGTATACGACATTATGTCGGTATGATTAAAAAAAAGGTATTAAAACATACTAACCGCGGTGCATGTACTCGGCAATCTTGCAGGCACATGGTAGCCCACAACTATACCGAACCTTGCACCCGCACTTTTTTACCTGTTTTTTCAGTTGTTTGTCTAACAGAACGATTTCATCAACCATGATGTCCAAAGCTTTATGTGAAACCTTTCCCAGCAGGGCCTTCATACAGTTGTAGTTGTGTTTACCCAATCGGGTTCCCTTGCTATGCCCCAGTTGGCCCCTTATTTCAGTGTCTTGACTGATAATGACAGAATCAACACATTGCAGGATTCTAATAAATGTACATTTCCCCTTCAGCTCTTCCTTCAGATGGTGGTGCTCGGCCTCGACTCTGTTTGTGGTATGGTTCTGATAGTTAAGATGTTCATCGACCCAACATGACACAAACTGCTCTCGGTACGGGGACAACCAATTATCGTTCAGGTACTTGTAGACACCTGGAAAAGTTGCCAATTTTTTCTTTAACTCCTTCTCGTATGATTTAAACTCGTCAAGAGTCCGAGATTCATAGACTCTTTTCCTTCACACGTCAAGCCTTTCAATGTTAACATCTTTCTTCATCCGCAATGCCGGTTCGCAGTGTTTGGGTATGTTTTGCCATATGTGGTACCTACACAATAGGTGTTTCGCTTGCGGCATAACAACCTTCAATGCTCTCATCAGGGCCAACTCCCTGTCAGTTAGAACGACACGAACGGTTAAGCCTTCAACAAGGGTGGACTTCAGACATTGTAACACCAATTGATAATTTGCCTCCTGCTCGTTTACGATAAAAGCATATGCTAAACTGAAGGTCCGGCCCGTTGAAGTCACGCCGACAATCTCAACAAGCGGCATGTTGTACACGTTGGTTTTGTACGTGGAGTCTATTTCAATAACCAGGGAAATGCGCGCCATAGGGTCATTGATGTTGGATGCATGAAAAAGAGGTTCTCCAACCGTCCATTTTTACTATTTGTAGTAAACTGGTAAAAGTAGTTTTTCTCTTGCAGCAGTGAGAACATAACCTGCGACAGGTGAACAAGATATAGTAAATAAGTCACTTCCAACAACGAAGTACGTAATCACTAATATGATGTTTGTACCTGCATTGGAGTATGCCCTGCTTGGCCCGCCCTCCGTCTCGATTTCAGAAAGTTGGTAATGTCTCCTCTTCGAGTCAGGTTTCCTGGAAATTCATTTTTCAGGTTAACCAGGATCTGGCGTGGGAACATACCGCGATCCGATAGGTTTCCCACATATTGCTTTTCTTCTTCCGTCATCCGTCTCGCGTATGCATTCCCCTGCAGATCGGTAGCTGGATCATGATTGTGTTTCCAGTCCTTGACAGTTACCCTCCAACCACCATCATACCCGGGGCGGCCTTCCAAAGTAAAGGGACACCCTATCTTGTTGGACCGTTTGGGTGGCCCAGTTAACCTTTTATCGCGTGGTCCACCGTGGTGACATATTAGTGTCACTTATTGACCACCTTTAACGAGTTTTTGTTCGACCGCCGTGTGACTAGAACATAACCCAACTCCAGTGCTGTTCTTTTAGCCCACTCCGTCAATTCTTCGACGGAAGCGAACACCTCCTCGGTTTCTAAGTCTCTAGGTTCGCAGTCAAATTGACCGTCTGCATCAGGTGACTCAAACTCATCATCTGGCACTTCAATACGTACGTTTTCTGGGTCTGCCCAAATATCCTCAAAACTATCCATCTGAAACAATTCAAGTAAACAAGTAAACATCTAGTTCAGTAACTATTGATGATATCCATACTATATATATAATTTACACATATGTATATGTCCGAAATATACCTGTGCAAAAGAGAAATGTCTGCAGCTTTGAAAACGAAAGTTCGAATGAGAAGTGTGCAGCTTTGAAAACGAAAGATCTTGCAGAATATATAACGAAATTTGAATACGCAATTTGAATATGCAATTATATGATCTTGCAGGCACCTTCAAAATTCGTCCATGATAATGTCCCATACTCTGTCAGGATAATGTCCAATAACGATCCCCGAGGTGCCACGTGGCATTATTAGCGGCGACGTCGCCGCTAATACCTCCGACATGGCACCTCGGGATCGGTCAAGTCAGTCGTTGCTGCAGGTTTTGTCGGGCCCCACTATTAGCGGCGACGTCGCCGCTAATAACCTGGTGGGCCTACCCTTTTTCTGGTCGGCTTACCCTGTGCATTTTCTTTGTAACCCAACATACTAAAATTTAGTTTGTTTATATCACATTATAATTTGTGGATGTATTGCCAATGCTTGAAATCCATATAAATTTTATTTTTTTAAAAAAAATCTAAATTCGTACACATACATACTTAAAAGAAAATAAATTTAAAGCTGGGCCCACAAACTCATTTTGCCTTAATAATATTTGGGAACAAATTGATATGACAAACTGACAAACAAATTGACAATGTAATGTTCAGTCTGCATAGCCAAACAAACCAACGGACAAACTGTGGAGATAGAACTTGCAAATAATGTACCAACAATCTTCTCGAAAATTAAAAATTGCATTTTTTTTAGTTTTTTCCCAAATTAGTATAGTTTGTAAATATTTTTTTTAGTTTTTTCCCAAATTAGTATAGTTTGTAAATTTATTTACCATAGTATAGTTTCAAAAATATTTACCAAATTAGTATATTTCAAAAGAAATCATTTTTTTTAGTTTTTTTTTTTGTTTCAAAAGAAATCATTTTTTTTAGTTTTTTCCAAATTAGTATATTTCAAAAGAAATCATTTTTTTTAGTTTTTTCCAAATTAGTATATTTCAAAAGAAATCATTTTTTTTAGTTTTTTCCAAATTAGTATATTTCAAAAGTAAATCATTTTTTTTAGTTTTTTCCAAATTAGTATATTTCAAAAGTAAATCATTTTTTTTAGTTTTTTCCCAAATTAGTATATTTCAAAAGAAATCATTTTTTTTAGTTTTTTCCAAATTAGTATATTTCAAAAGTAAATCATTTTTTTTAGTTTTTTCCAAATTAGTATATTTCAAAAGTAAATCATTTTTTTTAGTTTTTTCCCAAATTAGTATATTTCAAAAGTAAATCATTTTTTTTAGTTTTTTCCAAATTAGTATATTTCAAAAGTAAATCATTTTTTTTAGTTTTTTCCCAAATTAGTATATTTCAAAAGTAAATCATTTTTTTTAGTTTTTTCCCAAATTAGTATAGTTTGTAAATTTATTTACCATAGTATAGTTTCAAAAATATTTACCAAATTAGTATATTTCAAAAGAAATCATTTTTTTTAGTTTTTTTTTTTGTTTCAATTGTTTAAGTCCATTGCATCCATTTTGTTAATCAAATAAAATACATATATAATTTCATCACCTGTTTCTTTAAACTCAAGACCTATCTTGTATAACTTATATAAAAAAGAAAAAAAAAATATAAAGGATGCACAAACAATGAAACAAACAAGTTATGCATCTATAAAAAGTGCAACACTAATTCAATGCTTTTTATTTTTTGTTAAATTCCGGTAAAACACGAAATGATGCACTTAATTAAAACGAACAAGATATATGTTCGAAATTATCAACAAGCGAAAAAAAATTACTTAAAAGAAAATAAATTTAAAGCTGGGCCCACAAACTCATTTTGCCTTAATAATATTTGGGAACAAATTGATATGACAAACTGACAAACAAATTGACAATGTAATGTTCAGTCTGCATAGCCAAACAAACCAACGGACAAACTGTGGAGATAGAACTTGCAAATAATGTACCAACAATCTTCTCGAAAATTAAAAATTGCATTTTTTTTAGTTTTTTCCCAAATTAGTATAGTTTGTAAATTTATTTACCATAGTATAGTTTCAAAAATATTTACCAAATTAGTATATTTCAAAAGAAATCATTTTTTTTAGTTTTTTTTTTTGTTTCAATTGTTTAAGTCCATTGCATCCATTTTGTTAATCAAATAAAATACATATATAATTTCATCACCTGTTTCTTTAAACTCAAGACCTATCTTGTATAACTTATATAAAAAAGAAAAAAAAAATATAAAGGATGCACAAACAATGAAACAAACAAGTTATGCATCTATAAAAAGTGCAACACTAATTCAATGCTTTTTATTTTTTGTTAAATTCCGGTAAAACACGAAATGATGCACTTAATTAAAACGAACAAGATATATGTTCGAAATTATCAACAAGCGAAAAAAAATTACTTAAAAGAAATACAAAGACAAACTAGATGAACTCGCATCTAAAAAGAGAGGAGAGAAAAAGTAAAATATTTTATTGCATTATATTAAATAAACAAAAGTAGGCAGATGTGAAAAATAAACGAAATTGGTTAACAAAATATATATATACAGTAATACAGATATATTACGTGACATGCAAAAAAAATTTAATAGATAATATGTCTATAGAGTAGATTGCGCCGAAAAGAAAAACCAATCTGAACAACCATTTCTTCAAAATGGATCTTAAATTCAATAAAAAGATAATGAACTTATTTATGTATTTTGTTTGATTAACAAGATAATTTTGTACAGATGCAATATATTCATAAACAAATGAGTAGGGAAAAGGAAAAAAATAACAAGATAATTTTGTACAGATGCAATATATTCATAAACAAATGAGTAGGGAAAAGGAAAAAAATGATTTTTTTTAAAAATTATACTAAAATAGTAAATATTTTTGAAACTATACTAATTTGGTAAATAAGTTTACATATTATATTAGTTTGGAAAAAGACTTTTTTTTTCTCAAGAAAAATCTTAATAACGATCTCATTTTTTAAGAATAAGAACAATATGGTTTCATTTATCTCACATTTTGCATGCCCTGAAGGCACAAGTTAAAAAATTTATAAAAAAATAAAGTACACAAGTTACTGTTGTTAAAAAAAAATACATCTTCAAACTTTAGATTTTTTCATTGATAGATATAGTAATTTACATAGAAATAAAAGGCAAACGGGCAACAAGTTGCGCCGTCATTCCTTTTTGTATAGCAAAACTAAGACGTTTAAAAACTACATTCATCGATCGTGGCGTCATAACATTACTATGCATGACCCGTTGGACCCTTCCAAGTAGCTCGACGGCCTCAGGTGCAAGAAATCCAAAGGTATCAAATGCAAAGGGTATAAATACGTGTTGGTTGTCAAGACACGCCTTCTCGTGTTTGGCCACTTTGCATGAGGCAGCTTTTAAATCGGCAAGACCGGCTGTGAAGCTACACCCTAAGCCCACAAGAGGAGAGACTCCTGTTACATCCACACATGCATGTTTTCTCCCAGTCCAACCAAAGACCAAAATGTCAGCAGGTCTGAGAGTAGATCTCCCTTCCAACGGGTCAGTCAAGAAATTCACTGGCGCTTCCTTCTTAGCAGAAATCTCAGCCCGCTTAAAAATGTCAAAAGAGAACATCCCTAACCAAATCGTGTCTGTATTTGAACCCCGAGAGCTCTTTACAGTGAAGTGCATGCTCCCCAAAGGAATCCAAACAAGCTTTCCGACAAATAGGGCATATCTCATCAATAGGAAATAAGGGGATCATGAGACGGTATTTTAGTATAGTGCGATACTCTACCGGTGACATATGTTGTCCTAACCCATCTATAGGACAACAAGGAGATAATCTTGAGCATGTGGTGCCTGTAAACACTTAAAAATGGCTTTTTGTCTGATTGTCAAGTCAAAGTGTACATCCATATCTTGGACAGTTTTACTAATAAGGGCACTCGCCAATACATGTTGGGCTTTATGGGGGACGGTGTCCTTGTTAGTGAAACCGTCAACATCAAAGCTGGGAATCGTATCACGAAAACCAACCAAGGCACAAGCATAATCAGAATCCATACCGCATATACCACTGTCTCGTAAGATGTGATCCTGTAGTACCCAAGATTGGGCCCTTGATGCCACAAATGCATAAGATGAAACCTCAACTGCCGAATATAACCCTAAACCCCCAGACCTAATAGGTAAGGAAGCCAATCTCCATTGGAGGTCCCCAAAAAAAGGACCACGACAAACCACAATGTCTGCAATAGCGCCACGCAATCCCATGTCAAATAAACGTGCTGCCTCTTCCACGTGAACAGGTTGACAGGTGCTCGGGCCAAAAAAAAGTTTGGCAATACCCATACATGATCGTAGTAATAGAAACTCACTCTGTGGGTCACGAAGCTGTGGGAGGAGGCGCATCAAATCAACAGCATTAGCAGCTCTCTTTTTTGCTAACCCACTAATAAAACCCGCATCTCTACTAACAGCCCCTCCCAGAAGTTTCACCCCCAATGACGGCCTCCCAATGGCATCGGGGAATAAGCCCTTCCGAGACTTCCTACCATCACAAGAGGGCCAAAATAGCTCGGTTTTCTTAATATTCAGTTCAAGCCCCAAGGATGGGCCTGTTGTTCTAATTATATCCAACACTTTAGCAACCTCCTCGGATTTCCCAATAACAGTCCCATCATCAAGATACCAAGCATGAAGAAGAAGTTTGAACTTATCTCTAATCTGATGCACTAGAGGGTGCAAAACAAGGGCGAAAAGAAGTGTAACTAGAGGGTCTCCTTGTTGAACCCCTGTGGAAGACCAAATATGCCCATCTCCAATATACAATCTTGCTGGCAACCTGTATAGGAATTCAACCCACAAGGAAATAGAAGGACACCTCAACCTGACCTCATGAAGTAAACTGATCTATCAACCAAATTAAAGGCATTAGTAAAATCCACCGCGAGCATAGCAAGTGAACCATCAGTGTGACGCTCACCCAATACTCTGTTAACACTATGTAATATAGCCTCTGCCCCACCCGACACCCCGACCCCAAACTGAAAGTCATTGAGGTACCTGGTCACTTTTTTACTAACCCTCTTCATCGCAACCTTGTAAACTAAACGCCTCCATATGGTACCAACTGCTATAGGACGTATCCCGTTGTCGAGTTTCAAAAGAGGAGTCAAAGGAGCAGATGCAACAAACTCTGCCAAGCTTGATGGACATCTTCCCCCTAACCATAAGTTAACCACACTAGTGATAGCCTTAAAAGATCAGTGGCAACAACAGACCCTTCTCCACATAAAGCATCCAAAATGTGTTGCGCCCTTAACCCATCCTTCCCACATGAAGTGCCCTTCGGAAATGATTTAATGCAACCAAGGACACTATCAACCATTACAACCAAGTGAGGCTCAGAATATAAAATGTTTGGCAAATGTGGCGATGACATGCTTGGATGTTTAGCTTTTAATGCCTTCAAGGTGTCACCATTGTGAGGAGCAACACCAGATGAGCATAACACTTTTACCGCAGCAGTAAAGTGACCATCCGCAACCTTTCGAAGACATTCTCTAACATTGGTGCTGGTAGCAGTTCTTTCCTTATTAATATCAGCACCTTTTGGACCCGAAGTCCCCAAATCAGAACCTTGTAAAATATTATCAACTAGCGTGGCAATACTATCTTGGTTCCCCCACATGGCTAAAGAACTCATAATAGAACGATGTTGCAAAGTCTTTCTATTTCCAGACCTACTTTCTTGCCTACATTTAGGTCTAAACACCTGCAAAGTGCAACGAGGGAGAATTAACAACCTTACCCAAGCTTCAACAGAATCTGGTTGGGTAGCCACCTTGTAGAGAGTTGTTTTCAGCGCCTGTGAGAATGCCAAACGACAACTATGTGGGATGCTT
Organism: Erigeron breviscapus; assembly: GCA_034093135.1. Taxonomy (NCBI): domain Eukaryota; kingdom Viridiplantae; phylum Streptophyta; class Magnoliopsida; order Asterales; family Asteraceae; genus Erigeron; species Erigeron breviscapus. The sequence goes on from CM067173.1 coordinate 18,821,363, forward strand.
TTAACGGTCACGATGGGTGCTTTAAAGACATGATCAACAAGAGCCACATCAAAAGCAAATGAATCATGAACTTTGGACTCGGCCACTGAGATAGAAGGTTTCGTGATACCAATATTGTGCCCACCTATGTCATCATGGATAAAACGAACAAGCCCATCTGGGTGGTGACAGGCACGACTCAAGGCTTGTATAGTCATACACTCCCCACACAACCAATGACCAAAGACCTTCATAGTTTCTTCCACGGCTGTAAACAACCCTAGGTCCATAGAAATAGCCTCGCGCAACACCTTTTTACGTTCATCACTTGAAAGGTGCAACCTTTTGATATGAGAAAATAACCGACATATCCCTTTTCTCCCCACTTCACCATCCGGGCAACAATGAAACATGCGAAAGGGGCATGGCCAAGTGTCATCCGAAGATGAATAAGAGGAAGCCATAGAACTCCCAAAAATTGACACGTCTTAAGTTAAAACGCGAAACTTTTAGCAACAACGCCCTAGAAATAAAGGTGACAGTTCAACAAATAGTTGGCGTGCACCCCATATTTAACAAAGGTTAATAGTTTGTATGGATAGACTTTTAGGTCATTGATAGTTTGCTAAGAAAATTTTATATATATTGGTTGAGGTTTTTTATCAAACACTTGGTGGGCATGTTTAAGGATTGAATTTTTTGAAGTAAGTTGGAAAGAGATTTTGATGATTGAAGTGAGTTTGGTTATTGAGAAAAAGGTGTTTGTAAATTAGTGAAAGGATTTTGGTTACATTTAAACTAAGAGAAAGGAAAAATAGAAAGGAAGAAACGATTTGAAAAGGATTTTGGTTACATTTTATCAATGAACAAGAAAAGAAGATAGAAATGATTTTGAAGACTCTCTCATATATGCATTACTAGAATATCAAAAAGCATTACTAGATCCAAAAGAGTTTGACGCGCACTTTAGTTTCAAATTTCTTTAACCTTTTTTTTTTTCTCATTAATATTTAGATAATTAATCCTATATAACAACTGCCCTAAATGAACAAAACCCAGACCCAACATCTTGAACCAAGATGAACAAAACTATACCTGGCAATCCATCAATGGAAGGACACCTCAACCTGACCTCATGAAATAAAGCTGATCTATCAACCAAGAAAGAGACAATCTATCTAAATTACCCCTCTACTTTATTCTCAAAGAAAGAGACAATATATCTAAATTACCCCTCTCATATATTAACTAATTTAAACATCTTCAACTAATATACTTATAATACCCTTAATGAAAATATTTATAACATGAATCTCTCAACCCCTTAAGATATCTAATTATGCATCAATTACTTTTACCTTTAGCCGCCACCATCCTCCGCTACTTGCCGCCGCTACCACAACCTTGTAATGCACGAGCATGCGTCTAGTGTAGTTTTGGGCAAACTGCGTCTAGTGTAGTTTGGGTAAACTTTTAAAACTATGTGATTAAAATAAATCCTTTTTTAAAGACAAAATCATATTAAAATTAAAATTACTATAGGGTGTTTCGGATTACGTTTTGAAGAGCTTATTTGATTATTACGTTTGTAAAACACTAATAATCTAAAAAAATATGTGGATGAAAATGTAATTATCTGCTATGAAAACACAGTTTTGGAGAAGCATAGTTTTTTCAAAACGCTTTGAAAACACAAAATCTATTTTGAAAACGCAAAATTTGTTTTGAAAACGCAACAACAAACACCCCCTAAATACCAATAATAGAGACAATCCCTGTAATAAAATCTACAAAATGCAATATGCTGCGAACTACAAGATCCGTGTAATTGCTCTTATTATTACCAAATCAAAATTTTGGCAGGATGATTAATATTATCAATTCAAAATGGTACTGATTATATATCAAATTAAGTTAAATTATATATGTAACATTTCTTTTAAGCAAGAAAGTATGATTATGGCATGAAAAAGGAGCAGTTATGTCATTGCTTGAAGATTAAGGGTGATGATGTCTAAACTAGGGCATGTTTGGTACAAGGAAATGAGAAGGGAGAAATGAAAATCAAATTATTTTCATTGTTTGGTTGGAGGTGAGAAAAAGGAACACGGAGAAATAATAACTTAGAGAAATAGCTCCTTTTGTATTTTCATTTCCATCTCATTTGTGAAGAAATCAACTTTACAACTAGAATTTCTCCGTGTTTTATTTTAAGGGAAATGGATTTGGCTCTAGAAAAAAAGTATAATAGTCTCACTCACGTGCAAGGCACATTCTTTCCAATACAAAGCCAAAAATATCACTATTTCCTTTATCATCCTTTATTATATTCTCCATCACATGCTTCTTTGTGCTCCAACCCATCAAACGAAAACCATTGAGGAGTTAAGGTTTTTCATGCTTTTGATTCCTATTGCCATATCAAAAGTCAGTAAGAATTTTTTTGTTTTTCTAAATGTAATTTTTGTATCAAAATGGATATTTTTACATCCGTTAAATTAGGGTTTTTGATTTGGGGATTTTTTGTTGTTGTTGTGATAATGTTAAATTTATATATTGTTTTGCTTTATTTGTTGAATACTTTTTTCTTCAAGCCATTCTACCACCACCACTCCACCGATCGTGAGGTGTGCATCAAAACTCAGAAGATGTTGTGAAACATTGTTTGTTTTTTTTTCACTTTGTATTATTATCAATTATTATTATTAATTTATTATAGAGTAAATTACAGTTTTCGTCCCTGTCGTGGGTCAAAAATTACCGTTTTTATCCTTAGGTTTCATAAATTACCGTTTTAGTCCAAATAAGTTTGCTCATCAACGGTTTTGGTCCAAACCACTAACTTCCGTTAAATTTAACGTCACATGACTTGCACATGATGGCTATAATAGTCTTTTTATTAATACAGGGACCAAAAGTGTCATCACACCCAGATCTGTTCAATCAAAATTCATATATACATCATACATCATATAGATATAGACAGTTCACCACCGTCACAACTAAGATCCGGCCAGTCCACCACCATCACAACTAAAATCCGGCCAGTCCACCGTCACTAACATCACTAACAATATCCGGTCATCACTATCATCACTATATCCGGTTACCCCTGTTACCACCGTAGCCACCACAAACGTTTTCTTTTTTCAGAACCCCATTATCTCTCATATCTCATATCTACTATACTTTACAAATTCCCACCATCCCCAAGTGTCACATGTTTAATTTTTAAGTAAAAGCAATTTAATACTCATCATTTATTGCATTGGTAAGGTTTTTATTCGTTTTTTCTTTTCTCTCTTTTATCGTTATGTAGTTTTAATTTCTTTTTATTACTATATTATATTATCTTTGGTTAATAGTTCTTGTTTTAATTTAGATTCTAGTTTGATTAGTTTTAATAAAATAATATCGAAAGTAAATGATAGGACAGGACGATCTACCATTTTGTAGATCTACAATTTCTTTATTTGATATTAGATTTATTATTTTTTATATGATATGAGATTTTTCAATAATAATCTTTTGCTGTATTATGGATTTTCATGTGTTTGTGTTTATTGATTCATAGGTTTTTAGGAGTATAGTGTTCATAGTTAATTAGTTTAAGTAGTTATATGATGATGGTGATTTGAAGTTAAAGATCTGGAAAAGAAGAAAAGAAGTTGGTTGGAATAGATTGAATGATAAGAATTGATTTTGATGATAATGTTGTCTGGTAATACTTATTTTTTTTAAAAGAAAAATTATTTAATAAAAGTTTGAAATTAATTACACTTTTAGTCCTTGTGTTAATAAAAAGACTATAATATCCATCATGTGCATGTCATGTGACGTTAAATTTGACGGAAGTTAGTGGTTTGGACCAAAACCGTTGATGAGACAAACTTATTTGGACTGAAACGGTAATTTATGAAACCTAGGGATGAAAATGGTAATTTTTAACCCACGACAGGGACGGAAATTGTAATTTACTCTTTATTATATTATTTTTTTATTATTACAAGAAACAATTATACTTTGTGATGTTTGTATATTTTTTATATTGGGTTTTATAAAATTCAAATAATGAAATTAGTATAATAAAATTCTATTTTTATTTCTCTAATTTGCTTAGAAAACATAAGAAATGATTTCTTGTATTTCTCTGGTAAATTTCCCTGTCATTATCAAACAAAGAAATTTATTGAATTTCTTAGCCAATTTTATTTCTCTCTATTTCGTTTCTTTGCTTATTTCATTTCTCTGAATTTCTCTCTACCAAACATGTCCTAAATATAAAAAGTACTTGTTTTCGAAATCCTTCATTCGTTCATGTGGCCATATGGTCAGTGAAAATACCCTTAGACCTTGGGCAGCCCTGTACCTCACAATTTAGAAATCTACCAAAATATTTTAAAACATACATATGTATTCTCTCTATATATTAATTAAATAATTAACATTTTAAATATAACTAAACAGCAAATAGTTTAATGGTACAAGGTATCTCACACAAGTCTTTCAGTGATGCTACCCGCTGAGGGACATGGTTGTATCCCAATTAAATGTTGTCCTTTTAGGCTGTTTAATTAGGGTTTTTCTTCCTACAAGGTATTGAGGGTGAGGGGGCTTTCTAGCGCGGACCTGGTTAACGTAAGTTAGATCCTCTGTTACGATATGTGGTCATGAGTCTTGTCATATTCATTTTTCGTATTTTGTTTTTAATAGTGCAAATTCATATGAACCTTTGTCGTCATCTAAAAGTTGAAGTGTTGTGTTATGTGTATAAAATATATATATAATTAAATATTAATATTAAAATATAGTCCTTTGTAAAAGCCATCCAACAATATATCTTGTACGAAAAATAAATTCAAAGTTCATAAGTGAAAGAGGGTTTTAGTAAAAATGAAAGTAAAATATTTTAGGGACATTAAAGTCATTTAATAACTAATTCAGTGTGCATAGTATTTTTTGCCTTAAGCAAATCCAGCCTCCTTTATTTATATAGTATATATATTTGTTTCATATATACAAAGTTTTATATATTATATATTTGTATTTCTAATATCGTCTAGCTGCGTATTTGATAAAATTTCAATTTAAAATAGGTTGATAAATTAAATTTGATATTTAACTTTTAATATAAAAAATTCGATAAATTTACTATATGCTTATTTACTTGTTGATAATGTATACCTTAACTTCACTAATTATTTTTTGGTAATGAATCTTAGTTGTATGATTTTTTTTTTAAAAAACTTCTTTTGGTGTTTAGTTGTAATAAAACATTGAAATATTATATTGTTACGAGAATTTTCAATTACATTTTCTTTCCACTAATAACGTTTTATTTCAACGACACTACAAATAATTTTTCAAGAATCTTTATATTACTTGGTTTTTTGATGTGATTGCTTAAACACATGAATTAAAATAAACATCTTTGGTACCCTTGATAAGAGTAGAGATGTAGTTACAACTTAGTGTTAATAAAAATATTTATTTAATATTTTATGTGTATATTTTAGTTTTATGGTTGAAAACATTATTTGTTAATACTTTTCCTTGACAATTAATATGGTATTATAATTGTAGTTCAAAAGGTTGTAAATATTTATACAGATGTTAATAGTTTTCCGATATTAAAAGTTTTTTAATGATAAAAATGTACAAATCTCGCATGTTACGCGGGTAATAAGCTAGTTACATATTATTTAAAAACAAATTATAAATAAGAAACTCAATCTATACCACCTTTATTATTAAATGACCAACCAACAACACCTATTGTAAATTTCATCCCGCTTGTCATAATAACCGAACATAACCCACTATATGAACATTTATCCACTATAAATTGATGCTCAGAAACACGAAAATGAATAGACTTCGATGAAAGATATATTTTGTAGTAGTTTTCTCAAGAGAGGTTGCCCCTCAATATTGTGACAACCGCCAAATTTCAGGTTGGTTAAACTAGACAAACCAACTATTACATGTATTATTTTAAAAGACGCAAATTTAAATATGTGATTTATTTAAATTCATGTGCTTACAAAACAAATGATCCAACATTGTTATGGGATAACGGACTAAACAAATATTCATCAGGTTGATGAACATGACATGAACAAATTTCTTACTTGTACATTATAATTATAATTATGTTGTTTATTATTTAGTGATCAGCAAAATACCAATTGATTTTGTTAGACTAACGATTGAAATTTATTATGTCAAATTCTAAATAATAAATGTATACCCAAATATATTTATACATGCACATTTGATCAATGTAAATACACAATGTAGTTACATGCTTATATATATATATAATATACACATATGATATATTAGCATATATAGATAAATAAATAAGTAAATAATTAGTCTCCATGGGATTCCATCCATGCTTAGCCACCACCAACATTGGATACTTACTTTAACTTAACCTTAGTTACTTAATAATCACATTAGTTACTATCATTTTCTTTACCTATAAATACCACCCCATGGCTAGTCATTTTTCCTCACACCAAACACATTCTTTCTCCCCCCATACAACACTCTCTAAACCAACCTCCAATCTTACTAAATCATCTTTTGTTAACTAATTTGTTCAATTAAGTATCTAACCTTTTGTTCTTAGGTACTTAAATTTTGGTAAGAAAAGAATACAAAAGTATTCTTACATTTTCTTTCTCATAGTATTTTTCATCACCCAAAGATGAATACCAAATTTTATAAAACTCGAATACTTTTATTACATGACAATGTAAATAATATATATAATGAAAACTATGTACATATATATATATTTACTTATACACATGATCCCATATACCTACTGCGTTGCACCAACATCCTTGATTGATAGGAACCGGTGTACATGTATGGATTTACAACACTACATCCTTGCTTGATAGGAACCAGTGTATATACCTAATCTCATGTGTAGAAGTTATTTATATATATGTAAATTAAACAAATGTTATGATAACAATATAATTTGGGTGATGAAGATTACAAAAATAAACTTCCTTTCATCTATCTTCTAACAAGAACATATTAACTAAAACAAGTATTAATTTCTTTGAAAAGGTTCCACGTAGCACGACATAGTCTACTGACTCTTTTCTTTCTTCATCCCACGATTCACTCCAATTAAGGTGAGTTTCATATTCCCCTTTTAAATTCTTTTATATCATTTATTTCGGGGACTGAGATACATGCATAAAAATATATTTTACGTTATATATATATACGAAACTTTGAAGAACAATTGCAAAACTATATGATATATAATATACTATGTGAGTTGCCATAATCCTTTTTTTTTAACTCTTTTATGTATTTGGGGCTGAGACATGCTTAAAAACTATTTGCTATACTTATATGTACATTTGAAAAATCTATATAATATATGATATATTATATAACTCCGCTTTATTTTACCTTTGGGGTAAAATACAAACTATTTGCTTGATGATGAACACAAGTACGTTATAAATGTATACATGGTTGATTCTAAGTCACTCTGTTCATACAAGGCCTCCTAATCATGAAACGTTAATTAAACAGAAGTAAACATGAATATGTTTAGTAGCGCTATTAGGGTTGACACCCCCACTTAGTACGGTGAACATATTTGTAAACTCAGATACCCTGAACAAGTATCTCTGAGGCAAATCTATAACTAGTCAAGTTCGTTTCATGAGCTTAGAATTTGGTGTATACATTTACTCTCTTCTTCAGCATTGGTTTTGGTCAATGGCTACTTAACACTGTGGAATGACAATGGTCATACTTAAATCTTGTGGTTCATACTCTATATTTTTATTAAAAACCTATGATACTCTTTGCTTTATATTTGTAAGAACCCAAACTCATTTTAGGAAATAAGAAAAAAAAAATTTTTTTTTTTTTCAAAACTCCATCTTGACACTTAAAATCAACTTGTAACTTCCTAGCTCAAAACCAAACTTCATAATACCACATTTCTAAATTCAAATAAGTTTTAGACTCGGAAATAAGCATGACAAAAGTATCCTTTGACCAAACATTCATTTTACAACCAAACGGGTCATTTTACCCAAGTTGACACATTACAAAAGACAACATTAAAAATTGGAAATTTCGGCATGACCCATTCGTAAAATCATCATCCAAACCTGTTACGGATTATGAGTTCCTCCAAAACATATTTAAACAAAATCAATACATTACACACATGGATAACAACTTCGACATGGTGGTCTTTCCACACATGGATAATCCACTTCAACATGGTGGTCTTTCCACTCATGGATAATCAACTTCAACATGGTGGTCTTTCCACTCATGGATAATCCACTTCAACATGGTGGTCTTTCCATATATGGATTAACAACTTCAACATGGTGGTCTTTCCACACATGGATAATCCACTTCAACATGGTGGTCTTTCCACACATGGATAATCAACTTCAACATGGTGGTCTTTCCACACATGGATAATCAACTTCAACATGGTGGTCTTTCCACACATGGATAAACAACTTCAACATGGTGGTCTTTCCACACATGGATAATCCACTTCAACATGGTGGTCTTTCCACACATGGATAATCAACTTCAACATGGTGGTCTTTCCACACATGGATAAACAACTTCAACATGGTGGTCTTTCCACACATGGATAATCAACTTCAACATGGTGGTCTTTCCACACATGGATAACCACTTCAACATGGTGGTCTTTCCACACATGGATAAACAACTTCAACATGGTGGTCTTTCCACACATGGATAAACAACTTCAACATGGTGGTCTTTCCACACATGGATAATCCACTTCAACATGGTGGTCTTTCCACACATGGATAATCAACTTCAACATGGTGGTCTTTCCACTCATGGATAAACAACTTCAACATGGTGGTCTTTCCACACATGGATAAACAACTTCAACATGGTGGTCTTTCCACACATGGATAATAACTTCAACATGGTGGTCTTTCCACACATGGATAATCAACTTCAACATGGTGGTCTTTCCACACATGGATAAACAACTTCAACATGGTGGTCTTTCACACATGGATAAACAACTTCAACATGGTGGTCTTTCCACACATGGATAATCCACTTCAACATGGTGGTCTTTCACACATGGATAAACAACTTCAACATGGTGGTCTTTCCACACATGGATAAACAACTTCAACATGGTGGTCTTTCCACACATGGATAAACAACTTCAACATGGTGGTCTTTCCACACATGGATAAACACTTCAACATGGTGGTCTTTCCACACATGGATAAACAACTTCAACATGGTGGTCTTTCCACACATGGATAAACAACTTCAACATGGTGGTCTTTCCACACATGGATAAACACTATCGGGATTCTTAGGCCCCGGAGGTTCTTAGGCCTCAACAATACTATGCCCCAAATGGGCCTGACGCCGAATCAATTACCACACATGGATAAACTAACTTCAACATGGTGGTCTTTCCACACATGGATAAACAACTTCAACATGATGTGGTCAATTGACCCAACGTATATATAGTCGTATGCATGAGTACTCACCTCCTTCGCGACAACCAAATCGATGATGACCATCTAACAATCATATTGCTTTTCACCTAGCAACGATTCACAATTTACACATATAAGGTCATCAAGCTCAATTACTTCATACATAAGGCTATCAAGCCATACTTTACAATCTTTACTATCATCTCAAAGCCCAACCCTATTTTACATAATTCGCATTCTCATCAATTTCAAAGGTTGGCTTCTTTCAAAATCTCATTTTACTTTCACAATAAAGTGGCCATGCCATCTCATTATTCAAAATTATCATATTTTCGTATATGACCAAGCTGCCTTCAAACTAGCATAACTCAAGTTCTACTTATTCTTTTTACTTGATTCCAGTGGCCAAATTTAGATGACACATACACCTACATTTTATCTTTAGTGACCAACATGTGAATTGTCTTTCAAAGATGACTTCTGGTCGTTTTAAAAACCAAAACTGCTGCTGTTAAACAGCTTTGACCTTACTGACTTCAAATGACCATAACTTGAGTTCTACACAATATTTCGACCTCATTCCAGTGGCCACTTCTTCTTAACACATTTTAGCACATTTTATCTTCAGTGACCCACACAAGATTTGACTCATATACGTGAGTTTTACTCGTTTTAAAAACTGACACAGAATCATTTTTGCTGAAAGATCAGCATGACGCTACTGAATTCAAAAATTCATAACTGGAGTTCTACTTCGTATTTTCAACCCATTCCAGTGGCAAAATTTGCTTAACACAATAACCTACATTTTCTTTTTAGGACTCAACAAGTGAAAACTCTGACATGGGGGTGTTTAACTCGTTTTAAGATCAGGGTCAGAATCTGTCCAACTAATTCTCACTATCATTCAACAAAATCTATCATGCAACCCAATTAAAACCCTAAATTTGATTAAATTACAAGAACCCTAACTTGTATAGAAGCAATTTAACTTAATTCAATAAAACCCCCAATTTCCCAAATACAATTGATTGCATGAACCCTAATTTAAATAATTTAACAAGAATCAAAATTAGGTTAAAGTAATCTTACCTTCAAGGAGATAACTAAAATTGAGATTGAAATTACACTTTTATTCTCCTCTTTTTCTTCTTGAAAATCAGCCCACAAACCTCCACCACACACACACACTCTCAATTTCTCCCAAAATTAGATGCTTAAACCTTAAGTGTTATTATTATCATGATTTAGGAGATTTTCTTTGATTGAATTAGGGATGGAATTGCTTGAATGAAAGTTTAATAGAAAAGAAGATTAAGAAGAAGATAGGTGGAGACATGAGTAAGAAAAATATGTTTGTCTGGCTTCTCTTCATGATGCCACGCATCAAATGGAAAATAGGTGGGTAAATACCCGCTATCCACTAAAGTTCCAACTAATTTAACCCCGAATCTAAAAATGAAATACTAGGAAACTATTTTAATGTTAAAACTATAATAAAGGTTTATTTTATTTGCCTTAAAATTTCGGGATGTTACAACTCTCCCCCACTTGGAGCGGATCACGACCTCGTGATCCAAGCCGCATCTAGTGATGAAGTTGTAATAAAGCTTTTCTCTTAATTTCTCATTAACACCTACAACATTCTTCCATGCTTCCATAGCACTTTGCACCATAAAATAGTCTCGATTTACACTCTTCTTAAAAATTTCATCACAAGGCTAAAGACTCCCCGACATTGTCTTATATAAACTCATTTTGGAGTTCAATTTCTTTTAAAAGTACACGTAAAACCTTTACGGTATAAAACTTTATAAAGCGAGAATCGTGCAGGGTAGAATAAATTCCCGGAAGTTCTTCGAGCAATTCCAACAATAAGTAACCTTGACAACCCGAGCAGGTATTTTGAAAGAACCGAAAATGTTAGAAATCCAAAAATAGTGATAAATTGTAATCTAGAATAGAAGAATTTCTTGTTGTTAAGTCATAGATAAATGATCACTAAGGTTGAGGGGCTAATTGTGACAATTAGCATAATTGAGTAGTTAGACTATAAATAGCCCTCTCATACCTTAGAGATCATAACCTTTTGAAAACCAACACTTCATTTTAACACACATTAATCCCAATCTTTCAGTTGAATCAATAATTCTCTCTCAAAACACACACACACACACCAAGAACACACACTATCAAACCGCCATTGTTGAATCGAATTCAGTGGTAGAAATCGTGTTATAACAAGTGGTATCAGAGCGAAACATCAATCTGATGACGATCCATACCTGAATTCATTCAAAATTTCATCAAAATCAAATTAATTTTCAAATTCTGTTCGAACTTTTCACCGTCTGGTTCATCAAAATTCACACATTAAATCACATAAAATCACAATTATTTGTTCATCAATAGATTTGTGATAGTTGAAAACATAATCCTGTCAAGTTTCAAGTTCCAATTCAATCTAAATCTCGAGATTGAATTTTGAGTTTTGGCGCGATTTTTGAGGGATTTGAATCTGTTGTGTTTTGTGTTGAATTTTGTTCATAATCTTGTTGCGGACATGAATTCAAACAGTTTGCCAGTGAATTCATGATCTAACTCCTAGTAATTCAAAAGATATTGAAGTTTTAAAAAGTTGTTAATGGAGTTTTTCTGGAAAACTGTTGAGATGAAGAAGATGATCAAGACGATCTTCACTAGGACGATCTTTCCAGGATCGTCTTAGTAATTTGTTTTTCATTATTGTGGCTTGTTAGACGATCTTCACAAGATCGTTCTAAACAAGAGTGTGTTGTGGTAGTGTTTGATTCTGGCTAATTAATCCGAAAGGATTGGTTGGGTCATTTCAAATACTTAGAAATTTTGAGAAAGAAATCTAAAACGATCTTCAAACCAAGATCGTTTCATTTCTTAAAACCCAAAACGATCTTCTACCAAGATCGTTTCATACCTTCGAAACCTAAGACGATCTTCTAAAAGATTGTCTCATTTCCTGGTTAACTCAAGATCGTTTCATTTCCTGGTTAACTCAAGATCGTTTCATCTTGAAGTTAAGACGATCTTAAACCAAGATCGTCCCATTTTCTTGAATCATTTCAATATAAAGTTTCATTAATTCAAGAACAGTTTCATTATTCAAGACCGTTTCATTCTTTCCAGACCATTCCAGTTCAAGATCGTTTCAATTTCCATACTTAACCAATTTTTTCACAAAAATTTCTAAGACGATCTTGCTCAGAACGATTTTTACAAGATCGTTTCATTTCCTCAAAACCTAAGACGATCTTACCAAGATCGTTTCAATTTCAAGACTTAACCAAATTTTCATCAAGAGTTCCAAGACGATCTTGCTCAGAACGATTTTCACGAAGATCGTTTCATTTCCTGGTTAACTCAAGATCGTTTCAATTACTGGTTACTTCAAGGTCGTTTTATTTCCAGATCTTATCAAGATCGTTTCATTTGCCTTACCAAGATCGTTTCAATTTCAAGACTTAACCAAATTTTCATCAAGAGTTCCAAGACGATCTTGCTCAGAACGATTTTCACGAAGATCGTTTCATTTCCTGGTTAACTCAAGATCGTTTCAATTACTGGTTACTTCAAGGTCGTTTTATTTCCTGATCTTATCAAGATCGTTTCATTTGCCTTACCAAGATCGTTTCAATTTCAAGACTTAACCAAATTTTCATCAAGAGTTCCAAGACGATCTTGCTCAGAACGATTTTTACAAGATCGTTTCATTTCCTGGTTAACTCAAGATCGTTTCATTTGCCATTAAAAAAAAAAAATCAATTCAATCTTTCAAATCAAATCAATCTCAAATGGCTTCTCGTGAAGCATTGGCATTAGGTTCTGATACAAGACCTCCAGTTCTCTACCGTGGTTCATACGGACTATGGAAGAAAAGATTCATGGACTATGTGGAAAGTCAAACAAATGGTCATATGATGAAAGATTCCATTCTGAATGGACTTGCTGTTCATCGCCATCCCACAACTAATGCAGTTATTCTAACTCATGAACTTTTGAATGCTGAGCAAAAGGATCGAACAGCTGCAGATAACAGAGCAAGGTCATGTTTATACAGAGCTCTACCGGATGAAATCTATGGGTCTGTTGATTCTTATGATACAGCAAAAGAGATATGGGATGAGGTGGCTAGACAGATGGAAGGAGCTGACGTGACTTCGACAATCAGATTAACCAACATTTTGACTGAGTTTGACAACTTCTCCAAAATGCCAAATGAATCTCTTGAGGCAGTTTACTACAGATTCTGCAATGTCATAAATGAACTGAGGAAGAACAATGTCAAGAAAACTGAGATTGAGTTAAACATCAAGTTCATCAAAGCACTTGGTCAAGAATGGGAAGATTTTGGAACCCAAATCAAGCAACATCAAAACCTGACCAAGTTCACCATTCATACTCTATATGAATCCTTCAAACTCAATGAAAACCAAGTCCTAAGCAAAGCTTCATCAAACAAAATGCCAGAAGTTGTATCTTCTGATCCTTTGGCATTGATAGTTGAGAAAAAGATTTCTGAAGCTCTCAAAAGGCAAATGGTAGTTGTTTCTTCGTCTGATGAGGAGGGAGATGATCTGATGGCTACAAGAGATGGTGTTTCGGATGAACTATATCAAGCTCTTGCCGCGGTAACAAAGCATTTCAAAAGGAAATATTACAAAGCGAGGCCAACAAACAACAATCTCCGCACTTCTTCTACAAGTGCATTTCCAAAGAAGGAACACTATCATCCAAGGAGCAATGAGCAAAGTGAAGCTACTGGTTCAAGGTATGGTGAAAAGAAGGAAGCATATGAGAAACAAACAGTTGAGAAGGGTAAGGCATCAGACAAAAAGTGCTATAATTGTGGTATTCCTGGACATTTTGCCGTTGACTGCAAACAACCTCGAAAGCGGGATTATGAGTACTACAAGCAGAAGATGTTGTTAGCCAAACAAGTTGAAGCAGGACATGCATTGCTTGCCGAAGATGACAAATGGCTGTTGCTCACTGATGATGAAGATCAAGATCTCTCCGCTAATGTTTGCTATATGGCGAGATTGGCCAAGAACAAAGTCCTTGAAGCAGAAAGCACTGATGATGAAGATCAAGATCTCTCCGCTAATGTTTGCTATATGGCGAGATTGGCCAAGAACAAAGTCCTTGAAGCAGAAAGCACTGATGATGAATACCCAGATGATGAGGTAAATCTCGACTCTACTTTTTCTTTGGTTAAGGACAAAGAGTCTTGTAGATTAGCTTTATCTAAATTAACAAATCATATCAATTCTTTAGCCAACAAAAACAAAAAGTTGAAAAATAGTATTTCATTTTCAAAAAGTGAATTTTCAAATCTTCTTGAAGAACACTCAAAATTACTTTTTGAACATGATACTATTAAACAAGATTTTCAAACATACAAAGACAAAATGTTGGTTAAAGAATGTGAGATGAATGTCACTCCTGATTCTAAGTTATTACAAAGATGTCAAAATCTTGAAAAGACCATTCATGATCTTGAAAAAGCCAGTCAAGATCTTGAAATTCAAAAGACCAATGAATGGCTTCGGGCAAATGCAAGACAAATGGATGTTGATATTCTCAATAAGAAGCTCCAAGAAGCTAAACCAAACAATGTTGAATTCGAAAGGAAGATTTCTGATTTAAATCATAATTGTTTTTTAAAAGACATTGAGATAGAGAATCTTGAAAAACAAGTTGAGGAATTTAAAAAGAATATACTTTTCTATCAAGAAAAGCTATATAAAGTTGAACAAAATCCTTTCTTGAATTTCACTGCCTATTTCAACAAGTCAAAAATTGACAAAACATAACTTCTTCTCGGGTTGGGATTTGAGAATATCACACCATTGCAAAAAGCCAAAGAGGAAATCGAACCCCTGTATGATGAAAAATTTCTTCGCCTTGGTATGATACAACAATTTATTCGTCCATTGGATGACGAATTTGAGACTGATGAAGTTGAGAGAATACCTAATCAAGATTTTTTGGTTAATTATGATGCAATCAATGATTCATACAAAACAAAACAATCTTCAATTTTCAAATTGGAAGAAATTGAATCAAATTTTCAAAACCAAGAATCTGTTGGTACTTCACCTAAATCAACTAAAATGTATTTTCCAACCACATTTTTGGAAAAGCAAATAGAAGGTTTACAACAAAAGGTGGAATCTCAACAAACAGTTATTAATCACCTCAAGTCTCAAAGTCCGAATTCAGAGGATAAATGTATTGCTGTTGATACTAAGAAAGTTTGTGAGAATGTTTCTACTCAAACTGACCAAAGTGCCTCAGTAGAAAATTCTACCCAAACTACTTGTGATTCATCCACCAATACCTCTACCCAGACCTTGACTGATTCTCTTGAATGTACTTGTCATACTGATGATTATGTGCAATCTGATTTATCTAATGACGAACTTGCACAGAGTTTAGTTTTGATATGGTACTTTTATAGGTTTTTCACATGCAACACTGTTGATGAGTTAGTTGTTCACCCTAAGCCTAGTGCTAGTATAGGTGTTGATACGCCTACTCAATTTTCTTGTGAGACCAAAGATGTGTCAGTTCAAGTTGATCTAATTTCTGAGAATACCCATGATGAGAAGTTGGACACCAAGATTCCTGATTTTTCAAAAATTTCAAATGAATTTGAAACTAATCAATCTCCATTGCAATTTTCTTTTGATAAAGATTTCACAAAGGATGATTTTGATAAATTCATGGAGGGAGAATATGTTTTTAATTCAGAAACTGAGAAAAAGATTGAATCTACCAAAATCAAAGTTGAAACAAAAGAGGAATCTCTGGAATTTCAAAAACCATTGTCCAAAGCTCCAACTTCATATTACTCAAGGAAACGAGTTAAGACCAAACTCGTCAAGACTGAACCAAAGAACATTAAGTTAGAAACCTTTGTTGCTACCCCAGTGAAACATGTCAAAAAGGAACAAGCTGAAACCCCACACACGACAAAGTACACCAAAGTGAAACTTCCAAAAGACTGTTCAAATGCTTCTAAATCTAGCTCTCAATCTAGCTTTATACCTAAGGTGTCTAAGTCTAGCTCAATTTCACTAACTAAAGATGCATCAAAAGGTACAACTAGATATAAGGATAGATATGGATGGTTTTCTCATGATAAACCAAAGAAGCAAGAAGTTTCCTCACCTTCAAAAGATTCCAAAAAGATGAAAGTGTTTAAAACTCCTAGTTCTAATTTTCAAAGTTTCAATTCAACAGGTGGAAAGAGCTTAACTAGTGGTGCTAAATGGGTTGCTAAAACTTTAGTACCTAAGATCACTAGTAATCAAAAGAATGTTGAGAAAATGAAGAAAAGAAGGAGGAGAAATGCTGTTAATAAGAAGAAAAGTGCTTCTATTAATCAAAACAATTCATCTTTGTTAATAAATGTTGAATGTGCCAAGGCAAGGCCTTGTGAGCTTGTAAACAATTTTAATTCTTGTGTGATTGATATGAATGCTTGTAGACATGTTACTTTTAATTCTCATGTGAATGTTCGTACATTTTATTCAAATATGTTTGTTGATAATGTGCTTGTTGATGCTTATGTTGATTCAATAACATGTTTGAATGCGCATACTAAGTTATATACCCTGCCTGTTTTATCTAACCAAAAAGGACCCGTTTTCAAGTGGGTACCTAAAAACGGTTAAATTTCTTTGATTGCAGGAAATAACCATCTGTGTTTGGATACTCGATTCTGGGTGTTCGAAGCACATGACTGGAAATAAGTCTTTGCTGAAGAACTTTGTTGAACGATTCATGGGAACGGTTCGCTTTGGAAACAACAATTTCGCTCCTATCTTAGGTTATGGGGACATTGAACGAAATGGGATTATAATCAAGAAAGTTCACTATGTTGAAGGTTTAAGTCACAACTTGTTCAGTGTTGGACAATTCTGTGATAACAATCTTCGAGTTCTTTTTCGAAAATCTCTTTGCAAAGTCCAAACCTTAGATGGAGTTGATATTCTTTGTGGCGATCGTGACGATAACCTTTTTACCGTCAATCTCGATGATAACCAACCAACCGATAATATCTGTCTCATTTCAAAGGCTACTTCAAAGAATTCTTGGTTGTGGCATAGAAGGCTCTCTCATCTGAATTTCCAAACAATCAATACTTTAGTCAATAAGCATCTTGTTGAAGGCTTACCTGACTATAAGTATGAAAGTGAGCATGTCTGTCCTTCTTGTGCTGTTGGGAAGATTAAGAGAGTTTCTCATAAACCGAAGAAATCTCCAAATTCTTTAGCACCTCTTCATTTGCTTCACATGGATCTTTGTGGGCCGATGAAAGTTCAAAGCCGAAATGGGAAGAAATACATCCTGGTTATTGTTGATGATTATTCAAGATATACTTGGGTTAAGTTCCTAGCATCCAAAGATGAAACAACTCAGATGTTGATAGATTTCATCACCAATACTCAAGTAAATCTTCAACTTCCTGTTCGTTACATCCGTTCGGATAACGGTACTGAATTCAAGAATGCTGTTTTTGATGAATTCTGCAAATCCAAAGGTATTACTCATCAATTCTCAGCAGTTCGCACCCCACAACAAAACGGTGTTGTTGAAAGGAGAAATCGATCGCTGGTGGAAGCAGCAAGGACAATGCTTGCTTATTCCAAATTACCATCCAATATGTGGGCTGAAGCTGTTGACACTGCCTGTCACACTCAGAATCGGTCCATTATCAATCAGCGTTTCGAAAAGACTCCTTATGAGGTTATTAACAAACGGAAACCCAACATCAACTACTTCCATATATTTGGGTGTGTTTGTTACACGTTGAATGATCGGGAGAATCTTGGAAAATTCGAGAAGAAAGGTGATGAAGGATATTTTGTTGGTTATTCCAAAACATCTATTGCCTACCGAATCTATAATCGTCGAACAAACATAATTCAAGAGACGATGAATGTGTGGTTCGATGAGATGTCAGGCATGATTTTTGAGCAAGAAAGCTTGCTACCAACAAGTATGGATTCAAGTGCTTCAAGTAATTCTACAAGGAACTCTACCTTAGCTTCTAAATTCAAGAAGTTTCCAACTCCAACCAGTGATGAATTAGATATTCTTTTTGAAGAATTCTATAAGTCAAAACCGATTCATGATCAAGAACCTCCAGACATCGTTGAACCAATTCAAAGCAATGAACCTCTTCATAACAACGATCCAGTTCCTAACAACACTCATGAATCGTCATCAAGTTCTTCTGAGCAAAAATCATCTTCAAATGATTCTATTCCACCATCCTATCCTGATAATTCTTCTCAAGTGAATGTTCAAGAACAACCTTCTCAATTCACTCAGACAACAAATCCCCTGAACACTCCAAATGTGTATGTACCACTTGACTTTGATCATCCAGCATATGAGGAAAGGGTTATACCAAGTTATGATTCCATCTCTCACCAAACTTCAAGTTTCAATGATGGTGATGTTGATCTTCAACAACAAGATCCTCTTCCTCATGCTCACAAGTGGATTCGCATGCAGAAAAATCATCCTACTGATCAAATAATTGGAGATCCACAAGCAGGAGTAACTACTCGTACTTCAGTGAATGAGTGTCTCGTTGCACTTTCTCTTAGCAATATCGAACCCAAAACAGTATCTGAAGCTCTTCGAGATCCAGAATGGGTTAAGGCAATGCAAGAGGAACTCGCACAATTTGAAAGACTGAAGGTATGGAGATTAGTTCCAAATCCTAGAAAAGATGATCCAATCGGAACGAAGTGGATATTCAAAAACAAAAAGGATGAGAATGGAGTAGTAGTAAGAAATAAAGCTCGACTTGTTGCAAAGGGTTATTGCCAACAACCTGGTGTTGACTTCGACGAAACTTTTGCTCCAGTTGCAAGAATGGAGGCCATTCGAATCTTCTTAGCTTATGCCGCATTCCGAAACTTCACTGTGTTTCAAATGGATGTGAAGACTGCTTTCCTGAATGGTGACCTCAAAGAAGAAGTTTACGTTGATCAACCAGAAGGTTTTGTTGATCCTCAAAGACCAAACCATGTCTACAGATTGGACAAGGCTCTCTACGGTCTTAAGCAAGCACCCCGAGCATGGTATGATTCTTTAACTACTTTCTTACTAAGAGGTGGATTTACCAAAGGCACAATTGACCCTACCTTGTTCATTCGCAAACAAGGTAAGCATGTTCTACTAGTTCAAATATATGTTGATGACATTATATTTGGGTCGACCAGTCAAACATTTTGCCGAAACTTTTCATCTCTAATGGTCAATCATTTTGAAATGAGCATGATTGGGGAAATGAATTACTTTTTGGGTCTTCAAATCAAACAATTACCAACTGGTAATTTTATATCACAAGGTAAATACATAAATGACATGTTGAAAAAGTTTGATATGACTTCATGTTCTTCAATTTCTACCCCAATGGCTGCTCGAACAACCATTAATACTGATTCAAATGGGAAACCATTTGACCAAAAGAGATATAGAAGTATGATTGGTTCATTGTTGTACCTAACAGCATCTCGCCCAGATATAATGTTTGCAACATGTATGTGTGCTAGATATCAAGCTGCTCCAACTGATTTACATTATCAAGCTGTGAAACGAATCTTTCGTTATCTGAAGGGTACACCCGATTTAGGTCTCTGGTATCCAAGGGATACTGGATTCAATCTAACTGCTTATTCAGATGCAGATACGAGGATCGAACGCCTTTGTGTACTTCCAAGTGTTCTTATATGAATATGTATGTGTAGTAGCAATCAAGTTTTTTTTTTCCCAAATAAAGTTTTTCAAACTCTCAATTATTGATATGAGAAAGCGAGGGATCGAACGCCTTTGTGTACTTCCAAGTGTTCTTATATGAATATGTATGTGTAGTAGCAATCAAGTTTTTTTTTTCAAATAAAGTTTTTCAAACTCTCAATTATTGATATGAGAAAGCGAGGGATCGAACGCCTTTGTGTACTCTCTTGCTGTCTCATCTTGAACAATTGGAAGTTAACCTTTGCTTAAAAGTTTTATTGCCTCCAACGTGTTGTTGTAAGTTGCGACGGATTGAACGCCTTTGTGTACTCCCTAGCTGTCTTACATTCAACATTGTTGTTGAAGCAAAATTTTTCCGAAATATCACAACAAAGATTTTACTCATGTTTGAACTCACAAAAACCAATTTTTGCTCCACCTTTCTATGAAAATTTTTGATCTATTCTTGCATAGATTAAGGAGGAGTTTGTGATTTCAACAACCTTCAAAACTTTGTTTTTCCAATGACTTTCAATCACATGGAGTTCGGTGATTAGTTTGCACATGAGTGATAAGTATTTCTCAAATTATACTCCATGAATTTCATCATCGCCGATGAGTTCTAACCCCGGAGTATTCACTTCTTTCATTAGATAGTGAGGGTATTTTGAGTGATGTTGTTTTCGTGCAAATAGGATGGAGGGAGTAAAGTCGAAAAGTGAGAGGTTAAGGTGATATGTTGCGAGAAAAGGGTTAAAAGAAATGATACCCTTCCCAAATTCTCAAAAAGCCGGGTAAAACACGCACCTATCAGATTTCATTTGTTGATATCTTGATATTGAAGAAGTCTTCATAGACCCAGTGAAGCAATGCACATCATTCCTAACCACTCAAGTATTTCTTAACAAATGCTTGTTTCATTCCTCACGGAGATTTTCTCATTTCTATTGACTCTTCATTTGGAAGATGTTGATATTGAAAAAGGGCGACATTCTGCTCCAGTCCCCGACTTCATTTGATCACGATGTGTCTAGAGCTACTTTGATTGATCATTGATTTGATTATCATTCATTCTTTTTAGGACACACTAGCTTCATGTCTTTGTGATATAATTGCTTATCTTTGTGATATAGCCGGAACATTTGTAGTGATATCTTAATTGATATTCCACGATGATCGAATGGAAATCCTACCAATGCTAACATCCTTTCCAACATTGAACGTAGGTCTCACATTTTCATTTATGAATTTGTTGAGTTAACAAGAAGTCTATGTGACCTCGGATGTTATTTCCCAAAAAGTCTTTAAGGATAAAATTGTGGTTATCAAATGCTTCGGTAGTGTTAACCATGATTTATATTCTTTGAAGCAATCTAGTGGTTGAAAAGCTGCAGACCGAACTATGTTAGAGACTTGTTTTGTGCATATCTCAATGATACATAGGAAATCCGAAAAATGTTATACATTTCAATCGGTCATTTCATTAATCCTTTCGATTTTTGAACATGCTAACGGATCATTCTTATCCGGTTTCATTTCTCTTCACACAAACACAGAAAACACCAACACCATGATATAACGTTTGTTTCACCAACTTCAATCTTACATTTTAGTCACTCCTAGGATTTCTTGGGTTGGGCTAATGGTTTGGATTGATGTTTTGATGGTTGACGTTTCTTCATGTGATCATGTTATTCCTGTTGACACTTAATCAATCTCATATGTGCATAATGACATTGATTCCCAATTTTGTCATTATGAGGGGGAGAAAATATTATGATTGATTGATTTACTGTTTGATAAGGAAACAAGAAGAAAAGTTTGTGTGTGGTTGTTTCAATAGGTTTAGAGGCTTATCAGAGTTTGTGTATAGGAGGAGAAAATTCTTAAAGATATGTCAATAGTTTCAGATTTTCTCTAGATTTTAGTTGATTGAGACTTTTGTTTTAAAGTGGGAGAATTTGAATTGACTTCAGAGATAAGAATGAAATCGAAGATAAAAGATTTTCACTCAAGATGCTTCAAAAGTTCAAAAATGCTCCAAACACACACACACACACACACACACACACACACACATAATCGTACTTACACACACACACACACACACACACACACACACACACACACACACACACACACACACACACACACACACACACACACACACACACACACACACACACACACACACACACACACACACACACACACACACACACACACACACACACACACACACACACACACACACACACACACACACACACACACACACACACACACACACACACACACACACACACACACACACACACACACACACACACACACACACACACACACACACACACACACACACACACACACACACACACACACACACACACACACACACACACACACACACACACACACACACACACACACACACACACACACACACACACACACACACACACACACACACACACACACACACACACACACACACACACACACACACACACACACACACACACACACACACACACACACACACACACACACACACACACACACACACACACACACACACACACACACACACACACACACACACACACACACACACACACACACACACACACACACACACACACACACACACACACACACACACACACACACACACACACACACACACACACACACACACACACACACACACACACACACACACACACACACACACACACACACACACACACACACACACACACACACACACACACACACACACACACACACACACACACACACACACACACACACACACACACACACACACACACACACACACACACACACACACACACACACACACACACACACACACACACACACACACACACACACACACACACACACACACACACACACACACACACACACACACACACACACACACACACACACACACACACACACACACACACACACACACACACACACACACACACACACACACACACACACACACACACACACACACACACACACACACACACACACACACACACACACACACACACACACACACACACACACACACACACACACACACACACACACACACACACACACACACACACACACACACACACACACACACACACACACACACACACACACACACACACACACACACACACACACACACACACACACACACACACACACACACACACACACACACACACACACACACACACACACACACACACACACACACACACACACACACACACACACACACACACACACACACACACACACACACACACACACACACACACACACACACACACACACACACACACACACACACACACACACACACACACACACACACACACACACACACACACACACACACACACACACACACACACACACACACACACACACACACACACACACACACACACACACACACACACACACACACACACACACACACACACACACACACACACACACACACACACACACACACACACACACACACACACACACACACACACACACACACACACACACACACACACACACACACACACACACACACACACACACACACACACACACACACACACACACACACACACACACACACACACACACACACACACACACACACACACACACACACACACACACACACACACACACACACACACACACACACACACACACACACACACACACACACACACACACACACACACACACACACACACACACACACAGACACACACACACACACACACACACACACACACACACACACACACACACACACACACACACAGACAAACACTCACACAGACAAACACACACACACACACACACACACACACACACACACACACACACACACACACACACACACACACACACACACCCACACACACACACACACACACACACACACACACACACACACACACACACACACACACACACACACACACACACACACACACCAAGAACACACACTATCAAACCGCCATTGTTAAATGTTCATGGATTGAGGGGGAGCATGAATACTTCATAAGAATTTCATCCAAACTTCATTCAAATACTTACTCTCCAAAGTGTAGGAGTTGATGTGACAAAGATCAAAGCTTCAAAAAGGTTGAAAAATTTGTTAGAAGATTCAAGTCAAAGAAGTAAAGCTTCAAAAGTCTTCATCAAACATTCTTCATTCAAGATCTTCAAGTCATACAACAACATTTTGTCAAGAAACTCCAATGCATACATCAAGGGGGAGAGTTCATATTCATGAAACTTCATTTCAAAAAGATGAGATTCATTCAAGGATTAAAACTGAAGAATCGAAAAGTTGAATTTCATTCGAGAATCGAAGATTGATACAGTCAAAACCAAGATTCATCTCTTCTGCATTTTAAAAGACAACTCTGATTCATGATTCATCAATTCTCGAAGATTCAAGCCAAACATGCTTTCATTATTCTCTGTTCTAAAAGAACATTGAGAATCCTCACATGATTTAACTTCAAGAAGTTCAAGACCAAGACCAAGACTGAATCAAGTTCTCCAAAGACAAAAGAGAAAGCTTTGAAGACTTGTTTTCAACACACCAATTGTCTTCACCACCGGGCTCATCAAATTCATTCCTACAAGACAATATAACACGTACTTCATTCATTACAATATATCACTAAGGGGGAGAATGTTAGAAATCCAAAAATAGTGATAAATTGTAATCTAGAATAGAAGAATTTCTTGTTGTTAAGTCATAGATAAATGATCACTAAGGTTGAGGGGCTAATTGTGACAATTAGCATAATTGAGTAGTTAGACTATAAATAGCCCTCTCATACCTTAGAGATCATAACCTTTTGAAAACCAACACTTCATTTTAACACACATTAATCCCAATCTTTCAGTTGAATCAATAATTCTCTCTCAAAACACACACACACACACACCAAGAACACACACTATCAAACCGCCATTGTTGAATCGAATTCAGTGGTAGAAATCGTGTTATAACAGAAAACTAAGACCTTAGATTTACCTCATATGCAACTCGTAAAATAAATTCTTCATATTACACAATCACCAAAATTGAACTCGATAAGTCTCCCTCCTTTATCCGCATAAAATTCTTGGCAACCTTGACTATTAGGTCGTTATTTTATCATTTCAATCTTCTTAGGAATCTTTATCACTATATTCGTGCTACACAACTCTTGGTGTCCGGCTTTTCTAAAATGAATAGGGAATTGACATTTCCTATCAAACAACATTCCACTTCATCTGGGGTCACTAATAATCTCTCTTTAGATCTTGACACATCTTTGTTATACCGAACGAAAGAAGTATTTCAAATTTTATAGGTTTCATGGAGCAAATTCGATTTGGTTCCATTAAGGAGAGGATTTTAAGTTCTATCATGACGTCTAGTAAGTCCGCAAAAATCTTTAGAAAATATTTCGCGTGATCTGGCTCTTCGCTTGCTTAGGTTCCCGTCGCAAATTTTCTCTTGAACCTCTTCTAAATGATTGGAGAAATCAATTGATTAGCATGTACACCGGTGAAACACATAAAGAAGGTGAAAACTTTTCAGGCTAACAACATCCGCCACTACATGGGCTTACCAGGACGACACTTAAACTTCGTAGACATAATCTTTCGAGAGAGTTAACCAACTTCTTTGACAATGGTGAGATTTTCGTTGATTGATAAGAAAAGAAAGTTGATATGATTGAGTAAGACCGATATATTTGACGCTATAGAGAAAGAAAAACACCAAAATTTTAAAGTGAAAATGATTCCGGTGGACTTTAAACCGCGAATGGAACGATTCGTCTTGATTTCAATTAGTACTTCGTTCGACTTCTCATTCTTTTCTTCAAGCTTGCTTCACATTCTTTCTAATTAATTTGGTCAACGGTGAGACTATCTTCAAAAGGGCGGAAAAATTAAAACAACACTTGCCACCCGTCACCCACGAAACTTCTAATTTAAGTTGATCTTGTGAGTTGTCTCCATTTCGACACAACACCAATCCAATCCGGGTTAACCACGCTCCCTCTCTTGGTGATCACACGATCGAGATGATTTCACTTCTCCTAATCAGACTGATCATTTAACGAATTGACATGGAACTTTCACTTTCGTCGTATCTCCAAGACTTCACGTAAAAGAACTTTTCTGGCCGGATTGACTTTTAAGATAAACAAAACGTTGTCAATGAAAACAATACGGATTTATTTCACAACAAACGACAAGTGTGGTTCAAAAGACTCGCGGGGGTTGGAAAACCTTTAATACAATCGAAGGGTATACTACGAATTTCAAAGTGCCCATACAAGTATAGATAACATTTTCGGGAACATCTCCATTGCGTGCTATAAGTTGATGGAAACTGAAATGAAAATTCGTCTTAAAATGATAAGAAATTGCTTCTACTTGATCGAATAGGATATCAGATCTTGACCACGGGTACTCGTCTCTGATTATTACTTTATTGAGCTCACAAGTGACTAAACGCACACGCCTCCTGCTTCCTTTAATTACATAATCGCACCTCTTGGAACGAAGGGAATCACTTGAAACGGCTAGAACGAATACAATTCACGTAAAAGTATTTGGGATAATCACGAATAGCAAGAAGATTCTCCATAGACCGTGATTCCATTTGGCATTGATGATTCAACAATAAGAGACTTAACTGCCATACCATGTCTGTCATAACGCACAAGCGAAAGTATCAACTGACCGCTTCATTTCTTCCGACGAAAACAATTGTAATATTACAACAGGGATTCTCAACTAGGTCGCCTTCTCCTTCCATGAAATTTGGCGTCCTTCACATATAAACGATCTTTTCTCAACATTATATCGCATGCTCCCGAAGTGAAAGAAAACAAATTGGCTCAAAAGATTTTAGATTAGGCTTTAGCTTTTATAACTACCATACTTATCGTTTACAAGTTCCTTGTTGCCATAATATCCTCACGTTCTTACAATGCTTATTTCATCTTAACTTCTATCATCATACTTCAAGTAGTCAAATACTCGTTCAAGAAAGCATGTCAATCAAAATCAAAAACACATTCGCCATACTCCGTATGGTCTTTTAACATCTACTATACAATCATCTTGATAATAGAAGTCCCAATCTCTACGACTTTATACTACCATGTAACATGTATTCATCACATTAAACTTATCAATTTAAACATGTTACTGCTCAATTGCTTTTTATCATACTTCGCATGGTCTTTCGACATATAATCTACGCAAACTTATTTAGACTATGAGTCTCCAACTTTACAACCTTATATTAACATACATAATGTGCCTTCATAACATTAATCAGCCAATTAAATCACATTACTGCACAACTGATTCTCATCGCCATATCTCGTATGGCCTTCTTAACACAATAATGATGTCACGGGTCTCACTACCCAATGGTCTTACACCAAATAAATACGATGCCATGGGTCTTACTACCCAATGGTCTTACACCAAATAAATACGATGCCATGGGTCTTACTACCCAATGGTCTTACACCAAATAAATACGATGCCATGGGTCTTACTACCCAATGGTCTTATACCAAAATAATGTCACACTTCATTCGCATACATTCAACATTCATCAAACAATTGTAATATTACAACAGGGATTCTCAACTAGGTCGCCTTCTCCTTCCATGAAATTTGGCGTCCTTCACATATAAACGATCTTTTCTTAACATTATATCGCATGCTCCCGAAGTGAAAGAAAACAAATTGGCTCAAAAGATTTTAGATTAGGCTTTAGCTTTTATAACTACCATACTTATCGTTTACAAGTTCCTTGTTGCCATAATATCCTCACGTTCTTACAATGCTTATTTCATCTTAACTTCTATCATCATACTTCAAGTAGTCAAATACTCGTTCAAGAAAGCATGTCAATCAAAATCAAAAACACATTCGCCATACTCCGTATGGTCTTTTAACATCTACTATACAATCATCTTGATAATAGAAGTCCCAATCTCTACGACTTTATACTACCATGTAACATGTATTCATCACATTAAACTTATCAATTTAAACATGTTACTGCTCAATTGCTTTTTATCATACTTCGCATGGTCTTTCGACATATAATCTACGCAAACTTATTTAGACTATGAGTCTCCAACTTTACAACCTTATATTAACATACATAATGTGCCTTCATAACATTAATCAGCCAATTAAATCACATTACTGCACAACTGATTCTCATCGCCATATCTCGTATGGCCTTCTTAACACAATAATGATGTCACGGGTCTCACTACCCAATGGTCTTACACCAAATAAATACGATGCCATGGGTCTTACTACCCAATGGTCTTACACCAAATAAATACGATGCCATGGGTCTTACTACCCAATGGTCTTACACCAAATAATACGATGCCATGGGTCTCACTACCCAATGGTCTTACACCAAATAATACGATGCCATGGGTCTTACTACCCAATGGTCTTACACCAAATAATACGATGCCATGGGTCTCACTACCCAATGGTCTTACACCAAATAATTACGATGCCATGGGTCTCACTACCCAATGGTCTTACACCAAATAATACGATGCCATGGGTCTTACTACCCAATGGTCTTACACCAAATAATACGATGCCATGGGTCTCACTACCCAATGGTCTTACACCAAATAATACGATGCCATGGGTCTCACTACCCAATGGTCTTACACCAGATAATACGATGCCATGGGTCTTACTACCCAATGGTCTTACACCAAATAATACGATGCCATGGGTCTCACTACCCAATGGTCTTACACCAAATAATACGATGCCATGGGTCTTACTACCCAATGGTCTTACACCAAATAATTACGATGCCATGGGTCTCACTACCCAATGGTCTTACACCAAATAATACGATGCCATGGGTCTTACTACCCAATGGTCTTACACCAAATAATACGATGCCATGGGTCTCACTACCCAATGGTCTTACACCAAATAATACGATGCCATGGGTCTCACTACCCAATGGTCTTACACCAAATAATACGATGCCATGGGTCTTACTACCCAATGGTCTTACACCAAATAATACGATGCCATGGGTCTCACTACCCAATGGTCTTACACCAAATAAATACGATGCCATGGGTCTTACTACCCAATGGTCTTATACCAAAATAATATCACACTTCATTCGCATACAAACAAGCAAATACACATTAGCATGCATTTCACGTTTACTATGTATTTATCATACCTTCTTCTTTACTATCATCAAGCAATATATTAACTCATAAACCAATCTCAAATTTTCAATTCTTACCATTCAATAAACCAGTTAGCATGCAAAGCTCATATTCTATCATACTTAGATATCAACGAGTAAAAACATAAAATAATTCACATTGCCAAATAAGGTCTCCAACCTATGCTTCGCACTAACATACTTTCCATATTTAACGGACTTAACTTGAGCTATTATAATATGTGATCATAATAACGCTGCAGTCATTATGATGATTACTTATTATAACACCTCAAGTGAACTGCGCTAAATACTTCCATATGTCACTAGAAACCAACTATGCACATAAGGTCAAGTCACATCTATGGTTTAAGTCTAGGTATCCGTGTAATAATAAAATACCTAAATCCCTTAAACCACGGCTTTGATACCACTTGAAGAACCCAAACTCATTTTAGGAAATAAGAGAAAAAAAATTTTTTTTTTTTTTCCAGATTATCCCCACTGCGGCGCAGTGGGGCTAAACCTGCCCACTGCGGCGCAGTGGGTATCTACTGCCCATTTTTTTTTTCAAAACTCCATCTTGACACTTAAAATCAACTTGTAACTTCCTAGCTCAAAACCAAACTTCATAATACCACATTTCTAAATTCAAATAAGTTTTAGACTCGGAAATAAGCATGACAAAAGTATCCTTTGACCAAACATTCATTTTACAACCAAACGGGTCATTTTACCCAAGTTGACACATTACAAAAGACAACATTAAAAATTGGAAATTTCGGCATGACCCATTCGTAAAATCATCATCCAAACCTGTTACGGATTATGAGTTCCTCCAAAACATATTTAAACAACTTCAACATGGTGGTCTTTCCACACATGGATAAACAACTTCAACATGGTGGTCTTTCCACACATGGATAAACAACTTCAACATGGTGGTCTTTCCACACATGGATAAACAACTTCAACATGGTGGTCTTTCCACACATGGATAAACAACTTCAACATGGTGGTCTTTCCACACATGGATAAACAACTTCAACATGGTGGTCTTTCCACACATGGATAAACAACTTCAACATGGTGGTCTTTCCACACATGGATAAACAACTTCAACATGGTGGTCTTTCCACACATGGATAAACAACTTCAACATGGTGGTCTTTCCACACATGGATAAACAACTTCAACATGGTGGTCTTTCCACACATGGATAAACAACTTCAACATGGTGGTCTTTCCACACATGGATAAACAACTTCAACATGGTGGTCTTTCCACACATGGATAAACAACTTCAACATGGTGGTCTTTCCACACATGGATAAACAACTTCAACATGGTGGTCTTTCCACACATGGATAAACAACTTCAACATGGTGGTCTTTCCACACATGGATAAACAACTTCAACATGGTGGTCTTTCCACACATGGATAAACAACTTCAACATGGTGGTCTTTCCACACATGGATAAACAACTTCAACATGGTGGTCTTTCCACACATGGATAAACAACTTCAACATGGTGGTCTTTCCACACATGGATAAACAACTTCAACATGGTGGTCTTTCCACACATGGATAAACAACTTCAACATGGTGGTCTTTCCACACATGGATAAACAACTTCAACATGGTGGTCTTTCCACACATGGATAAACAACTTCAACATGGTGGTCTTTCCACACATGGATAAACAACTTCAACATGGTGGTCTTTCCACACATGGATAAACAACTTCAACATGGTGGTCTTTCCACACATGGATAAACAACTTCAACATGGTGGTCTTTCCACACATGGATAAACAACTTCAACATGGTGGTCTTTCCACACATGGATAAACAACTTCAACATGGTGGTCTTTCCACACATGGATAAACAACTTCAACATGGTGGTCTTTCCACACATGGATAAACAACTTCAACATGGTGGTCTTTCCACACATGGATAAACAACTTCAACATGGTGGTCTTTCCACACATGGATAAACAACTTCAACATGGTGGTCTTTCCACACATGGATAAACAACTTCAACATGGTGGTCTTTCCACACATGGATAAACAACTTCAACATGGTGGTCTTTCCACACATGGATAAACAACTTCAACATGGTGGTCTTTCCACACATGGATAAACAACTTCAACATGGTGGTCTTTCCACACATGGATAAACAACTTCAACATGGTGGTCTTTCCACACATGGATAAACAACTTCAACATGGTGGTCTTTCCACACATGGATAAACAACTTCAACATGGTGGTCTTTCCACACATGGATAAACAACTTCAACATGGTGGTCTTTCCACACATGGATAAACAACTTCAACATGGTGGTCTTTCCACACATGGATAAACAACTTCAACATGGTGGTCTTTCCACACATGGATAAACAACTTCAACATGGTGGTCTTTCCACACATGGATAAACAACTTCAACATGGTGGTCTTTCCACACATGGATAAACAACTTCAACATGGTGGTCTTTCCACACATGGATAAACAACTTCAACATGGTGGTCTTTCCACACATGGATAAACAACTTCAACATGGTGGTCTTTCCACACATGGATAAACAACTTCAACATGGTGGTCTTTCCACACATGGATAAACAACTTCAACATGGTGGTCTTTCCACACATGGATAAACAACTTCAACATGGTGGTCTTTCCACACATGGATAAACACTATCGGGATTCTTAGGCCCCAGAGGTTCTTAGGCCTCAACAATACTATGCCCCAAATGGGCCTGACGCCGAATCAATTACCACACATGGATAAACAACTTCAACATGGTGGTCTTTCCACACATGGATAAACAACTTCAACATGGTGGTCTTTCCACACATGGATAAACAACTTCAACATGATGTGGTCAATTGACCCAACGTATATATAGTCGTATGCAAGAGTACTCACCTCCTTCGCGACAACCAAATCCATGATGACCATCTAACAATCATATTGCTTTTCACCTAGCAACGATTCACAATTTACACATATAAGGTCATCAAGCTCAATTACTTCATACATAAGGCTATCAAGCCATACTTTACAATCTTTACTATCATCTCAAAGCCCAACCCTATTTTACATAATTCGCATTCTCATCAATTTCAAAGGTTGGCTTCTTTCAAAATCTCATTTTACTTTCACAATAAAGTGGCCATGCCATCTCATTATTCAAAATTATCATATTTTCGTATATGACCAAGCTGCCTTCAAACTAGCATAACTCAAGTTCTACTTATTCTTTTTACTTGATTCCAGTGGCCAAATTTAGATGACACATACACCTACATTTTATCTTTAGTGACCAACATGTGAATTGTCTTTCAAAGATGACTTCTGGTCGTTTTAAAAACCAAAACTGCTGCTGTTAAACAGCTTTGACCTTACTGACTTCAAATGACCATAACTTGAGTTCTACACAATATTTCGACCTCATTCCAGTGGCCACTTCTTCTTAACACATTTTAGCACATTTTATCTTCAGTGACCCACACAAGATTTGACTCATATACGTGAGTTTTACTCGTTTTAAAAACTGACACAGAATCATTTTTGCTGAAAGATCAGCATGACGCTACTGAATTCAAAAATTCATAACTGGAGTTCTACTTCGTATTTTCAACCCATTCCAGTGGCAAAATTTGCTTAACACAATAACCTACATTTTCTTTTTAGGACTCAACAAGTGAAAACTCTGACATGGGGGTGTTTAACTCGTTTTAAGATCAGGGTCAGAATCTGTCCAACTAATTCTCACTATCATTCAACAAAATCTATCATGCAACCCAATTAAAACCCTAAATTTGATTAAATTACAAGAACCCTAACTTGTATAGAAGCAATTTAACTTAATTCAATAAAACCCCCAATTTCCCAAATACAATTGATTGCATGAACCCTAATTTAAATAATTTAACAAGAATCAAAATTAGGTTAAAGTAATCTTACATTCAAGGAGATAACTAAAATTGAGATTGAAATTACACTTTTATTCTCCTCTTTTTCTTCTTGAAAATCAGCCCACAAACCTCCACCACACACACACACTCTCAATTTCTCCCAAAATTAGATGCTTAAACCTTAAGTGTTATTATTATCATGATTTAGGAGATTTTCTTTGATTGAATTAGGGATGGAATTGCTTGAATGAAAGTTTAATAGAAAAGAAGATTAAGAAGAAGATAGGTGGAGACATGAGTAAGAAAAATATGTTTGTCTGGCTTCTCTTCATGATGCCACGCATCAAATGGAAAATAGGTGGGTAAATACCCGCTATCCACTAAAGTTCCAACTAATTTAACCCCGAATCTAAAAATGAAATACTAGGAAACTATTTTAATGTTAAAACTATAATAAAGGTTTATTTTATTTGCCTTAAAATTTCGGGATGTTACAATATTGTATCATAACTACTTGACATTGCGGTAAGACAATGGTCACACTGAACTCTGGTATTTTAAGAAACTACATTTTCTATATGAAAAACTTATGGAACTCACCAACTTTATGTTGACGTATTTTAGTATGTATCTCAGGTAACTAGATGATACACCGTACAAGGGACCACATTCCGCTGCATACAATATGAAGAACCACGGCCTACCCTCAGACTTTAGTAAAGAATCGTCAATTTGCTAAAGTCTCTATTTAATGTTTAATACTGTTTAATATTGAATAAACATTTTCGAAAACAATATCTCTTTCATAATCTGTAATATAAACGATGCAAACAATGTAATTTATAAATGTATTTTGAAAACGACAACGTTTTGTGTCGTTCATTATATCTTGTGTTGTGATTTCATGTACGTCGCGCCCCGTCTAGGGCGGGGTGCGACAAATATACTCTGGCGTGAAGTGCTCACCACACCATGTGTAACATTAGGCGTATTTTCACTGTTTGAATTGAATATGGTTATATAGATAAATTCAATATAATGGTTGTGTGTATATATATATAATATATATTTATGATTTTTAGGATAATTTTTCGTGATTTGTTGTATGTGGATTTTTGGTTACACACAAAGGAGGTATTGATTGTAGTTCACTTGAAAATTAGACTAAGAAAATGCTAAAGGCGCGTTTGTTTCACAGATTCTGATGCAATCTGATGGAATTGGAATTGAATTCCATTCCGTGGTACGTTTGGTTGTCAAAAGATGATGGAATTACATTCCGTTGGAATGTAAACATTCCATCAAATGATGGAATCTCCATTCCTTGGGGTTATTGGATGGAATTTGATTCCTTCCTTCTCTTGAATTTTAAGAAAACAAAAAACATTCCATCAAATTCCATTCCTTCGGAATCTAATTCCGTTGACAGATTTCATTCCTTACAAAAACATTCTGTGAACCAAACGCGCCCTAAAAGTTTCAAATGCAACCATGCAGTGTGCGACTCATTTTTTTGATTAACATATAAGATTTAGATTTTGTACGATGTTAATATGTTAAAAAATATAATGTTTTGTTTTTAAAGTAGCTTTTGGCTAATTAAAAATCAGAAAAACAAACAAAAATAGTTATTGGGGGTAATTTAGTCATCTTAAATTAGTTATGCATGCAATAGCATGAAATTGAAAGTTGAATGCATACAATAGGAGATCTGAAACATGGATGCATGCATGTAATAGGAAATGAGTAAAAGTTTGATGTATTTTCAATCAATTAGCTCTTTAATTTTTAGTTATGTATTTCGGGTTTAAATGAAAGATATAAAATGTAACATTCGCGATATTTGACCATTATTGACTTGTGACTAAATGTGATTAAATGTTATGAATTAATGATAATTCCCGAGCGTTTTATTAAGTTTTAGCGTAACGTTAAGTTTGTTTATGTTTACGGTTTTGTTTTAGCGTTTAATTGGATAACGTTTAGCTATTGATCGAATTTAGCGGGACAGAGCCTCAAAAATGAGACCCCATGGCCGGCCCATCCCACCCCCACACTCACATCTCCATTCACTTTTCTTTTTACCAAAAATCTTATTCTTATCTCCCTCTCTCCCCTCATTCACTCCCCTCTTCCTCCTTTCATAGACCAAAAATATCTCATTTATTTCCACAATAAATTCTTGAATTCTTGTTGTTGTGAGTAAATTAATAAGACCTAGTAACAATAATAATAATAATCATCTTTGTGCAAGAATTTTGGGTTCTAAAGTGTTCTTCCATCTTCAAAGGCTCCAAATTCAAATTTGAGGTTTCGGGTTGTTGTGGTAAGTGAAATCCAACTTAAATTCACCATTTTATGTTGTTAAACATGTTTCTAAGTCGAATCATTCGAGTTCTTGGTCAATTTCGGGTCAAAAACGAATTTGGGCCGATTTAGAGTTTCTTTAGGGTTTTGATTGGGTAAAAGGCGGATTGAGCTTGATTTTGAGGTTATGGATCGAATTTATGAAGTGGGTTATGTTAAATTATGTTCATTTGTGTTTAAATATGTTAGGTTATGATCAAAATGTGTTTAGAAGCCCCTTAAACCGATTATTAGGTCAAAAATGGTGTTTAGGGTGTGTTTGGGTCATGTGTTGCTTCATGTGTGTGTGCAGGAACTTGGTGTGTAGAAACCGGCGTCTCTTACGCCCCATACGGCGTAAGAGACGGTGCCCTCCATCTTTCACTTTCCAAATTTCAACCTTAGCTCCTGACTTACGCTAGAGGTGACCAACGAGACGCCAAAAACTCCATTTCCCTTCCACCGTAAGCTACAGTGGGTTCCACCATCCCAGACGCCGACCACCGTTCCTTACGCCAGCTATCCACCGTCCCAGACGCTCCTAGGCTTTTGCACGAGCGTCCCTAACGCTATGTTGCACCGTAGCAGACGCTAGGCCATGAATGGCCACCGTAACAGACGCCACCAATAGCCGTCTGTTACGGTCCTCTGGTTTGTGTGTTTTCTAGTTTTCCCTCCTAGCCTCGAGTCATTGGTCCTTGGATCGCGCCCAACTTTCGTTCAAACCCTTTCTTGGCTTTTCTTGTGTCTTGTGCGAGTCCCGGTAGTCGTTCAAAGTTGAACCTCACTTCTTGAACTCAACCTAAAGTATTGATCGTAAATGTGTATTGTATAATTGATAGGTGGTGAACGTGTGGCGATCGTTGGACCTACATAACTTGTTATTGACTCGTTGTTGCTCGGCTAAGGTGAGTTTCGTAGCCTCTTCTTTTATATGATTTGGGGTGGAAAGTGTACTTGATTTAAACGCATGTCGGTTGATTTGAAACGCTTTGATATGGAACGAGACATAGGAACTTGTATGATAATATTTCCCCTTTAACGTATTGATGTTTTACATGTGTAATGTATGCGATTGTGATAACGATTAAGTCCACGAATGTGGCATAACGATTAAGTCCACGATTGTGGCATAACGATAAAGTCCACATTAGTGGCATAACGTTGTTGTTAACGATATTGTTGTATGTGTATGATGTGTATGAATCGTTTTGTTGTAACGTAACGTTGATGTTGTGTTGTGTAAACGTATGAATAAGTTGTTAGGATACTATGTGATGTACGTGTTGATGTCTACCCTTAGTGAGGGTTTGATGATGATGTAAGTATCCTAACTCTCGTGTATCGTTAACGGTTGTTATCCCGACACTATGATTTTAACGTTAAACCTACGAACTCACCAACTTTATGTTGACACGTTTTAGTAACACTTTTCAGATAACCAAGTTAATCAAAGACGTGATGGATGATTGCATGGCATTGCTAGGATTTGGGCTTGACTATTGGATCCGTGATTCATTGATCCCTTGACGGGTTATGCTTAGGATTATTGGCCATCATTTTGGATTGTATTCTTTTGTAACATTTGATGCCTATGTGCTCCTTATGCATTTTGTGATCCCATTATGTACTTGTAACTATATTTGAACTTAATTCATGGATTGCCCAATCCTTATTTGCATTTAGCGTTGCCTCTACATAATATCCATGTCGTGCTGTGCTCTTCTCATAACCCCTCATGATTCCGCCTTGTTAGGGTGTTACATAAAATTTGCCAATGGGGTTGGTGGCCCATTGGTACGGTCTTTGACCTTGGGAAGATCCACCTGGATTCGAGTCTCACTTCCCACATTTGTGGGGTGAATTAATTGGGGGTTTTGCAAGAGTCCAAAGATTCATCTCAAACATGCGTTTAACATAGGCATTCCGGAGTCATGACGGGTTCAACACGGGTTGAGGAAACCCGCCCAGAAACACCGTCGCCACTCAAGCGGGCTCGGAACGGTTTGGGAGATCGCGGGTTAAGAAGCCATGGAGTGGAGAAGACTGGTTGGAGA
Source organism: Erigeron breviscapus (assembly GCA_034093135.1). NCBI lineage: Eukaryota > Viridiplantae > Streptophyta > Magnoliopsida > Asterales > Asteraceae > Erigeron > Erigeron breviscapus. The sequence goes on from CM067173.1 coordinate 18,859,291, forward strand.
AAATGTAACGTTGGCAACGGTCTAGCTTTTGCTTTTTACCAACTTTACACATAATCTACACAAATGTAGATTATGGGTTTTGGGTCAGCTTGGGGTCTGGGTCAGTTGGGTCAGGTTGGGTCAGGTTGGGTCAGCTTGGGGTCTGGGTCAGGTTGGGTCAGGTTGGGTCAGGTTGGGTCAGGTTGGGTAGTTGGGTCAGCTTGGGTCAGGTTGGGTCAGCTTGGGGTCTGGGTCAGGTTGGGTCAGCTTGACACAATTTACACATAATCTACACAAATGTAGATTATGGGTTTTGGGTCAGCTTGGGTTCTGGGTCAGGTTGGGTCAGGTTGGGTCAGCTTGGGGTCTGGGTCAGGTTGGGTCAGCTTGGGGTTGGGTCAGCTTGACACAATTTACACATAATCTACACAAATGTAGATTATGGGTTTTGGGTCAGCTTGACACAATTTACACATAATCTACACAAATGTAGATTATGGGTTTTGGTTCAGCTTGACACAATTTACACATAATCTACACAAATGTAGATTATGGGTTTTGGGTCAGCTTGGGTCTGGGTCAGGTTTGGTCAGCTTGGGTCGTTGGGTCAGCTTGGGTCAGCTTGGGGTCTGGGTCAGGTTGGGTCAGGTTGGGTCAGGTTGGGTCAGCTTGGGTTGGGTTGGGTCAGCTTGGGTTCTGGGTGTGGGTCAGCTTGGGTCAGGTTGGGTCAGCTTGGGGTCTGGGTCAGGTTGGGTCAGCTTGACACAATTTACACATAATCTACACAAATGTAGATTATGGGTTTTGGGTCAGCTTGGGTTCTGGGTTTTGGTTCAGCTTGACACAATTTACACATAATCTACACAAATGTAGATTATGGGTTTTGGTTCAGCTTGACACAATTTACACATAATCTACACAAATGTAGATTATGGGTTTTGGTTCAGCTTGACACAATTTACACATAATCTACACAAATGTAGATTATGGGTTTTGGGTCAGCTTGACACAATTTACACATAATCTACACAAATGTAGATTATGGGTTTTGGGTCAGCTTGGGTTCTGGGTTGGGTCAGCTTGGGGTCTGGGTCAGGTTGGGTCAGCTTGGGGTTGGGTCAGCTTGGGGTCTGGGTCAGGTTGGGTCAGCTTGGGGTCTGGGTCAGGTTGGGTCAGCTTGGGGTCTGGGTCAGGTTGGGTCAGGTTGGGTCGGGAGGTTGGGTCAGCTTGACACAATTTACACATAATCTACACAAATGTAGATTATGGGTTTTGGGTCAGCTTGGGGTATGTGTCAGGTTGGGTCAGGTTGGGTCAGTTGGGTCAGGTTGGGTCAGCTTAGGGTTGGGTCAGTTTGGGGTCTGGGTCAGGTTGGGTCAGCTTGGGGTCTGGGTCAGGTTGGGTCAGGTTGGGTCAGCTTGGGTTCTGGGTTGGGTCAGCTTGGGTCAGGTTGGGTCAGCTTGGGGTCTGGGTCAGGTTGGGTCAGCTTGACACAATTTACACATAATCTACACAAATGTAGATTATGGGTTTTGGGTCAGCTTGGGGTCTGGGTCAGGTTGGGTCAGCTTGACACAATTTACACATAATCTACACAAATGTAGATTATGGGTTTTGGGTCAGCTTGGGGTTGGGTCAGCTTGACACAATTTACACATAATCTACACAAATGTAGATTATGGGTTTTGGGTCAGCTTGAGAAATTAATAATCTACACAAATGTAGATTATGGGTTTTGGTTCAGCTTGACACAATTTACACATAATCTACACAAATGTAGATTATGGGTTTTGGGTCAGCTTGGGGTCTGGGTCAGGTTGGGTCAGGTTGGGTCAGCTTGACACAATTTACACATAATCTACACAAATGTAGATTATGGGTTTTGGGTCAGCTTGACACAATTTACACATAATCTACACAAATGTAGATTATGGGTTTTGGGTCAGCTTGGGTTCTGGTGTTGGGTCAGCTTGGGTCAGGTTGGGTCAGTTGGGTCAGGTTGGGTCAGGTTGGGTCAGTTGGGTCAGTTGGGTCAGGTTGGTTCAGCTTGACACAATTTACACATAATCTACACAAATGTAGATTATGGGTTTTGGGTCAGCTTGACACAATTTACACATAATCTACACAAATGTAGATTATGGGTTTTGGGTCAGCTTGGGTTCTGGGTTGGGTCAGCTTGGGGTCTGGGTCAGGTTGGGTCAGCTTGGGGTTGGGTCAGCTTGGGGTCTGGGTCAGGTTGGGTCTGCTTGGGTCAGCTTGGGGTTGGGTCAGCTTGGGGTCTGGGTCAGGTTGGGTCAGGTTGGGTCAGATTAGGGTTGGGTCAGTTTGGGGTCTGGGTCAGGTTGGGTCAGGTTGGGTCAGCTTGGGGTCTGGGTCAGGTTGGGTCAGCTTGGGGTCTGGGTCAGGTTGGGTCAGCTTGACACAATTTACACATAATCTACACAAATGTAGATTATGGGTTTTGGGTCAGCTTGACACAATTTACACATAATCTACACAAATGTAGATTATGGGTTTTCTGTCAGCTTGGGTCTGGGTCAGTTGGGTCAGGTTGGGTCAGGGTTGGGTCAGCTTGGGGTCTGGGTCAGGTTGGGTCAGCTTGGGGTCTGGGTCAGGTTGGGTCAGCTTGGGGTTGGGTCAGCTTGACACAATTTACACATAATCTACACAAATGTAGATTAATCTACACAAATGTAGATTATGGGTTTTGGGTCAGCTTGGGTTCTGGGTTGGGTCAGCTTGGGGTCTGGGTCAGGTTGGGTCAGCTTGGGGTTGGGTCAGCTTGACACAATTTACACATAATCTACACAAATGTAGATTAATCTACACAAATGTAGATTATGGGTTTTGGGTCAGCTTGGGGTTGGGTCAGCTTGACACAATTTACACATAATCTACACAAATGTAGATTAATCTACACAAATATAGATTATATCTATATATATATGTAGATATATGTATATATATATATATATATATATATATATATATATATATATATATATATATATATATATATATATATATATATATATATATATATATATATATATATATATATATATATATATATATATATATATATATATATATATATATATATATATATATATATATATATATATATATATATATATATATATATATATATATATATATATATATATATATATATATATATATATATATATATATATATATATATATATATATATATATATATATATATATATATATATATATATATATATATATATATATATATATATATATATATATATATATATATATATATATATATATATATATATATATATATATATATATATATATATATATATATATATATATATATATATATATATATATATATATATATATATATATATATATATATATATATATATATATATATATATATATATATATATATATATATATATATATATATATATATATATATATATATATATATATATATATATATATATATATATATATATATATATATATATATATATATATATATATATATATATATATATATATATATATATATATATATATATATATATATATATATATATATATATATATATATATATATATATATATATATATATATATATATATATATATATATATATATATATATATATATATATATATATATATATATATATATATATATATATATATATATATATATATATATATATATATATATATATATATATATATATATATATATATATATATATATATATATATATATATATATATATATATATATATATATATATATATATATATATATATATATATATATATATATATATATATATATATATATATATATATATATATATATATATATATATATATATATATATATATATATATATATATATATATATATATATATATATATATATATATATATATATATATATATATATATATATATATATATATATATATATATATATATATATATATATATATATATATATATATATATATATATATATATATATATATATATATATATATATATATATATATATATATATATATATATATATATATATATATATATATATATATATATATATATATATATATATATATATATATATATATATATATATATATATATATATATATATATATATATATATATATATATATATATATATATATATATATATATATATATATATATATATATATATATATATATATATATATATATATATATATATATATATATATATATATATATATATATATATATATATATATATATATATATATATATATATATATATATATATATATATATATATATATATATATATATATATATATATATATATATATATATATATATATATATATATATATATATATATATATATATATATATATATATATATATATATATATATATATATATATATATATATATATATATATATATATATATATATATATATATATATATATATATATATATATATATATATATATATATATATATATATATATATATATATATATATATATATATATATATATATATATATATATATATATATATATATATATATATATATATATATATATATATATATATATATATATATATATATATATATATATATATATATATATATATATATATATATATATAGGGGATGGTTTTTCTGTGAGAACACCCTTAAAATGAGAACACGGTAAAAACACTTAAAAACATCATTTTAATGCATTATTTAAGTGTATAACTAATTATCATTATTTAAGTGTTTACCAAATAATTATGATAGTTTTAGATGTTTTAGTTTTATACCCCTAATATTTAGTATCAAATATATTTTTGTTTAAGATTTGTATTTTCTGTTTTATGTTTTATTAATATTGTTTTATTAAACTGTTTAATTAAATAAAATGAAAAATATAAAAACTTGGGAGGGTTACATGGTTGGGTCAGCTTGGGGTTGGGTCAGCTTGGGGTTGGGTCAGCTTGGGGTTGGGTCAGCTTGGGGTTGGGTCAGCTTGGGGTTGGGTCAGCTTGGGGTTGGGTCAGCTTGGGTTGGGTCAGCTTGGGGTTGGGTCAGCTTGGGGTTGGGTCAGCTTGGGGTTGGGTCAGCTTGGGGTTGGGTCAGCTTGGGGTTGGGTCAGCTTGGGGGGGGTCAGCTTTGGGTTGGGTCAACTTGGGGTTGGGTCAGCTTGGGGTTGGGTCAGCTTGGGGTTGGGTCAGCTTGACACAATTTACACATAATCTACACAAATGTAGATTAATCTACACAAATGTAGATTATGGGTTTTGGGTCAGCTTGGGTTCTGGGTTGGGTCAGCTTGGGGTTGGGTCAGCTTGGGTTGGGTCAGCTTGGGGTTGGGTCAGCTTGGGGTTGGGTCAGCTTGGGGTTGGGTCAGCTTGGGGTTGGGTCAGCTTGGGGTTGGGTCAGCTTGGGGTTGGGTCAGCTTGGGGTTGGGTCAGCTTGGGGTTGGGTCAGCTTGGGGTTGGGTCAGCTTGGGGTTGGGTCAGCTTGGGGTTGGGTCAGCTTGGGGTTGGGTCAGCTTGGGGTTGGGTCAGCTTGGGGTTGGGTCAGCTTGGGGTTGGGTCAGCTTGGGGTTGGGTCAGCTTGGGGTTGGGTCAGCTTGGGGTTGGGTCAGCTTGGGGTTGGGTCAGCTTGGGGTTGGGTCAGCTTGGGGTTGGGTCAGCTTGGGGTTGGGTCAGCTTGGGGTTGGGTCAGCTTGGGGTTGGGTCAGCTTGGGGTTGGGTCAGCTTGGGGTTGGGTCAGCTTGGGGTTGGGTCAGCTTGGGGTTGGGTCAGCTTGGGGTTGGGTCAGCTTGGGGTTGGGTCAGCTTGGGGTTGGGTCAGCTTGGGGTTGGGTCAGCTTGGGGTTGGGTCAGCTTGGGGTTGGGTCAGCTTGGGGTTGGGTCAGCTTGGGTTGGGTCAGCTTGGGGTTGGGTCAGTTGGGGGGGGTCAGCTTGGGGTTGGGTCAGCTTGGGGTTGGGTCAGCTTGGGGTTGGGTCAGCTTGGGGTTGGGTCAGCTTGGGGTTGGGTCAGCTTGGGGTTGGGTCAGCTTGGGGTTGGGTCAGCTTGGGGTTGGGTCAGCTTGGGGTTGGGTCAGCTTGGGGTTGGGTCAGCTTGGGGTTGGGTCAGCTTGGGGTTGGGTCAGCTTGGGGTTGGGTCAGCTTGGGGTTGGGTCAGCTTGGGGTTGGGTCAGCTTGGGGTTGGGTCAGCTTGGGGTTGGGTCAGCTTGGGGTTGGGTCAGCTTGGGGTTGGGTCAGCTTGGGGTTGGGTCAGCTTGGGGTTGGGTCAGCTTGGGGTTGGGTCAGCTTGGGGTTGGGTCAGCTTGGGGTTGGGTCAGCTTGGGGTTGGGTCAGCTTGGGGTTGGGTCAGCTTGGGGTTGGGTCAGCTTGGGGTTGGGTCAGCTTGGGGTTGGGTCAGCTTGGGGTTGGGTCAGCTTGGGGTTGGGTCAGCTTGGGGTTGGGTCAGCTTGGGGTTGGGTCAGCTTGGGGTTGGGTCAGCTTGGGGTTGGGTCACTTGGGGTTGGGTCAGCTTGGGGTTGGGTCAGCTTGGGGTTGGGTCAGCTTGGGGTTGGGTCAGCTTGGTCAGCTTGGGGTTGGGTCAGCTTGGGGTTGGTCAGCTTGGGGTTGGGTCAGCTTGGGCTTGGGTCAGCTTGGGGTTGGGTCAGCTTGAGGTTGGGTCAGCTTGGGATTGGGTCAGCTTGGGGTTGGGTCAGCTTGGGGTTGGGTCAGCTTGGGGTTGGGTCAGCTTGGGGTTGGGTCAGCTTGGGGTTGGGTCAGCTTGGGGTTGGGTCAGCTTGGGGTTGGGTCAGCTTGGGGTTGGGTCAGCTTGGGGTTGGGTCAGCTTGGGGTTGGGTCAGCTTGGGGTTGGGTCAGCTTGGGGTTGGGTCAGCTTGGGGTTGGGTCAGCTTGGGGTTGGGTCAGCTTGGGGTTGGGTCAGCTTGGGGTTGGGTCAGCTTGGGGTTGGGTCAGCTTGGGGTTGGGTCAGCTTGGGGTTGGGTCAGCTTGGGGTTGGGTCAGCTTGGGGTTGGGTCAGCTTGGGGTTGGGTCAGCTTGGGGTTGGGTCAGCTTGGGGTTGGGTCAGCTTGGGGTTGGGTCAGCTTGGGGTTGGGTCAGCTTGGGGTTGGGTCAGCTTGGGGTTGGGTCAGCTTGGGGTTGGGTCAGCTTGGGGTTGGGTCAGCTTGGGGTTGGGTCAGCTTGGGGTTGGGTCAGCTTGGGGTTGGGTCAGCTTGGGGTTGGGTCAGCTTGGGGTTGGGTCAGCTTGGGGTTGGGTCAGCTTGGGGTTGGGTCAGCTTGGGGTTGGGTCAGCTTGGGGTTGGGTCAGCTTGGGGTTGGGTCAGCTTGGGGTTGGGTCAGCTTGGGGTTGGGTCAGCTTGGGGTTGGGTCAGCTTGGGGTTGGGTCAGCTTGGGGTTGGGTCAGCTTGGGGTTGGGTCAGCTTGGGGTTGGGTCAGCTTGGGGTTGGGTCAGCTTGGGGTTGGGTCAGCTTGGGGTTGGGTCAGCTTGGGGTTGGGTCAGCTTGGGGTTGGGTCAGCTTGGGGTTGGGTCAGCTTGGGGTTGGGTCAGCTTGGGGTTGGGTCAGCTTGGGGTTGGGTCAGCTTGGGGTTGGGTCAGCTTGGGGTTGGGTCAGCTTGGGGTTGGACAGCTTGGGGTTGGGTCAGCTTGGGGTTGGGTCAGCTTGGGGTTGGGTCAGCTTGGGGTTGGGTCAGCTTGGGGTTGGGTCAGCTTGGGGTTGGGTCAGCTTGGGGTTGGGTCAGCTTGGGGTTGGGTCAGCTTGGGGTTGGGTCAGCTTGGGGTTGGGTCAGCTTGGGGTTGGGTCAGCTTGGGGTTGGGTCAGCTTGGGGTTGGGTCAGCTTGGGGTTGGGTCAGCTTGGGGTTGGGTCAGCTTGGGGTTGGGTCAGCTTGGGTTGGGTCAGCTTGGGTTCAGGTTGGGTACAACCAAGCTGACCTAGAACCCAGGCTGACCAAGCTGACCCAGAACCCAGGCTGACCAAGCTGACCCAGAACCCAGGCTGACCAAGCTGACCCAGAACCCAGGCTGACCAAGCTGACCCAGAACCCAGGCTGACCAAGCTGACCCAGAACCCAGGCTGACCAAGCTGACCCAGAACCCAGGCTGACCAAGCTGACCCAGAACCCAGGCTGACCAAGCTGACCCAGAACCCAGGCTGACCAAGCTGACCCAGAACCCAGGCTGACCAAGCTGACCCAGAACCCAGGCTGACCAAGCTGACCCAGAACCCAGGCTGACCAAGCTGACCCAGAACCCAGGCTGACCAAGCTGACCCAGAACCCAGGCTGACCAAGCTGACCCAGAACCCAGGCTGACCAAGCTGACCCAGAACCCAGGCTGACCAAGCTGACCCAGAACCCAGGCTGACCAAGCTGACCCAGAACCCAGGCTGACCAAGCTGACCCAGAACCCAGGCTGACCAAGCTGACCCAGAACCCAGGCTGACCAAGCTGACCCAGAACCCAGGCTGACCAAGCTGACCCAGAACCCAGGCTGACCAAGCTGACCCAGAACCCAGGCTGACCAAGCTGACCCAGAACCCAGGCTGACCAAGCTGACCCAGAACCCAGGCTGACCAAGCTGACCCAGAACCCAGGCTGACCAAGCTGACCCAGAACCCAGGCTGACCAAGCTGACCCAGAACCCAGGCTGACCAAGCTGACCCAGAACCCAGGCTGACCAAGCTGACCCAGAACCCAGGCTGACCAAGCTGACCCAGAACCCAGGCTGACCAAGCTGACCCAGAACCCAGGCTGACCAAGCTGACCCAGAACCCAGGCTGACCAAGCTGACCCAGAACCCAGGCTGACCAAGCTGACCCAGAACCCAGGCTGACCAAGCTGACCCAGAACCCAGGCTGACCAAGCTGACCCAGAACCCAGGCTGACCAAGCTGACCCAGAACCCAGGCTGACCAAGCTGACCCAGAACCCAGGCTGACCAAGCTGACCCAGAACCCAGGCTGACCAAGCTGACCCAGAACCCAGGCTGACCAAGCTGACCCAGAACCCAGGCTGACCAAGCTGACCCAGAACCCAGGCTGACCAAGCTGACCCAGAACCCAGGCTGACCAAGCTGACCCAGAACCCAGGCTGACCAAGCTGACCCAGAACCCAGGCTGACCAAGCTGACCCAGAACCCAGGCTGACCAAGCTGACCCAGAACCCAGGCTGACCAAGCTGACCCAGAACCCAGGCTGACCAAGCTGACCCAGAACCCAGGCTGACCAAGCTGACCCAGAACCCAGGCTGACCAAGCTGACCCAGAACCCAGGCTGACCAAGCTGACCCAGAACCCAGGCTGACCAAGCTGACCCAGAACCCAGGCTGACCAAGCTGACCCAGAACCCAGGCTGACCAAGCTGACCCAGAACCCAGGCTGACCAAGCTGACCCAGAACCCAGGCTGACCAAGCTGACCCAGAACCCAGGCTGACCAAGCTGACCCAGAACCCAGGCTGACCAAGCTGACCCAGAACCCAGGCTGACCAAGCTGACCCAGAACCCAGGCTGACCAAGCTGACCCAGAACCCAGGCTGACCAAGCTGACCCAGAACCCAGGCTGACCAAGCTGACCCAGAACCCAGGCTGACCAAGCTGACCCAGAACCCAGGCTGACCAAGCTGACCCAGAACCCAGGCTGACCAAGCTGACCCAGAACCCAGGCTGACCAAGCTGACCCAGAACCCAGGCTGACCAAGCTGACCCAGAACCCAGGCTGACCAAGCTGACCCAGAACCCAGGCTGACCAAGCTGACCCAGAACCCAGGCTGACCAAGCTGACCCAGAACCCAGGCTGACCAAGCTGACCCAGAACCCAGGCTGACCAAGCTGACCCAGAACCCAGGCTGACCAAGCTGACCCAGAACCCAGGCTGACCAAGCTGACCCAGAACCCAGGCTGACCAAGCTGACCCAGAACCCAGGCTGACCAAGCTGACCCAGAACCCAGGCTGACCAAGCTGACCCAGAACCCAGGCTGACCAAGCTGACCCAGAACCCAGGCTGACCAAGCTGACCCAGAACCCAGGCTGACCAAGCTGACCCAGAACCTAGGCTGACCAACCAAGCTGACCCAGAACCCAGGCTGACCAACCAAGCTGACCCAGAACCCAGGCTGACCAAGCTGACCCAGAACCCAAGCTGACCAACCAAGCTGACCCAGAACCTAGGCTGACCAACCAAGCTGACCCAGAACCCAGGCTGACCAACCAAGCTGACCCAGAACCCAGGCTGACCAAGCTGACCCAACCAAGATGGCCAAGATGACCCAGAACCCAGGCTGACCAAGCTGACCCAGAACCCAAGCTGACCAAGCTGACCCAGAACCCAGGCTGACCAAGCTTCACAAAAGTTTGATTAATTTACCAAAATGCCACCGTGTTTTTTGTGAGTCCCTTAATTAACGAGATGGTTAACCAATAGAAAGTGTAAAATACAACAAGTCTAATAATCACTAGATATGGACTAGTATTACTTGTAAATAAAGATGCAAGATATATAAACAAAGTAATACAAGACTTAAAGCAATAAACAAATAAAGTGGACCATTATGTATGTTTCATGGGTATTTTATTTATTGATGTGTAAATAAAATACAAGGTTGTTGCGGAATCAAGATAACACAATTAAGTGAGTATCCTAACAACCTATGATTACAATATGATCTATGTTTGTCAAATAACTCTTTGGGATCGAGATACTTAAAGTTGTGAAGTATCCCTGTTTAAGATCGAGAGTATTTGGACAAATTCACTTATATGCAAAAGGAATGCTTAAAAGTATTTTTGTTCAAGGAATGACTTAGTATTTATAGGCAACAAATTCACCAGTGAATTTGTGCCGTACAAATATGGTTGTATACATTTAATGATCCGACAAGAACATTAAATGCATTAGATAAGAATAAGGATAAAGTCACATCAAGTGCAAGTGTATCCTTATTACCCAACCACCTTAACACACGTATACTTTTGTTAAAGAACAAGTGGATTGTTCTTTGGAAAGTGTGTTAAAGGCTAAAGTCAATCCTCGATATTAGTGTTCAGACTTGCAGGATCTAGAACACCAACAATCCTCCAGTGTGCAGATCTGGTAAGACTTCCAGTGGACTCCGCCATTTGTCAGTCTTCTTTCTTCAGACTTCAGTCTTTGACTTCAGTCAGAATGTCTTCAGTAGAGTAGATCTGGACTGGGGTGAAGTCTTCAGTGAGCTAATCTGGAGAATGCTCCAGATTACCTGTACAAGTAAATGCTCACTAGTCTTCAATTATTTCTTGACAAATCTTCAGAGGGACTCCAGATTCCAAGTCTGGAGTAGGTCCAGTAGAATATGTTTTCTGGTCAGATCTTCAGTGAGCTCCAGTAGTCGGGTCTGGAGCGAGACCAGCAAAACAAGTTTCTTAACAAACCTAAGTAAGGTTCCAGTAGTCCAGTCTGGAGCCAGTCCAGTAAGTCTGGACTAAATCTGGACCTATCATCAGTGAGCTCCAGTAGTCGGGTCTGGAGCGAGACCAGCAAAACAAGTTTCTTAACAAACCTAAGTAAGGTTCCAGTAGTCCAGTCTGGAGCCAGTCCAGTAAGTCTGGACTAAATCTGGACCTAACAAATTCCCCCTATTTGTTTAGAAATAATGCAAGTATTTTTCAGACTTATAGATATACAAATTTGTATGTCTGGAAAACACTTTATAGATCATGAGTGTTTTCAGTTTCATCTTTTAAGTTCTAACTTAGACTAAATCTGGTCATTCTACTTGTAAATATAAAAACTTGCAACTATTATTACTTTCATCAAAAAGGAAAATAATTACAACAAGTACAATGAAAAAAGATTCAGGCCCTTCTTCTTGATGAATGCCCTGGTGCATCTTCAGTGGCCTTCCTCTTTGGAGATGATAATGGAACAGACACTGGTGGTCTCAGACCCAACACAGCTTCCATTTCTTGGATTCTCTTCCAGACTTTCTCAATCCTCTTCATAAAAGCTTTCACATCTGGAGAGAGATCAGTCTTGCCTTTGAATGTCAATCCAATCTCCTTTAGTTCAGTCCATCCAAATGCTTGGACTGCAGTATCCTTCCTTTCATCAGTGAAGTTACCCTCCCTGGTCAACTTCACATTAAACCTGGTCATACCTTGATGATTTTCAGCCAGCATGATTTCAGCATTCACTATCTTTCTTGCATTGGCCCTGAACATCATCATTTCGTCATATTTCGCCCTTTGCTTAGCCAACTGGATCATTTCTTCAGTTTCCCTGGATACACCACTCTGCTGTCCTTCAGTGGACTGGTGTTCTTTATTTATCTTCAGAGTTGTATCCAAAGGAATAAAGGTGCTCAGATCACCATCTTTTATAGCTTTCAGTTGCTTTGCAGTTAGCTTGGGCAGACCAGTAATTCTCTTTCTGTATTCCAGTTCCAGAGCTCCAGCATTCCTTCTTATTTTCTTCTGGAGGCTTACCAGCTCCTCCTTTCTTTGTCTGATAAGCTCTGGAATGGTTACACCATATATCAAAGAGTCATATACCTGCTCTTCCTCTGCATAGAATGAACGTATATGCACATCATCCAGTGCATCAAGACATTGTTGAACTCTGGGATCCTCCTTCATCCTTTTAAAGACTTCAATGTTTACGCCTAACCTACCAGCGTTATAGGAGTCCAGAGTACCCATTTGTGCCATATCCCTATGATGGGCCAGCAGTTCATTTCGTTGATTAGTCTTGAATATTTCTATCATGATACACTGTTGATTTAACTTCCTTGAAGTCTCATTGTCAACATCTTCTTCAGCTTGTTCTTGTTCTTCACCAGACACTACCTTTTCTTTCCCTTTAACCGCCTTCAGTGTGGTGGGAATGTCTGGGAAGCTTTCGAACTGGGGCTCACTGGCATCAGTACCAGTCACTTGCCTTCTTTGAACAACGCTTTCAGTAGCGACTGCCCTTACTACCTCTTTCTTCTTCCTTGTTCTGGAAATGAAGCAGCCATACCAGTCTGAAGTGCCTGGACTTCCCTTTTAAGATTTTCAATTTCTACTGGCAAGTCCTTGGGAAGTTCAACCTCAATCTTCCTTACAACTTCTGGCAATATCACATCCTGAAATGACCTTAGGATTGATCCAGATACTTCATCAGATAATTCTTTCAGTAAATCACCCCTGACCTTTCTAACCACTTCGTCACTGAGGGTGTTGACCAGTTCAGTCTGGTCAAATGTAGGCCTGCTTTCCAGAGCACCAACTCTTGTAACTATCTTCTCAACCTCATCTTTAAGACCTGCCAGTGGTTGCACAACCTTATTTTCCACTGCAGTCTCAACAGAATTCACCATCTTTTCTTCCAACCCTTGTACTGCCACCCTTATATTTTGTGAATTTAGGTGGTGGTGGTGGTGGTGGTGGTGGTGGTGGTGGTGGTGGTGGTGGTGGTGGTGGTGGTGGTGGTGGTGGTGGTGGTGGTGGTGGTGGTGGTGGTGGTGGTGGTGGTGGTGGTGGTGGTGGTGGTGGTGGTGGTGGTGGTGGTGGTGGTGGTGGTGGTGGTGGTGGTGGTGGTGGTGGTGGTGGTGGTGGTGGTGGTGGTGGTGGTGGTGGTGGTGGTGGTGGTGGTGGTGGTGGTGGTGGTGGTGGTGGTGGTGGTGGTGGTGGTGGTGGTGGTGGTGGTGGTGGTGGTGGTGGTGGTGGTGGTGGTGGTGGTGGTGGTGGTGGTGGTGGTGGTGGTGGTGGTGGTGGTGGTGGTGGTGGTGGTGGTGGTGGTGGTGGTGGTGGTGGTGGTGGTGGTGGTGGTGGTGGTGGTGGTGGTGGTGGTGGTGGTGGTGGTGGTGGTGGTGGTGGTGGTGGTGGTGGTGGTGGTGGTGGTGGTGGTGGTGGTGGTGGTGGTGGTGGTGGTGGTGGTGGTGGTGGTGGTGGTGGTGGTGGTGGTGGTGGTGGTGGTGGTGGTGGTGGTGGTGGTGGTGGTGGTGGTGGTGGTGGTGGTGGTGGTGGTGGTGGTGGTGGTGGTGGTGGTGGTGGTGGTGGTGGTGGTGGTGGTGGTGGTGGTGGTGGTGGTGGTGGTGGTGGTGGTGGTGGTGGTGGTGGTGGTGGTGGTGGTGGTGGTGGTGGTGGTGGTGGTGGTGGTGGTGGTGGTGGTGGTGGTGGTGGTGGTGGTGGTGGTGGTGGTGGTGGTGGTGGTGGTGGTGGTGGTGGTGGTGGTGGTGGTGGTGGTGGTGGTGGTGGTGGTGGTGGTGGTGGTGGTGGTGGTGGTGGTGGTGGTGGTGGTGGTGGTGGTGGTGGTGGTGGTGGTGGTGGTGGTGGTGGTGGTGGTGGTGGTGGTGGTGGTGGTGGTGGTGGTGGTGGTGGTGGTGGTGGTGGTGGTGGTGGTGGTGGTGGTGGTGGTGGTGGTGGTGGTGGTGGTGGTGGTGGTGGTGGTGGTGGTGGTGGTGGTGGTGGTGGTGGTGGTGGTGGTGGTGGTGGTGGTGGTGGTGGTGGTGGTGGTGGTGGTGGTGGTGGTGGTGGTGGTGGTGGTGGTGGTGGTGGTGGTGGTGGTGGTGGTGGTGGTGGTGGTGGTGGTGGTGGTGGTGGTGGTGGTGGTGGTGGTGGTGGTGGTGGTGGTGGTGGTGGTGGTGGTGGTGGTGGTGGTGGTGGTGGTGGTGGTGGTGGTGGTGGTGGTGGTGGTGGTGGTGGTGGTGGTGGTGGTGGTGGTGGTGGTGGTGGTGGTGGTGGTGGTGGTGGTGGTGGTGGTGGTGGTGGTGGTGGTGGTGGTGGTGGTGGTGGTGGTGGTGGTGGTGGTGGTGGTGGTGGTGGTGGTGGTGGTGGTGGTGGTGGTGGTGGTGGTGGTGGTGGTGGTGGTGGTGGTGGTGGTGGTGGTGGTGGTGGTGGTGGTGGTGGTGGTGGTGGTGGTGGTGGTGGTGGTGGTGGTGGTGGTGGTGGTGGTGGTGGTGGTGGTGGTGGTGGTGGTGGTGGTGGTGGTGGTGGTGGTGGTGGTGGTGGTGGTGGTGGTGGTGGAGTAATCGTTGGTGGTGGAGTGCATCAATGGTGAGTGATTGTGACGGTGGTGGACTGGTGGTGGTGGTGGTGTGATGTATGGGGTTGATTGAGGGATTGATGGTGGTGGTGGTGGTGGCATATCTGGTGTAGGTGTTTCGGTTTCTGGTGGAGGAGGTGGCATTTCTGGTGAACTTATAACCTGTACATCTTCACCCAAGAAATCCATATTTATATCCAAATTCTGATCTCCAGAAATAGGAGAGTCAGTCTCTTCCCAAAAAGAAGCACCAACCACATCTATCTGTTCACCAGACTGTGCACCAGATTGTGCACCAGTCTCTATACCAACATCAACATTTAAATCAAGTGGAGCCTCTTGCTCACCAGCAGCTTGATCTTCAGTCTGAACAACCTCTTCAACAACCTGGCCAATATCTTCTTGTACTACAGCCTGGACTTCAGTGTCCACTCTCTGTTCAATTTGTACAAGAGATTCAATATTTTCTTCAAAGATGGGAGAACCATCAATATTTATTGTATCACCAGGATGGGTTGATGGGTTTACCTGGACTCCTCCCCTCATCAGACGCCTATGAGTTCTTGGTCGTCTGGAAAGCTCATCAACTGCTTGACTTGAACTTTCAACTGGAGCCACTTGCCTTATTGGCTGTACCATTTCAACAATCTGAACATCTTCACTACCAGTAGGTACATCAACAACTTGTACCCTTACTGGTGCCACATTCTCTTCAATTCTTTGAAGTGTCAGCATTGCTGGAGGAATATCTACCTCTCCATCTCTGGACCTCAAGTTGGCCAGATCTCTCATATACTCACTCATTGAGAAGTGAGTGGTTTCAAAATCATACTGGGCTCCAAGGGCATTCTTGAATATAAGAGAAAGAAAGCGAATATATGGCACGAATGGCTTTCTCCCCTTTGCCTTTATACGCTCCACCAGATCATCAAAAAAATGGTGGTGGTGGTGGTGGTGGTGGTGGTGGTGGTGGTGGTGGTGGTGGTGGTGGTGGTGGTGGTGGTGGTGGTGGTGGTGGTGGTGGTGGTGGTGGTGGTGGTGGTGGTGGTGGTGGTGGTGGTGGTGGTGGTGGTGGTGGTGGTGGTGGTGGTGGTGGTGGTGGTGGTGGTGGTGGTGGTGGTGGTGGTGGTGGTGGTGGTGGTGGTGGTGGTGGTGGTGGTGGTGGTGGTGGTGGTGGTGGTGGTGGTGGTGGTGGTGGTGGTGGTGGTGGTGGTGGTGGTGGTGGTGGTGGTGGTGGTGGTGGTGGTGGTGGTGGTGGTGGTGGTGGTGGTGGTGGTGGTGGTGGTGGTGGTGGTGGTGGTGGTGGTGGTGGTGGTGGTGGTGGTGGTGGTGGTGGTGGTGGTGGTGGTGGTGGTGGTGGTGGTGGTGGTGGTGGTGGTGGTGGTGGTGGTGGTGGTGGTGGTGGTGGTGGTGGTGGTGGTGGTGGTGGTGGTGGTGGTGGTGGTGGTGGTGGTGGTGGTGGTGGTGGTGGTGGTGGTGGTGGTGGTGGTGGTGGTGGTGGTGGTGGTGGTGGTGGTGGTGGTGGTGGTGGTGGTGGTGGTGGTGGTGGTGGTGGTGGTGGTGGTGGTGGTGGTGGTGGTGGTGGTGGTGGTGGTGGTGGTGGTGGTGGTGGTGGTGGTGGTGGTGGTGGTGGTGGTGGTGGTGGTGGTGGTGGTGGTGGTGGTGGTGGTGGTGGTGGTGGTGGTGGTGGTGGTGGTGGTGGTGGTGGTGGTGGTGGTGGTGGTGGTGGTGGTGGTGGTGGTGGTGGTGGTGGTGGTGGTGGTGGTGGTGGTGGTGGTGGTGGTGGTGGTGGTGGTGGTGGTGGTGGTGGTGGTGGTGGTGGTGGTGGTGGTGGTGGTGGTGGTGGTGGTGGTGGTGGTGGTGGTGGTGGTGGTGGTGGTGGTGGTGGTGGTGGTGGTGGTGGTGGTGGTGGTGGTGGTGGTGGTGGTGGTGGTGGTGGTGGTGGTGGTGGTGGTGGTGGTGGTGGTGGTGGTGGTGGTGGTGGTGGTGGTGGTGGTGGTGGTGGTGGTGGTGGTGGTGGTGGTGGTGGTGGTGGTGGTGGTGGTGGTGGTGGTGGTGGTGGTGGTGGTGGTGGTGGTGGTGGTGGTGGTGGTGGTGGTGGTGGTGGTGGTGGTGGTGGTGGTGGTGGTGGTGGTGGTGGTGGTGGTGGTGGTGGTGGTGGTGGTGGTGGTGGTGGTGGTGGTGGTGGTGGTGGTGGTGGTGGTGGTGGTGGTGGTGGTGGTGGTGGTGGTGGTGGTGGTGGTGGTGGTGGTGGTGGTGGTGGTGGTGGTGGTGGTGGTGGTGGTGGTGGTGGTGGTGGTGGTGGTGGTGGTGGTGGTGGTGGTGGTGGTGGTGGTGGTGGTGGTGGTGGTGGTGGTGGTGGTGGTGGTGGTGGTGGTGGTGGTGGTGGTGGTGGTGGTGGTGGTGGTGGTGGTGGTGGTGGTGGTGGTGGTGGTGGTGGTGGTGGTGGTGGTGGTGGTGGTGGTGGTGGTGGTGGTGGTGGTGGTGGTGGTGGTGGTGGTGGTGGTGGTGGTGGTGGTGGTGGTGGTGGTGGTGGTGGTGGTGGTGGTGGTGGTGGTGGTGGTGGTGGTGGTGGTGGTGGTGGTGGTGGTGGTGGTGGTGGTGGTGGTGGTGGTGGTGGTGGTGGTGGTGGTGGTGGTGGTGGTGGTGGTGGTGGTGGTGGTGGTGGTGGTGGTGGTGGTGGTGGTGGTGGTGGTGGTGGTGGTGGTGGTGGTGGTGGTGGTGGTGGTGGTGGTGGTGGTGGTGGTGGTGGTGGTGGTGGTGGTGGTGGTGGTGGTGGTGGTGGTGGTGGTGGTGGTGGTGGTGGTGGTGGTGGTGGTGGTGGTGGTGGTGGTGGTGGTGGTGGTGGTGGTGGTGGTGGTGGTGGTGGTGGTGGTGGTGGTGGTGGTGGTAACGGGTGGTGATAGATGGTGGCGGTAGGTGGTGACTGGTGGTGGTGGTGTGGTGGTGGTGTGGTGGTGTGGTGGTGGTTGATTGAGGGATTGATAGTGGTGGTGGTGGTGGCATATCTGGTGTAGGTGTTTCGGTTTCTGGTGGAGGAGGTGGCATTTCTGGTGAACTTATAACCTGTACATCTTCACCCAAGAAATCCATATTTATATCCAAATTCTGATCTCCAGAAATAGGAGAGTCAGTCTCTTCCCAAAAAGAAGCACCAACCACATCTATCTGTTCACCAGACTGTGCACCAGATTGTGCACCAGTCTCTATACCAACATCAACATTTAAATCAAGTGGAGCCTCTTGCTCACCAGCAGCTTGATCTTCAGTCTGAACAACCTCTTCAACAACCTGGCCAATATCTTCTTGTACTACAGCCTGGACTTCAGTGTCCACTCTCTGTTCAATTTGTACAAGAGATTCAATATTTTCTTCAAAGATGGGAGAACCATCAATATTTATTGTATCACCAGGATGGGTTGATGGGTTTACCTGGACTCCTCCCCTCATCAGACGCCTATGAGTTCTTGGTCGTCTGGAAAGCTCATCAACTGCTTGACTTGAACTTTCAACTGGAGCCACTTGCCTTATTGGCTGTACCATTTCAACAATCTGAACATCTTCACTACCAGTAGGTACATCAACAACTTGTACCCTTACTGGTGCCACATTCTCTTCAATTCTTTGAAGTGTCAGCATTGCTGGAGGAATATCTACCTCTCCATCTCTGGACCTCAAGTTGGCCAGATCTCTCATATACTCACTCATTGAGAAGTGAGTGGTTTCAAAATCATACTGGGCTCCAAGGGCATTCTTGAATATAAGAGAAAGAAAGCGAATATATGGCACGAATGGCTTTCTCCCCTTTGCCTTTATACGCTCCACCAGATCATCAAAAAATATCTGGGCGAAATCAACCCTTAGCCCAAACCATAAGCAATAGGCAATCTGGAGGTGTGTTTGATTGATTTGATCCAATCCTCCAGAACTACCTCCAAGACATTCGACGATGTGTGTGAAGAAATATCTCCACGAATCCGTCAGTCTGCTCATGTAAATGGTCCCTTTCCTCAACAACTGACCATTTTCATCAACTATCTCTGTATGCCCCATTAATCGGCATACCTCCCTGAAATTGATACCAGAAGGGAGTGGCATTGCCAGCTCATTCTCATCCAGATAGTTTAATTGAAGAGCCATTCTGAGAGAATGTACAGACATATTCAAGGGTCTGGTCCCTTGCTCAAGAGAAAATTCAATACAGGAATTTGCCTCATTGTATTCGGCTGTATACCAGAATTCACAAAGATAATCATGATACATCTTTTCTGGATTTAAAGTTAGGGCACCATATAGTGGACATGAGAGAAAAAAGCTGTTTAATCTCCCAATTATAGATTGTGGATCATGGACACTGGATAGCGTGAGTTTTGCCATCCAGTTATTCATATTCATCCTTAAAGCCCTAGCTTCAAGGTTGATATGACGTGCTCTAACTACATCAGCTGAAGGAGCATATTCAGCGGATAGAAGATTTCGTGGTGAGTTTGATTGTCTAGGAGCCATTGGAATTTATAGAAGAAGATGAAATTGAATGAAGAAATTTAATGAAGGAATTTGAGAATTTGGGAGTAAATGTTCGAAGTAAATGTAAGTTGAAAGTGAAAGTGGGTATATATAGAATTGAGAATGTGGAACTCAAACGATTAATTTGAAATTATCAAATACAATTTTTGATTGTGTTCTGAGATCCGCATTAATTACATCACATCACACATAAATGCATGACGGTTTACAGCCCACAAAACAGTAACAACTTGTACTTTTTGTTTTCCCAAAGTAAAAAGACCATCATTGTTTTGAACAACTTACATGCCACGTAGGATTTATAAGATAAATATCTTTGAAAAAGTTTGCTTACGTGGCACATACAAAGATCAAGTATTTTGAAAATATTATGACATATTTCAGTGCATCTGGAGGTTGACAAGACCGTCCAGTATCACTGGTGGATTAGTCCAGTGAACATGTACTGATGGTACACTGGAGGGACACTCCAGTAAAGTACCAGTGAACAACCAATTTTGAAAGACTGGAAACCTCAAACTTGCACGTCAACTAATACAGACAAATGAGAGGGACACATTTACAAGAAGACATAAGTCAACTCAAACACGCACTTCAACCTGTCCATACCAGTGAGAGGGACATATTTACAAAGCACCAGTAATATTTTCTGAAGAATTTGTCCAGTGAGAAAATTAATTCCCCCTGAACTTAAACATTTTTAAGAGAAAATATTTTTCAAGTCTTCCCTGGAATGTTGATCCAGAAATAAATTTTGAATCTTTAAATCAAAGATCCTTAGTAGTACACAATGGCGTTCAATACCAAGGTTCCAGATTTAAGGGTTTAACATTCCCAACTCACCAACAAGATATTCAAAAGTTTTTACATCCAGTGGTTTAGTAAAAATGTCAGCGAGTTGTTTGTCAGTGGGAATAAAATGGAGTTCAATGTTGTTTTTCATAATATGATCGCGAATGAAATGGTACCTTAGATCGATGTGTTTGGTTCTGGAGTGCATGACTGGATTGTTGGAGATAGCGATGGCACTGGTATTATCACAAAAGATTGGAGTCTTTGAATACTTAATACCATAATCAAGCAACTGGCTCTTCATCCAGAGTATCTGAGCACAACAACTGGCTGCAGACACGTATTCAGCTTCGGCAGTGGATAATGAAACTGAAGTTTGCTTCTTACTGGTCCAGCTGACCAGTTTGCCACCTAGGAAATGACATCCACCAGTTGTGGATTTCCTATCTATCTTGCAACCTGCATGATCTGAATCTGAATAACCCATTAGATCCATTCCAGAGCCTTTGGGGTACCAAAGACCTAGACTGGGAGCACCTTTTAGGTACTTCAGTATGCGCTTTACAGCGAGCATATGAGATTCCTTTGGATTAGACTGATATCTGGCACATAAACATGTTGAAAACATAATATCTGGTCTACTGGCCGTTAAATACATCAGTGAACCAACCATGCCTCTAAAGACAGTGGTGTTCACTGGTTTGCCATCTGGAGTACTGACCAGGATTGTTACTGACAACAATATCAGTGCAAGAATTCAGTTGAGTCTCCTCTGGAGTTGATTCTGGAGGAGGGTCTTGCCAAATTACTTCAGTATCTTCATCTGAGTCATTCAAATCACGATTTGCATCATGAAATTCTTCATTTGAAGGCATTTCCTGGAGTACTGGTTCAGTATGAAATTCTTCACCAGAAGACATTTCTGGTAAATTCTCAACTGACACTGATACTGGGGGAGTAGTACGCACATCTGAACCAATATTAATTTCAGAGGGTAGTTTGAAAATAATAGAGGGATAGAATGGAGTATTACTGGAGAGTTTCTTTTTCTGAACAGGTTCCAGATCAGGATGACTGGAAACTGTGTCTGGTGAATCTTCAAATTTGTCGTTTATAGGATCAGATTCACAAAAGACAATTGGTGTTACTGGGGGAGTGACAGGGACTAGCTTCTTGTTGATTGAGGCATTTGATTCATCAAATGTTACATGAATTGACTCATGGACCTTCTCCAGTCTCTTGTTGTAGACTCTGAAGGCCTTGCGAATGGCTGAATAGCCTAAGAAATACCCTTCATCAGCTTTGGCATCAAATTTGCCTAGCTGACTGGAGTCGTTCAGGATGTAAACTGGACATCCAAAAACGTGAAAATAACCAATGTTTGGTTTTCTATTTCTTAAGACTTCATAGGCTGTCTTTTTGTGTCTTTTGATGTACACTGATCGATTCTGGGTGTGGCAAGCAGTTGCAATTGCTTCCGCCCAGAAACTGGTAGACAGTCCAGATTCAGCAAGCATACTTCTGGCAGCTTCTATCAGCGTTCGATTTTTCCTTTCCACAACTCCATTTTGCTCTGGAGAGCGGGCTGAAGAGAAGTTCTGGGAGATGCCAGTGTCAGTACAGAATGACTCCAGAGTTGCATTCTGGAATTCTGTTCCATTGTCACTTCTTAACTGACACACTTTTCGACTGTACTTGAGCTCAATTTGCTTGATAAGACTGATGATTTCAGCAGCAGCTTCACTTTTGGACCTCAGAAAGATCACCCAACAATATCTGGAGAACTCATCTATGATCACCAGGGTGTATCTTTTACCAGCACGAGTCTGAACGTTCACTGGACCAAAAAGATCCATATGAAGCATGTGAAGAGGTTCAGTAATGCTGAAATTCTGTCTGGTCTTGAAACTGGTACGCTTTTGCTTACCCATCTCACATCCTGGACATGGTCTTTCCTTTTTGAAGGAGACTGAAGGTATCCCATCTGCAAGTTGTTTTCTGGACAACTTGTTAATGTTTTTGAAGTTTAAATGGGATAACCTTTTATGCCATAACCAGTTTGTGTCTTCATCAGCTTTGGCATCAAATTTGCCTAGCTGACTGGAGTCGTTCAGGATGTAAACTGGACATCCAAAAACGTGAAAATAACCAATGTTTGGTTTTCTATTTCTTAAGACTTCATAGGCTGTCTTTTTGTGTCTTTTGATGTACACTGATCGATTCTGGGTGTGGCAAGCAGTTGCAATTGCTTCCGCCCAGAAACTGGTAGACAGTCCAGATTCAGCAAGCATACTTCTGGCAGCTTCTATCAGCGTTCGATTTTTCCTTTCCACAACTCCATTTTGCTCTGGAGAGCGGGCTGAAGAGAAGTTCTGGGAGATGCCAGTGTCAGTACAGAATGACTCCAGAGTTGCATTCTGGAATTCTGTTCCATTGTCACTTCTTAACTGACACACTTTTCGACTGTACTTGAGCTCAATTTGCTTGATAAGACTGATGATTTCAGCAGCAGCTTCACTTTTGGACCTCAGAAAGATCACCCAACAATATCTGGAGAACTCATCTATGATCACCAGGGTGTATCTTTTACCAGCACGAGTCTGAACGTTCACTGGACCAAAAAGATCCATATGAAGCATGTGAAGAGGTTCAGTAATGCTGAAATTCTGTCTGGTCTTGAAACTGGTACGCTTTTGCTTACCCATCTCACATCCTGGACATGGTCTTTCCTTTTTGAAGGAGACTGAAGGTATCCCATCTGCAAGTTGTTTTCTGGACAACTTGTTAATGTTTTTGAAGTTTAAATGGGATAACCTTTTATGCCATAACCAGTTTGTGTCTTCATCAGCTTGAGTATAGAAACACTGCTCTGAAGGAGAGCTTTCCATATCCATCACGTACACATTCCCTTTTCTGGGAGCAATCAACACTACCTTCCAGTCCTTGTTGAATACGATGCCCTGAGCAACATTGAATAAGACTTGATAGCCATCGTCACACAGTTGACTTACACTGATCAAGTTATATTTCAAACCATTCACAAATGCAACTCGTCTGAACTTGACTTGTCCATTGTTCAGAACACCATATCCCTCAGTTTTCCCACAACCATCATTTCCAAATGTGATGGAGGGTCCATCAGAAATGGTGAACTCCTCCAGTAGGGTCTTACATCCGGTCATCGTCCTGCCAGCTGCACTGTCAAGATACCAGATAAGCTTCTTTCGATCGCCCTACACATACACCAGATATTGATCAGTTAGATTTGGGAACCCATCGACTGATGGGTTCACTGGACCCTCCCTTATAGGTCCCTGGGGCAATCTGGTCTAGTTCACTATGTTCAATAGTGGTCTTAGAAGAGAAGACCACTGGGGTTGATGGTTTTAAAACCTTTTCATTTTTCTCAACTGGAGAAATACATTTGTTTTTCTTTGAAAAAGGTTTTGTATTTTGTCTAGGGCCAGATGAAGTACCCTCAAGAAAGTTTAATCTTGCATTAAAACTTTGTGATTGACGAGTCAGAATTTGAATCTGGCTCTCTATCCTGGACAAAATATTTTCTTCAGATGATACCTTAGCCTTTCCAGTCAAAGGCTTTGGTAAGGGTTTGGTCTGAGGTAAAGGTCTATTCTGCTTCACCTTTTTAACTGGAGCAGTCATCTGGACAGCTCCAGTCTTAACCTCTGGGGATTGAACTGGGTCTAAATTGGTCTTGGGTGTTTCAGGCATATCATAAACAGTTGTGGGCCTTAACACCTCTGGTAATCGATCGATTACTGGTATTAATGATGCAACATTTGTATTTCCATCTAAATATGCACGTTTTTGAGCAGGAAATTGTTTAACTGAAGCATCATATGGCTTTTTAGTTTCTAGCCATGACTTTATTACCAGTTTTTCTTTCTCTAAAATGATCTCAAGATCTTGCTTTTCTTGAATCAATTGTTCAGTTACCAGAACCTGGGCTTGAAATGCCAGTTCAATGTCTTGAAGCTCTTTTAATTTTGATTTTAATGCCATAACCAGTTTGTGTCTTCATCAGCTTGAGTATAGAAACACTGCTCTGAAGGAGAGCTTTCCATATCCATCACGTACACATTCCCTTTTCTGGGAGCAATCAACACTACCTTCCAGTCCTTGTTGAATACGATGCCCTGAGCAACATTGAATAAGACTTGATAGCCATCGTCACACAGTTGACTTACACTGATCAAGTTATATTTCAAACCATTCACAAATGCAACTCGTCTGAACTTGACTTGTCCATTGTTCAGAACACCATATCCCTCAGTCTTTCCACAACCATCATTTCCAAATGTGATGGAGGGTCCATCAGAAATGGTGAACTCCTCCAGTAGGGTCTTACATCCGGTCATCGTCCTGCCAGCTGCACTGTCAAGATACCAGATAAGCTTCTTTCGATCGCCCTACACATACACCAGATATTGATCAGTTAGATTTGGGAACCCATCGACTGATGGGTTCACTGGACCCTCCCTTATAGGTCCCTGGGGCAATCTGGTCTAGTTCACTATGTTCAATAGTGGTCTTAGAAGAGAAGACCACTGGGGTTGATGGTTTTAAAACCTTTTCATTTTTCTCAACTGGAGAAATACATTTGTTTTTCTTTGAAAAAGGTTTTGTATTTTGTCTAGGGCCAGATGAAGTACCCTCAAGAAAGTTTAATCTTGCATTAAAACTTTGTGATTGACGAGTCAGAATTTGAATCTGGCTCTCTATCCTGGACAAAATATTTTCTTCAGATGATACCTTAGCCTTTCCAGTCAAAGGCTTTGGTAAGGGTTTGGTCTGAGGTAAAGGTCTATTCTGCTTCACCTTTTTAACTGGAGCAGTCATCTGGACAGCTCCAGTCTTAACCTCTGGGGATTGAACTGGGTCTAAATTGGTCTTGGGTGTTTCAGGCATATCATAAACAGTTGTGGGCCTTAACACCTCTGGTAATCGATCGATTACTGGTATTAATGATGCAACATTTGTATTTCCATCTAAATATGCACGTTTTTGAGCAGGAAATTGTTTAACTGAAGCATCATATGGCTTTTTAGTTTCTAGCCATGACTTTATTACCAGTTTTTCTTTCTCTAAAATGATCTCAAGATCTTGCTTTTCTTGAATCAATTGTTCAGTTACCAGAACCTGGGCTTGAAATGCCAGTTCAATGTCTTGAAGCTCTTTTAATTTTGATTTTAATGCATTTATTTCAGAAGAATCTGTTTCTAGACCATTTACACAATCAGATCTAACAGTTTCTACAAAAATTAAATCAGAATTTAAAGCTTCAGCAATGTCCAGTTTTAGTTCTTGGTCAGTTGCATTATCATAATCACTAACCTTTTTAATAACAATGTCCACCCATCGTCCAGATGTGACATCTTCCTTCACCAGGTGCTCATCAACTTCCAGAGCCATGTAGCAGCAATCTCTTTCTTCTTCTTCATCAACAGATGAGTCATCAGAAGGAACCCACTTCTCTTCAGTTGTAGCAATCATGCACTTATTATTGTCTTCAATTTGTTGTGCCATGAGAGCAATTTGGGCCTTAAGCTTTTTATATTTCATTTTATAGCTATCATCAGGCTTATTATGAGAAGAGAATGGACCAGGCTTGGATGCAAACTGGTTGGACCTGCACTCTTTCATGAAATGACCCTTTTTGCCACACTTAAAGCATGTCAAATTGGTCTTGTCAGTGGAAGAACTGGATGCAAATTGTCCAGATGGCTTATTTGCTCTTGCTTTGAAACGGTTAAACGTTTTAGCAATCATTGCAATAAGGTCATCATCTTCAGTTTCATCACAACAGTCTGGAGAGATTTGACTGGCCTCTCCAGAATCCATAAGTTCAGACACCATCTTCTTCATAGAAAATACATTCTCAGAAGATATCAGTGCTGTACTTGGTGGTTCAGAATAACTAACCACATTAGGAGTACTGGAGGCATGGTTAAAAGCATCTTGTTCTGCAACCACTCTCTGAGCTTGATTTTCTTCAGTGTACCTGAAGGCTCCATATAGAGTTGAGAGAGTGTGTGTGTGCAGAGTTTTACCTTGTCGTAAAACAAGTATCATGTGAGACCATTTGGTGGGCAGAATGTCACAAAATTTCTCCAGAAGTATATCCTTGTCCTTCTCAACCCCAAGACCTCTCAATTGGTTTATGATACTCATAAATCTGGTGTAAGTACCAGTGAGAGACTCGTTAGGTTGAGCAAAAAATGACTCATACCTCTTGTTTAAGGAGACCTTTCTGGTGACAATGGTGTCATCTCCTCCTTCATGTTGGTTAAGTAGCTCATCCCACATGGTTTTGGCACTAGGAAAAAGAACTAGTGTGGGAATTAGGGTTTCTGGAACGGCCCCGAGGATCATGTTTTTAAGGAGGGTGTCAAGATTCACCAATCTCCTCTCCTCTTCTGACCAATGTTCCTCCCTCTTTTCCCTTCCCCTTCTAGATCCAGAAGGATCAAGAAGTGGATTGAGAGGTGATGTAGGTACATAGGACCTTCGTTTAAGCATCTTGTTCTGCAACCACTCTCTGAGCTTGATTTTCTTCAGTGTACCTGAAGGCTCCATATAGAGTTGAGAGAGTGTGTGTGTGCAGAGTTTTACCTTGTCGTAAAACAAGTATCATGTGAGACCATTTGGTGGGCAGAATGTCACAAAATTTCTCCAGAAGTATATCCTTGTCCTTCTCAACCCCAAGACCTCTCAATTGGTTTATGATACTCATAAATCTGGTGTAAGTACCAGTGAGAGACTCGTTAGGTTGAGCAAAAATGACTCATACCTCTTGTTTAAGGAGACCTTTCTGGTGACAATGGTGTCATCTCCTCCTTCATGTTGGTTAAGTAGCTCATCCCACATGGTTTTGGCACTAGGAAAAAGAACTAGTGTGGGAATTAGGGTTTCTGGAACGGCCCCGAGGATCATGTTTTTAAGGAGGGTGTCAAGATTCACCAATCTCCTCTCCTCTTCTGACCAATGTTCCTCCCTCTTTTCCCTTCCCCTTCTAGATCCAGAAGGATCAAGAAGTGGATTGAGAGGTGATGTAGGTACATAGGACCTTCGTTTAAGCATCTTGTTCTGCAACCACTCTCTGAGCTTGATTTTCTTCAGTGTACCTGAAGGCTCCATATAGAGTTGAGAGAGTGTGTGTGTGCAGAGTTTTACCTTGTCGTAAAACAAGTATCATGTGAGACCATTTGGTGGGCAGAATGTCACAAAATTTCTCCAGAAGTATATCCTTGTCCTTCTCAACCCCAAGACCTCTCAATTGGTTTATGATACTCATAAATCTGGTGTAAGTACCAGTGAGAGACTCGTTAGGTTGAGCAAAAAATGACTCATACCTCTTGTTTAAGGAGACCTTTCTGGTGACAATGGTGTCATCTCCTCCTTCATGTTGGTTAAGTAGCTCATCCCACATGGTTTTGGCACTAGGAAAAAGAACTAGTGTGGGAATTAGGGTTTCTGGAACGGCCCCGAGGATCATGTTTTTAAGGAGGGTGTCAAGATTCACCAATCTCCTCTCCTCTTCTGACCAATGTTCCTCCCTCTTTTCCCTTCCCCTTCTAGATCCAGAAGGATCAAGAAGTGGATTGAGAGGTGATGTAGGTACATATGGACCTTCGTTTAAGATCTTCATCATGTTCCTCTCAATACCAGTGACATGCAAAATCATCCTAGCTTTCCACGTACCAAATTCATCACTGTTCCCACTGAATTTAGGAACAGGATTATTCGAGTAGTGCACATGCACGTGTGGAGAAGCAGGAGTAGGAGGAGGAGGTGGAGGATTAGTGTTATTAACGTTTTGTGGTTATTGTTACGAATGTGGTGTGGTTGTTGGGTGGTGTTGGGTGATGTTGATGTGTCGCTGATGTGTCACACCACCTGGTGTGTTATATATATA
>CM067173.1:18895076-18964352 GCA_034093135.1 Erigeron breviscapus
ATTTCATACAAATGACAAACATCTAAAGAAACATAAGCAATCCTCATAAATTGGTACCTTAATTTGTCATCAGCCTATCATTCCTTATTTTCCAGAATTTAAGAAAGGGCAAGTCATACAAATGTAGAGAACAACAATCAAACGACTCTAAACCCTAACAATACTTCATGTTATTTTTGTTTCGACCTAGAAAGAAAATAAATCTGTAGTAAATCTATAGTCCACATTGTGTGACAAAATGCTTGTTTCAACATATCGATAGGAAAAAGTAACAACGCTCGCGAACTATAGTTAAAACTTTTTTACCTTTAATTGTCATCCATCCATCTTTTTGCACGCCGACCATCATTGTTGAATTCTGAGAATATATTAATATAAACAAGGTGAATCTAAAAGTCACAAATAAAATCAACCAATATAAATTAACATTAAAGTAGTAGTAAAAATTGGAAGCCTAGATCGTATAGAATATAAATCAAATGAATATAAAACTCACAAATAAAATCAATCAATAACATAATTTAATGGATCTTGAACTTGGAGAGACCATTGTGTTGCTGCAAAGATCGATGGCACCGGTGTTAATTTCTGGAATTTGGAGGGCCGATTACGGGTGGTGATAAGCGGTGGTGGTTGTGATTAGAAGGGGGCGGAGTATGAGGGGAGAGAGAGATAGGGTTAAGGAGAATGGAAAAATCAATCTGGACGTGTAATGGGTTGACTAAGGGTAATTTAGGTATTTCTTCATGAGTAATATTCAACAGGGAGCTATTTTTTTTAATAAGGAGTATAGATATAACAATTTACAAGGTCCTTAGCTACAGTACCCGCCCCTTAGCTACAGTACCATTTTTTTTTATATTTTTTTTTTACTTTTAAAGTTTCTTATTTTTACCACTTAAATTTTAGGTTTTTAACTTTAGTCTAACATTTTTATACAAACTTAAGTAACAAAGTTTTTAATTTTTACCAATTGACTTTTGGGTTTTTAACTTTAATCATCAAATCTTTATTTTTCACTTTTTATCTCTTATTATAAGGTTTCTAACTTTTACCATCGAACTCTCGGTTTTTTCAACTTTATCTATCCATTACTTTCTACTTCTTATAGTAAACTTTAAGTGTCCAAACTTTTGGGTAATGCTAGATGTATGTTTGCATGATGCGGCGACGATATGTCTCCCGTGGCAACGCCCGGGTTAAAATTCTTGTTAAAAATAATACCAAAACCATTCTTTTATGATAGATATTTTTGCTCCAAAGTTTATCAAATTAAATATATATTTATTTAAATAAAATACCATAACCATGTTTGATTAAACAATTGCAATATTAAATACATGTATTTATTTTGTGAACAGAACCAGACAATAAGAAAAACAAATAAACAAATCAAATTTCAAACAAACCAATTGAAATAGAAAAAAAAACCCTATATTTGATTTAACAGATATGTTTGTTTAAAGATTTTTCCTATCAAATATATACTTATCTAAAGGAAATGTCATAATCACGCTTAAAAGTTTACAATATAAGATACGTATATTTATTTAAATTTTTAAAAACAAGAAACTAAATAACAAAATAAATAGTAATAATATAATACAATATAATCTTAATCTTAATATATACTAAAAGGCAACTGGCCTAACCTCAATTGACCAATCACAGCCTTTCAATTTATCAAAATTAATTAAATCAACACATGTCTAAATTAAATTTACACTTTTTGGTTTTTCATCACCAATTTACACTTTAACCCAATATAAAAATAAATAATTTACACTTTAACCCAATATAAAAATAAATAATTTACACTTTTGGTTTTATATCACCAATTTACACTTTAACCCAATATAAAAATAAATATTTACACTTCTTAGTTTTCCATCATCAATTTACACTTTAACCCAATTTAAAAATAATTAATTAAACTTTTTGGTTTTCCGTCACCAATTTACACTTTAACCCAATTTAAAAATAAATATTTACACTTCTTAGTTTTCCATCATCAATTTACACTTTAACCCAATTTAAAAATAATTAATTAAACTTTTTGGTTTTCCGTCACCAATTTACACTTTAACCCAATTTAAAAATAAATATTTACACTTCTTAGTTTTCCATCATCAATTTACACTTTAACCCAATTTAAAAATAATTAATTAAACTTTTTGGTTTTCCGTCACCAATTTACACTTTAACCCAATTTAAAAAATTAATTAATACTTGATTGCATAATGTCTATCTAATAACAAAATATAGCTAAAAGTTAAAGATGTTACAACACTTGAATTAATACGAATTAATATTTATATCTATATTTTTGTTTATATTATATTTATTGTAAGACTTATCGACAATAACGTATTAATATAACAAAATATAAAACAAAACTAACGACAATATCAATTGAATATATTCAATATATGTATTATCATTATAATTTAGATATATTTCATACAGTAATATATATTCATTTATTCAATTGAACCCTACAAATATAAATTGAACCCTACAAATACAATCACAACACACGAAATCATTGAAAACCCACTAAATCTTGAAAAGTTTGTATAAAAGAAACCCTACTACATCATCCAACCTTGATATGATTTTGCATTCAGTATTTACATTTGAATATCTCAAATATTTTTTAAGTATATTTTTGCATTTTAACGTATAAGTATTTTTTTTATTCCATATACTAATTCTTATATTGATAATATTGTAAAACCCGTGTATTTGACACGGGTTTAAAATCTAGTATAATATAATATCTACCAATATTGATCCTCTCTATAATTGACACGTGGAGCTTTATTTAAGCGACGCACGTCTTTTTAAATCTATCCTTAATATAGATATAGATACCTAATATATACAAAACTCTTATATTAAAAATCATATTATATTCATAGTTATCATAAATATAAATTTTCATACCATTTTACTGTTAGTGGTAATATATCTTTTATATATTATTATTTACAATATATAAAAATAAAAATTAAGTTTATTTATATTAAACTATAAAATTTGTTAAATTAGTTATCTATATTATTAACTTATTAATTATAATCTATCCATTTGCTAATATAACGAAACATGGTTAAAAATTGTCAAATGATATGAACCATGTTTTAGCATCATGACTAGATTAAATGATGTTATTACCAATATCAAAAGTAATAATATTAGATTTTGATAAATACTTCTATGATTAACTATTAGATTACCAAATGCATATAATAGGGTTATTCAAACTTTATTTTTCTATACAAAATTGATCGTACAATATGTATAGTCAATTCCGTATATCGTACGGTATTAATACAAATAATCTAATATAATATTATATAATAATGTGTTTTGAATAAATACATGTACAATAAAATTTGGATGTCTTGAATATTTTAATTTCAGGATATCGATCTGCATAGTCTGCATACAAATAAAGCAGACATACTTTGACCGAAAAAAAAAGGTCACAGCCGACATGAAATGAAGATTAAACATTTCCTAATTATGTATAGTTTAGCTATAGTGACATCACTGTTTTCCATTAAGATACTATATCATTTATTTATATATATATATATATAGGGTAGGGTTAACGTGAGAACCACAAATATGGAGAGAACCGTGAGAACCACTAGTTTTCCTCCCTTTTTCTTCTTTTTTGTGTGGTTTTTTATTTTTTTAATTTTTATTTTTCATTTTTGAAACTTTTTTTTGTTTTTTATTTTATTTTAACAAAAACCCATTCCAAAAAAAAAAAAAAAATAAAAAAAAAATTGTAAAAAATCATATGGGTTACGCGTTAAGAAAACGTATGTATACGGTACGGGCCAGAGGCCCTTATCCGTTCTAAACTGACCGTCAAGGGACGCATATGGGAATCGTATGGATTTGATGGACGGCGATCCAAGAGATGGTGACGGTTGTATACGGTACGGGCGTAGCCCTTAACTCTAAGGGCAAAGCCTTAGAGATGGTTTTTTAGTGGTTCTCACGGTTCTCACCATATATGTTGGTTCTCACTTGATCCCTTCACTATATATATATATATATATATATATATATATATATCTATTATATATTATTATATAATATACTTACGGTTATTCAAATAGCATTACTGAACCTTAATATAGTAAATTTTGGTACAGGTATGAAGTATCAAAGATACTTTTCATTTTAAATTATCGATTAAGATATAAATTCCTGTGATTGAACGAAAAGTGTGCCAAGTAAAATGCCGTCAATTTGTACTCATTAGTTATAGGAAGGAGATTCCCTAAAGTTATCCCAACTTGATTAGTCAAGTTGGGATAATCTTGACATCCAAGGGTCAAGATTTAAAACTTATATTTAAATTTTGACCCTTGATTTTCATTCAAGGGTCAAGATCTTTCCAAAACTTTAGAGAATCCTAATCCTTAGTTATAACTGTATCATAATAATGGTAATAATTAGAAGTAACAACCCACATTGTAAACTTGAAATGATTCAAACCGGTGAGATACAAAGAACTTGTAAAAAACCGTAAAAACCCTTTGAAGTTTAAGATCTAAACTATTTATATATTGTGTAAGTTTCATCTAAACAAAAATAACCAAGTAATTATAAAGAAGAAATTAAGTAAATATAAGGCTCACTAGCTAGTAAGAGCATATGGTCATGTACAAAAATAAGCTAATTGTACCCTTGGAAGAAGATAGATCTCTCTCTTTTTTGGTCACGGATGCATGTTGTTGATACCAATAGAGTTGTGGTGGTGTGAAGGACCCGAAGGCGGTATCAAAGATTTTGGAAGATAACCATTGTAGGAGGCATCATCATTTACATACTTGTGTGACATTTTATGAAGTCTTGTGGTCTTGAAGAAGTGTGTGTTTGCTACTCCTCTTGATGACCCTTTTGCTATTGTAACACATGAAGAAATTAGCATCAAGAATGTTACCCACATGAGCAATGAAGGATAGTTGGATCTTCTTATCATTATTCTTGTGTTTTGATAGTGGAGGATTGAATTGAAGTGAGAATATTTGCTTTTGGGGTGTGGATGGATCGGAGAGTGGAAAGATAGAAAGATTTGGTGGGTGTATGGAGATGACTTGTGTCCGAAGAATAAGTAATAAATAGCAAATAGACATGGGGAGGCAGACGGGGAGAAAACATGGTCCATTAAATGAGGGGCCATACCAATCAAGACTTTTTGCCAACCTTTTGCTTTTCAAATGTTGGTTTCGCAACGTGTTATTGTTCTTACAAATTAAATTGCATTACGTTTGAGAACGTAACTTTATATGTACAAAAAATAAGGTTCAAATTAAATAGGTTGTATTGTGATATTTATACAGCATAACATGACTTCTAATTCTTTAATTTTTAAGGGTAACTGTAAAAGACATTTCTAGTTTACAATGTAGTATTAAATGTTGGCCAAAATGCATTTTAGAACCTTCAACTTGGTTGACTAGGTGCTCTACTACCCTGAATTATTAAAGGTGTAGTATAGTACCCTAGACTTGGTTAACAAGGTTTTCTAGTACCCTAACTCACTAATTAATCTTTTAAAGATATAACATCAATTACTAATTTAATTTATGTTGTTAATATATACATTGGTTTTCTAAAAAAATACTTTTAAGTTTAAATTTGTAATTTTAAAAATAATTATGTTAGAAATGTTGAAACTATGTTAACAAAAAATATTTTGTATAAATTAAAAAAATTATTTTGTATAAATCTAAAAAAATTATTTTGTATAAATCTAAAAAATTATTTTAT
This sequence comes from Erigeron breviscapus, assembly GCA_034093135.1. Lineage (NCBI taxonomy): Eukaryota > Viridiplantae > Streptophyta > Magnoliopsida > Asterales > Asteraceae > Erigeron > Erigeron breviscapus. The sequence continues at coordinate 18,900,873 of CM067173.1, forward strand.
ATAAATCTAAAAAAATACTTTTAAGTTTAGATTTGTAATTTTAAAAATAATTATGTTAGAAATGTTGAAACTATGTTAACAAAAAATATAATATTATAAATAACGTATTGAAATTAAAATAAATATAGAACATATTATTATATTTTATAGGTTATTTTTTTTAACTTGATTAATCACATCAATTGAATTATTAATTCATTTTTATTTTATAAACAAATTAATAAAAACTTCAATAAGAAGATGATTATTTATTAATTTGTACAATATTTTTTTTGTAATGAAACTACCTAATTATACATATAACTATTAATCTGTACAAATATTTTATTGTAATTTCAGGGTTTTAAATAATAATATAATTTTAATGTCTATTTATTATAATTTAAAGTATATTTTTTTCAAAGTCGGTACTTTAAAATTTTATAATCGTGTTAAAGATAACATATACTTTTACTGTCTTTAGTTGCTTATGGTTTGTCAAATATATTTTAGAACGAATTGCATTTTAGGTCCCTGTGTTATCACACATTTTGCAAGTTTGATACAAAAGTGTGAAAAGTCGCGAAACTCATCCCTGTCATATCACACATTTTGCAAGTTTGATACAAAAGTGTGAAAAGTCGCGAAACTCATCTCTGTCATATCACACCTGTTGCAATTTTGGTCCAAAACTAACGTGCCGTTAGAATTCAGCCGTTAATGCCCCCATGTGCTTGTCACATGGGGGGTAGTTTCGTCCATTTATTGTTCATAGGACCATTTCTGCAAAAAAAAATATTTTGTATAAATCTAAAAAAAATTATTTTGTATAAATCTAAAAAATTATTTTTATATAAATCTAAAAAAATTATTTTGTATAAACACAATCGAAATAAAACAATCTGATCTCATTCTCTTGTTCCTTTTTCAACTCCGATCCAAACCATGCCTAAAAAACCTAATCAAAATCGTGGAAAAAGTGCAAATAAATCTAAAAATTAAAAAAGTTGATGTTGAGTTCGACGGCCTTGATCCTAAATCTTTAGGGTTTAAATCCGATTCTGTTCAAGATAATGAAATCACTCGATCAAAATACAATCTGAGATCTAATTCCTCCAATTCTGAGTCATTTGTTGCAGATTCATTCGAATCTAATGTTGCTGCTACGCTATTTCCTTCAAAAACGGTGGAAAACCCTAAAATCACCACACAACTGCCGCTCGCCGCCGCTGGGGTGGCTGCCGGCCACCAGGGGAGGCCATGGCAGCGAATATTGATGGTGACGGGATTACTTTGATTAATTCTGACTGGAGAAACGATATGGGGGCTGGGGGATCGAACAAAAACCCTAAAAATCCAGAAAACCCTGGCCGCCCCATATTTTCTTTCCCACCACCCACGGCTGCCGCTGCTACTGTTCAGATTCCGGTCAGCCACCAGGAGGCTCCTGGTGGTGCGACTGATAGATCCCAAGTGGCTGCTGCTTCGGGTAGTGTTGGGTCTTTGGGTTCAAACTTGAATGAAACACAAACCGAAAACAATTCTTTTTCATAGACTCATAGATATACTCGTATACAAAAAAAAAATTTTTTTTTGCCGAAAAGGTCTTATGAGCAATAAATGGATGAAACTACCCCCCATGTGACAAGCACATGGGGGCATTAACGACTGAATTCTAACAACACGTTAGTTTTGGACCAAAATTGCAACAGGTGTGATATGACAAGGATGAGTTTCGCGACATTTTACATTTTTGTATCAAACTTGCAAAATGTGTGATAACACAGGAACCAAAAATGCAATTCGTTCTATATTTTAATATCATATATTAGTTAATTAATTCATATAAATTTTTAAAAGATTCATTAGGGTAGTAGAAAACCTTGTTAACCAAGTCTAGGGTACTATACTACACCTTTAATAATTAAGGATAGTAAAACACCTAGTCAACCAAGTTGAGGGTACTAAACTGCATTTTAGCCTTAAAGGTTTGAAAAAACTTTTTTTTTAACAAGATTGCTTATTCAATATACACTTGCTACTATTTTCTATCAATAAAATAAAAAAGTTGCTTTTTGTATGGTTTTTTTTTGTTATTTAGCAACAGTTTTCATTCTCTTGTTGTATGCTTTTTAATTTTTGTTGTTAATTATTAGTAGTTTCTTCTATGGTTGCTTTTTTTACTTCGTTGTTTTTTAAATAGTTTGTTTAAGTAAAATATTTTTTGGCCCTCCCTAACTTAAAACCCTGGCTTCGCCACTGGTACTTAGTAACTAAGTTAAAAACAAAAAAACACATTATCGCCATTGAATCATTACTAAGATTAATCTAATCTATCTCTCTCTAATCTTGAGAAATCAAAGAGAATTGGTTGAATGATCGTTTTCCATTAACCTTGAAAGTGAGGCCATTAAGTGGCTTAAATACCAAAGATAAATAACTAACTACATTATTATACTCTAACTATCAACTAAGTACAAAATAAACCATTAACAGATACATATCTCTACACCCCCCCTCAAGATGGAGGATGGGATTTTGACATCCCCAGCTTGGATAACAATTGTTGAAACTGGTTCGAAGGCAAAATCTTAGTAAGAACATCAGCCAATTGATTTTGTGCTGGTAGGTAGCTGAGCTCGATTAAGCCCTCCATGACTTTTTCTCTTGTAAAGTGACAATCAAGCTCAATGTGTTTCGTACGCTCATGAAAAACAGGATTCTTTGCAATGTGAAGAGCAGATTGATTATCACAATGAAGAGTGACTGGTTTTAAATTGGTGATACCCAACTCTTCCAGTAAACGAACCAGCCATGTAAGTTCAGCAGCAGCATTGGCCATGTCACGATATTCAGCCTCTGAAGAAGAACGAGAAATGGTAGACTACTTCTTAGACTTCCAACTAATTGGAGAACCTCCGAATAGGATAAGATATCATGTGACAGAACGACGAGAAACGGGGCATGCTGCCCAATCAGAATCTGAGTAAGCATGAAGACTCAGGTTCGTTGAACCGTTGAGTAAAATACCTTGACCGCTGGTGTCCTTTAAGTATCTTAATAAATGATGAACACTGTCCAAGTGAATCTGTTGCGGATTTTGCATGAATTGACTTAAAGTCTGAACCGCGAAAGCCAAGTCTGGACGTGTGTGAGTCAAAAAATTAAGCTTACCTATCAATGATCGATAAGTAGACTGTTCTTTTAGATACGGGCTACAAGGGTCAGAAAACTTCGTATTTTGACGAAGAGGAGTAACAACAGGTTTAGCATCCAAAAAACATGTTTTAGTGAGCAATTCTTGAGTAAACTTCCTTTGAGTCAGAATGATCCCATCGTCAGGATAATGAACCTCCAACCCCAAAATAATTGAGAAAACCCAAGTCTTTAATGGTGAACTGCTGATGTAGAAAAACCTTGAGTTGAGAAACAGAACTAGGATCTGAACCAGTAACCAAGATGTCATCAACATAAACTGCGACAATAGTCATTTGACCATCAACGGTCTTGAGAAAAAGACTATAATCATTCCTGGACTGTGTGAAACCTTGATCTTTAAGTGTAGTGGAAAGTTTCTGAAACCATTGTCGACTCGCTTGTTTGAGGCCATAAAGAGACTTTCGAAGTCGGCAAACTTTGTTTTCAGGATTAGGAATACCAAAAGGCATTTTCATATAAACCTCTTCAGAAAGATCACCATGAAGAAAAGCATTGTTGACATCCATTTGATGTAATTTCCAGTGCTTAGAAGCAGCAATAGCAAGAATACTGCGAACAGTTGCCATCTTGACAACAGGAGAAAAAGTATCAAAATAATCAACGCCCTCACGTTGATGATTACCTTGAACGACCAGTCTACCTTTGAAACGTTCCAATGAACCATCGGATTTGAGCTTAATCTTGTAAACCCAACGATTACCCAATGCTTTCTTGCCGGGAGGAAGATCACACACTTCCCAAGTGCCATTAGCTTGAAGAGCATCAATTTCTTTATTCATTGCTTGTACCCAATCAGGATGTATGGAAGCCTCATTATAAGATCTAGGTTCAGTGAAAGTACTAGCATGAACAGAAAGGCTTGATGTGAAACTGGAAAACTAGTAAAAGAAACCAGATTACACCAATGTTTGGGAGTTGTATATTTGGGTCAGACAAAATCTTTCAGATGAGCAGGTTGCATGGAAATTCGTGCAGAATGACGAACAGGGTCTGGCTCAGCATTAGTTTGGCTAATTGGTGCAGAAGCAGCAGGTGCAGAAACAACAAGCGCGGAAGCAATAGGTGCGAAAGCATCAGGTGCGGAAGCATTTGTGGAATCTAAAATATTTCGAGCAGAAATGTCTGGAAAAACAGGTGTAGAAAGTTCATCTTGTAAAGGGGTATTATTGGGAATTGGTGATGAAACTGAATCAGAGGGTGCAATAGGGGTAGTGTGTTTAGGGACAAAGTTGTGGGAAGGGTCCTCAAGTGGTAAGGGAAATACGATTGTATCGGGATGCTTTGGTAGATAGTGAAAAGGAAAATGTTGTTCATGAAAAACAACGTCACGACTATAATGATTTCACGGGTTTGAAGGTCAAGACATTTGTAGACTTTCTTATCGAAAGGATATCCTGATGTGACCAATTTATATAGATCGCCCACATCATTATTGGCCTTTTTCGTATTTGTTTTGAGTCGATTTTGTATGCATTTGGCGCGTTTATGGTGTTTGTTAGTGCTTTCAGGTTTTTAGCAGGTTGCGCGTCCATTTGGTACATTTTCTGACGATTTTTGGCCAAGAAGTGACCCGAGTGTTCGAGTGATGTTGATAAAGAAAAAACAAGATTTCAGCAAGAAGTTACTGCGCCGCAGTGGGAGGATTATTGCCCCACTGCGCCGCAGTCAAGGGGTGCCAAAGCCAATGCTTTCCAGAGGTTTTACACTGCGCCGCAGTGGGAGGAATGTTGCCCCACTGCGCCGCAGTCCTTGGTCGATCAAAAACAAAATAATTTCCAGTGGATTATCACTGCGCCGCAGTGGGAGGGATGTTGCCCCACTGCGCCGCAGTCACCCTAGTTCAGAATTCCAGGGGTTTTCCACTGCGCCGCAGTGGGAGCGCACCATGCCCACTGCGCCGCAGTGAGTGCACGGGGAGATCAGGGCTACAGCCTCTTTGCATCAGAATGGGGGAGGTATATAAAGGAAAAAAACCCTAATTTCCCATTATCCAAGTTTTTCTTTTTTTTCAAAATCTTTTCATCATCCAAGGTTGAGCTATCCTTCGCCGTGTAAAACCTCTGGAAAGCATTGGTTTTGGCACCCCTTGACTGCGGCGCAGTGGTGCAATAATCCTCCCACTGCGGCGCAGTAACTTCTTGTTGAAATCTTGTTTCTTCTTTATCAACATCACTCGAACACTCGGGTCACTTCTTGGCCAAAAATCGTCAGAAAATGTACCAAATGGACGCGCAACCTGCTAAAAACCTGAAAGCACTAACAAACACCATAAACGCGCTAAATGCATACAAAATCGACTCAAAACACATACGAAAAAGGCCAATAATGATGTGGGCGATCTATATAAATTGGTCACATCATATCCCAAGAATACATAAGGGATAGAACGAGACTCAAATTTAAGCCTACCATGTTGAAGGGCGTGGAAACATAACATAGACACCCAAAGGAACGAATGTGATCATATGAGGGAGCTTCGTTGGTTAACATCTCATAAGGTGTCTTATTTTGAAGAATTGAAAGTGGAAATCGGTTTATCAAATATAAAGCAGTGAGAACGCAATCTCCCCAATAAGAAATGGGAAGGTTAGCTTGAAAGAAAAGAGCTCTAGCAGTTTCGAGAAGGTGCTTATACTTTCGTTCAACGACACCATTCTGTTGAGGTGTAGCATTGCAAGACGGCTGATGGATGATGCCCTTCTGAGAATAGAATTCATTTGCTTTCGTATCTTTGAATTCAATCCCATTGTCCGTGCGAATGATTTTAACATTGGTCTTAAAATGGTTCTCAATATATGAAATGAAACCAATAAGAGTTTGAAAAGCAGCACTCTTGGTGGCAAGCATATGAGTCCAAGTGGACCGAGAAAAATCATCAACAATGGTTAGAAAATACCTAAAACCATTATGAGTAGGTCTAGAGTAAGGTCCCCATATATCAACATGAATTAATTCAAATATTGCAGAAGTCTTGATAGAACTGAAAGGGAATGAAAGCCTATTCATTCGTGCTTTCGGGCAAGTGGTGCAGATATCTGATGCAACAGAAGAATCACATGGCAGTGAATCAATACATTTGATTCGATCGAAAGGCAAATGTCCAATACGACAATGCCAAAGTTGAAATGAGCACTTTGAGCCGGAAGCAGCAAGAGAAAACACTGGATTAGAAGGGACCTTGTCAGAAGGTGAAACAAAGTATAACCCATGCTGAACATTCCCAAGAACAAGAGGTTGTTGCATAGTAGGAATATTAAGCACACAACAAGCAGTAGTAAAGGTGATGGAAGCATTATACTGATGTAAGACTTTGTACACGGACAGAAGATTAAATTGAAAATCTAGAACATGAAATACGTTATTGAGAATGACATGTTCATTAGACGTACAGAACCAATGTGATGAACTCTTGCCTTTTGACATTTAGGCATTTCAATGTAACATGGTTTGACATAAACAGTGTAATCAAGAAACATATGAAGATCCGGTGTCATGTGATCAGTAGCACCACTATCAACAACTCAACTCTTTTCCAAACAAGATGAAACAAAACAGAATCGCTTACCTGCTAGATAAGCGGCAGACAAATCTATTCTTGTGTCAGCCTGGGAGTCATATTATGTTGTGACAACATAGTAGTTAATTGGCGCATCTGTTCTTGAGTAAAAAATGTAGCAGTTGAAGGAACAATAGCGGTAGCGGTAGCAGTACGTGGCACAATAACCTCAGAACATGGTGCAGATTTCGCTTCATGATTGTTGGTAGGAACTTTGAAACATCTATCAATGTTGTGTCCCCATATACGACACTTTTTACAGAAAAATTTGGATCTCCTACCATTGGGAGCAATGCCAAAAATAACCCCTTCATCATTAATAAGAGCTTTGTACAAATTTCGAAGCCACTCGAAATTATCCGACATGATGAGTAATAGACGAACTTGATCAAAACTAGAGTCTGACTATCCAGTGTCACATAAGGCAAGTGTCGTGCAAACACAAAATTAACCGAGTTGTAGAAGATCAAGACAAGTGATCAATCAATAAACCGTATAGTACTCCGTAGTGAAGAAACAATGCACCCACTCAATTTGTAACGACCAAATTAAACTTCGTATAGAAACAAGAACAATGTCGTATAGAGAGGGTCTTATACAAAAGCCACGCATAGGAATGGTTATATGCTAAGCCACGTGTAGGGAAACAAACACATATACGCATACACTTGTGTCGTATAAGAACTATGTATAGAATACCGTAAAGGAACAAATGGGTCGTATCAGAACGTATACAAAAACAATGGCGTATAGAAAGTAATAACGTATACACTATAATAACGTATATGTGATCAAGTCCGTATAGCACTAAGTAATGTATACGTGGTTACAAAATGGTATAGAATAAGATTGATGATAATCCCGTATAGAATAAGGTCCGTATAGAAGGAAATCACGTACGCAAAGAAGGAAAATAAGAAATAGGGTTCGAAGGATGGCGGCTCACAAAATAGCGGCAACAATCAACAAAAAAGTAAGTAATAAGTCAACTGACCAATTGAAAGCAATAGATAAACAGTGGTTTGTTCATTTACATCCTTAATTTTCCATGGATCTCAAGGGCTTAATCTTAGCCCTTGGATCATTCCCATCAATGGCTAGGATCAAAACTTATCTCCTAATTTAAAAAAAACACGGAAGGGTATAATAGTAATTTGCACTAAAAAAAACTCTACCCTATCTCCAGCCACTTCTCTTCCCCTTCCCCCCTGACCAAAACACACACATACAAACACACACTCTCTCCCTCTCTCTCTCCTCCTCCTCTCCTCCTCCTCTACGGATGACGACCACCACCACCACCACCACCACCACCATCTCCGACCATCACCAACACACACACACACACACAGTTGCTCTCTTTCTCTCTCGTACGTTCTCTATTCTCCAGTGACTCAGCTCTCTCTCTCTCTCTCCTCCTCCTCCGGTTACAACAACCACCACCATCTTCTGGATCTTCACCTCAAACCACTAGCAACAACAACAAATGGATGATGATGTTTTAGATATTATTAGAGTGAGATTTTATGGAGTTAGTTTTTGTTTATATATAAAAAATGGATAAGCAAACCATTTTTACCCATGATTGTTAGTTTTTTTATATGATTTATATTTTTCATATGATAAGAAGTTGTATCCTTGATTGTTGTTGTTTAAAATTTCTTTGAAGAGTTTTGCTCACAAAGTGTTTGATGAAATGTCTAAACCAAAGTGTATGTACTAAATCAAATTTGATTATATACGTATTTACAAGTTATACAGCCAATCCGTAAGGCTAACCCTAGAACTTCTAAGCCTAAACCCGTACCGTATCAACTAATTCCCCCCATAGGGTAAAATAGGGCCGAAGGCCCTTTAGGGTTTTAGAATGTAGCTTCCCGTTCGGATAATAAGCACTAGGGTTTAGGGTTTGAGGTTCGAGGGTTAGCCGTTAGGCTAACCCTTGGACTTCAAACCCTAAACCCTAGAGCGTGGGCCGAAGGCCCCGTAACTGTAGGGTTTAGGGTTTGAAGTTCTAGGGTTAGCCGTAAGGCTAACCCTAGAACTTCTAAGCCTAAACCCGTACCGTATCAAAAAGTCCCCAGGGTAAATCAAATTTGATTTTATGCATACATTTAGAAAAACAAATAGAGTCCATATCAAGAAACCTATACAAAATCAAATTTGATTTTATGCATACATTTAGAAAAACAATTGGAGTCCATATCAAGAAACCTATATAAAATCAAATTTGATTTTATGCATACATTTAGAAAAACAAATAGAGTCCATATCAAAAAACTTATACAAAATCAAATTTGATTTTATGCATACAGTTTGAAAAAGCTATTGAAAATCAAATTTGATTTTATGCATACATTTAGAAAAACAAATAGAGTCTATATCAAGAAACCTATACAAAATCAAATTTGATTTTATTCGTACAGTTTGAAAAAGCTATTGAAAATCAAATTTGATTTTATGCATACATTTAGAAAAACAAATAGAGTCCATATCAAGAAACCTATACAAAATCAAATTTGATTTTATGCATACATTTAGAAAAACAATTGGAGTCCATATCAAGAAACCTATATAAAATCAAATTTGATTTTAGGGTTTTAGAATGCGTCCTTCCCTCCAAAAGGGAGCCCTTTTTAGGGTTTTAGAATGCGTCCCTCCCCGACGATAACAAGCTATAGGGTTTAGAGTTTGAAGGTCAACCCTAAACCCTAGAGCGGTGGCCGAAGGCCCGTTGTCATGATTCCCCCTCCGAATCAAATTTGATTTTGCACGTCCCTCCCCTACTACATCCCGCTCTAGGGTTTAGGGTTTGAAGGTCGAGGGTTAGCCGTAGGCTAACCCTCGCTTCAAACCTTAAACCCTAGAGCGGTGGCCGAAGGCCCCGTTGTCATGATTCCCCCTCCGAATCAAATTTGATTTTATGCATACATTTAGAAAAACAAATAGAGCCCATATCAAGAAACCTATATAAAATCAAATTTGATTTTATGCATACATTTAGAAAAACAAATAGAGTCCATATCAAGAAACCTATACAAAATCAAATTTGATTTTATGCATACATTTAGAAAAACAAATAGTCCATATCAAGAAACCTATACAAAATCAAATTTGATTTTATGCATACATTTAGAAAAACAATTGGAGTCCATATCAAGAAACCTATATAAAATCATATTTGATTTTATGCATACATTTAGAAAAACAAATAGAGTCAATATCATGAAACCTAAACAAAATCAAATTTGATTTGATACGGACAGTGTTAACAAGCTATACAAAATCAAATTTGATTTTATGCATACATTTAGAAAAACAAATTGAGTCCATATCAAGAAACCTTTACAAAATTAAATCTGGAACAGAACTAAACACAATTGATCTATTTCACAACCAAATTTGATTTGTCAAACAAGAACACAATCTGTAGACAAATGATCAACCAATGAAAACTATCATCCAAGTATAAAATTTGTAAACAGCTAAAAATTATTTATTTCTAAACATGTATAATAAAGAAAAAAAATGGTTGTCTAATTGTTTGCAGCTCCTTTAGTATCCATGTTTTCATCTACTTTTTGTTTCCACATGTCCTGTTATTGTGACTCGTACCTCCGCACTTGCTACAATTTCTCCGACAGTTTTCAAGTGTTCCATACTTTTTTCCAAGCACTGGTTGTCGTTTATAATCAACTATTGGCACTAAAAACTGCGATACATCTGGTGTTTGAAATGTTTGTGTAACATTTGTTTTAAGTGTTTTTTTCAGCACAGGAACTGTATGAAAATATACATGTCAAAAACAATAATCAGCATAACGAGTATGAAAATATATATAAAATCAAATTTGATTCTTATAGAAAACAACATATTGCAATGCAAAATCAAATTTGATTGTACACAGATAAACTTACAAAAACACAGATACCTTAAAAACTACAAAGCTGCACATAATCAAATTTGATTTTAAGCATAAAACTACACAAACATAGATACCTTAAAAACTACAAAGTTGCACATAATCAAATTTGATTTTAAGCATAAAACTACACAAAATCATATTTGATTTTATGCATACATTTAGAAAAACAAATAGAGTCAATATCATGAAACCTAAACAAAATCAAATTTGATTTTAAGCATAAAACTACACAAACATAGATACCTTAAAAACTACAAAGTTGCACATAATCAAATTTGATTTTAAGCATAAAACTATACAAAATCATATTTGATTTTATGCATACATTTAGAAAAACAAATAGAGTCAATATCATGAAACCTAAACAAAATCAAATTTGATTATATACTTGAATGTGCTTGATTTCATATCAAATGTGTTTTTCTTGACCAATCAAGTATGATTGACTGTATTATTAGTAAATACATTTATAATCAAATATGATTCAATACATACAATTTGGTTTAGACATTTCATCAAACACCTTGTGAGCAAAACTCTTCTAAGAACTTCTAAACAACGATAACCAAATTTACAACTTCTCATCATATAAACAACAAAAATCACGAAAAAGAACAAAAAATCTTGCCATAAAAATGAATTGTTCATCCATTTTTTACTAAAAAAACGAATGGATCTAATCTAGCTACAATAAATGAATAAAACACCAAATTGCAACAAATCTGATTGGATTGAGGATAATGGAGATGGTGTGTACTGAAGGTTGACGACAGAAGCGGTGGTCATCGGAGAATTTTGACGGAGAGTTTGTGAAGGATTGATTTGGTGGTGGTGGTTGCTGGATTGATTTGGTGGTGGTGGTTTCTAACTAGGTTTTTAGAGAGTGGGAGAGAAAGAGAGATTGATTTGGTGGTGGTGGTTGCTGGATTGATTTGGTGGTGGTGGTTTCTGACTGGATTGATTTAGGTGGTGGTGTTGCTGGATTGATTTGGTGGTGGTGGTTGCTGGATTGATTTGGTGGTGGTGGTTGACTGGATTGATTTGGTGGTGGTGTTGCTGGATTGATTTGGTGGTGGTGGTTGCTGGATTGATTTGGTGGTGGTGGTTGACTGGATTGATTTGGTGGTGGTGTTGCTGGATTGATTTGGTGGTGGTGGTTGCTGGATTGATTTGGTGGTGGTGGTTGACTGGATTGATTTGGTGGTGGTGGTTGCTGGATTGATTTGGTGGTGGTGTTGCTGGATTGATTTGGTGGTGGTGGTTGCTGGATTGATTTGGTGGTGGTGGTTGACTGGATTGATTTGGTGGTGGTGTTGCTGGATTGATTTGGTGGTGGTGGTTGCTGGATTGATTTGGTGGTGGTGGTTGACTGGATTGATTTGGTGGTGGTGTTGCTGGATTGATTTGGTGGTGGTGGTTGCTGGATTGATTTGGTGGTGGTGGTTGACTGGATTGATTTGGTGGTGGTGTTGCTGGATTGATTTGGTGGTGGTGGTTGCTGGATTGATTTGGTGGTGGTGGTTTCTGCTGGATTGATTTGTGACGTGGTGTTGTGAAGGATTGATTTGGTGGTGGTGGTTGCTGGATTGATTTGGTGGTGGTGGTTTCTAACTAGGTTTTTAGAGAGTGGGAGAGAAAGAGAGATACGAGATATGAGATATCAGATCTAATGTTCAGAGTCTAATTGATCAAAACACCCATCATTTAGTTAATTTTACATCTGATCTCCACCTTTTATCTTAGCTGATCCAAGGGCTGAGATTTATCCCTTGGGTTTCACCAAATTATTAAGTTTCCCCTAATCACAACTCTAGATAACCAATATGAATTATGAAAGGCGACTAAGAATAATGTGGATGAATTAATTTTTTTTAAACAATCAACACTGAATGAATTAATTGCAATTGCAATGACAATGAATCAAACAAAGAATAAATCTTCGAATTGAATACCGTAACAAGAAAGCGACTAAAAAAAATTTAATTTTATAAAATGAGTGAGCTGTGATTGAAATTGAAATGAAGAATTGAAGAATGATGAAAGGCATTAGAATTGTGGCTCTGATGCCATGAGAAAACAAAGAGAATTGGTTGAATGATCGTTTTTTATTAAACTTGAAAGTGAGGCCATTAAGTGGCTTAAAAACGAAAGATAAATAACTAACTACATTATTATACTCTAACTATCAACTAAGTACAAAATAAACCATTAACAGATACATATCTCTACAAATCTATCCCCCCCCCCTCTCTCTCTCTCTCCCTCTCTCTCCCCCTCTCATCCGACTATTGTAACCATCACCATCTTTGATCACCACCAAGGACTGAGCCCGCAAAGGTAAGGACGGAGCCCATAATGTAGATCACCCACATCGCTGCTCTCACCCCTACTATCTTGCACTACAACAAATTAGTCTTTTATACATACTTTTGAAAAAAATGTATAAAATTTTGATGAATTGTTTGCACTTATAAATGTATGTAAAGTGGCTATTTATCTAAAGTATAAATTTATAAGTTTCACATTTAAAAGTGTGAACAAAAATATTCACACTAGTAAGTGTTTTGTACTTGTACATATACTTTTAAGTGTGAATATATATCATTTTTGCGGGTGATTACTACACACAAGGTAAGTAGGTAGAAATCACCCGCAAAAAAATGATCTTTTCACTTAAAAGTGGGTTCAAATATAATATTGTACACACTTATTTGTGTGTAAACAGTTACCTTTACACTTTTTAATGTTAAACTTTTAAGCTTGTTCGCACTTGTTAATGTAGACTATTATAAGTGCGAACATGCACTTTAACAAAAAATTATGAATTTTTAAAAAGTGCATAGAATGAAATGCGTATAAATGACTAATCTGTTGTAGTCCCTTTATGAATACACTTAAGAGCAGAATCCGTACCGGATCACATTGTCATTATTGATTCACTAGTGTAATTTGCCGAAGTAGATTGGATGATGGCGGTGATCGTGATAGGCGACGATGGTTTTGGTGGTGGGGAAGAACGATGGTGGCGTCGGCTGGGGAAGAACGGTGGTGGCGGCGATAGGGAAGAGCAATGATGATGGTTGTGATAATCTTGATCATTGATTTTCGTTGAGCCAAAAGTTCCTTCGTTTTCAACACAAGGTATAGGCCGGGACTCAAGTAGATGATCAAGCGTTTCAACACAAGTTGTTCATAGTGGGCAAAAAATATATAGATGAAATCTTCAATCTACCTTTACTTAAGTATAAACAAGTTGGTAGTGTGTCTTTCATGAGCCACCATATGTAGATTTTAACTTTCTTAGGCTATGAGGAGCAAGGTTTCCCCTTAAAGCCTCTCATAGGGGCATCTCATGCCATGTGGCATCTTAGTCATCATGGGGCTTTCCCCCTTCTTTACTTGGAGCAAGGCCTTCAAAAATAGAAGCCCCTCCTATATTAAAAGAATCGAACAAAATGGGCCCCTCCTATATTAAAGAATTCAATGAATGGCGTCCACGAGTACAAGTCCACTCAATTGAGTGTAGAGAATCCACGCAAATCAAATCAAAATAAAGACGCCATCAAGAAAGACAGATTCTTTTGGGTCCTACCTGCCTTTTTGCTCCAGATTTCACGCCTCCTTCTCCCGTCCCATTTCTCACGCCTTGGCTGTTTCTCTCTCCAGAACGCCCCCTCGGGGCAATGTACGGGGCGTCCCGGGAAGTTCCGGGGCGTTCTCGTGCGTTAAAAGTGAGATATGGCGCCTTGCTCCGTTCAGTCTTAGGCACTATCATGTTCCAGATTGTCATCTATCAATAGAGCATCGTAGGTTCATAACATAAAATATGGACTTATTACATGTATCAGAAACTTCAAATCCATTCATTGTCATCTGTTAGTCGCATTCAATTAGCATTACTAGAGTAATAGAATATTTTTCTTCTTCACTGCCATGCATCTGGAACTGGGCGCCGCCATGTCCAGGGACCAGGGCCATCCTTAGATATGTTGTTTATCACGGACTAGACATTTCTTAACCGTTTCTAATATAATTCCAAAACCGAATTATGCTGCCATTTCCAAGGCATAATGAGACTGTTGAATCTGGGTTAGAACTAACCGAATGAGTAAGGCCAAATTTTAGACCACAGCCATTATCTTTGCCTTTAAAAGAAAACAAACAGTCGTGACCATGAATCTCCAACGCCAATGAAACAGACAACCACAGATATATTTAAGTTTTCCTTGGCAAAGACATCCCTTCTTTGAATATTTTAAGGATAATCTGCTCCAGACTTGCATCAAAATGACCGGGTAGAAAATACTGTGGGTGGGTTATTTTAAATTAGATTAGGACAACTAGGACGCGATCTGGACCGTTGATTTCGAGATCCGGTCAAAAACACGGAAGGGCATTATGGTCATTTTACGTCCACAGATATAAATACCACAAACCCTTTCTATTCCAATCTAAAACTCGTCTTCCTCCATCAACAACCCACCGCCTCCCGTTCTTCACCATCTGCCACCGTCTTCCTCTGAATCCGCCACCGCCACCGTCGTTCTCCATCATCAATATCAATCCGGCATCCGGCGAATAATCCTATAGCAATTTTCACACTCCGACCACCGGCGTTTTCTTCCTCTCAAATTGCAAATTGAACATTCCGGCTACCGGCGTGTCTTCCGCCACTGTCACCGAAACCATCAGTTTCACCGATAAAAGGAATCTCTGAACCTCCGTCTTCATTACACCATCATCACTAATCAGTCAATCATTTGTAAGTTTAACCTAATTTGATAATTTTGATGATTTCTTAATTTAATAGTTTTCAATTTTTTATAATTTGATTAATTCAAATTATACACAAATTATTAACTTTAATTATATACAAATGATTTCTTATACACAAATGATTTCTTAATTTGTTAGTTTGTATTGTCATTGTGGCACAAGATGTAATATTAAAGCATTTTATGTTTAATGTAAACTGTTTATCTTCATCCTTTTCCTTCCACTTTAGTTCTATAATCTGATACATTTTTTTTTGCTTGAAATGGCCTTGCAAGACCGGGTTATGGAAGAAACCAAGGACAAAAAGAATGTTACTGAAGCCTATGAGGAACAAGGTAATTTAGATGTTTATTTTTTAGCTTGTTTAGATGTTTAAATTATGTGTCTTCTAACTGTTTGATGAAATTCCTAAATGAGTGTTTCTTTTTGATACATTATTATCCTTGCTATCGTATTACCTATTATGTATAAGAAGATGTCGTTTTTTACTGTAGCTCTCTCAAAAAAAGCCACACAGGCGTAAATAGTCATTTCTTTGAAGTGGACCTTGCAATTCTTGGAAGTATTAAGCACAAAAACTTGGTGAATTTGTGAGGTTATTGCAATTCTCTTACATCCAATCTGTTACTATATATTTCTAGCATTTCAAACAAAATATAATCTCGTTTCCAAGCTGTGTGTGATAAACCTCTGATTACAGTTGCACGCCTTCGCTTATGAATTGTAATGTCTTAATAGTTCAATCGTTTGTTAATAGGATGGAAGTTAAACTGTATAGTTCTTATTATATAGTTCATATTTTATGCACATATTAGCTTGGAAATTACCAAATGCTGTTTTTGCATGAAAAAATGTTCAGGTGTGTTGGTTACATAGCCAAACTGATGCTCCTAACCGCAGATTAGCAAAACCACTTATAATCTGTGGGACACAAAGTGACAGTCCGGTGGAAAATGTATATGCACGGTCATTTGAAGGGATCTATGTTATGGTTGATATGCAAAATATGGTAGTAATTGACTTTGAAGACCGCAAACTTGTTCTCTTGCCAGCTGCCGATCCACTGAGAAACTATAATGTTGGTCATAGACGAGGTGGTGTTGACCGAAGTGATTTAAAGCCACTACTAATTCTTCAATGGATTAAGCTTCGGTGTCAGTAGGCGCTTTGTGGAGTGCTAGAAGGTAGTTAGTTTTTGTTAGAAGTGGCAAAATGGACATGTCAGGCCGGGCTGGGTAAAAAGGTCAGAGCATAGGTCAAACTGTCAGTTTTCTTTTTTGGGTCGGGTTGTGTTGAGTGGTTGACTTGAAACACTTTTTGTCCAAGCTATATTATTTTATCTTAATAAGCTTTTAGTGTGATAGATATGATCACAAAAACTATAGTGCTACAACAATAGTTTAACTTTTGGATAAATTGTGTTAGAAGGTTGTATCTTGTATGCATTAAAAATGAACTGTGAGACTTTTAACTTACTTGTCCCATCTGACCCAGGTAACATTTTTTTAGCGAACTCATCAGATTTAGCACATTTATCTTATTCAAGACAAAATATAACCCATATCGACCCATTGATAAAAAAATGTATCAACATTGTATAAGAAAGGATCAAATATTGTTTATATAAAAGCGATTTCATACCTGGGGTAGACTTAAACATATGGCTTTTTGGCTCTGTCACATCTACATTGTTGCTTTTACTTCAGAGGACTTTAAGTCGAAGTCCTCCCAACCCCCCGCCGCCAACATTGTTATTTGGAAGGATGACCCAAGTACTCTATGTTCCTAATTACAACCCCATTGTCTAGAGGTGACAAGATGGGTGGGTCAAGCAGGTTAGGTAATTTTTTGAAAGAGGGTTCAGGGTTAATCGGTCATAAATTGATCGAACTTGCCACCTCTACTATATTACTTTGTGTATCACTTGTATATTGGAAATTAAGGGAGTAGTTTTGATCTTAAACCTAATAGAGTTAAAACGGATGGATTGGAAAGACTATGATTTATTGAAAAGTATTATTATATCTTGTAGGGATTTCTATCAGCTTCCATCATAAGTATAGTGCAGCATGTGGAGGCCAAGTACCCAGCTCTGCTTTTTAAAAAGCAACTTGCTACTTAGGTTGAAAAACTCTATGGATCTATTTGTAACAACCTTAAGAAGGATTTGTCCCAGCTACTTTTCTCTTGTATCCAGGTACCGTATGATCTTTATTCAGTGATTCAGTCTATGATGGAAATTCATTTGATTTCTGTTCCATTCTTTTGTTATAGCCTTGGACCTTATAAGTTATTTCAGTTAGCAGGCATCATATTGATACCATCATTTTTTAACATTTCAGGCACCAATAACATCCGATGGTAAATCTTTTCCAGCTGAATACTAAGATAGAATCATTGAACGCTTAAATGACCTGCTTGATACATTAAAAGAATGCAAGGTAAGTGAATTGTTCTTCGTTCAATGTTTTCGATGAAAAATCTCACTTGCATTTGGTTTAAGCATCATATCTAAGGCATTATTCTTTCATGTTCCATCAGTGATTATTCAAAAGATATATTACCAAGCTATGTCTTCCATTAATGTACGGCTTTTCAACAGGTAGCAATTCTGTTCTCATAGCCTGAAAGTTTCTCCAAATCTAACTAGTTATTTTATTTTTTGACTTGAAAATTTCTACTTGCAACCTAAACATATGCAAGTTCAAAGAGTGTTGTTCATTCCCAAATAGGGAGTATGTGAAAGCAGGTTTAGCTAAACTCGAGCTTTGGTGTTCTAAGGCCACACTAGAGGTACTCGCTTAGGCACCTCGATAAATTGTTCTGTGCGAATTAGGTAGCTGGTCAAATTGAGTAAATTCTAAGCATGCGTTCAAATGGGTCTTTCTGACTTGGAAACACCTTTTTTTTTGTCTTTCTTTTAAAACTTCTAATAAATCGTTAATGCATCAAAAGCTAAATAAGATTACAAAAACAATCTCAGTATGAAAATTCACTAAGTTTTTGAATAGAACAACTTTGGAAGTTGTATGCATCAAATTCTATTAGTAAATCTTTTATTTGACCCATGTGAGATTAAAAGATCATTCAATCCATCCATACAAACTAAATTGGACAAAATTGTCACCTATAATATGGATTAAAGTCAGAATAGTAGGTCTAACTACTCACTGAATCAGTATGCAGACTCATCATCGGATGAACTTAACCATGTAAGGCAGGCAGACAGATATCTGGTATTGATACTATAAATTAGTTGCTATTTACTTTCTTCCAATTAATGGTTACATTTTTTTGATCACATCTTTGTAAATATTGGCACTCTTGTCTAATTTGATGGATACACATGGTTTCAGGATCTGGGTAGTCAACAACTACACAACCTCTCTAGTTTGTATTCACAACATAATGATGACAACCATAGTGTTTCCCCAGAAGTAAAGATAAATAATAACGGCTGGTTTTTCATTTTATTCTTAATCAACTAGATTAAAGGTAGCAAAATGGGCGCGTTCGGCTGGTTGTATGATGGGTCAAAATGGGTTTGGGTTGTTTTTATCTGATGTCAAAACAATTCGGGTCAGGTAGTTTAGTGCTTTAATTATGATAAAGAATAGATTATGCTATTATGATTATGTAATTTTGTCGATGTTCTTTTCTTGAAATTCTTGTGACAGCATTAAATTTTTTGGTGTATATGTAGAACTATAAGAGAAGTGCCTGGGGAAGCTCTAAACTGTAGTGTTATTGATGCTGATGATTTTCATCCACAATCAAACAAAGGTAAGAAAACAGTCATCTACATTGTATCGAGTTCTCTTAGTAACACGACACATTCCAATATTAGATTTAAACGTTGAAAAATAAGAAAAAACTATCTGCGGTATGACCTAAATAGTGACGTAAGATATGCTAGAGACTACTTTGTTGCGTTTCCATAATGATAATTGGTTTTATATAATTTGTGTTGAGGTGCGTTTTATATTTTGGTTTGGTGGTGGTTGCTCATTGGACTATTATATTTGCTTGTTATGTGGCCACGTTCTATAAATATGATCCGTAAATGGTAAATAGTTGAATAGACATATTTAATTACAATGCCCTATGTATGTTTCATTGGTCTAAGTATTTATTATTTCATTCGTTTTATGGATTTCTTGTTTTATATATATGTCCCAGCAACAAGTGTTCTGATGATTGAGATTTGGAGTGTTTACTATATAGAAGTTTAGGATTGTTTCATTTTCACCAACGTTTTTAAAAAATGGGAGTTTTCTGTATTTTCCAGCCTTCTTGGAATACAAAGTACTGAAAGAAAAGATTAAAGAAAACAATAAGAAAGATGCCAAGTTTTATGGGAACATGTTTGAGAAGATGACAAGTCATCCGCAGATGTGAGGATCCTTTCCTATTTTGTTCCCAACTTTAGTTTAATCAAATATGGAGTGTTATTTTCGTAATCTTGAATTGCAATATCTGAATTGCATTATTTTATATGAGGTTTGACAATTTACCTGTGTACCCAAATGACACAGGGGTTCAACTGGACTAGCAACATCAATGCTTTTATGGCCCACCTCCATTGTGCTCGATATGTCAGCACAAGGCACCTATATTTGGAAAGCCACATAGATGGTTCACCTATGCAGAACTAGAAGTTGCTACTAGAGGTTTTGCTCATGATAATTTCTTGGCTGAAGGGGGCTTTGGGTCTGTACACAGAGGGGTACTTCCATATGGACAAGCGGTTGTTGTTAAGCAACACAAACTAGCAAGTTCTCAAGGGGATAACGAGTTCTGCTCAGAAGTCGAAGTACTGAGCTATGCACAACATCGCAATGTTGTTATGTTGATTGGAATCTGTATGGAGGACCGAAGGAGGCTGCTAGTCTATGAACGGGTATACATGAACGAGTATACATGAATTGGTATGCTGATTTATTAAATGAAAATTAGAAAAAAGAAAGCAAGGATGATTCGGGTTGAATAAAAAAGTACCAAGTTTTAAAAAAAAATGTATCATGATATTTATGCACCTATGTAAATGATTAAATAATAATATGGGACTATCCTATATTGATCATTCTTTTACTTTTATTATTTAAAATATATTATGTAATATATTGTTGTTTCACATAAGTCTTTATTTTGTTATTAAATGTTATAAATAAGGTTGTAATTCACGAATATTATACCTTACACATGTGTAAGTAGTACAACTTAAACATGTGTCAGGTACTACTTACACATGTGTAAGTTAGGTATTAAAATCAAATGATTATCCAGAATGATAGGTGGTATAACTTATACATGTGTAAGTTACAACTTACACATGTGTAAGTACTACTTACACATGTGTAAGTTAGGTATTAAAATCAAATGATTATCCAGAATGATAGGTGGTATAACTTATACATGTGTAAGTTACAACTTACACATGTGTAAGTTAGATATTAAGATCAAATTATTATTGAGAACTCTAAGTTGTATATCTTACACATGTGTAAGTTGGATACCTACACATGGGTAAGTATAATTTACACATGTGTAAGTTAAAAATCCAAAGCAATTGATTATTCAAAGCAGGTATTTAAACATGTGTAAGTATAACTTACACATGTAGTTAGAAATCAAAAGCAAATGAATTGGTTTAAACATATGTAAGTTAGATATCAAAAGCAAATGAATTGGTTTACACATGTAAAATGAATTGATTACACATCCAAACACTACTCAAGATTGTTAACCAAGGTTATCTTCTACTTTCTGATTTTATTATTCTAGTCTTCACTAGATGTGTGTAATTAGATTGGAGGAAAGACCCATCGGTTTTTGAAAAAAGAAATGTAAAAACAGACGGTTTTTATGAGGTATATAAACGGGTTACCTAATTAACATATAATACACTGTTGAAGGTCGGAGGCAGCCCCGGGGGGGTGTTAACCCAAACCTGGTCCCATTTTTTTATGCACTAAAATTTCATTATTATTATTATGATTTTAAATAATGTTAGTCGTCATTTTTGTATATATTTGAATTCATTAGGGGCCATGGGCTTTTTATAGTCAACAACATTTAAATATAAACAATGATTAAACCTGACAATTATAAGTTAACTTGTAAGTCATAAAGTGTCAACTAAAAATTATATTTCTTATAATTTCGAAAAACTGCAAGTGTACAGAGAAAATGTGACAAATGCTTATGTAGCAAGGCAAAAATCACAATATCTGCATAGTCTTGATGGATTGTGCTTATCACAAGAGCTCACATGATTCTAAAATCATCAAGGACTTGTTGCACAATACGGACTCAAAGACCCAAAATCGCTATCAATTAAGTTAATTCATTTTAGATCAGAAGTAGATGGTAAATATTATACAAGTTGTACGATCAGATAGATGATAAACATACTAATGAACATATCCAGGGTCTGAAACAAATTACTATAATTCGCCTCTCCACAATTGCTACTAATAAAAAGCACTCGTATTAATTAAGGTAACACACCTAAAAAAATCAACACTCGGTATAAGAATAAAAACTGGCTTTTATCTGCATGCTACTATAGTTGGCTCCTCAGCAGTTAAAGTATGATGACCACAGCTATCAAGACCAAGGGTTATCGGCGGTTCATCCTGCATTTTGGATGTATGATCAAGAAAAACTACAAGTCAAAGTATATATGACACAATAAACCAGTTGCCAAGAAAGAATTTCAAGTACCATTAGGAGTTTTCTAAAGCTAGTTGTGTAATTTCCAAATAGAACTATTAGGTACGCCAGGACTAGCTGTGGTTGGGACACTGCTCCATCATACCAATCTTAAAAACAAAATGGAGAAACATCCACAAACATTTGAATATTGTTCACTAAGAAATTGTTTGTTGACTTATTAACGAGCCAGCATGAGCATGTTCTGTATTTAGACAACATTCTTAATCAAACAACAATTAGCAAGCTTTAGTGAAACATACCAAGAGCCATATCAGTTGAAAGACGTTTATCATGTCTCCAAACGCTTTGAGATGAAAGAAAGGCAAGGCAAGATTATTTAATTTAGGGTCCTAAATGGTTATATTAAGTTCTCATCTTACTTTAACGGGATTAAATATGTAAGTTATATAATGCATTAAGCACTCATGGTCCCGTGGCTATTACCAAAGGCATAATTTCTAAATTTTATTATTATTATTATTATTTTGAAAAGAGCATAATTTATGCCAGTGTTTTTATCAGAGGTTCTCGGTGTTCACAGACACAATTCTTATTTCTTCATGTGTTATTTCCCCTCCAAGTCTAGGAGGTCATGGCATATATTGCATTATAAGTCCATTCATGAATTATGGGTGCAGTCTGCTTTGATACATTTATATACCGAAAATAAGACATCAAAAAACTAGTGGCAAGATGGGTGGGTTGGGTAATGGGTCAAAACATCGCACTGAATCTGGTAGTTTCTAGAAAGGTAGATTTGAGTTAACCAGGAAATACCCTTTAATCCATCTCCATATACTTGTTGATTGTAATTATAAAAGAATAATATAAATCATTAGATAAAATAACTTGAGACAATAGTGAAAGAAAAACAACGAAGTTTGAGCTTACCAGATCAAGAGATCTGTGCACAATGAGAAAAGTTTAGGATAGTAGTCTAATATGTTGTAATGGAGTTCCATACAGGAGAAGCAAATTTTACAGGGGCTATGTCACGGATTGTTGCCACACTAGATGCATCCATGCCCTTTGCACGACACCATACACCAGGAGACTCCAAAAAAGATGCAAAGAAGTTTAAACTTTCAAGAAATAGGCCATTTCTACGCAGATTAGGAAAATGTGAAAAGTCTTGGTCAAAGAAAACTTTCAAGGTTTTTATACAAGTGGAACCATTTTCAGCTTTTTAATCTACCTTCATATAATAAACTAATCAAAAATTAAGTTCTCCTCTACCTTCCAACTTCCTTATTGAGTTGCTCATTGACTTCATTTTCTGTACTTGCACATCTAATAGATTCAAAAGTTCCCCAAAGTATTTTTTTCTCTGTAAAGAGCAAAGCATGTTATCATTATTCAACGAAACAGGTAACAAAAACAAAAACAAAAAAGAAACAAGAGAAGAGCAGCTGAAATAAAAAAAATACCTTCCGTTTTCGATACCAACATCTCCTGGCTAGGACGTGCCACATCAGATGCTGCCGCTGCTGCAGCTTTTGGGGCGGCCGCAACTTCTTCATCCAATGTTGGTTTTCTGTTTGTTTCCTTTGCAAGATCATTTTCACCGTCTTGAGGTACAACTTTTCGGATCCAAGATTTCAATTTTGGAACGACGGCATTCAAAAACCAACAAATGTATCAGCTGATACTATAATTCGATAATTTCTAAACAGTATACTAATAAAGAGCAATATTTCACAACGAATTATTGCACTGAAGATTCAAAAACAAAAAGGTAGATAGTTAGCCAATAGCTAACTGCATCACGTCATCAACTCGAAGTCCAACAACATAAAAAAGCAGATCTTTAAACATTTTCACCTTAAAAACTACCGCTGTTCCAGCTCCTGAAATAGCAAGAACTCCAATAGCAATAATAGCATGTGACCAATGGAACCGTGATGGTGTCAAGGTCCCCAATTTAGAACTGGGAACAGCTGCTGCAGGTTGCAGAGACTGAGTTGGAGCTTGTGGTTGAGCATTCAACGCAGGCTGCGACCGAGCACCTATTATCATCATACATTAGATACATCATGCGAGACATTTTACTTCCTTGAACCAAAATTTAGCCACATCATAGATTCACAACAACGGAAAACTTAACAGTAACTATAGATGCATACATTCCTCTAAACATAATACCTCTAGACTTTAAACTACGAACATTCTAGAGAAACAAAAGATTTCACCTTGATTTGTAACAACTGGTGGAGTAGCCGAAACGCTAGGAGAATCATCCTGCAATTTACACAAACTCACAAGAAACCAAATTATCAACAATCCTAATCACAAGTACTCGATTGACTAAAAAAACGACAACTAATCTTACTCAAACACGACGAAAGGCTTCGTCAATTTCCTCTTTAGTGAGTCCTTTCCTTTCGAGAAACGATTGTCTATACATAATAGGTGATCCTTTAACTTTAGTATGTGAAAGGAACTTAACAGCATTTTGTATTTGATCCGCTCGTATCGGTTCGATATTAACAAATATCGAAGGCTCCTTAAGCGGAGAAACTTTTTCGGTATCTTGCTGATTATCATTAGTACTTACTGGCTTTACAGTCTCAGTAACTATAATTAATCAATCAATCAATACATACAACATATTAATCAACTAAGTTAATATAGACATGGATTTTAGGGATTTCCATCAGTAGGATTTTGGGGAGTTTCTTCAAACTAAACGTAAGAAACCTAACCAAATATGCATTTACTTGACTGTAAACAATAGTGATACTTTTTTTATACAATATTGATACTTTTTTTTATAAATGTAACACAGGTATCCATTTCATTGACTCCATAAAATGATCAAACTTCTATATAAAAATTGGTTAAAACAAACAAGTTGTTTTGGAAACGTAGCAACTTACTTCATAAATTCTTCCAAAAAAGATGGCAACTTCATTGCTAATTTTCATTATAAAAAAAAATACTGAAATATTCAACTTATCATCAACTCATAAAATTTAAATTAATAAAAAATAAATAAAAATATTAAAAAAATACATACCCCTAGATTGAGAAATTGCAAAATTGATAACATTTTTCTCTGGAGAAACTTTCGATCTCTGACTTTCCTGAAACAATTTTGTTTCAAATTAAAAAATTAAAAACATATATTATTAATAAAATAAAAACAAAATGATTAAAACTAAAACTTACAAATCGGTATAACTTTCTTCTTTTCACCATCTTTGTCGATTAAGGGAGATGATACGGCCGGAGTAGCGCCGGAAAATTGATCGGATCTTGAGGTGTATAACAACGACAGTTGAGGGAGGAGAAACGAAGAAGGAGAGGAGAAAGTAGAAACGATATGTTGTGTGAGGATTGATGGAAGTGAAGACTGAAGCGGTTTATTGTGGACTAGAATACCCTCGTACCTGTAAAAGGGACGCGGGAGTTGTTTTAATCTGGGCCATCTAAATATACGGATCGGATGGTCAGGATCAGGTGTCCTAAATTAATTAGTGGTCCTAAATTACCTTCCTCGTGTCATTATATTATATATAGGTTTTAGGTAAAACAATAGTTTTTCTTCACTGAAAATCACCGTGCATCATAAAAATCATCGTGCATCAATTGTTTTGTGAATCTTCGTGCATCAATTTAACCATGATCTAAGGGTCAAGATCTTGTCTTATTTATTTTACTTTAATACTTGTTTTACAATACCCAACCCCTATATAATATATATATATATAATATATATATATATATATAGGGGTGGGTTATTTGTAGTACAAGGGGGGAAAAAAGTACAAAAAGTACATGTGTAAGTTAACTTACACACTTCTTCTTCCTTCTTCCTTCCATCTCCGACCACCACCATGATCATCTCCGACCACCACCATGATCTTCCGGCGACGGCGACCATCTCCGGCGAGACTTACACATGTGTAAGTTAACTTTCCGGCGAGAATCAGGTTCGTTTTCGGGTGGATACGGTACGGGCCAGAGGCCCTTATCCATTCTAAACTGACCGTCAAGGGACGCATATGGGAATCGTATGGATTTGATGGGCGGCAATCCAAGAGATGGTGACGGTTTGCTACGGTACGGGCGAAGCCCTTGCTGCCGGCGCCGGCGCCGTGGTTGGAGTGGTCGGAGATGATGGTGGCTGGTGGTGGTTGTCTCGCGAAGGAAAAAACCTAGAAATTTTAAACCCTAAAATGCTAAAAAAAAGTTGTACTTACACATGTGTAAGTCTCGCCGGAGATGGTCGCCGTCGCCGGAGGATCATGGTGGTGGTCGGAGATGATCATGGTGGTGGGAATGATATATGATATATATATATATATATATTACATATAATATAAAAGGGGGAAGGGAATATGAGCTGTTAGGCACCCAAGTTGGGTGAAAAACCCTCACATACCATTTTTAAAACATAAAAAACATGGGGGCCCAAACATTTATTCAAAATATTATAAAATTAGTATGTGAGGGGTTTTTCACCCAAATTGAATGCATAACAGCCTAATACTCACTTTTCCCATATAAAAATGATACACAATCTCGTCAAAAATGATATGAAAGAGGTTAGATATAAGCAATTTTTATCTGGTTTATATGTAAAGAGAGTGCTTCCTTGTAATTTTATTATACATTATTCATCTATTTCGTTTCAATTCAACACCTATATGATTTCTAACAACATTGCCCATTTAGGTTAAAGAGTCATAAATTAACTTGAACATTAAAATGTAGATTAAAATAATAAAATGCACTAAAATGATGGCTTCTACACATCTATAATGTACTATAAATCATATATTTCCTCTTTTTCAAAACAAACAATTGAAATGTCTTAATTGTCTTTTCATTTTATTAATTATTTTAAACATCTCTATTTGATATACCAATAATACCTCTAATAATAATTAGTTGATTATATTTTACTTATTTGTTTAATTATCAATTTAGTTAATAACAACATATATTTTATAATTTTGAAGTATGCAAAATAACAATAAATTTTAAGTTAAACAGAACATTATCTTCAATATTATATGCAGGTATTATACTTTCATATTTTTAAACAAGTATTTTGTTTTAAATTAACGTCTTTAGGCCTTGGCTTATAAGCGTCTTCGTGCAGCGTCTTCAACCACAAGGACGGAGGACGCTATAAGCAGCGGTCGTCCTTGTGGTGCGTTTTTGGTGGAGAGTCCTCCGCAAGAAGATCAAAGACGCACGAGTGGTGGGACCGAATGCAACGGATAGTTTTTAAACTTTTTCTTTTTTCTTTTTTTTTTCCAACGGCTAAATTTTTTTTCCTATTTAAACACTCAACTTATTCTCATTTTAACACACAAACATTTTATCATACACCATTTCATTCATCAAACACCACCAAAATTATGTCTACTTCATCATCAAGTGACGAATTCAATTTCCTAAACAACACCGTTACGCAAATGAACACGCTATTTAATCCGGAGATCGCAGGCGCCGTTTTTGATCTTTGTAACGAAGAGGAATCAAACGATGTCGAGTCAAGTTCACGGGTTCCTAGACCCAGAAGGGTTATATCACGAGATCATGCCGGAGCCGCGGCGCGTTTATGGAATGATTATTTTTCTGATGCACCAACTTTCCCGACCGATTTTTTCCGAAGAAGATTTCGAATGCGCAAGCATATGTTTCTTCGTATATGCCAAGATATACACAGCTTTAGCGCCATCGAACCCTACCCAAACATTTTCAGTTTTTCCAAAAAAGTCAAACCGATTGCAGTGGTAGGCGTGGTTTCAACATTTTCCAAAAATGTACTTCTGCCATACGTCAATTGGCATATGCTGCTAATGCCGACCGATTAGATGAGTACTTACATATGGGTCGTGCGACTTTAGCTGATTGTTTACATAACTTTTGCAAGTGTGTTTATTATTTATATCACACTGAGTACTTGAGAAGGCCGACAACTGAAGATGTCCAACGTTTGGTAAGTAAGCATGAACAGATACATGGTTTTCCTGGTATGCTTGGTAGTATTGATTGTATGCATTGGGGTCGGAGAAATTGTCCGGTGGCTTGGCAAGGGCAGTACACACGAGGCGACAAATGACATCCAACGATCATGCTTGAAGCAGTTGCTTCGTATGATTTGTGGATTTGACATGCTTACTTTGGCCCTGCAGGTTCGAACAACGACATCAACGTCCTTAATGAATCAGATTTGTTCGATGATCTACTCCAAGATAGGGCCCCCGAAATGCAATATACTATTAACGGCGAAGAGTTTACGAAGGGATATTATCTAGCTGACGATATTTATCCTGAATGGGCCACACTAGTCAAGTCTTTTAAATGCCCGATGGACCCAAAGACTACAAAGTTCAAGCGCTACCAAGAGGCTGCAAGAAAGGATGTCGAACGAGCTTTCAGGGTGCTTCAAGGTCGTTGAGCAATCCTTAAAAATGATGTCCGCCCGCATTCGGTGAACAAAATAAAACGTATTATGTATACATGTGTCATTCTACACAACATGATTGTTCAAGACAACGGTAACGCAATTTCCGACCTTGAGGAAGATTATTTGGCTGATCCAACTAATATGCCAACACGTACGTGGGATGAAAGGGTTGCAATGCAAATGCGAGTCTTCGTGGAGTTACGTGATAGAAGGACGCACCATCGACTTCGCAATGCCCTAGTGGAACATGTTTGGCACCTTCCGGAAAATTACCGTCAACGTTGATTTTTTTATTATGTCTAGTTTCGTAATATTTATTTTCTATTATTAGGATCGTAACTTTTTTTAATAAGTGTTGTAATGTTTTATTAATAATAAAAGTATTTATTTGAATGGTGTTTTGTTAATAAAAAAAATATAAAAGAATTGATGATGTGGCGAAGAAGTTCTAAAAAAGCTTGGCTTATAGGCAGGGGGAGTCTTAGGAGGGTACTGAGTGATGTGATGCTGACGTGACAGTGAAGAAGTCCTGAGGACTCCCTATAAGCAAGGGCCGAGCCACGTTATGTATGGTCCGCCACATCGCGGTAATCATTTACTAGTTTCAAAATCCCTTCTTTTTTTTCTTCTATCTTTTACTCTTTGTTAGTTTTACCCCAAAAAACAAAAAACTAAATAAAAATTTTGATTTCTACTAAACATAATTTGGCGCTAAAACTTTCTCTCTCTCCAATAGTTTAGCTATCTACTACCCGTACTATCTTCAACTTCTGGATTCCGATATCCCCAAAACTCAAACCCAAAATAAATAAATAAAAGAACCCATAAAATTTCTTTCCAGTCATCTTTCTTCCCAAATTAAACATGATTCCATACATTCAATTCTTTATCATCATCTTAACCACAATCTTCAACCCAATAACTTCATATTCATCACCATCTTCAAACTTGACACTGATTGGGTCATCCCATTTCGACAAAAACAACACAATCATCTTAACTCAAGAACAACCCACAACCCAAACTTGCAAAACTTCCCCATCAATTGGCAGAATCCTTCATTCTAACCCGATTCGTTTCGTTAACTCTTCATCAAACGACACCGTTTCATTCTCGACCCGTTTCACATTCAGCATTACTCCTCAATCCCCACATTGTCTCCCTGGTGATGGTATTGCTTTCTTGATCACTTCTGATCCCAATTCTTTACCACATTCTTATGGATATTTGGGCATGCCCGATTCCACTGTTTTTGGCCCGTTTTTGGCAATCGAGTTCGATACTCTATATAACCCGGGTTTTGGTGATATTAATGATAATCATGTTGGGGTTGATGTGAATTCTGTTATTTCTGTTGCTTCTGTTGATTTGATGAGTAAAGGGATTGATTTGAAAAGTGGGAAACAGGTTACAGTTTCGGTCGAATACAGAGACCTGGAAAAGATTATCCGGGTTTGGGTCGGGTATTCGGATACCAAACCGGAGAAATCGATTCTTGCAGTTCCGATTGACGTTTCTAAGATCTTTAACGAGTTTATGTATGTCGGGTTTTCGGGCTCGAATGGCAGAGGATCCTCTGTTCATTCAATTGAAAGAATACAGTTTCATGTATTTGAAACTTTGGCACCCAATATGCAAATGGAAACAAAAAGTTCAAGAAACTGTTTACTTTGTTATCCAGAAGACCCAATTATTGCAGGAGAAGATGAGGAGGAATTCGGAGTATTAAGTCATCAGAGTAATAAAGATAAAAATCGGGTTCTTGAAATCGCGCTCGGGCTTTTGTTTGTTACACCATTTCTCCTCATTGTTGCAGGTTTTCTCATTCTTTACTGCGTTTGTGTTAAGAAAAGACAATCAATTAAACGAAAATGTGAACACCCCCAAATGTACCGTTTTCAAGAAACTGAAGTGCCCAAAAGACTGAAATTATCGGATATTACATTAGCTACAAAAGGGTTTGATCAGAATCGGATAATCGGTGAGGGTGCGTCCTCGGTTGTTTATGAGGCAAATTTGCCTTCTTGTGGAAATGTTGCGGTTAAACGGTTTAGTAAAGTGAACCAATCAGGTTCGTTTGGGAATCAGTTTGCAACCGAGCTTGCTACTATGGTGGGGTGTTTACATCATAAAAATTTAGTACAGCTTCATGGATGGTGCTGTGAAGGGAATGAATTGGTTTTGGTTTATGAGTACATGCCAAACGGGTCACTCGATAGGATTCTTCATAAACGAACGAATGTTAATAGATTGTTAACATTCGAGAAACGTTTGAATATACTTCTTGGAGTGTCGTCGGCTCTCGTGTACTTACACGAGGAATGTGAACAACAGATCATACATCGAGATGTGAAAACATGTAATATAATGTTGGATGCTGATTTCATTGCGAAATTGGGGGATTTTGGATTGGCTGAGGTTTATGAGCATAGTGCTAGGCAACGTGACGCCACGTTGCCAGCTGGAACAATGGGGTATTTGGCACCGGAATATGTGTATTCCGGTGTACCTAGTGTGAAAACCGACGTCTACAGTTTTGGCGTTGTGGTGTTGGAAGTGGCGTCAGGGCAGCGACCTGTTAATGAGGACGGCGTGGTGGTGACTGACTGGGTCTGGGATTTATGGGAAAAGAAAATTTTGATAGCTGCTGCTGACCCAAATTTGATGGGTCGATTTGATAAAGTGGATATGGAGCGGATGTTGATGGCTGGTCTCATTTGTGTGCACCCGAATCATCAGTTGAGGCCGACAATGAAGGAGGCTGGAAGGATGTTACGAGGTGGGATGGTACCGGATTTGCCAACGAGGAAGCCTGTTGTTATGATTCAGTCGGTTTTGCCAGATAGGGCGTCCATGGAGATAGTGGCGAAGAATGGTGGTAGTGATGAGACTGATTCACCATGGTCTACTCCCAGAACACATTTTAGTAAGGCTAATTGATTTGCTGTAGTGAATTTTGCTGTTAGGTAACTTGCTGCTTGATGAAGGTTTTAGATGGTCTTAGCACTGAAAGTTTTAGTGTTTGTAGTGAAGAATTTATGGAATGAAACAGCTTGTTCTTGGCTACTTTTGTGTAGTTACAAAGATGAACTTTGTGAAATTTGCAAGAAATGTGTTAATATGTACCACTAGTAGTTTGTTTTGTTAGTTAAGTTTCTGCAGTTGATTTTGCTTTTTGAAAACTTTTTGAATTTTGTAGTTGAAAAAACTGTTCATAGTAGGACTTTGTTTTGGCAATGATTTTCTGAAAAGGTGTTAGATGAGTATAACTTGGTATTTGTTGTGCTCATTTAAAAGTGGTGATGATACTTTTCAAAGTATGAAATAAGATGATTAACAGGGTTAAATGTAAACATTGAAAAGCAAAATAAACTGATGTACACAAAGACTACAATGTGATGCTTATTAAAGTGGGATATCTGTATGTACCTAAACCGAGTAAGGCCCGTTTGTTTTAACTCTGAATAATCTTTTAGTTCTGATTTGGTTAGAGGTAATATAATTTTGAAGTTTTTGTTTTTCTTTTAGATGTAGAGGAAAAGATCAAAACAGCCTCAGATTCAATAAGATCTTTTGGTATCTCTTTTTTGCATCTGATTTTTTTTATTTTTTTCTCTAGTCTAAAGGGTAACTGCTTCTTCCCTCATCTTCTTAATGCCTATCCGTCTGTTTACTAGTCGGAGTTGGAGATTTGTGCCGATCATCCGTCTGTTATTTAATCTTGAAAAATTGAGAGTAGGCCGTTAATCGAAACATAAGAAATATAGATGGAATAATGATAAAGGAAGAAAGAAATGGTATGGAAGATGTGAATAAGGCCCCTCTTACTAAGGTTTGTTCTTAAATCTCTTCCTCACTGCCACGTCAGCATGTTCTTATTTAAGAACTACCCCTAGCATTAAGACCTCTTCCTAAAATTTTTTATTCTATTTTTTTTTTTTTTTCTCTAGTCTAAAGGGTAACTGCTTCTTCCCTCATCTTCTTAATGCCTATCCGTCTGTTTACTAGTCGGAGTTGGAGATTTGTGCCGATCATCCGTCTGTTATTTAATCTTGAAAAATTGAGAGTAGGCCGTTAATCGAAACATAAGAAATATAGATGGAATAATGATAAAGGAAGAAAGAAATGGTATGGAAGATGTGAATAAGGCCCCTCTTACTAAGGTTTGTTCTTAAATCTCTTCCTCACTGCCACGTCAGCATGTTCTTATTTAAGAACTACCCCTAGCATTAAGACCTCTTCCTAAAATTTTTTATTCTATTTTTTTTTAATTAACTCGCACGCTCCCTCGGTCCCACCATGATCTCGTCCATTCCATTCCTAATTCCGAACAACCCACTTTTCGACGAGCTTGGAATCAATTTGGACGAGATTTAAGAACATCTACTAGGAGCGGCCTAAACTTCTAAAGTGTTTAACTAGCAACAAAAAAGTTAAACAGGCATCCACTTCAAAGGAAAACTATCTTTGTGAAATAAATATACCTACATTTTGTAAAGATAGATATGATAAACCCTATACTTAGAAATTTTATTTTCACTTGTTTTGAAAAACAAACTTTAAATTTATCAAGGGTACATGGATTATGCATATATGTTTTGTCGTTCATTATCTAGCAACCGTGACCGTGATAAGAAATCATAAGCAATAGTCGTCTTATATTTAACATCGAGAGTTGTAAAGCTAAAATTTTGATATCAAAAATATAAAATTTTGATACTTACATACAATATACAAAATTTTGATACTTACATACAATATACAAAATTTTTGATACTTACATACAATATACAAAATTTTGATACTTACATACAATATAAAAATTTTGATACTTACATACAATATACAAAATTTTGATACTTACATACAATATAAAAATTTTGATACTTACATACAATATACAAAATTTTTGATACTTACATACAATATACAAAATTTTGATACTTACATACAATATACAAAATTTTTGATACTTACATACAATATACAAAATTTTGATACTTACATACAATATACAAAATTTTTGATACTTACATACAATATACAAAATTTTGATACTTACATACAATATACAAAATTTTTGATACTTACATACAATATACAAAATTTTGATACTTACATACAATATAAAAATTTGATACTTACATACAATATACAAAATTTTTGATACTTACATACAATATACAAAATTTTTGATACTTACATACAATATAAAAATTTTGATACTTACATACAATATACAAAATTTTGATACTTACATACAATATAAAAATTTTGATACTTACATACAATATACAAAATTTTGATACTTACATACAATATAAAAATTTTGATACTTACATACAATATACAAAATTTTGATACTTACATACAATATAAAAATTTGATACTTACATACAATATACAAAATTTTTGATACTTACATACAATATAAAAATTTTGATACTTACATACAATATACAAAATTTTTGATACTTACATACAATATACAAAATTTTGATACTTACATACAATATACAAAATTTTTGATACTTACATACAATATACAAAATTTTGATACTTACATACAATATACAAAATTTTGATACTTACATACAATATACAAAATTTTGATACTTACATACAATATACAAAATTTTGATACTTACATACAATATACAAAATTTTTGATACTTACATACAATATAAAAATTTTGATACTTACATACAATATACAAAATTTTTGATACTTACATACAATATACAAAATTTTGATACTTACATACAATATACAAAATTTTTGATACTTACATACAATATACAAAATTTTGATACTTACATACAATATACAAAATTTTGATACTTACATACAATATAAAAATTTTGATACTTACATACAATATAAAAATTTTGATACTTACATACAATATACAAAATTTTTGATACTTACATACAATATAAAAATTTTGATACTTACATACAATATACAAAATTTTGATACTTACATACAATATACAAAATTTTTGATACTTACATACAATATACAAAATTTTTGATACTTACATACAATAGCAAAAGTTGCAAAGTTGCTTACACTACGGGATACTAAACCCATATATGAAAATATGAAATTGATTTGCTTTGAATATGAACAAAGAAAATATTGTGAATATGAAATTGATTTGCTTTAAGTAAAGGTATACAAATGTTTACTAGTATTACATAATTATCGTTATACAATACCATCTTAAAGAGTAAAAAGCTATTATAAATCGTATTATATATATTCAACAAAAAAATTATATAATGAAAACAATGTATATATGGTCATGTTATTTATATAAGGTACTGATGTGCAAAATCGAGTTTTAAATTTATAAACAAGAAATACCGATTTTACTACCTAATGCACACTCTCGGGCAGTGGACCCGTTCGTGTATAGTATAGATAAATGGTAAGTCAGGATCGAACACAAGGACTTTGAAAGCAATTATTAAAATTAAGTAGTTCAAATGAAAGGGGGTTTTGTGACCGAATTGTCACTTTGCAAAAAGTAAAAGTAAATAACTTAAATCCGGTATTACCGGGGCAGGGATCGTCCTCAAACGATATTAAAAATGTTTTTATGACAATAATTTAAAAAGGCATCCATCTTGATTTCGCTCAACAATACGCTCAGATTGCACATAAATGAAGTTCAAATCCAAATTAGTTGATTAAATAACCGAGACTCAAACAAAGCACCAACCCCGTACCCGTCAAGTTAATGTCATCAATTGACTCTCTTGCTTAAACTAGTTTCGTTACAAAGACCGGTACCCCAAGACATCTTTTATAACTTCCCTAATCAAACAATTGGTTTGGTTATTAAAATAACAATTATACCTATCGATTGTACCCAACCGTTAACACATTCCTCCCTATTATCATGAACGATTATCTACCGTACCCGTCATAGACCCAATCGTTTGTACCTAAACAATCAAAATGAAATATATAAAATCAATAATTACCATTAAAGACACACATAAATCACCAATCAATTCAAGATAAATTATAAGGAAGAAATACGCTAAGATCTCGATATAACGTTAAATGAAATCAACATTGAATTAATAAAATCGTGCAATCTTTACATATTGTCTCACTCCATCAAGATGGATGATGAAGCGATTAGCCACTCATATTAAAATAAGAATAACAAATAAAATATGAAGAATTCATTGTTACCGAATGATAATAATCGAAAGCTACAACCGAAATTGATCCAATCGTGTTTGAAATCCTTAAAATTGATAGATAGATGAAATTATCTCTGAAAAAAGCTTCAAAAACGGCTGGGAGAAGAGAAGAAGGGTTTTGGGATGTTTTTGCATGCTATTTATGTGTCTCCCAAAATCTGCCAGAATCGCCCCTGTTAGGTCCAGATTTACTGGACTCGCTCCAGACTCGACTACTGGAGCCTTACTGAAGATCTGTCCAGAAACGTGTTCTACTGGACCTACTCCAAATTGGAATCTGGAGTCCCTCTGAAGATTTGTCCAGAAATAATGGAAGACCAGTGAGCAAATACTTGTATAGGAAATCTGGAGTATTCTCCAGATTAGCTCACTGGACTTCACCCCAGTCCAGATCTACTCTACTGAAGACGTTCTCACTGAAGTCAAAGACTGAAGTCAGAATAAAGAAGACTGACAAATGGCGGAGTCCACTGGAAGTCTTACCAGATCTGTACACTAGAGGATTGTCAGTGTTCTAGACCTTACAAGTCTGAACACTGATATCGAGTAATTGAGTTTTGCCTTTACACACTTTCCAAAGGACATTCCACTTGTTCTTTACCAAAGTTTATACGTGTGTAAAGGTGGTTGGTTAAAAGAATAAAGTCATATTGATGTGACTTTATCTTATCCTTGTACCATTAACCAATGCATTTAATGTTCTTGTCGGATCATTAAATGCATTGTAAGTCCCAACTTGTTAGATGGTACTACTGAAGACACCTCTATGTCGATGGTGGAGTTACTTTGCAATATACTTACTAAACTGGAGACGACCAGTTAGATAAGTATACATCAAGTTCTAGATAGATTACTTATATAAAAGACAATAAGTAAAGAACAATGCAATAATACAATAACTTGTAAACAATCTTGATTAGACAATATGTAGTTTTCAAAGTGTAATTTATTTATTGATATTAAACAAATTACAAGGTTGATGCGGAACCAAGATAATACACGAATGTAAATATCCTAACAACCTATGAAATACAATTGATCTATACTCGGAATTTCTCTTCTACAATCGAAACACTTAAAGTAGTGAAATGTTCCTTTTAGCGATTGAGAGAATATTGCACAAGTTCACCAAGAATATTGCAGGTTTGCAAAGTATGAAGTTATTCGTTTGTGTGTGAAATAACTTTGAGAGAACGAATACTTGTTGTTCTTGGTTGTGCAATGACTTGTATTTATAGGCAAAGTTAACATTGGGATGTTAACTTTAGCCGTACAAATGTGGTTGGAAGCATTTAAGGAATAGCATTTAATTCCTTAAAAAGTGTTGTAAAGTCGCATGTTACAGTGACTTTACACAACCACCTTTATGTACCTTTTAATACTTAAATAATAAGATAAGGCTTATTATCCGGGTAAAGGTACATAAAGTATACAAGTCAATTCCTCGTAATCAGTGTAAAGCTTTGTAAGGGCTTTCCACTGAAGGTCTCAAGTTTGTAACTGACTAGAATGTCAACTGGGCTTCGCTGCCATTGTCATTCTCTTTCTTCCATTTGTTGTCTTCGACTTCAACTGGAATGTTTCTTCAACTTGGTCAGTTCTCAACTGGAGGAAGTCTTCAGTTGCGTTAACTGTACGGTGCAACTGGACTTCAATATATTTCTCGACAAATCTTCTTGGTCACCAGTTTACTGGTCACCAGATGCAACTGGTGAACTGATCAGTGTGAACTGGTGACTGGCCAGTTCCAGGTGAACTGGTCCTAACAAATTCCCCCTATTTGTCTAGAAATATAGTCTAAGTCTTTTCTAGTTTTGTATCTATACAAGTGTGAACTATAGAGACTTGTTTGATTTAAATCTATCTAAGATATCTAGGGCATTTTTATAGATCAATAAATGCCTTAGGTTTTTCTTTTGTGTTTGTTAGATTTTAATCTTTTATCTACCTTGTGGTTACAAACTGGTAACTTCTTTTATACAAGGAGTGAAATTTACACAAGTTACACAGAATGTACAACAGATTACAAGAAGATAAAAATGAAGAAAGAACTTAAACAGATGGCCCTTCGCCAGTTCTTCTTCTTTTGGTCACAAGAGAAATAGGTTGAGTGTCTTCAGGGTCAATATTCAGCCTTTGCTCCAGATTCTCTTTATGTTGAATCTTGCCCTTTAGGAAATTTACCCATGCCTTCTCAAACCTATTCTTTTGTGCCTTCGCATCC
This sequence comes from Erigeron breviscapus, assembly GCA_034093135.1. NCBI lineage: Eukaryota > Viridiplantae > Streptophyta > Magnoliopsida > Asterales > Asteraceae > Erigeron > Erigeron breviscapus. The sequence continues at coordinate 18,938,914 of CM067173.1, forward strand.
AGCACATTTACCATCTCGACCCATTCACTGAACCCAAACTGCAACACACCAGGATCATCAGTTCTCACTAGTGGCCCACCAGCATACTTTACTTCAACTTGAAAGACCTTGGTGCCTGGCTTAATTGTAATATTGACATTTGTGATAGTACCACCATGTCTTCTGGTTGACATGATCTGGGAGTAGTAGTTTCTTGCTTCAGTTTCATTAGTGATTTTAATACTCCCAGCACCAGCAGCCAGTACGGCGGACTTAATGTCTTCATTTGTTACCTCGCCAGTTGGTTCAACGAATGTTCTAAGATCAGCATCCCTGGCAGCTTTGGTCAGTGGTCTTCTAGGTTGTGGAACCCTTCTTGGTGGATTCATCACTTCCTTCACAACCTTCTTTACATTGGCAATTCTCTTCAGAATCCCACTGGCCCTTAACTCCTTAGCCCTCTCCAAAGAAATGTTCAAGCTTCTGGCATCAAATTCAGCCTCATCCTCATGATAGTGTCTTTCCAGTTCAACATCTAGCATTTCATTTAACTGGTCAACTATCCTAGGATTATTCTTAACACTGAGATACTCCTCCTTAGTGATACCTAGAAGATTGGCATCACTCATATCTAGCAAGTTCAATTGTGTGAGATGTGCCCTGGCTTCAGCTTGGTTCCTTTGTTTCATTTTCTTTTGTTCTTTAACACTATCACCAAGTCTGGCCAGTCTTCTACTATCACTGTCTGAAACTGGAGGCAGTACATCAACATTACCAGTCTCAAGCATTTCCATTTCAGTGGCCGGCTGGGCTTCATCAGTTGCTTTGCCCTTTCCCTTATCCAACACATTCCCCCTTACACTAGCATCACCAGTTTGCTCACCAGCATCAGTACTGGTAGCTAAGCTTAATTCCCTTCTTGGTACAACTGGTGGTGCAAGGACTGTACTTCTTTCCCCCTTGGCAGCATCGAGACCTGCCCTAATAGCTTCCCATTCAGAGGGGTGTGATGGCAACCGGTCAAGAGGCTGCCACGACTGCATGTCCTTGCACTCTTTAAATATCCCACACATCATTCGGAAGGACCTCCAAAGGTGGCTGGTTTCTTTAGACTGGGCCAAGACATTTGCAACAACTTTGTCTTGACCAGTTTTTAATTCATTCAAAACCTTTGATTCTTCATCAATACCAGCACCCACCTTTTCCTTCAAAGCATCATCCCTCTTCTTCAAATTCTCCACTTCATTGGCCAGTTTATTCAATGTTTCAGTGTGAGGAGATACTTGGGTGCTTAAACCTTCAATGCTGCCCCTCAACTGGTTGATCTCACTGGTAAGTGGGGCCAGATCAACCTGAGGAGTGGCCAGCTTGGTGATCTCAGACATCACCCTTTCAACCAAACGCTCTTCTCTAGCACCCAACATATCCTCCATCTTCTGACCAACTGAAGATACCATCTGCTCACCAAGGCCAGTTAAATCTAGGCCAGGTCTCTCAATTAGTTCCTTGACCTGCCTTTCAATTTCCTTCAAATCTACTTCAGAAGTTCTGACAGTGTTGGTAAGTAGACTTGAGATAGAACTGGTGACCTTGGAGTGAGTTAGGTCAAAGGCTTCCTTCAATGTACCTGCCAGATTGTTACTGCCATTGACCAACTCATTCAATTTATTAAACACCAAGTCCTCATTTAATGAGAACTTGTTTATCCCCAGATCAACCACCTTGATATTTGTCAATGAGTCTTTGTGGTATCTGGAGAAGGACTTGGTGTTCTTCTCAAGTGTCTTCTGAATCTCCTCCACCCTGGTTAGAAGGTTTTGGAGATCGGATTGTATAGAGACAACTTGAGTGTCCAGTGACAAAGAAGAAGGTGTTACTGGACCACGAGCAGTTACTACTGGAGCAACTGGAGGAGGCAAACTAATGGAAGTCTCCCCAGTTGTCAGGCCAGCAGTTGAATATATAGGAGGAGTGGTAGAAGAAGAAAGGATAGGAAATTCAATGTGTTGTTCATGCTGAGAAAGCTCAGGTGTGAACAACGGCGACGGTGGTGGGGGCATTTCTCGAGCAAAGGAGAATTGCCCAGTTGGTAAAGGAGCGGTATATATTGGTAAGGAAATATTTGTAGGCACATTATGCTCAGATGGGGAAAGTGAAATTGATGCGTCTGGAGGGCAGACTGGAGATGAAGGGTCTTGTGCTTGTACAGAAGCACCAAGAATCTCCAAGTCTGTTTCAGCACCTTCTGAATCCGAAGATTCAATAAGGATTTCCTCGTCGTTAACACCCATGTCCAGATCCATGAATGTGACAGAGGGCTGACCAGTTACCTGGGCAGACTCCAGATGACCTTCCCCAGTTTCCTGGATGGGTACATCTGTTGATGGATCAGATACCGAAGTATCGTCACCAGGGATAGATGTGATGGGGGTTGCTTCAGTTATGGTAGCTCTATCCTCTACCACAACATTAGACACACTGGAGGGTCCCTCATTGTTTTGAGGCCCGCCCAGTTGCCTTTCTGACTCACCTTCAAGAGGTGCATCAGTTGAAGCGAATGCCAGCTGCATTCGTTCAGGAATTTCAACCTCACCAGCTTCAGATGCTAGTGAGTCTAGATTCCTAAGCATATCTGGGGCATTGAATGGAGAGTTTGTATCATTGTATGCTTCCCTGCCCAGAATTTGCTTGAAACAGAGTGAGAGGAACCTTGAAAAGGGGATACATACACCCCTGGAGCCCTTCAGTTTTTGTACCAGGCTTCTGTACAAGATTTCTGCAAAGTCCACCCTCAAACCATTCCACAAGCAGTAAGCCATCTCTGCTTGTGTGGAGTTGATCTGGTCAAGTCCACCAGAACTCCCACCCATACTTTCCACCAGGTGGATGAAAAAATACCTCCATGAAGGAGTAAGACCCTTCATGGTCATCGCACCTTTTGTCTTGAGCACCCCATTCTCCAAGCACTCTTTGTGTCCCATTTCCAGGAGTACTTGGCGAAAATTAATGTTAGGGGGCAAGACGACTGGAGATTCATTCTCTCTCCAGTAGTTAAGGCGTAAGGCATCCCTTAACACGTCAGAGGTCAAGATACACTGGATTGTTCCATCCTTTAAAGTGAAATTGATGGAGGAACAATCAGAAGAAAGAACAGCAGTGTACCAAAACTCACACAAATAGTTGTGAAACAACTTGCGTGGGTTTAGAGAGAACGAGGGTCCTATTGGAGAATTCTTTAAAAACTTTCGAATTCTACCAATAAGGGTATCGGACCCTTGATTTCCTCGAAGGCTGGCCATTGGATTATTGGGGTTTAATTTAAGCGCAACACAATAAGGAGCACCAGGTGCCTGTTTGGCATCTGGCGAGGGATCATATGGAACAGTCAAGAGATTTACATCTCTCGAACGGGATGATCTAGGTGCCATGAATGAAATTGAAATTTAGGAATTTAGGGTTTTGAATTTGGAAGCAAAGAGAAGAATGAAATTGAAATTTATGATTGGAAGTAAATGAAGAGAGTAAATGAAGAGAATGAAAAGAAAGTAAATGAGTTATGAAGTAAATAAGGGTATTTATAAGGGGATTCAAGATCCCAATGTAAACCCACAAATCATATTTTATTAAACCAAAACATTTTCGAAGATATTTTGAAAATAAAATATAATTTTCCATGTAAGCATTAAATGTTACCATGTCAGCATTAAATGCTACGACGGCTCACTTTACCCATTACCCCACACACTTTTTGTTTTCCCAACACAAACAGTTGTCAAGTACTTAAAATGGTTCCAAACACGTCAGATCACTTATATCAAGTGGTTTAAAACACTCGAGTATCATGACGTGTCACATAAATTGACCAAGTATTTGTAACGTTATGAAAATTAGACAAAGACCGAACCTGGTAACTGGAGGATCAATCCAGTTCCAGTTCCAACTGAAGAGTTCTCCAGTTGCATTTTCAAACAAAAACGAATTTTAGTCAGAAAATTGTTTTGAGTCTTTCCCCCTAAAATGATGATCCAGATATCAATTAGTGCCAAGATAGTATCACAAAGGCGTTCGATAGCCTGGCGAGCAAAGATAATCTGGACCTCCTCAACTGGAGAACTTCATCAGTGTCACTGACGCGTTCAATAACAAAGAAAGCTCCAGTTAAGGGTTTAGCATTCCCAGTTCGCTGATGAGATGTTTAAAAGTTTTCTCATCGAGAGGTTTAGTAAAAACATCAGCTAACTGTTTGTCAGTGGGGATGAAATGAATTTCAATATCACCTTTCATAACATGATCACGAATAAAATGATACCTGATGTCAATATGCTTTGTTTTTGAGTGCATCACTGGATTGTGAGAGATAGCAATTGCACTGGTGTTGTCACAAAAGATTGGGGTCTTGGTATACTTCTGACCATAATCTAGTAACTGGTTTTTGATCCAGAGAATCTGGGCACAACAACTGGCCGCAGAAATGTACTCTGCCTCTGCAGTGGACATAGAGACTGAAGTCTGCTTCTTGCTGGTCCAACTCACCAGTTTTCCTCCAAGGAAATGACAACCACCAGTTGTGGATTTTCTATCAATCTTACAACCTGCATGATCAGAATCTGAATAACCCATTAGATCTAATCCTGAGCCTTTGGGGTACCAAAGACCAAGATTAGGACACCCTTTCAGGTATCTAAAGATACGCTTTACAGCGTGCAAATGTGATTCTTTAGGGTTAGCCTGAAACCTGGCACATAAACATGTTGCAAACATTATATCTGGTCGACTGGCAGTTAAGTACATCAGTGAACCAACCATACCTCTATAGTCAGTTATGTTAACTGGTTTGCCAGTTGGGTCAGAGTCCAAATTCAATGGTGCTGCAATAGGTGTGTTTTTTCGATGGGATTGAATCATATTTGTATTTTCTTAACAAATCTCTGACATATTTTCCTTGGTTTATGAAAATTCCATTTTCAGTTTGCTTAATCTGAAGACCTAAGAAAAATGTTAATTCACCCATTAAACTCATCTCATACTCAGATGACATGATTTTAGAAAACTTTTTACACATTGCAACATCAGTTGAACCAAAAATAATGTCATCAACATAAATTTGTACCAATAAGATATTACCTCTTTCTTTCAAGATAAACAAGGTATTATCTATTGCACCTCTTTGAAAGCCATTTTTGAGAAGATGTTTAGTTAAAGTATCATACCAGGCTCTTGGAACATTGTCTTAGACCATACAATGCTTTGTTCAGTCTATAAACCCAATGAGGATGCTTCTCATCGATGAAACCTGGAGTCTGCTTAACATAAACTTCTTCTTCCAATGTTCCATTAAGGAACGCACTTTTGACATCCATCTGGAAGACCTTGAACTGCAGATGGGCTGCATAAGCCAAGAATATTCTAATAGCTTCAAGTCTTGCAACTGGAGCAAAAGTCTCATCAAAGTCAACGCCCTCTGCTTGACAATAACCCTGGGCAACTAATCTGGCCTTGTTTCTTACAACATGGCCATCTTCATCCATTTTGTTTCGGTAGACCCATCTGGTACCAATAGGTTCTTTCTTTAACCCTGGTGGACAAGGAACAAGCTCCCAAACATTGTTCCTTTCAAACTGGAGGAGCTCTTCTTGCATAGCTTCCACCCAGCTTGGGTCTGCCATAGCCTCGTCAATCTTCTTTGGTTCAATTAAAGATAAGAAGGTGACGTTTAAGCATTGCTCACTGGTGGCTCTTCTAGTCTGAACCCCACTAGTTGGATTACCCACAATTTGTTCAATTGGATGGGCTTTAGTCCATCTAGTGTATTGACTAGGCTGGTGAACTACAATATCAGTGCAAGATACCTGGAGATCTTCTTCAGTTGCAGCAGCATCTGGAGAAGGATCAGTCCAAACAGCTTCTACATCCTCATCAGAGTCAATGAGGTCTCGATTGGCATCATGAAATTCCTCAGTTGAAGGTATTTCATGAGTAACTGGAGAAGTAGGGGCTTGAACTGGTGCTGATATTGGAGTGGCACGTACATCTGATCCAATCACCAATTCTTGTGGTAAGTTAAAATTGATGGAGGGATAAAATGATGTGTCACTGGTGCTTTTCTTCTTCTTGACTGGTTCCAGTTTGTTGTAACTGGAAGCATCTTCTGGTGAACCAACTGACCGATGAACTTGGTCAGTTTCACCAAAGTTGATTTGAATGACTGGAGAAATATCAAGGCTTGGTCTCTTGTTGATTGCTTCAGTTGATTCATCGAATGTGACATGAATTGTCTCATGCACCTTTTGGAGTCTATAATTATAAACTCTAAAGGCCTTTCGAATATCTGAATAGCCTAAAAATACCCCTTCATCAGCTTTTGCATCAAACTTTCCAAGCTGACTGGAATCGTTCAGTATATAAACTGGACAACCAAATACATGGAAATATCCAATATTTGGTTTACGATTCCTGAGTACTTCGTAGGCAGTCTTCTTATGTCTCTTGATGTAGACTGACCGTTTTTGGGTGTGACAAGCAGTTGCAACTGCCTCAGCCCAAAACTGGTGGGAAGACCAGATTCAGATAGCATGCTTCTGGCCGCTTCTATCAGTGTACGATTCTTTCTTTCCACAACTCCATTTTGCTCTGGAGAGTGAACTGATGAGAAGTTTTGAGAAATGCCAGTGTCAGTGCAAAATGTTTCAAGTACCTTATTTTGGAATTCAGTACCATTATCACTTCGCAACTGACAAACTTTTCGAGTGTACTTGAGCTCAATTCTTTTGATAAGGGAGATGATATCAGCAGGTGCATCACTTTTGGATCTGATGAATACCACCCAGCAATATCTGGTGAATTCATCAACCACAACTAGAGTGTATTTCTTTCCAGCTCTAGTTTGAACATTCACTGGACCAAAAAGATCCATATGAAGCATGTGAAGAGGTTCAGTGATGCTAAAATTTTGCCTAGTTTTGAAACTGGCTCTCTTCTGCTTACCCATCTCACACCCTGGACATGGCTTTTCCTTATTGAAGGAAATCTGGGGTATCCCATCAACCAGTTGTTTGCGAGACAACTTGTTAATGTTCTTGAAATTAAGGTGGATAACCTTTTATGCCATAGCCAGTTGGTGTCCTCATCAGCTTTGGTATAGAAACATTGCTCTTTTGGAGCTGGTTCCATATCCATGATGTACACATTCCCTTTTCTTGGTGCAATCATCACCACTTTCCAATCCTTGTTAAATATGGTGCCTTGTGCAATATCGAACAATACCCTAAAGCCATCATCGCAAAGTTGGCTTACACTGATCAAGTTATATTTCAACCATTCACAAATGCAACTCTTTTGAATTCGACTTGTCCATTATTGAGCACACCATATCCTTCAGTCTTTCCAGATTGATCGTTACCAAACGTCACTGTCGGTCCATCTTGGACAGTGAACTCTTCCAGTAGGGGCTTACATCCGGTCATAATCCGGCCAGCAGCGCTGTCCAGATACCAGATATTCTTCTTTCGATCGCCCTACACACACACAAAAATCATTAGTTATTTTTGTGAACCCATCTTTTCTTGATGGGTCCACTGGACTTCTCTACAGAAGCCACAGTTGATTGTTGAGGTGTTGAACTGGAGGCTACATCTGGAGCATTATCACCAGCTCCAGGTGCAGAAGTAAAAACGATTGGTATTTGATATTTACTCACCTTAAGTTTGCCAGATTTTGTTCCAGATGGAACATTCTTTTGTTTAGGTACAGAAGGGAGTGATTTAATGTTTTGTTTTAAAACTGGAGGTGGTGAACCTCCTTCCAGATTGTTAATTCGGGCAGTGCAACTCTGAACCTGGCTCTGATACCACTTGTAAGTCCCAACTTGTTAGATGGTACTACTGAAGACACCTCTATGTCGATGGTGGAGTTACTTTGCAATATACTTACTAAACTGGAGACGACCAGTTAGATAAGTATACACCAAGTTCTAGATAGATTACTTATATAAAAGACAATAAGTAAAGAACAATGCAATAATACAATAACTTGTAAACAATCTTGATGAGACAATATGTAGTTTTCAAAGTGTAATTTATTTATTGATATTAAACAAATTACAAGGTTGATGCGGAACCAAGATAATACACGAATGTAATATCCTAACAACCTATGAAATACAATTGATCTATACTCGGAATTTCTCTTCTACAATCGAAACACTTAAAGTAGTGAAATGTTCCTTTTAGCGATTGAGAGAATATTGCACAAGTTCACCAAGAATATTGCAGGTTTGCAAAGTATGAAGTTATTCGTTTGTGTGTGAAATAACTTTGAGAGAACGAATACTTGTTGTTCTTGGTTGTGCAATGACTTGTATTTATAGGCAAAGTTAACATTGGGATGTTAACTTTAGCCGTACAAATGTGGTTGGAAGCATTTAAGGAATAGCATTTAATTCCTTAAAAAGTGTTGTAAAGTCGCATGTTACAGTGACTTTACACAACCACCTTTATGTACCTTTTAATACTTAAATAATAAGATAAGGCTTATTATCCGGGTAAAGGTACATAAAGTATACAAGTCAATTCCTCGTAATCAGTGTAAAGCTTTGTAAGGGCTTTCCACTGAAGGTCTCAAGTTTGTAACTGACTAGAATGTCAACTGGGCTTCGCTGCCATTGTCATTCTCTTTCTTCCATTTGTTGTCTTCGACTTCAACTGGAATGTTTCTTCAACTTGGTCAGTTCTCAACTGGAGGAAGTCTTCAGTTGCGTTAACTGTACGGTGCAACTGGACTTCAATATATTTCTCGACAAATCTTCTTGGTCACCAGTTTACTGGTCACCAGATGCAACTGGTGAACTGGTCAGTGTGAACTGGTGACTGGCCAGTTCCAGGTGAACTGGTCCTAACATGCATAAACCATATTTGTACGACACAAAATTCACTGGTGAATTTTGTTGCCTATAAATACAAAGTCATTTATTTGAGAAAAACACTTTAAAAAGCATACATTTAGCATTAGAGTGAATTTGTCTAAATACTCTCGATCTTAAACAGGGATACTTCACAACTTTAAGTATCTCAATCCAAAAGAGTTATTTGACAAATATAGATCATTTGTAATTCATAGGTTGTTAGGATACATACTTATTTGTATTATCTTGATTCCGCACAACCTTGTATTTTATTTAACATCATAAATAAAATACACCTTGAAAAATACATAATGTTCCACTTTACTTGTTTATTGTTTTAAGTCGTGTATTACTTTATTTATATACTTGCATTTATATTTAAGTAATACTAGTCCATTCTAGTAATTATTAGACTTGTTGTATTTTACACTTTCGGGGTTAACCATCGTATTCAGGGACCTCACATTTGGTATCAGAGCGGAAGGCTAAACATTGCCTAGATCTGTTTCTTTGATGGCCACCCCTGAAAATACACAAGGAAGTTTTAATTTTGGTCCCGATCCTAATGTTAATGTTAATGATCAAAATAATGAACCACCTATTGTTAATAACACTAATCCTCCACCTCCTCCTCCTACTCCTGCTTCTCTACACGTGCATGTGCACTATTCAAATAATCCTGTTCCTAAATTCAGTGGGAACAGTGATGAGTTTGGTACGTGGAAGGCTAGGATGATATTGCATATCACTGGTATTGAGAGGAACATGATGAAAATCTTAAATGAAGGTCCTTATGTCCCTACATCACCTCTCAATCCCCTTCTTGATCCTTCTGGATCTAGAAGAGGAAGGGAAAAGAGGGAGGAACATTGGTCTGAAGAGGAGAGGAGATTGGTGAATCTAGACACCCTTCTCAAAAACATGATCCTCGGGGCCGTTCCAGAAACCCTAATTCCCACACTAGTTCTTTTTCCTAGTGCTAAAACCATGTGGGATGAACTTTCAAACCAGCATGAAGGAGGAGATGACACCATTGTCACCAGAAAGGTCTCCTTAAACAAGAGGTATGAGTCATTTTTTGCTCAGCCTAATGAGTCTCTCACTGGTACTTACACCAGATTTATGAGTATCATAAACCAGTTGAGAGGTCTTGGGGTTGAGAAGGACAAGGATATACTTCTGGAGAAATTTTGTGATATTCTGCCCACCAAATGGTCTCACATGATCCTAGTCTTACGACAAGGTAAAACTCTGCACACACACACTCTCTCAACTCTTTATGGAGCTTTCAGGTACACTTAAGAAAATCAAGCTCAGAGAGTGGTGGCAGAACAAGATGCTTATAACCATGCCTCCATTAGTCCTAATGTGGTTAGTCATACTGAACCACATAGTACAGCACTGATATCTTCTGAGAATGTATTTTCTATGAAGAAGATGGTGTCTGAACTCATGGATTCTGGAGAGTCCAGTCAAATCTCTCCAGACTGTTGTGATGAAACTGATGATGATGACCTTATTGCAATGATTGCTAAAACGTTTAACCGTTTCAAAGCAAGAGCAAATAGGCCATCTGGACAATTTGCATCCAGTTCTTCAACTGATAAGACCAATTTGACATGCTTTAAGTGTGGCAAAAAGGGTCATTTCATGAAAGAGTGCAGGTCCAACCAGTTTGCATCCAAGCCTGGTCCATTCTCTTCTAATAATAAGCCTGATGATAGCTATAAAATGAAATATAAAAAGCTTAAGGCCCAGATTGCTCTCATGGCACAACAAATTGAAAACAATAATAAGTGCATGATTGCAACAACTGAAGAGAAGTGGGTTCCTTTTGATGAATCATCTGCTGATGAAGAAGAAGAAAGAGATTGCTGTTACATGGCTCTGGCAGACGATGAGCACCTGGTGAAGGAAGATGTCACATCTGGATGATGGGTAGACATTTTTATTAAGAAAGGGCGATCGAAAGAAATATATCTGGTATTTTGACAGTGCTGCTGGCAGGACGATGACCGGATGTAAGACCCTGCTGGAGGAGTTCACCATTTCTGATGGACCCTCCATTACTTTTGGAAATGATGGTTGTGGAAAGACTGAGGGATACGGTGTTCTGAACAATGGACAAGTCAAGTTCAGACGTGTTGCATTTGTGAATGGTTTGAAATATAACCTGATCAGTGTAAGCCAACTGTGTGATGATGGCTATCAAGTTCTATTCAATATTGCTCAGGGTATCGTATTCAACAAGGACTGGAAGGTAGTGTTGATTGTTCCCAGAAAAGGGAATGTGTACGTGATGGATATAGAAAGCTCTCCTTCAGAGCAGTGTTTCTATACTCAAGCTGATGAAGACACAAACTGGTTATGGCACAAAAGGTTATCCCATTTAAATTTCAAGAATATTAATAAGTTGTCCAGAAAACAACTTGCAGATGAGATACCTTCAGTTTCCTTCAAAAAGGAAAGGCCATGTCCAGGATGTGAGATGGGTAAGCAAAAACGTACCAGTTTCAAGACCAGACAGAATTTCAGCATATCTGAACCTCTTCATATGCTTCATATGGACCTCTTTGGTCCAGTGAACGTTCAGACTCGTGCTGGTAAAAGATACACCCTGGTGATCGTAGATGAATTCTCCAGATATTGTTGGATGATCTTTCTCAGGTCTAAAAGTGAAGCTGCTGCTGAAATCATCAGTCTTATCAAGCAAATTGAGCTCAAGTTCAGTCGAAAGGTGTGTCAGTTAAGAAGTGACAATGGAACAGAATTCCAGAATGCAACTCTGGAGTCATTCTGTACTGACACTGGCATCTCCCAGAACTTCTCATCAGCCCGCTCTCCAGAACAGAATGGAGTGGTGGAAAGGAAGAATCGAACGCTGATAAAAGCTGCCAGGAGTATGCTTGCTGAATCTGGTCTGTCTACCAGTTTCTGGGCTGAAGCAATTGCTACTGCTTGCCACACCCAGAACCGGTCAGTGTATGTGAAGCGACACAAAAAGACAGCCTATGAAGTCTTAAGAAATAGAAAACCAAATATTGGTTATTCTCACGTTTTTGGATGTCCAGTTTACATCCTGAACAACTCCAGTCAGTTAGGCAAATTTGATGCCAAAGCTGATGAAGGGTATTTCTTAGGCTATTCAGCCATTCGCAAGGCCTTCAGAGTCTACAACAAGAGACTGGAGAAGATCCATGAGTCAATTCATGTCACATTTGATGAATCAAATGCTGCAATCAACAAGAAGCCAGCCCTTGACACTCCCCCAGTAACTCCAATTGTCTTTTGTGAATCTGATCCTATCAACTACAATAAAGAAGATTCAGAAGACATAGTTTCCATTCATCCTGATCTGGAACCTGTTCAGAAAAAGAAACGCTCCAGTGGTACTCCATTCTATCCTTCTATTATTTTCAAAATACCCTCTGAAATTAATATTGGATCAGATGTTCGTACTACTCCCCCAGTATCAGTGTCAGTTGAGAATATACCAGAAATGTCTTCTTATGAAGAATTCCAAACTGAACCAGTACTTCAAGAAATGCCTTCAAATGAAGAATTTCATGATGCAAATCGTGATTTAAATGACTCAGATGAAGATACTGAAGTAGTCTGGCAAGATACTTCTCCAGAAGCAACTCCAGAGGAGACTCAACTGAATTCTTGCACTGATATTGTTGTCAGTAACAATCCTGGTCAATACTCCAGATGGACAAAAGCTCATCCTATTGATCAGATCATAGGTGACTCCAGTAGAGGAGTTCAGACCAGAAGAGCCTCCAGTAATCAATGCTTATATGTTAGTTTTCTATCTTTGATGGAACCAAAGAAGATTGACGAGGCTATGGAAGATCCAAGCTGGGTGACTGCTATGCAAAAAGAGCTTCACCAGTTTGAAAGGAACAAGGTCTGGTATCTGGTTCCTTTCCCAAATGGAAAGAAAGAACCGATTGGAACAAGATGGGTCTTCAGGAACAAGGTAGATGAAGATGGCCACGTAATCAGAAACAAGGCTAGACTGGTAGCACAAGGCTACTGCCAGTCAGATGTCGATTTTGATGAATCATTTGCTCAAGTGGCTAGACTTGAAGCGATCAGAATATTCTTAGAATACGCTGCTTATCATCAGTTCAAGGTCTACCAGATAGATGTAAAGAGTGCTTTCTTGAATGAAAAGCTTGAAAAAGAAGTTTATGTCAGACAACCACCTGGTTTCGTTGATGAAAAGCATCCACATTGGGTATATCGTCTGGACAAAGCGCTTTATGGCCTCAGACAAGCCCCACGTGCCTGGTATGACACTCTGACGAAACATTTATTGAAAAATGGTTTCAAAAGAGGTGCAATTGACAATACCTTATTTATTCTTCATTAAAAAGGTAATCTGTTAATGGTACAAATTTATGTTGATGATATTATTTTTGGGTCTACTGATGAAAACATGTGCAAGAAATTTTCTAAAATAATGTCAACTGAATATGAGATGAGTTTGATGGGTGAATTAACATATTTTCTTGGACTCCAGATTAAACAAAACAAAGATGACATTTTATTAATCAGGAAAAATATGTTAGAGATCTTTTAAAGAAATATGATATGAACTCTTCACCATCTAAACCAACTCTAATTTCTGCACTACTGACACTGGACTCCGATCCAGATGGTAAACCAGTGAACACCACTGTCAACAGAGGCATGGTTGGTTCACTGATGTATTTAACTGCCAGTAGACCAGATATTATGTTTTCAACATGTTTATGTGCCAGATATCAGTCTAATCCAAAGGAATCTCATATGCTTGCTGTAAAGCGCATACTGAAGTACCTTAAGGGTGTCCCCAGTTTGGGTCTTTGGTATCCCAAAGGCTCAGGCATGGATCTAATGGGTTATTCAGATTCAGATCATGCAGGTTGTAAGATAGACAGGAAATCCACTACTGGTGGATGTCATTTCCTTGGTGGCAAACTGGTCAGCTGGACCAGTAAGAAGCAAACTTCAGTTTCATTGTCCACTGCTGAAGCTGAATACGTGTCTGCAGCCATTTGTTGTGCTCAGATACTCTGGATGAAGAACCAGTTGCTTGATTATGGTATTAAGTACTCAAAGACCCCAATCTTTTGTGATAATACCAGTGCCATTGCTATCTCGAACAATCCAGTCATGCATTCCAAAACGAAGCACATTGATCTCAGGTATCATTTTATCCGTGATCATATTATAAAAAACAACATTGAACTCCATTTTATTCCCACTGACAAACAACTCGCTGACATTTTTACTAAACCTCTGGATGTCAAAACTTTTGAATATCTTGTTGGTGAGTTGGGAATGTTAAACCCTTAAATCTGGAACCTTAGTATTGAACGCCATTATGTACTACTAAGGATCTTTGATTTAAAGATTCATAAATTTATTTCTGGATCAACATTCCAGGGGGAAGACTTTGAAAGATATATTTTTCTTAAAAATGTTTAAAGTTCAAAAGGAATTTATTAATTTATTTTCTCACTGGACAAAATTTTCTTACTGGACAAATTGTCTAGAAAATATTACTGGTACTTTGTAAATGTGTCCCTCTCACTGGTAATTGGACAGGTTGAAGTGCGTGTTTGAGGTGACTTTTATCTCCTTGTAAATATGTCCCTCTCATTTGTCTGTATTAGTTGACGTGCATGTTTGATGTCACCAGTCTCTTTCAAATGGTTTTCACTGGTACTTTACTGGAGTGTCCCTCCAGTGTACCATCAGCACATGTTTCACTGGACTAATCCACCAGTGATACTGGAGTGTCCAGTCAACCTCCAGATGCACTGAAATGAGTCATAATATTTTTTAAAATACTTGGTCATTGTGCGTGCCACGTAAGCAAACTTTTTTAAAGATATTTATCTTATAATCCTACGTGGCATGTAATTTTTTCAAAGAAATGATGGTATTTTTACCTTGGGAAGACAAAAAGTGCAACTTGATACTGTTTGTGGGCTGTAAACCGTCACACATTTATGTGTGATGTGATGTAATTAATGCGGATCTCAGAACCTCGATCAAAATTATATTTGATAATTTCAAATTAAACCGTTTGAGTTCCACATTCTCTCTCCTATATATACCCACTTTCAATTTCATTTGCATTTACTTCGAACATATTTACTCCTAAATCTTTCAAATTCCTTCATTTATTTCTTCATTCATTTCCAATCATAATCATCTCTCATATTTACTCCATTTCCATTCAATTCTTCATCAAAACCCTAAATATTCAATTTCATCTTCATCTATTCATCATAAAATGACACCAAGACAATCCAAATCGCTTAAAATTCTGCTCACCGCTGAATATGCTCCAACTGAAAATGTTGACAGGGCACCTCATATCACATTAGAGGCAAAAGCTATAAGAATAAACATGAATAACTGGATGGCTAGACTTTCACTTTCTAGTGTTCATGATGCCCAATCTGTTATTGGGAGATTAAACACATTTTTTCTCTCATGTCCATTATATGGTGCGTTGACATTAAATCCAGGGAGGATGTACCATGATTATCTATGTGAATTCTGGTACACTGCAAAATATGATGATACAACTTCATCAATCACTTATTCTCTGAAGCAAGGTACCAGATCCTTGGGTTTCACTGTTAGTCTACTCAAGTCTGTTCTACAGTTGAATTATTTTGAACAGAATGAGTTGCCCATCGAACTTCCCTCTGGTATCAATACAAGGGAAGTGTGCAGACTGATGGGGCACACAGATATTGTGGATGAGCATGGCCAGCTATCCAGGAAGGGAACAATCTACATGAGCAAACTGACAGACTCATGGAGATTTTTCTTCACACATATCGTTGAATGTTTGGGAGGCAGTTCTGGAGGGTTGGACCAGATAAATCAAACTCATCTCCAGATTGCCTATTGCCTCTGGTTTGGACTTAGAGTGGATTTTGCTTAGATCCTGTTTGATGATCTGGTAGAGCGTCTTAGAGTGAAAGGTAGAAAAGCCTTTGTTCCATATATCTGTTTCCTTTCACTGATGTTTAAAAGAGCTCTTGGAGACCAGTACGATTTTGAAACTACTCACTTTTCTGTGAGTGAGTATATGAGGGATCTGACCAACCTAAGATCTCCATTGAACGAGGTAGATATTCCTCAGTCCATGCTCTCTTTCCAAAGGGAAGAAGTAGAAGTGGCTCCAGGTAGAGGTCAAGCTGGTGAAGGACCCTCTGGTGACCAAGATGTACAGATTATAGAAGCTGTACAACCCATTAGACAAGTGGCTCCTGAAGGTCAAGGACCAGAAAATGTTGAACCTTCCAGACGACCTAGATCAAACAGGCGTCTGATGAGAGCTGGAGTTCAAGTGAATCCAGAAAGACATCCTGGTGATGTAATGAATTTGGATGGGTCTCCGATTTTTGAAGCAAGAGAATGTACAAGTTATTGGGCAGGTGACTGATGAACAGATAGAAAATGTGGCTCAGATTATTGAGCAGGTTGTTGAGCAGGTCGAACAAGATGTTCAGACTGATGGGGCACACAGATATTGTGGATGAGCATGGCCAGCTATC
The DNA here is from genome assembly GCA_034093135.1 of Erigeron breviscapus. Lineage (NCBI taxonomy): Eukaryota > Viridiplantae > Streptophyta > Magnoliopsida > Asterales > Asteraceae > Erigeron > Erigeron breviscapus. Next base: position 18,955,363 of record CM067173.1, read on the forward strand.
CAGGAAGGGAACAATCTACATGAGCAAACTGACAGACTCATGGAGATTTTTCTTCACACATATCGTTGAATGTTTGGGAGGCAGTTCTGGAGGGTTGGACCAGATAAATCAAACTCATCTCCAGATTGCCTATTGCCTCTGGTTTGGACTTAGAGTGGATTTTGCTTAGATCCTGTTTGATGATCTGGTAGAGCGTCTTAGAGTGAAAGGTAGAAAAGCCTTTGTTCCATATATCTGTTTCCTTTCACTGATGTTTAAAAGAGCTCTTGGAGACCAGTACGATTTTGAAACTACTCACTTTTCTGTGAGTGAGTATATGAGGGATCTGACCAACCTAAGATCTCCATTGAACGAGGTAGATATTCCTCAGTCCATGCTCTCTTTCCAAAGGGAAGAAGTAGAAGTGGCTCCAGGTAGAGGTCAAGCTGGTGAAGGACCCTCTGGTGACCAAGATGTACAGATTATAGAAGCTGTACAACCCATTAGACAAGTGGCTCCTGAAGGTCAAGGACCAGAAAATGTTGAACCTTCCAGACGACCTAGATCAAACAGGCGTCTGATGAGAGCTGGAGTTCAAGTGAATCCAGAAAGACATCCTGGTGATGTAATGAATTTGGATGGGTCTCCGATTTTTAAGCAAGAGAATGTACAAGTTATTGGGCAGGTGACTGATGAACAGATAGAAAATGTGGCTCAGATTATTGAGCAGGTTGTTGAGCAGGTCGAACAAGATGTTCAGACTGATGAACAAGTATCTGGTGAGCAAGAGGCTCAAATCGATTTGAATGTTGAAGCAAGTGAACAGGCTAGTGAACTGGTTGGTGCTCAGGCTGGTGAAATGTTTTGGGATGAGGCTGATTCTCCCATGTCAGAAGATCAAAATTTTGATGTAAATATGAACTTTCTGGGTGAGGATGTTGTACAAGTTGAAAGTCTACCAGAAATGCCACCACCTCCACCAGAAACAAATATTCCTCCACCAGAATCAGATATGCCACCACCTCCACCAGAATCAGATATGCCACCACCTCCACCAGAATCAAACATGCCACCACCACCACCACCTTCAATTCCAAGAAATACTCAATACTTCACTCCTGCAACCATTCAAACTTCACAATCTCAACCTCCACCACTTGAAACTCCAGTCAATGTATCTGAACCTCGTGCGCTGGACTCAACAGTTGTAACATCTGAAGCTACAACTGAAGAGGTCTGGGCACAAGTACCATTAATGACCAGATTGACTTCCAATCTTGAACCTCCCAGTGGTCTCTCCACTTCATCTTCTGCCGAGGTCCAAAGCCTTCTAAGTAAGGTGGCGGACCTGGAGAGATCACTCCAGACTTCATCGCAGGTTATTTCAGACTTTAAATGTTTATTATCAGATAACCTTGCATCTGAGATGAATGTGTTTGCTGGGAATGAGAAGCTTGTTTTTGAGAAGCTTGATGAACTGGTACTGGCCACAAACAACAATACTGAAAATTTTAAAGTGGCAGTCCAGGGATTAGAGACAAGGCTGGTTAGTTCGGTTCAGACTGCAGTGACTGGTGAACTTGTTCAACCACTGGCAGGTCTGAAGGATGAAGTTCAGAAGTTGGTTTCCAGGGTAAGTACTCTGGAAACCAGGCCCACACTTGATCAGGCTGCTGTTGTTAGCACAATAAGTGATGAATGTACAAAGATGTTCAGAATCAGTATGCTGAAAGAAATATCTGAAGAAATTTCTGAGTCTGTTCTTCGAACTCTTCAAGATGGGCTGTTACCCCAAGTGGAGAAGTTGATGGAAGAAAAATTGCCAAAGCACTTGCCTAAAGAAGTTGAAACTGTTAAAAAGGAAGTGCAGGCACTTAAGAAAGTTGTGACTGATACAACTCCAGTGGCTGGAAGAACCTTTGGTGCACTGGACAGACATATGCTAGAACAATTATGGAATGATCTCAAGTCCAGAACTAGTGATCATTCCAAGGGGGAAAAGTCGTCTGGTGACCAAGAAGGGTTGATTATAAAGAAGAAGGATGTTGTTGCCAGTGCTGTTGAAAGGGCCTTTGCTACTGAAAGCATTATGCAACAAAAACAAGTGACTGATACTGATGCCAGTGCACGATTAGCACAAAGAGCATTTGGCACTGAAGCCACTATGCTGACTGAAGAAGCTGCCGGTACTGAAGCCAGTGAGCCCCAGTTTGAATCTTTCCCAGATATACCAACTACTCTGAAGTCTGTTAAAGGAAAAGAACAAATGGTATCTGGAGAAGAAGAACAAACTGCTGAAGAATCATCAGAGTTTCCTACTGCTGATGATGAAACCTCTAAAAAGCTGGAACAAGAATGCATAATGATTGAAATCTTCAAGAGAAATCAAAGAGATGAACTGCTGGCCCATCAAAGGGAGATGGCAACTATGGGGACTCTGGACTCTTATAATGCTGGCAGGTTAGGCATAAACATTGATGTTTACAAAAAGATGAAGGAAGACCCCAGAGTTCATCAATGTCTGAATGCATTGAATGATGTTCATATACGCTCCTTTTACGCTGAAGAAGAACAGATCTATGATTCAATAATTTATGGCGTTAGTGTACCAGAACTTATCAGAATGAGAAAGGAGGAACTGGTGAACCTCCAGAGGAAGATAAGGAAAAATGCTGGTGCTCTGGAGTTAGAGTACAGAAAGAAAGTGACTGGCTTACCAAAACTGACAATAAATCAAAGCAATTAATGATGCTGATGTAAGCAGATTCATTCCCCTGGACACTTCTCTGAAAATCAATCGTCAACAACTCCAGTCTGCTGTAGAACAAAAGAGAGTGTCAAAGGAAACTGAAGCAATGATCCAGACAGCCAAATTGAAAGACAAGTATATTGAAATGTTGAATTTCAGGGCTGATGCTAGAAGGATCACTGGTGCAGAGATTAAGCTTGCTGATAATCATGAAGGTATGTCAAAGTTTGAAGTAAAGTTGACCAGGGAAGGTAACTTTACTGATGAAAGAAAGAGTACTTCAGTCCAAGCGTTTGGATGGACTGAACTGAAGGAGATTGCCTTAACATTCAGGGGGAAGACAAATGTGTCGACTGATGTTAAAGCATTTCTGAAGAGGGTTGAGAAAGTATGGAGAAGAAAGCAACGGATGGAAGTTGCAATTGGCATGAAATCGCCAGAATCAGTACCATCTTCTCCATCACCAAAGAGAAAGGCTTGTGAAGATGATCCAGGACAGACATCGAAGAGAAGGGCCTGACTCTTATCATTTACTTATTGTAATTTATCGTTTGATAAAAATTGTAACTATTTATAAGTTGATGTATGTAATATTAGTTGCAATTTTTGATTCATAAAAGTAAATGATCAGATTTAGTCTAAGTTAGAACTTAAAAGATGAAACTGAAAACACTCATGATCTATAAAGTGTTTTCCAGTAACCTAGATTTTTTAGACTAAAATCAAAAACTTGTGTTTTTCAAGCATACAAATTTATATAGATTTAAGCTTGAAAACACTTGCATTATTTCTAAACAAATAGGGGGAATTTGTTAGGTTCAGATTTACTGGACTCGCTCCAGACTCGACTACTGGAGCCTTACTGAAGATCTGTCCAGAAACGTGTTCTACTGGACCTACTCCAGACTTGGAATCTGGAGTCCCTCTGAAGATTTGTCCAGAAATAATGGAATACCAGTGAGCAAATACTTGTATAGGAAATCTGGAGTATTCTCCAGATTAGCTCACTGGACTTCACCCCAGTCCAGATCTACTCTACTGAAGACGTTCTCACTGAAGTCAAAGACTGAAGTCAGAATAAAGAAGACTGACAAATGGCGGAGTCCACTGGAAGTCTTACCAGATCTGTACACTAGAGGATTGTCAGTGTTCTAGACCTTACAAGTCTGAACACTGATATCGAGTAATTGAGTTTTACCTTTACACACTTTCCAAAGGACATTCCACTTGTTCTTTACAAAAGTTTATACGTGTTTAAAGGTGGTTGGTAAAAAGAATAAAGTCATATTGATGTGACTTTATCCTTGTACCATTAACCAATGCATTTAATGTTCTTGTCGGATCATTAAATGCATACAACCATATTTGTACGGCAAAAAATTCACTGGTGAATTTTGTTGCCTATAAATACAAAGTCATTTATTTGAGAAAAACACTTTAAAAAGCATACATTTAGCATTAGAGTGAATTTGTCTAAATACTCTCGATCTTAAACAGGGATACTTCACAACTTTAAGTATCTCGATCCAAAAGAGTTATTTGACAAATATAGATCATTTGTAATTTATAGGTTGTTAGGATACATACTTATTTGTATTATCTTGATTCCGCACAACCTTGTATTTTATTTAACATCATAAATAAAATACACCTTGAAAAATACATAATGTTCCACTTTACTTGTTTATTGCTTTAAGTCGTGTATTACTTAATTTATATACTTGCATTTATATTTAAGTAATACTAGTCCATTCTAGTGATTATTAGACTTGTTGTATTTTACACTTTCGGGGTTAACCATCGTATTCAGGGACCTCACAGCCCCCGCAATTGCGGCGCAACTAATGTAGTTGCGGCACAACTAAGTTTGACTCGTGAGTTGACTTTGACTTTCATTGACCAAGGCTGGCTTGAACTTGAATGCATTGCGGCGCAACTAGGACAGTTGCGGTGTAACATTTGCCATTTTGGTCCGATACTTGTTATATATGATAATGGCAAACCTTATGAATATAAGAAAACTTTGGGTATTTTTGGTGCATATATATATATATGAGTTGGGCTAATTACAATATTTAGATGGATTCAGATATTGTAAATGATTCGATGTGATTAAGCCATGTTACAAGACCATGATATTGGCCCATATGTGATAAGGAAAATATATTATAGACGATAATTGAGTAACTGTGTTAACAAGGAAAATGTATATACAAAACCTTAAGTATAATGTACGGTAAACAGTGTCGGTGGTTATCTAATAATTCCATTAATGGGACGAAGCCGACATACTTTATGGAAAGTAGGAATACTCGTGAAATTGTCACAAGCTATATTTGATTTATTAGTTGAATAATGTTACTAGTAGACATCCGACAAAACTTTTATGGATATATATGTAAAACGTTGTTTTTTTTGATCGTTTCTTTCTCGAATGAACTTAAGACTTCCTAGAACCTAATATCTAGTGTTTTAACACTTTGATATGGTCATAATCTTCCAATAAACTACTTCATTAAAACTTAAATACTTCTTAGAAACATATCCTAAAATCTGGTTTAAAACTCAAAAGAACGAACCCGAACCGACTAGTAAACAATCCCGAAACAACTAGTGACGTTTAGGAAATTTCTAGGAAGTTGTCAAATGTGAAAAGACCAAAATACCCTTCAAAATACACGACCATAAGCTTTTCTTGCCCATGGTATTACAAAACCATCAAGTTTACCCATGGTTTTACTAAATATCTTTCAAACATTTTACTATAAATACTAGACTTAAGTTATCACAAATACTTACACCTTAAACTTCATTCTCTCTCAATTTAGCATTCTATAAGTAAAAAATCATCTTCCCCCTTCTTGTTATAAGTTTCAAAGAACACTTGATTGTTCTAGTATAAGCAAAGTCGCTTTGATCTCAAAGTTCGCCGAAAATCGTCAAGAGAAGTTGTTATCAACAAATCTCTCTAAGATCTTCAAAAGTTCTAGTTATAATACTCAATTTGGTTGGGAATAATCTTCAATTATTAAGTAAACAAGTCCAAGCCTTGAAAGAATTTCATTTGAATCAGAAGTCGTGTTCTTCGTACGTCGAAAGTTTGATCTTAGAGTTCATAAACTCTCCTTTATTGTAAGTGTTTTTATAAAACCTTACTATACTTTGCTCTATGATTTTAGAATTATATGTTATGTATTGAAATGCTTGTCAACTTATTTCTATACTCAATTAATACATATTTGCATTTAAATACGTTAAATATCGTTTTTATACGAATATTGAAATATGGCCACTATTGCGAAAAATGAATTATTAGCAATAGTGCGTAAATATGTAAAACTATTATTAAATACTTTTATATACTTATTATGGTATATAAACAAAGGTATAGTTATATACCTAACTATACAAATTTATATAAACACTATTCACCATCTGTGAATTATTTCGTATTCTCGAGATTCTTGGTTTTTGGATAGAAAATATCCTTGATAAGCTTTAAACGAAAGCACTTCATGATCGCAGGCCTTTTGTTATATAGATGGGGGAGATAATGGGTTGTAGCCGGACTAGGTTTGGATTAAACGATTTAAAGATCCTGCCCCCGTTGTTACCGCCCTACTAGATCCCTCCGTATAATTATCCGGGCATGAAGTGTAATTGTTGCACCTCCACCATTCATGGTATCTCTTCCATTGTAATCAATACATTTTGTATTGATTATAATACATACTACTTAAAAGTATCTCTTCGTTACTAAATTAATACATTCTCGTATTAATCTTACTATTTAAAGTACATATATCCTACGGATACGTATTATATACGGAAAATTACATTTTTACCCTACAGTTTCAAAGTTGTCATTTTCCGTCCTTATAAGTTTGACATTTTACAATTTAGTCCCTCAACTTTCAAGAATGACAATTTAGTCCCTTAAGTTTCAAAAATGACAAATTAGTCCTTTAAATTTTTATAACATAAATGAGGTTTCATTTACAAAATACTTTAAAGGATTCTTAAAGATAAATTCAAATACCTATAAAAGCTCACAAAGTAAATACGTTGACAAGCGTATTAATAAGATATCCTTATAGTTGTATATCTATATTTGGAATTTAGCATGAATATAAATCAATTCACATTGAAATTAGGGAATACGTAACGTGGCCAGTTGACTCGCTCGTCATCGTTAACTACATCAATCTCTTCTATTTTGCTGCTGAACTATCAAGAATAAGGTGAGTTTTCGTAACTCCCTACTCAATTGAGATTCGGGCTGGAAAGTGTACTTATATATATGTATTTATATATATACTTATATAGATAACTGCTTATGTGAGTGTTTATGGGAATTGATCCCAGTACCTTGATTTGGTTATTGTGTTTGTTGTAATTGTTGATAATGATGTTGTTGATGATGTTGATATTGATGTGCGCACCCCGTTTTGGAGGGAACCTTGTGTGATATATGTTGATAATGATGGGTTGAACTGATATCATTGGTACTTGTTGGCATAGTTGTTTAATTATTGTATTTGAAGAAATGATTGTTGTGTGAACATATGCCTAACACAAAGAGCTTACAGTAAGTATTGTTATTGCTCTATAATATTGTACAAGTACTTGATATATTATCATAATTGATGTTGTTATTTGACACCTACGAACTCACCAACCTTCTGTTGACACTTGCTAGTACACTTTTCAGGTAATCAGGGTAATTTCAGAAATCAGAATAATTGGATGCTAGAGATAAGGCGACTTAGTATTCATGTGGTCTCTGACCCATATGCCCCCTTGTTTGGGGATGAACTTATGAAATTATGTAAAATATTGTTGTGTGATTTGCATGTAAACCTTATGAGGTTACCTTGGTTTGAACTATTGTATGTTGATATGTTTGACAATAAACCATTTAGTGTTGCTCTATGTAATTTCCATGCTCATATGTGCTATTTCTCGACATCCCATGATTCCGCCATTGTTGGGGTGTTACAGAATGGTATCAGAGCCGTGGTTATAGAGATTTAGGTGGATTGACCTAGACTATAACCTAAGAAAAACTTCATATAGCATGCATGATAGGAAATTATGTGCAATGTGAAACGTATGTGAACCCCTTTAAAGTGTACACTGGTGATGTTCGTAGAATGAAAAGAATGTGAAATGATGAAGTTGAGTATGTATGATTACTTTGAGATTTGTGATATTATTAGGTATTTGTAAAGTCCCTCACACGATGGTTTAACCCACGAGTGTAAAATAACAAGACAAGTATGAACTAGAATCGGACTAGTATTACTTCAATATAAATATGCAAGAATATAAACAAAGTAATAAATGACTTTAAGCAATATTTAAACAAGTAAATATAAGGTGGAACACGAATGTAGTTTTCAAGTGTATTTTCTTTATTGATGTATAAACAAAATACAAGATCGTTGCGAAACCTAGATATTACACGTATGTAAGTATCTAAACAATCTTTGAATTACAAGTGATCTATACTTGCTAAATAAACTCCTTTGATCGATATACTTAGAGTTGTGAAGTATAGCTGTTTAGATCGAGAGTATTTAAGCAAGTTCACCAATTTGCTAAAAAGTAATTTTCTCAAAGAAATGACTTTGTATTTATAGGCAACAAAATTCACTATGCCGTACAAATATGGTTGGATACATTTAATGATCCGACAAGAACATTAAATGTATTGGATAAGGAATAAGGATAAAGTCACATCAAGTGCAAGTGTATCCTTTATCCAACCACCTTAACACACGTATACTTTGGTAAAGAACAAGTGGGTTGTTCTTTGGAAAGTGTGTAAAGGCTTAAAGTCTAATCCTCGATATCAGTGTTCAGATTTGTAAGGTCTAGAACACTGACAATCCTCCAGTGTACAGATCTGGTAAGACTTTCCAGTGGACTCCGCCATTTGATAAGTCTTCTTTCTTCAGACTTCAGTCTTTGACTTCAGTGAGAATGTCTTCAGTAGAATAGATCTGGACTGGGGTGAAGTCCAGTGAGCTAATCTGGAGAATACTCCAGATTTCCTATACAAGTATATGCTCACTGATCTTTAATTATTTCTGGACAAATCTTCAGAGGGACTCCAGATTCCAAGTCTGGAGTAGGTCCAGCAGAACATGTTTTCTGGTCAGATCTTCAGTGAGCTCCAGTAGTCGAGTCTGGAGCGAGTCCAGCAAAAACATGTTTCTTGACAAACCTTCAATAAGGTTCCAGTAGTCCAGTCTGGCAG
>CM067173.1:18965352-19028400 GCA_034093135.1 Erigeron breviscapus
ATTTGTTGTCTTCGACTTCAACTGGAATGCTTCTTCAACTTGGTCAGTTCTCAACTGGAGGAAGTCTTCAGTTGCGTTAACTGTACGGTGCAACTGTACTTCAATATATTTCTCGACAAATCTTCTTGGTCACCAGTTTTACTGGGTCACCAGATGCAACTGGTGAACTGGTCAGTGTGAACTGGTGACTGGCCAGTTCCAGGTGAACTGGTCCTAACACCTTTTATTGTCGTGACTTGATCAACGAAGTGACTTTTGAACAAGACTAACGAATAAGGTTTTAAAATAAAAACCCTATATAGTCTCACACATAACACGTCGGACAATACCCGGAGATTGCTAGATCTTGAATCACCAAAACCCAAACTCTAAACTTGCTTCTCTTTACTTGTTCGGTTCGAACACAAGTAAGAAGCAAAGTAGTTACCGTCGATCAAGAAGCCCCACAAATAAATCCAAAGTTATTATTACTAGTATTCTATTAATAATATGAAAGACTTTGATTTGGTATGGAACAAATCAATTTGTTCCTTTGCCTGTTTTGGTGTATTCCGATCGAAAGAGAAAAGATATATATTTTAGTTATATCTTTAGGTCTAGATCATTAGGGTATATATAGGGTATAAATATATCCCTAATAACTTAACCTTAAAGAAATATATAAATTTATTTGGAGTAGGATTTAATTAATAATTACATTTAATTATTAACTAACACTTAATAATTAATAAATCATATTTATTAATTACTAAGTAATTCTAATTAACATATCTAGTTAATAATGTCCAATTCTCATTTCTCTCAATTTGGTGATTATAAATATGTAGATACAATATGTACATATAACCGAATATCTAAGTGTTCATTGTGTGTGACCCCATAGGCTCACGTGTAATCCGGACATACATTTATTTATGATATGGACATATCCCAACAAATAGTTGGTATAAAATTTAGATACTATTATATTGTAAATGTCGCCTTAAAGGCTTAAATGCGACATGTTTGAAAGTCAATGAGATAAGAAAGTGTACTAATCAAAATTCATTACAAATAAGTCACATTATTATTGTAGAAGAAAATAATGGATAATAATATCACAAATACGAGTGGAATCAATATCAACAAAAAAAACAATGAACTTAAAAATATCAATGTTGCTTACTTGACAACAAGTATTGTCACAACAAATGGTACAACAATATGTACATATCGCATATGAGTCTTAACAAAAGTGAAGTGTATATTATATCTAATCAAACATAAAACAAACGCGGAACGTATGAATCAACGAATGTGACCTTAACACTTAAAACATCTGTTTGCAAACAAGTATTACACAAATCCTTCACTGCGATACCGGTTACGCATTCAAGTCGGATTTTGTGCCGGCATTTCAGGCCAGCCTTCCAATAGGTTAACATTGAACTTCCGGTGCGAATGGGCATCTATTAACGCCGGCTTCACAACTCAGGTTCGAGATGGCCTTATAACAATGGATGGACATCTCCCATTTTTCAATACGTACAAATTTTTAATAGTCATTATTACATTTAATGAAGCTATATTAGTTTCTTTTTTAGAAGGGCTTATGAGTTGCACTGTAAAAGATAAAAAAGATAAGATGTTTGTCATGACTAGGATGGCTTAGAAGTTGGAACAAGTTAATTGGGCTTTAGAATCGAGCAATCATCTGTCCATCCAACTTGCAATTAGAACTTTAGTTATGAGGGTATACGAGTATATCAGGGTATCCAGGATTATGTTTTTAAAAATTATAACGTGTGTATAAATTACACTCTTATGATTATACAAATAATTCTTTTTTGTACGTGCCAGAATTCTTTGTTTACGATTTGCATTTTGCATATACGATAACCATGTAATCTCTCCAAAACACAATCCCAAACATCCTCGAAAAAAAGAGAGATTCGCTTTAGAACTGGTTTGGTCTACACCAAGACCCTGAAATAGGGTTTAATTTATGTTCTCACGAAACCTTTGAAAGGCATATTGGGAAGTCCTTGCCAATGAGGTGGGGCATGGAGGTTTTCTCTAGCATTTAGCTGGTTTCCTCCAGAATGGTAGTGGGACTTCCACCGCCAGTCATGCCCTCGGATTGACTGTGTTGGTGACGTGGTCGATCTCTACCAGACAATGAAGAGGCAATGCCGCTGAGTCCAATCACCACTGCTATTAAAAAAAAATACAAACCTAAACGTTGGCTCAAGCATTTGGAAATATATAATACAGAGAGAATTGAGAGAGAGAGATATGTGATTCACACACACAATATTCATATATTCATATCCCAAATATACACATATTCAGTATATATATAGCGGATGAGAGTAACCGCTCCTAACAATCAAAGTTCTAATCTTGACACTTCTAACCCCTCATCTTCTAATATGACACAATACTCCCTTATTGACTTATTATACGTAACAATACCTCCCCCTTAAGGATTGTTTGTCCTCAAACAAGAGAAAAAATGAAAGGAACTGAACAGACATACACACACAAACGAAAACAGTACAAATCAAACATCAAAGTTGGGAAAACGAGTAGTGAAATCATCCACATCCTCCCATGATGCTTCAGCCAAGGGCAGACCTTCCCAATGCACTACAAACTTGACAGATGCATTGTTTCCCTTTTTCACCATTTTCCTGTCAATAATAGCTCTAGGCTGCAACGTGAATTTGGAACCCTGTGGTAAAGGAGTGATGGTAGTAGGAATTCCATAAGCTTTCTTCAAAAGGGAAACATGAAAATTGTGATGAATATGAGCAGTAGCAGGTAGGTCCAACTTATACGCCACATTTCCAATTCTCTGCAGAACCTTGAAAGGACCAAAATACTTTGGTGAGAGCTTCCTGTTGTGATGCTGCTTAAGAGAAGTCTGAGCAAAGGGGTGTAGCTTCACTAGAACCCAATCACCTACTTGAAAGGTTCTGTCACTCCTATGTAGGTCAGCTTGTTGCTTCATTCTATTTCTGGCCATCTCCAGATTTGATTTCAGTAGTTGAATCATTGCTTCACGATCCTTATGAAATTCCTCAACTGCCACAAATTTTGTTTGGTTTGGAATATAAGGAGAATGAATATGTGGCTTAATTCTAAACAATGCTTCATAAGGTGTCATTTGAATGCTGGAATGCCAAGTGGTATTGTACCACCATTGGGCCAAAGGAACCCATTTAACCCACTGCAGAGGTTGATCCATACACATGCTTCTCAAATAGGACTCCAAATATCTATTAAGCACCTCAGTTTGACCATCACTCTGAGGGTGATATGCAGAAAGAATATGCTAATTGAACTCCCTGTAATTTCATGAACTCCTTCCAAAAATTACAGAGGAAAATTGGATCTCTGTCAGAGACAATTGTTTTTGGACAGCCATGGATCTTGAAAACTTCATCCATAAAGACCTTGGCCACATGAGCTGTAGTATAAGGATGAGATAGGAGTAAAAAATGTCCATACTTGGAAAGTCTGTCCACCACCACTAAAATTGTATCTTTGCCATTCACCCTTGGAAGGCCACTGATGAAATCCATAAAGATATCTGTGAAGAGTGATTTAGGAATAGGTAGAGGTTGTAGTAACCCAGGGGTAGCCACCCTCTCATACTTAGACTTTTGACAAATTTGGCAATTCTTAATAAACTGCTTGTAAGTCCCAACTTGTTAGATGGTACTACTGAAGACACCTCTATGTCGATGGTGGAGTTACTTTGCAATATACTGCTGAACTGGAGACGACCAGTTGCAGAGGTATATACCAAGTTCTAGATAGATTACTTATATAAAAGACAATAAGTAAAGAACAATGCAATAATACAAATAACTTGTAAACAATCTTGATGAGACAATATGTAGTTTTCAATGTGTAATTTATTTAAAGATATTAAACAAATTACAAGGTTGATGCGGAACCAAGATAATACACGAATGTAAATATCCTAACAACCTATGAAATACAATTGATCTATACTCGGAATTTCTCTTCAACAATCGAAACACTTAAAGTAGTGAAATGTTCCTTTTAGCGATTGAGAGAATATTGCACAAGTTCACCAAGAATATTGCAGGTTTGCAAAGTGTGAATTCTATCGAAGTTTATTCGAAGAAGTGATATTCTTGGTTGTGCAATGACTTGTATTTATAGGCAAAGTTAACATTGAGATGTTAACTTTAGCCGTACAAATGTGGTTGGGAGCATTTAAGGAATAGCATTTAATTCCTTAAAAAGCAATGTAAAGTCGCATGTTAAAGTGACTTTTCATAACCACCTTTATGTACCTTTTAATACTTAAATAATAAGATAAGGCTTATTATCCGGGTAAAGGTACATAAAGCACACAAGTCAATTCCTCGTAATCAGTGTAAAGCTTTGTAAGGGCTTTCCACTGATGGTCTCCAGTTTGTAACTGACTAGAATGTCAACTGGGCTTCGCTGCCATTGCCATTCTCTATCTTCCATTTGTTGTCTTCGACTTCAACTGGAATGATTCTTCAACTTGGTCAGTTCTCAACTGGAGGAAGTCTTCAGTTGCGTTGACTGTACGGTGCAACTGGACTTCAATATATTTCTCGACAAATCATCTTGGTCACCAGTTTTACTGGGTCACCAGATGCAACTGGTGACTGGTCAATGTGAACTGGTGACTGGCCAGTTCCAGGTGAACTGGTCCTAACAAATTCCCCCTATTTGTCTAGAAATATAGTCTAAGTCTTTTTCTAGTTCTTGTATTTATACAAGTGTGAACTATAGAGACTTTGTTCGATTTAAATCTATCTAAGTTTCTAAGGCATTTTTATAGATCAATAAATGCCTTAGGTTTTTCTTTTATGTTTGTTAGATTTTAACCTATTATCTACCTTGTGGTTACAAACTGGTAACTTCATTTATACAAGGGAATGAAATTTATACAAGTTACAGAATGTAAATACAAATTACAAGTAGATAACTGAAGAAAGAACTTAAACAGATGGCCCTTCGCCAGTTCTTCTTCTCTTGGTCACTAGAGAAATAGGTTGAGTGTCTTCAGGGTCAATATTCAGCCTTTGCTCCAGATTCTCTTTATGTTGAATCTTGCCCTTTAAGAAATTTACCCATGCCTTCTCAAACCTATTCTTTTGTGCCTTAGCATCAAGCACATTTACCATCTCGACCCATTCGCTGAACCCAAATTGCAACACACCAGGATCATCAGTTCTCACTAGTGGCCCACCAGCATACTTAACTTCAACTTGAAAGACCTTGGTGCCTGCTTAATTGTAATATTGACATTAGTGATAGTACCACCATGTCTTCTGGTTGACATGATCTGGGAGTAGTAGTTTCTTGCTTCAGTTTCATTAGTGATTTTAATACTCCCAGCACCAGCAGCCAGTACGGCGGACTTAATGTCTTCATTTGTGACCTCGCCAGTTGGTTCAACGAATGTTCTAAGGTCAGCATCCCTAGCAGCTTTGGTCAGTGGTCTTCCAGGTTGTGGAATCCTTTCTTGGTGGATTCATCACTTCCTTCACAACCTTCTTCACATTGGCAATTCTCTTCAGAATCCCACTGGCCCTTAACTCCTTAGCCCTCTCCAAAGAAATGTTCAAGCTTCTGGCATCAAATTCAGCCTCATCCTCATGATAGTGTCTTTCCAGTTCAACATCTAGCATTTCATTTAACTGGTCAACTATCCTAGGATCATTCTTAATCCTGAGATACTTCTCCTTAGTGATACCTAGAAGATTGGCATCACTCATATCTAGCAATTTCAGTTGTGTGAGATGTGCCCTGGCTTCAGCTTGGTTCCTTTGTTTCAATTTCTTTCTCTCTTTAATGTCGTCACCAAGTCTGGCCAGTCTTCTACTATCACTATCTGAAACTGGAGGCAGTACATCAGCATTACCAGTTTCAAGCATTTCCATTTCAGTGGCCGGCTGGGCTTCATCAGATATTTTACCCTTTCCCTTATCTAACACATTCCCCCTTACACTAGCCTCAC
Organism: Erigeron breviscapus; assembly: GCA_034093135.1. Classification (NCBI taxonomy): domain Eukaryota; kingdom Viridiplantae; phylum Streptophyta; class Magnoliopsida; order Asterales; family Asteraceae; genus Erigeron; species Erigeron breviscapus. The sequence continues at coordinate 18,971,366 of CM067173.1, forward strand.
CAGTTTGCTCACCAGCATCAGTACTGGTAGCTAAGCTCAATTCCCTTCTAGGTACAACTGGTGGTGCAAGGACTGTACTTCTTTCCCCCTTGGCAGCATCTAGACCTGCCCTAATTGCTTCCCATTCAGAGGGGTGTGATGGCAACCGGTCAAGAGGCTGCCACGACTGTACATCCTTGCACTCTTTGAAAATCCCACACATCATCCTAAAGGACCTCCAAAGGTGGTTGGTTTCTTTAGACTGGGCCAAGACATTTGCAACAACTTTGTCTTGACCAGTTTTCAATGCATTCAAAACCTTTGATTCTTCATCAATACCAGCAACCACCTTTTCCTTCATATCATCATCCCTCTTCTTCAAGTTCTCCACTTCATTGGTCAGTTTATTCAATGATTCAGTATGTAGAGATACTTGGGTGCTCAAACCTTCAATGCTGCCCCTCAACTGGTTGATCTCATTGGTAAGTGGGGCCAGATCAACCTGAGGAGTGGCCAGCTTGGTGATCTCAGATATCACCCTTTCAACCAAACGCTCTTCTCTAGCACCCAACGTATCCTCTATCTTCTGACCAACTGAAGATACCAACTGCTCTCCAAGGCCAGTTATATCTAGGCCAGGTCTCTCAATTAGTTCCTTGACCTGCCTTTCAATCTCCTTCAGATCTACTTCAGAGGTTCTGACAGTGTTGGTAAGTAGATTTGAGATAGAACTGGTGACCTTGGAGTGAGTTAGGTCAAAGGCTTCCTTCAATGTACCAGCCAGATTGTTACTGCCAGTGACCAACTCATTCAATTTATGAAACACCAAGTCCTCATTTGATGAGAACTTGTTTATCCCAGATCAACCACCTTGATATTTGTCAAAGAGTCTTTGTGGTATCTGGAGAAGGACTTGGTGTTCTTATCAAGTGCCTTCTGAATCTCCTCCACCCTGGTTAGAAGGTTTTGGAGATCGGATTGTATGGAGACAACTTGACTGTCCAGTGATAAAGGAGAAGGTGTCACTGGACCACGAGCAGTTACTACTGGAGCAACTGGAGGAGGCAAAATAATGGAAGTCTCCCCAGTTGTCAGGCCAGCAGTTGAATATATATGAGGAGTGGTAGAAGAAAAAAGGACTGGAAAAACAATGTGTTGTTCATGCTGAGAAAGCTCAGGTGTGAACAACGGCGACGGTGGTGCGGGCATTTCTCGAGCAAGTGAGAATTGCCCAGTTGGTAAAGGAGCGGTATATATTGGTAAAGAAATATCTATAGGCACATTTTGCTCAGGTGGTGAAAGTGAAATTGATGCGTCTGGAGGGCAGACTGGAGATGAAGGGTCTTGTGCTTGTACAGAAGCATCAAGAATCTCCATGTCTGTTTCAGTACCTTCTGAATCCGAAGATTCAATAAGGATTTCCTCGTCGTTAACACCCATGTCCAGATCCATGAATGTGACAGAGGGCTGACCAGTTACCTGGTCAGTCTCCAGATGACCTTCCCAGTTTCCTGGATGGGTGCATCTGTTGGTGGATCAGATACCGAAGTATCTTCACCAGGGATAGATGTGATGGGGGTTGCTTCAGTTATGGTTGCTCTATCCTCAACCACAACATTAGACACACTGGAGGGTCCCTCATTATTTTGAGGCCCGCCCAGTTGCCTTTCTGACTCACCTACAAGAGGTGCATCAGTTGAAGCGAATGCCAGCTGCATTCGTTCAGGAATTTCAACCTCACCAGCTTCAGATACCAGTGAGTCTAGATTCCTAAGCATATCTGGAGCATTGAATGGTGAATTTGTATCATTATATGCTTCCCTGCCCAGAATTTGCTTAAAACAGAGTGAGAGGAACCTTGAAAAGGGGATACAAACACCCCTTGTGCCCTTCAGTTTCTGAACCAGGCTTCTATACAGAATATCTGCAAAGTCCACCCTCAAACCGTTCCACAAGCAATAAGCCATCTCTGCTTGTGAGGAGTTGATCTGGTCAAGTCCACCAGAACTCCCACCCATACTCTCCACCAGGTGGATGAAAAAATACCTCCATGAAGGGGTAAGACCCTTCATGGTCATCGCACCTTTTGTCTTGAGCACCCCATTCTCCAAACACTCCTTGTGTCCCATTTCCAGGAGCACTTGGCGAAAATTTATATTAGGGGGCAAGACGACTGGAGATTCATTCTCTCTCCAGTAGTTAAGGCGTAAGGCATCCCTTAACACGTCAGAGGTCAAGGTACACTGGATTGTTCCATCCTTTAAAGTGAAACTGATGGAGGAACAATCAGAAGAAAGAACGGCAGTGTACCAAAACTCACATAAGTAGTTGTGAAACAACTTACGTGGGTTTAGAGAGAACGAGGGTCCTATTGGAGAATTCTTTAAAAACTTTTGAATTCTACCAATAAGGGTATCGGACCCTTGATTTCCTCGTAGGCTGGCCATAGGATTATTTGGATTTAGTTTTATGGCAGCACTACTTGGAGCACCAGGTGCCTGTGTGGCATCTGGTGAGGGATTATATGGAACAGTCAAGAGATTTACATCTCTTGAACGGGATGATCTAGGAGCCATAGAATGAAACTGAAATTTAGGATTTAGGGTTTTTGATTTGTGAAGCAAAGAGAAGAATGAAGCAATGTTTATGATTGGAAGTAAATGAAGGAATGTAAGAGAAAGAAAAGTAAATGAGTTTCAGAGTAAATAAGGGTATTTATAAGGGGATTCAAGATCCCAATGTAAAACCAAAAATCATATTTTATTAAACCAAATCAATTTTGAAGATATTTTGACAAAATGATTTTGAATTTTGAAATAAAAATATAATTTTCCATGTAAGCATTAAATGTTACCATGTCAGCATTAAATGCTACGACGGCTTACTTTACCCATGACCCTACACACTTTTTGTTTTCCCAATACAAACAGTTGTCAAGTACTTAAAATGGTTTCAAACACGTCAGATCACGATATCAAGTGGTTTAAAACACTCGAGTATCATCACGTGTCACACATATTGACCAGGTATTTGTAACGTTATAAAAATTTAGACAAAGACTGAACCTGGTAACTGGAGGATCAGTCCAGTACCAGTTTCCAACTGAAGAGTTCTCCAGTTGCATTTTCAAACAAAAACGAATTTTAGTCAGAAAATTATTTTGAGTCTTTCCCCCTAAAATGATGATCCAGTAATCAATTAGTGCCAAGATAGTATCACAAAGGCGTTCGATAGCCTGGCGAGCAAAGATTATCTGGACCTCCTCAACTGGAGAACTTCATCAGTGTCACTGACGCGTTCAATAACAAAGAAAGCTCCAGTTAAGGGTTTAACATTCCCAGTTCGCTGATGAGATGTTTAAAGGTTTTCTCATCGAGAGGTTTAGTAAAAACATCAGCTAACTGTTTGTCAGTGGGGATGAAATGAATTTCAATATCACCTTTCATAACATGATCTCGAATGAAATGATACCTGATGTCAATATGCTTTGTTTTGGAGTGCATCACTGGGTTGTGAGAAATAGCAATTGCACTGGTGTTGTCACAAAAGATTGGGGTCTTGGTATACTTCTGACCATAATCTAGTAACTGGTTCTTGATCCAGAGAATCTGGGCACAACAACTGGCCGCAGAAATGTACTCTGCCTCAGCAGTGGACATAGAGACTGAAGTCTGCTTCTTGCTGGTCCAACTTACCAGTTTTCCTCCAAGGAAATGACAACCACCAGTTGTGGATTTTCTATCAATCTTACAACCTGCATGATCAGAATCTGAATAACCCATTAGATCTAATCCTGAGCCTTTGGGGTACCAAAGACCAAGATTAGGACACCCTTTCAGGTATCTAAAGATACGCTTTACAGCGTGCAAATGTGATTCTTTAGGGTTAGCCTGAAACCTGGCACATAAATATGTTGCAAACATTATATCTGGTCGACTGGCAGTTAAGTACATCAGTGAACCAACCATACCTCTATAGTCAGTTATGTTAACTGGTTTGCCAGTTGGGTCAGAGTCCAAATTCAATGGTGCTGCAATAGGTGTGTTTTTCGATGGGATTGAATCATATTTGTATTTTCTTAACAAATCTCTGACATATTTTCCTTGGTTTATAAAAATTCCATTTTCAGTTTGCTTAATCTGAAGACCTAAGAAAAATGTTAATTCACCCATTAAACTCATCTCATATTCAGATGACATGATTTTAGAAAACTTTTTACACATTGCATCATCAGTTGAACCAAAAATAATGTCATCAACATAAATTTGTACCAATAAGATATTACCTCTTTCTTTCAAGATAAACAAGGTATTATCTATTGCACCTCTTTGAAAGCCATTTTTAAGAAGATATTTAGTTAAAGTATCATACCAGGCTCTTGGGGCTTGTCTTAGACCATACAATGCTTTGTTCAGTCTATAAACCCAATGAGGATGCTTCTCATCGATGAAACCTGGAGTCTGCTTAACATAAACTTCTTCTTCCAATGTTCCATTAAGGAACGCACTTTTGACATCCATCTGGAAGACCTTGAACTGCAGATGGGCTGCATAAGCCAAGAATATTTTTATGGCTTCAAGTCTTGCAACTGGAGCAAAAGTTTCATCAAAATCAACGCCCTCTGCTTGACAATAACCCTGGGCAACTAGCCTGGCCTTGTTTCTTACAACATGGCCATCTTCATCCATTTTATTTCGGTAGACCCATCTGGTACCAATAGGTTCTTTCTTTAACCCTGGTGGACAAGGAACAAGCTCCCAAACATTGTTCCTTTCAAACTGGATGAGCTCTTCTTGCATAGCTTCCACCCAGCTTGGGTCTGCCAATGAGGTCAATGAGGTCTCGATTAGCATCATGAAATTCCTCAGTTGAAGGTATTTCATGAGCAACTGGAGAAGTAGGTGCTTGAACTTGTGCTGATATTGGAGTGGCACGTACATCTGATCCAATCACCAATTCTTGTGGTAAGTTAAAATTGATGGAGGGATAAAATGATGTGTCACTGGTGCTTTTCTTCTTCTTGACTGGTTCTAGTTTGTTGTAACTGGAAGCATCTTCTGGTGAAACAACTGACCGATGAACTTGGTCAGTTTCACCAAAGTTGATTGGAATGACTGGAGAAATATCAAGGCTTGGTCTCTTCTTGATTGCTTCAGTTGATTCATCGAATGTGACATGAATTGTCTCATGCACCTTTTGGAGTCTATAATTATAAACTCTAAAGGCCTTTCGAATATCTGAATAGCCTAAAAATACCCCTTCATCAGCTTTTGCATCAAACTTTCCAAGCTGACTGGAATCGTTCAGTATATAAACTGGACAACCAAATACATGGAAATATCCAATATTTGGTTTACGATTCCTGAGTACTTCGTAGGCAGTCTTCTTATGTCTCTTGATGTAGACTGACCGGTTTTGGGTGTGACAAGCAGTTGCAACTGCCTCAGCCCAAAAACTGGTGGGAAGACCAGATTCAGATAGCATGCTTCTGGCCGCTTCTATCAGTGTACGATTCTTTCTTTCCACAACTCCATTTTGCTCTGGAGAGTGAACTGATGAGAAGTTTTGAGAAATGCCAGTGTCAGTGCAAAATGTTTCAAGTACCTTATTTTGGAATTCAGTACCATTATCACTTCGCAACTGACAAACTTTTCGAGTGTACTTGAGCTCAATTCTTTTGATAAGCGAGATGATTTCAGCAGGTGCATCACTTTTGGATCTGATGAATACCACCCAGCAATATCTGGTGAATTCATCAACCACAACTAGAGTGTATTTCTTTCCAGCTCTAGTTTGAACATTCACTGGACCAAAAAGATCCATATGAAGCATGTGAAGAGGTTCAGTGATGCTAAAATTTTGCCTAGTTTTAAAACTGGCTCTCTTCTGCTTACCCATCTCACACCCTGGACATGGCTTTTCCTTATTGAAGGAAATCTGAGGTATCCCATCAACCACTTGCTTGCGAGACAACTTGTTAATGTTTTTGAAATTTAGGTGGGATAACCTTTTATGTCATAGCCAGTTGGTGTCCTCATCAGCTTTGGTATAGAAACATTGCTCTTTTGGAGCTGGTTCCATATCCATGATGTACACATTCCCTTTTCTTGGTGCAATCATCACCACTTTCCAATCCTTGTTAAATATGGTGCCTTGTGCAATATCGAACAATACTCTGAAGCCATCATCGCAAAGTTGGCTTACACTGATCAAGTTATATTTCAAACCATTCACAAATGCAACTCTTTTGAATTCGACTTGTCCATTATTGAGCACACCATATCCTTCAGTCTTTCCAGATTGATCGTTACCAAACGTCACTGTCGGTCCATCTTGGACAGTGAACTCTTCCAGTAGGGGCTTACATCCGGTCATAGTCCGGCCAGCAGCGCTGTCCAGATACCAGATATTTTTCTTTCGATCGCCCTACACACACACAAAAATCATTAGTTATTTTTGTGAACCCATCTTTTCTTGATGGGTCCACTGGACTTCTCTACAGAAGCCACAGTTGATTGTTGAGGTGTTGAACTGGAGGCTACACCTGGAGCATTATCATCAGCTCCAGGTGCAGAAGTAAAAACGATTGGTATTTGATACTTACTCACCTTAAGTTTACCAGATTTTGTTCCAGAAGGAACATTCTTAAGTTTAGGTACAGAAGGGAGTGATCTAATATTTTGTTTTAAAACTGGAGGTGGTGAACCTCCTTCCAGATTGTTAATCCGGGCAGTACAACTCTGAACTTGCCGAGACAAAAGTTGGAGTTGCCTTTCCAGATTAACCAAAATATTATTTTGTTCAGGCAGTTGAACCTTGGACATTGGTTCAACTGGAGATTTAGTCTGTCGGGTCTTGGGCTCCTTAGACTTATGAGGTAAAGGCTTGTTACCAGTGGCCTTTTTGACTGGAGCTTTAGCCTGTTTGGCTCCAGTTTTAACCTCAATGGGGGTGGTCTCATTGGTTTCAGTTTCAACAGCTTCAGGTTGATCATAAGGTGTTTCAACCTGGAGAGCTGGAGGCAATGCATGAAGATCTGGTATAAGAGCTGCCATCTCCAGATCTTCAGATTTCCCATGCATTTTTCTGGGCATCGATAGTTCTTGAAAATGCATCATAGTTTTTGCCAGATGCTTTTACCCAGGACTTGATAATCTTTTGAGCCTTTTCAAAATCATAAGATAGTTTTTGATTATCAAGTTCTAAAGCCTCAATCTTTAAAACTGACTCCTTGAGAGCCAACTGGACACTTTGTAAATCATTCAGTTGTGGTTTGACATTGTTTTGTTCAATTAAGATAGTGTCAAGATATCGTTCACTATCAGCTCTAACAGTTTCTACAAATGCCAAATCACCACTTAATGATTCAGCCAGGTCCAGTTTTAGTTCAGGGTCAACCTGGTGATCATAATCACATACCTTTTTCAGTATGATGTCCACCCATCTTCTAGAGATGACATCATCTTTCACCACATGCTGCTGTTGTTGATCTTCCAAAGCCATGAAACACATGTCCCTTTCCTCTTCTTCATCATCAGATGAGTCATCAGAGTACTCCCATTTTCCCTCAGATTGTGCCATTAAGCACTGATCCTTTTCCTTTTGCATGGACAGGAGGGCAATCTGGGCCTTAAACTTCTTGTATTTAGCTTCGTAGCTATCATCAGGCCGATTGTAATTAGGGACAGAGGGGCCAGTTTGGTTATTCAACTGACTAGATCTGCATTCCTTCATAAAATGACCTTTCTTGCCACACTTATAGCATGTAAGATTGGTCTTATCCAGAGAGCTGGAGCTGGAAGCATTGTTGGGGCCAATAAATCTTTTAGATTTATGCTTAAACCTATTAAAGGTTTAAGCAATCATGGCGACCAGATCATCATCGTCAGTTTCATCATAACCATCACTGTTTTCAGTGGTCAGCCCAGAGTTTAAGAAACTGTTCAACATCTCCTTCATCGAGTGTACCTGGACACTCTCAGCAGACATTAAAGCAGCACAAGGTCGCTCAATTGTATTAGCAACCTTGGGACTCTGGGCATGGTTCATGGCATCTTGCTCAGCCACAAGTCTTGCAGCATTATTATCTTCAGTGAATCTGAAGGCTCCATAGAGCGATGCAAGAGTGTGAGTGTGCAAGGTTTTACCTTGTCTCAAGACAAGAACCATGTTTTCCCATTTGGTAGGAAGAATATCACAAAACTTCTCAAGAAGAATATCCTTATCCTTCTCTACACCCAAACCTCTCAACTGATTGATGAGGCTAGAAAATCTGGTGTATGTACCAGTTAAACTTTCATTGGGCAAGGCAAAGAAGGATTCATACTTCTTGTTCAAGGCAACTTTTCTGGTGACAATTGTGTCATCACCTCCTTCAAATTGAATCACTAATTCATCCCACATAGACTTGGCACTGGGAAACAACACAAGTGTTGGAATTAGGTCTTCAGGGACAGCCCCAAGGATCATGTTTTTCAGTCTGGTGTCCAAGTCCACCAGTCTGCGATCCTCATCAGACCAATGGTCTTCTGGCTTTTCCCTTGAGCCTCTTCTTCCAGTTGGATCAAGAAGAGGACTCACCCCAATGGACATAGGTATATATGGTCCATCCTTAAGGATTTTCAACATATACCTCTCAATACCACCAAAATGCAACAGCATTCTAGCTTTCCATGTACCAAAAGTCTGACTGTTTCCATCAAATTTTGGAACAGGAGTGTTAGAGTAATGTACATGGACATGGTTTGGGGCAGTAGGAGGAGGAGGGTTGGTGTTAACATTTTGAAAAGGTTGTGCATTATTGTTCGATGGGTTTTCACCTGAACCAGAACCATCTCCACCTTCAGTAGTGTTCATCTTTGCAGATCTAGGCAAGTTTATTAGCCTTCTGCTCTGATACCACTTGTAAGTCCCAACTTGTTAGATGGTACTACTGAAGACACCTCTATGTCGATGGTGGAGTTACTTTGCAATATACTTGCTGAACTGGAGACGACCAGTTGCAGAGGTATATACCAAGTTCTAGATAGATTACTTATATAAAAGACAATAAGTAAAGAACAATGCAATAATACAAATAACTTGTAAACAATCTTGATGAGACAATATGTAGTTTTCAATGTGTAATTTATTTATTGATATTAAACAAATTACAAGGTTGATGCGGAACCAAGATAATACACGAATGTAAATATCCTAACAACCTATGAAATACAATTGATCTATACTCGGAATTTCTCTTCAACAATCGAAACACTTAAAGTAGTGAAATGTTCCTTTTAGCGATTGAGAGAATATTGCACAAGTTCACCAAGAATATTGCAGGTTTGCAAAGTGTGAATTATATCGAAGTTTATTCGAAGAAGTGATATTCTTGGTTGTGCAATGACTTGTATTTATAGGCAAAGTTAACATTGGGATGTTAACTTTAGCCGTACAAATGTGGTTGGGAGCATTTAAGGAATAGCATTTAATTCCTTAAAAAGCAATGTAAAGTCGCATGTTAAAGTGACTTTTCATAACCACCTTTATGTACCTTTTAATACTTAAATAATAAGATAAGGCTTATTATCCGGGTAAAGGTACATAAAGCACACAAATCAATTCCTCGTAATCAGTGTAAAGCTTTGTAAGGGCTTTCCACTGATGGTCTCCAGTTTGTAACTGACTAGAATGTCAACTGGGCTTCGCTGCCATTGCCATTCTCTATCTTCCATTTGTTGTCTTCGACTTCAACTGGAATGATTCTTCAACTTGGTCAGTTCTCAACTGGAGGAAGTCTTCAGTTGCGTTGACTGTACGGTGCAACTGGATTTCAATATATTTCTCGACAAATCATCTTGGTCACCAGTTTTACTGGGTCACCAGATGCAACTGGTGACTGGTCAGTGTGAACTGGTGACTGGCCAGTTCCAGGTGAACTGGTCCTAATACTGCTAAACCTCTTTAGAACACCTTTTCCAATAAAAGAATTCCTTCACTTTTTGCAACGTAGGTGCAATGCCAGAATGTCCTCCCAAAGTAGAAGAATGAAACAGCTCTATAATTTTTGTCCTCAATTCTTTATTGTTGGCAATAAGAATCTTATTCTTCCTTCTCAATACACTACCATCCCAAGTTTTATTTGGAATACTCACACCAGTTTCCAACTGTTGAATAAGAGTCTGAGTAGCAGGGTCAGTGGTCCAAGAATTTTTAATTTGTGACCATAATTCAGAATCCAAAGAACTTATTCCCATCTCCAAAACTTGCAAGCTGTACACCCTTGACAAAGCATCAGCAGCAGTGTTCTCTGACCCTTTCTTGTATGCAATTTCATAATCAAATCCAAGCAACTTAGCCAACCATTTTTGTTGCAATGGTGTTATGATCTTCTGTTCTAAAAGGTATTTGAGGCTCTGGTGGTCAGTTTTTATTATGAAATGCTTGTTCCCCAGATAATGCTGCCATTGTTTGCCTGCCAGCATTATAGCCAACAACTCCTTTTCATAGACAGACATGGCTTGTTGTTTGAATGACACAGCCTTACTCACAAATGCCAAAGGATGGCCATTTTGCATTAGGACTGCTCCTAATCCCTTAGAAGAGGCATCAGTCTCAATGGTGAATGGTTGAGTGAAATCTGGTAATGCAAGCACTGGAAGAGTGCTGAGTGCTAATTTCAACTAATCAAAAGCCATTTGAGCCTCAACTGACCACTTAAACCCTTCCTTCTTAAGCAGCTCAGTTAATGGTTTAGCTATGCAACCAAAACCCTTAATAAACCTCCTGTAGTAACCAGCTAACCCCAAAAAACCTCTCAACTGTTTAACAGTTACAAGCACTGGCCAATCTTGAATGCATCTTATCTTTGCAGGGTCAGTGGTCCAAGAATTTTTAATTTGTGACCATAATTCAGAATCCAAAGAACTTATTCCCATCTCCAAAACTTGCAAGCTGTACACCCTTGACAAAGCATCAGCAGCAGTGTTCTCTGACCCTTTCTTGTATGCAATTTCATAATCAAATCCAAGCAACTTAGCCAACCATTTTTGTTGCAATGGTGTTATGATCTTCTGTTCTAAAAGGTATTTGAGGCTCTGGTGGTCAGTTTTTATTATGAAATGCTTGTTCCCCAGATAATGCTGCCATTGTTTGCCTGCCAGCATTATAGCCAACAACTCCTTTTCATAGACAGACATGGCTTGTTGTTTGAATGACACAGCCTTACTCACAAATGCCAAAGGATGGCCATTTTGCATTAGGACTGCTCCTAATCCCTTAGAAGAGGCATCAGTCTCAATGGTGAATGGTTGAGTGAAATCTGGTAATGCAAGCACTGGAAGAGTGCTGAGTGCTAATTTCAACTGATCAAAAGCCATTTGAGCCTCAACTGACCACTTAAACCCTTCCTTCTTAAGCAGCTCAGTTAATGGTTTAGCTATGCAACCAAAACCCTTAATAAACCTCCTGTAGTAACCAGCTAACCCCAAAAAACCTCTCAACTGTTTAACAGTTACAAGCACTGGCCAATCTTGAATGCATCTTATCTTTGCAGGGTCAGTGGACACTCCCTGTTTGGAGATAATATGCCCCAAATATTCTACCTTATTTCCAGCAAAATTACATTTTGATTTTTTTGCTTTCAGCTCATTTTCCCTCATTATTCCCAAAACTAGTCCCAAATCCAACAAATGTTGCTCCCAATTCCCACTGTAAACTAGTATATCATCAAAAAATACTAGTGCACTCTTCCTTAACACTTTCTTAAAAACATTGTTCATTAGAGATTGGAAAGTGACAGGGGCATTGGTTAATCTAAAAGGAAGTACTAAAAACTCATAATGTCCCAAATGAGTTTTAAAGGCTGTTTTATGGATATCTTCTTCACACATTCTCACTTGGTGATACCCAGACCTCAAATCCAATTTTGAGAACAATACAGCACCTTGTAATTCATCTAAAAGATCCCCAATCAAAGGAATGGGAAATACATCCTTGACAGTTTCCTCATTTAGCTTCCTGTAGTCTACACACATTCTCCAGGTGCCATCTTTCTTCTTCACCAAGACTACAGGGGCAGCAAAAGCACTAGTGCTGTTTCTAATTACTCCAATATCTAATAACTCCTGAGTCATTTCCTCAATTACATCCTTTTGATGCTTTGGATATCTATATGGTTTGAGGTTAAGGTTTGCAGCATCTGGTTTGAGTACAATCTTGTGGTCAATGGATCTAGAGGGAGGCAGACCCCTAGGAACCTCAAATATATCACTATACTTATCCAACAGTTTTTCTAAAGCATTGTTGGAATCCATTCCTCCAATTACTGGTTCATAAAGTGGTTTCTCCTCTCCCACTGGTTGTAATGCAAATAACTGAGCATTTGCCAAATTCTTCTCATTGTGTAAAAGAGAGGTGAGTTTTTCCATTGAACATGAACTCACATTCTGCCTCCTAGTCCCTTTTAGCTCAAAATTCTTACCTCCCAAAGAAAATTTCATTGTTAAATTCTTAAAATTCCAAATAATGTCATTCAATGTCTCCAACCATTGCACTCCTAACACAATGTCATAATTGGTGAGCTTAATAATCAACATATCTGCAGTGAAATAATCTCCTTGCATTGTCCACTTAAAATCTCTACATAAGCTCACACAACTCATATCATTTCCAGAGGCCACCTCCACTTTCACATCAGGAATTGCATTTGTGATACACTTGACCTTATTAAGCACCATATTACTCATAAAGTTGTGTGTAGACCCACTGTCCACCAATATATGTAAACATTTGGTGCCTACAGTGCCTACAACTTGCATAGTAGAATATGAGGGAATACCTAATATTGCATTCAGTGAGATTTTAGGTTCCCCTTGCAGCAATGGTCCTGATTCTAATTCTATGACCTCCAAAGAATCATTCTCATCATTTCCTCCTTCTATTTCCACCAAAAACAACTGTTTCTTCCCTTTACAAACTCTATTATGCCCTGCCACAAACTTTTCATCACAATAAAAGCATTCTCCCCTAGCTCTCTTGTCTTCCAAAACCTTATTACTGATTTTCTTAGGAACAATAGCATTTGAAGGTATGGCAGTGGTATTAGGAGTAGGTAATAGAGGTTGTTTGGAAGTTCCAGTGAAGGTAGAAGTTCTAGACACATTAGACCTATAACTAGAGGAAGATCCTGTGCTAGAAAGCCTACCGAAGCCTTATTAACCTGATCCTGCATTTTAGCTAAAGAAATAGTATCTTTCATAGTTTTAGGCCTAAACATTCTTATATGACATTTCAATTCAGGCTTCAATCCTTCAATAAACAGGCTTACAGTGTATTCTTCACAAATACTAACCTTATTCAGAAGGACATCAAACTCATCACAATAGGTGTCAAGCTCTCCAGTTTGAGTAAGAGCTTTGAGAGCTCCCATAGCATCTTCTACAGCAATGGAGCTAAATCTGGCAGCAGCTGATCTAGAATACTCATCCCAAGGGATCTCCTCCATCTCTCTACCAGCAGAACTCATGAAAGCTTGGTGCCACGACAGAGCTCTGCCTGACATGTGTATGGTAGCATATCTGACCTTACTAGCCTCTGGTGTATCATCAATACTAAAATAGTGAGTGCATTTATACATCCAGGCGTCCACATCATCACCATCAAACTTAGGAAATTCTAATAGAGTCAATTTGCCTAAACTTGACTCGACGTGATCCACACGCGCCACCACGGACCTCTGTTTCAATAATTTATCCATATCACGTTTCATCGCATCAAATGTGGCATTCAAACTAACGATTACTTGATTCTGATCCTTAATCTCTTTCTTTTGATCGCTAATTTCCTTCTGAAGTTTCTCCATATCCTGATTTCGTGTTGAAGTCATGATTTCCAAAATTAGGGTTCAGAATTGGGGATTTTCAATGAAATCAATTAATTACAACTGAAATTGATGAATTAACACTGAATTAATGAAGAATTAGGGTTCCGAATGAAGAATTTGTGATTTGAATGAATTTTGAGTATTATTTTTGAATTGTGTTGTATTATTTTTATTTTTATTATTATTATTATTTTTAGAGTCGCCGGAGATAAGATATCGCCGGAGAAGAACGGAATCGAGTCGTCGGAGAAGAAGCGGCCGAGCTCTGATACCAAATAATACAGAGAGAATTGAGAGAGGGAGAGATATGTGATTCACACACAATATTCATATATTTATATCCCAAATATACACATATTCAGTATATATATAGCGGATGGGAGTAACCGCTCCTAACAATCAAAGTTCTAATCTTGACACTTCTAACCCCTCATCTTCTAATTATGACACAATACTCCCTTATTGACTTATTATACGTAACAATATAAGACATCATTTTTTCAGTTTGAATAAGAGCAGACACGAAGTGACGAAACCAAGAAAGTAAGTATTTCAAATTTGTTAAAAAGAACCAAATATAGTTGTTCTAGTCTAGTCTTGGTTCTTCCATTCTGTCGACTTTCGCACACCCATACTTATTGCCGTTTCGGTTCACATTACCTTACACAACTAGTTGGATCATAATAAATGAGTGAAGGGTATGTTAGAGAAAATACCTAATTTTATAAGAATCAATTCTGGGCCCCCACTACATATAAATTACAAGAATAATATATATATAGAAACTAAAAAATTGGTTAGGGGAAGAAGTTGGATAACTATCTTTCGTTTGCTAGGGATTAACAATTATATGGCTAGATGTTGCGGAGGTGATGATTCAATACTTGATGGGTGGTGCTATGGATTCAGCGGACCTCCGGGCAGTAGTTGTTGAAGAGACCGATAACTTGCTTGATCCACGCACATTATATCTTTCATAAACTTGTTCACGATTTTCTGACCACCATGTCTCCGCTTGATGCTCCCCAAATCTTCTTCGGCTGCAAATACAAGCACAAATAGAAACAGAGTCAATACAAATACAACTATTTATTCTCTCCTTTTTTGGCATATTTTTCAGGGTTCAAGATTTATTAATTTGAAAAGAAGTAGGCACTTCAACAGACCACAGACATCCAATGGTCAAACTACTTGTTACTTTTTTTATAAATGCAAGTGTGTTAACTCAGAAAATGATGCAAAGCCATAAGTTTACAGAACTTCAGATCAACCCCCAGAAGCAAAAAGCCATAACAACAAACATAACCAATACATCCAAATCTGCAAGATATTTTCTTCAATACCTCCTGAAAGCCAATTCCTCTGATCACTCAAAATGTTATCAAAACAATTTAGCCCAATACAATGATGATATTCAATTGCAAGACACATATGAGTCAATGATGTCTACATTGTCTCTGATGGATCAAAATGGGAAAGTTTAAAGAAATAAGAATAGCTCAAATGAAATGAGTTGATTGGTTAAGTAGGTAAAAACAAAACCAAGGTTTATTAATAATGCAAAAAAAAACCTTTCTAATGATTATTTTCTTTCATAATCTAGATTGTCATAATTAGCATTAATTATTTAAAAAACGTCATGGGAATACTATAAGAGAAAAGAGAATGTGTGTGAGTTTAGTTGGCCCATTTATACCATACTAAGAAATTACCTACTTGCACAACCCGGCCAATTTTCAACCTCTACTCATCAGGTACAAGTCAGCCACTCCTATTGGACCATTTTGGTTCAATAAAAACAAAGATTGACCGAAAAAAAGGGAACCAAGGTAAATTAAGTCTTGAGGTGCTAGAAGCCACAATCCTTCAGCCAATGGAACCAAATTCTGGCCCAGACAATTTAAGGCTGCCTCAGTCAATGACTAAATGTGTTATCTCGTGCAATGTTAACTATCTTAGAGTGTACACGCTAACTATTTCAGTGTATCAGAAACGAACTAAATAAAGTATACCTGAAGCGCACTCTTTTGAGATCTCTAGTTCCATCATGCAGAGCCAAAAGGGTTATGTACACGCCGGGCTCGTATTGTTCAATCCATTCTTGATTAGCAATACTTGCAGACAGGGCCATTGTAGTAGCCGCGACAGAGGCAGGGGTCCTGGGTTTGAAACCATTCTTCTCATCTTGAGGAGTAGAATCATTGCTTTCAACAGCCGCTGGTGCATAGTCATCGGTTTTCACCTTTACCCCTACTCCACTAAGATACTCAACGTTCCTGTTAGAGGTCCTGGATTCTGGGCTACGGCTACTATACGGCATATGATCCTCAGTTTCAGCGGTTCTTGCAAGTCTTTCAGCTAGACCCAATGATCCATTTGATAAAGACTTGTCACTTCCATTTACATCCGCATAATGAAGAACATTGTTTTGTTCCAAGCCAATTGCTGACACAATGCTTTTAGACTCAGAGGACCCGGGTGGCAATCTCTCTGCCATATCCTTGAGCTGCAATTTATAGAGCACCGATTTAAGTAGCAGATTCTGGTCAGATTGGGCTCGCCAAAACACTATTTGAGCAATAAATTTGATTTCATTGTAGAAAGTTGGTGTCTCAAACATTATTACCAAAAATATGACAAACAACAACATATTGTTTTGAATAAAATCATTTAAGAAATTTAATGTTTTACTTTCGGTAACATTCAGCCCCATCGACTCTCTTTCGTTTAGAATAAGCAATTTTTTTATTATTTTTTGAACGGCAAAAATAATTATATTACTATAAACCACTAGCAAGACACTAGAGGTCGAGATACAACATCTAGAAATACAACAAAGTACACATAGAATAAGTAATTTAATTTAGCCATTCAATCGTTAAGGACAAATCACTCGCTTTGGTACACCTATAGGTGGTAATATCAGCCCATTGCAGCAAAAAACAAGGGTTGCAAGTTATTAATAATGGGCCAAATAAGTAATATGTAAAATATTAGCTATAAAATAAACAGGTCAAATGGTCAAAGGTTGCCAAAATGTACTCAAACTAATCACTCGCTTTCGTACACCTAAAGGTGATAATATCAGCCCATTGCAGCAAAAAACAAGGGTTGCAACTTATTAATAATGGGCCAAATAAGTAATATGTAAAATATTAGCTATAAAATAAACAGGTCAAATGGTCAAAGGTTGCCAAAAATGTACTCAAACTTCTAATCCATTCATTTTAAAGGAGCTCGATTATTATTTTTATTATATATGTCTTGCGATGATTAGTAATATAGATTATTTATACATTAAATTCAAAAATTGACAAAAAAGTGCAACAGGTACAGGTCAACCCAACAGGACCTGTGCTCACTCGTTACCCATCTTGATCTGTTAACCAATGTGCTCTGTGTACATCACCATCTAACTAATTGGTAAATATATTTTTACAGAAAAATTACCTGAGCCGTCAAAGACTTTATCGCATCTTTTGCAGCTTTACATTTAGCAGATTCTTCAGCAGCCAATACCACAGCTTCCTGAGCTTTTTTTCTTGATTTATAAAGCTCTGATTCTTGAATGTCACATTGTTGTTTCAGGATGTCAACCTTTGAAAAGTTCAATGTTAAATGACAGTTTTAGATGATACTCAAATTAACATAAAGCATAGCGCTTTCTTAAGAGTTTCCGATAGAGGCGGCAATTTCGATCCATTGACTCATCAATGAGCGAATAGGTTGATTTGGCTATTTTTTACTAACAATTCAAACAGGTAAAACCAACAAAATAGCTAAATGTCATATGAGTCGAACGGGTCCAATAGGTCGAAAGGTACACAAGTCTTCTTTTTTTTGGAATGCAAGGGCAAAAGCATACTTATAAACTATATTTTGTTATCGATATAATATAAATTTCGCAACCAAATTTGAAACACTATTAACAAAATACTTGGGCAAAAGGTGTTCAGGACCCAACCTAATCTTTCTCAACCAACCCAAAAATTACAGACCCAATTTGCCACCTCTACACATACCTGCACACGCAATTTAAGTACTTCTTGATTCAAAAGCTCATTTGTTTTCTTCAAACTATCAACCCCTTTGGAAAAAGAAAGCCCTGATGTTGTAGGAACAGGTGTTGCTGAGCGTGGAGGGCTTGATTTTCTTGAGAATGGTGACACAGACCTGGAGCTAACACCAGACTGTATGATAACCGGCTTAGGAGTCGTTCGGCGAAAATCACCAACGGTATACAACACATCTTTAAGCTGTAACAAAGATGGGGTTTGAGATGATCGACCAAGAAAAGCATCGCCTTTCTTCCCTTGTTTAGAGGCTTTGCTATCTAAAAGTTTTATTAAATCTTGATTGGAGACCCCTGACTTCGCTAACTTTAGCTCACTTTTATCTAGCCTATCCTTGTTCTCACCCGATAAACGGGGTTTTACATTCCGTCTGCTATTGATCCCGGTTTCAGCCATCTTACTCAACTTTGTAAAGCACGAATCACATACGCGGTACGGTTTTCCAGGATTAGGGGCCAGGGCAGCTCGAGGTACTTTCTTTGAACTGCAGGAATGGCAATGCACAAGTCCACAGTTATAACAATTGTGTCTCTTTCTAGTGAACCCGAAAGCTTGCCTACAAGATGAGCACTGAGATTGCTCAGCACCCGAGACCCATTTATGAACACATATTGCAGCCGTGTAGTTTGAACCACAACATATATACTTAACATGTCGATATTTTAGAGATTCAACAAACGTTGGTGTTTTCCGATCTTCAACATCTCCATGACCTAACCTCCCGTTAGCTCCTTTTCCCCATGTATATACCTCGTTTGTTGATGTCAAAACTGCCACATGATATGCACCACAGGCAACTTCTTCAACCACCGAATTGACCATTTTACCCTCTACTAAACAAGGTACTTTTCCGTCACATTGAGGATTTCCAAGTTGACCATAAACTGTACTACCCATTGTATAAACATGTCCAGATGTGGTCAAAGCGACAGTCAAGCTATGCCCACATGCAACTTTGCTAAAACTATAATCAATGAGTGCGGGCACACATGTGGGTTTAAGTCGAGGCTCTTTGTCACCAAGGCCGAGAACGTTTTTGTCACCGTCACCCCATGTGAACAGTTTTCCAGAAGAAACAGTTGAACTCAACTGTGTGACAATGACATCAACTACAGCAGCCATGTGCCATACTCCACATGCAACCGCAACCGTCCTCAAACCCGAAAGAGACTCTACCTCTTTTGGATAGAAAACATTTTCCCTATCCCCATGGCCCAAAACACCAAAAGTCCCATCACCAAAAGTAAAAAGCTGACCAGTTGACGTTATTAAAGCAGTATGCCATGGGCCGCAAGATACTGAAGAAACGTGAAGTCCTTCAAGAAAACCAGAAATTTTTTTAGGTATCCAGTGACTAACATCTGTCCCATGACCAAGAAGCCCAACATTATGCGTGCCATCACCCCATGTATACATCTCGCCAGATGATGTAACCGCACAAGTGTGAAACTCACCACACGCAACAAAATCGACATTGGAAATCGCCAAGGATTCAACTAGACGAGGCTGAGTCACGTCTTTCGCAACACCATGGCCGAGCCGGCCTCCCGATTCCTCGCCCCATGTGAAGAGCTCACCTTGCCTAGTTACTAAGGCAGCATGCCTTACTCCACACGCTATGTGGTTAACATCCAAAACCACATTGGATTCTAAGGGACGAGGCACAAGCACGTCAGCTCTAGTGCTCGAAAGATTCACATTTCTGTCTGGGCCAAATTTGACAACGTTTTCGCATATTACCTCACCCCATATATACACATCCCCTAAAGCATCACAGTCATCAGGACCCGACCCATGACTAGAAGTACTAGGTGCACTAGAAACACTAACCCTAAATGCATCGGAATTCGAACCTTTTAGCTGCATACTTGCTTGGTCCAAAACTGCATGCAACCTCTCAAAATTGGTGGAAGTCCCTGGAGGGTGACTGTTGGGAGAAGTGGTTGTGTTTGATCTAACTGAAATATCTGGGGAACTAAAATCACGAGGAGCACTAATAGAACTATCGCTTGCGCTGTTAGATGCTAAATCTTTGTTATCCTGGTGACAATTGACCAAACATGAAAAAGATTAAATACGAAAACATAATAAACATAAACAAGCTTCAAAGTTACAGGTAATGTAATAATTGTAACAAGTTCTTTGGTGGATAAGCATACATCAAGATAAAGGCCACCATCACTCCACCCATCAATTTTGGAACGCCCTCCTTGGAAAGATGAAATCAGTGCTTTGAGGCCTGCTATCCAGACGTCAGCCTCAACTTTGTCCTTGCAAATCTGTAAATAACAAAAAGAGTTCAGAAAAGGGAGGAAGGGGGACATAATTTATCCATAGAAAGAGGCGGCAATTTCAACTTGTGTATGAAGGGGTTGATGCGAATTATGTATTATATCTAAGGGTCAAAAGGAAACCACAAAAAATAACTTAACAGGAAAGGGGTCACAAATCTACCAAAGTGCTATCTATTCTAAAAGCTAAAGCATTTACCTCTTCCGCATTTTCAGATTTAACACTACCAATCACATTATGCCACATCATACTTTATATCCACATTATCAAAAAACCCTCCTACCACTGGCAAACCGCAGGATACGCCCATAAATCACCGCTTGGAGCAAACTAAAGGCTAGTTTATATATTTCAGCTTTTTGGAGAAAAAGTTTTCAAGTCAACTCAATCCGACCAGACTTGACCCGTATCAAAAATTACCCCCTTTTGCCATATCTATCAGCATGTCACAAAAATATCAAGTTTACCGCTTACCAAATCAAGAGATCGTTTTCCATTGTTGTATATGAGAGAAAATGAAAGATAGTCCTTATCGGGACGCAGATAACGTTGAAAGACAGCCTGGTAGCAAATTATTAAAAGGAGCATTAGTTGAAAGATACCATTGCTCATAAACAAGACAGAAGTGATATGGAATAAATGAAAAGGCATCATGATACATAATTGCATCTTATAATATGTGGAATCTCACAGTTCTTTGTCCAGGAATAATTCTAGTGACCGATGCTAATTTCAAGCTCCTTTCACCACTGCTAGAGATCCAAATTAAAGACGATTCATCCTAAGGGGTCAAATTTAAAGCATTAGCAGTTATCAAATGGAAACAAGGAAAAGAACATCATGAAATCTCAGATCCCGAGCCTAATAACTTGCATTTTTAAGAACAGAATTCATATGCCTAAGCACTTCCCGTCACTTAAAGAAGACGTATATACCAATGAGTTAAAGGCTAGGAACTATACAAAATAAGAGCATTTATTACTTGTTGTCACCTAAAATGGGACGTCGAGTCATATTATTAGAAATTAAAAAATTTAATGATTTATAATAAACAATAAAAGATATATGCCATCCATTATACATATAATTCTTGCATAATATCGATGATACCAAGACTTATCTTAGTTATCACCTACAAAAACACTGAAAAGATTAATATTAGTGGTTAACAGTTGACCACAATATCCAATGTACATTTCTAAAAACAAGTGTCTTTCTATTCTCAACTGCTTGTGTCAGCAGTTTCTGGTTTTATTTACTTATTGAAATCTTGTGAATACTTTTGGGATACTTCCTAATACAACTGATCTTCTAGAAGATGATTTTAACTTTTACCATGTATCGATAATAGAAGCCCTAACTCAAGTTTCAAATGACATGGCAAAAATTTCATGTCAAAATTTATTTATTCGTATACTAGAAGTGGGAACTTTAGTTGGTGTTTCACAAGTCACAACAGTGGTGGGTTGAAATATATGTTGCTTTTTAGGTAACCCATTGCTTGTTTCATGTTTATACCAAAAGAAGGCCACATATTGAGATGAAGAGAATAAACTGAAAGCTCACATGGGAAAGTCTAAATGGACAAAACTTGGGCTTCCCCTTGCAACCGTATTTAAGTAACTGAGCACCCTTCTTCAGAGCTATTAATGCCTGCATAAGGTAAGGGGAACAAATAACATTGATGAAAGTGCTAGTAGAAAAACAAAGTGAAAACAGGAAGATAAAAAAAACATGGATCAATCTATAACAACTAATGGATTCTCCAATTAAGGAAATAAAACTGACAAACTTCCCACATGATTCATATAGATCCAGTGTACCACGCACAATTGTTTGGTATATGCTTCAAAACTAGCACGATGTTCATGCTTTTGCATAGCTCCTATCAGATGTAGGATAGTAATTAAAGGGGCTCACCACGAAAAAGGCACGATGCATGCATCAAACAGGGAAATGTGCCAATGCCAAGAGCCTGGAAGCAAAGGCAAGGCTACTTTTCGAAAGGCCTATTTCTCTATTTCCTAATAGGCTAAACTAGTAAAGCAAGATATGATAGTCACTTACTTATAAGCTATTTTTTAAGGTGTTATTTGTGATTGGTAAAATGTCAAAGATTACGCCTTTTTTCCTCTCATT
This sequence comes from Erigeron breviscapus, assembly GCA_034093135.1. Lineage (NCBI taxonomy): Eukaryota > Viridiplantae > Streptophyta > Magnoliopsida > Asterales > Asteraceae > Erigeron > Erigeron breviscapus. The sequence continues at coordinate 18,993,713 of CM067173.1, forward strand.
AAATAATATGTGTGTATATATATATATATATAAACAGCTTCATTTCCAAGAGCTTAACATATATATATATATATATATATATATATATATATATATATATATATATATATATATATATATATATATATATATATATATATATATATATATATATATATATATATATATATATATATATATATATATATATATATATATATATATATATATATATATATATATATATATATATATATATATATATATATATATATATATATATATATATATATATATATATATATATATATATATATATATATATATATATATATATATATATATATATATATATATATATATATATATATATATATATATATATATATATATATATATATATATATATATATATATATATATATATATATATATATATATATATATATATATATATATATATATATATATATATATATATATATATATATATATATATATATATATATATATATATATATATATATATATATATATATATATATATATATATATATATATATATATATATATATATATATATATATATATATATATATATATATATATATATATATATATATATATATATATATATATATATATATATATATATATATATATATATATATATATATATATATATATATATATATATATATATATATATATATATATATATATATATATATATATATATATATATATATATATATATATATATATATATATATATATATATATATATATATATATATATATATATATATATATATATATATATATATATATATATATATATATATATATATATATATATATATATATATATATATATATATATATATATATATATATATATATATATATATATATATATATATATATATATATATATATATATATATATATATATATATATATATATATATATATATATATATATATATATATATATATATATATATATATATATATATATATATATATATATATATATATATATATATATATATATATATATATATATATATATATATATATATATATATATATATATATATATATATATATATATATATATATATATATATATATATATATATATATATATATATATATATATATATATATATATATATATATATATATATATATATATATATATATATATATATATATATATATATATATATATATATATATATATATATATATATATATATATATATATATATATATATATATATATATATATATATATATATATATATATATATATATATATATATATATATATATATATATATATATATATATATATATATATATATATATATATATATATATATATATATATATATATATATATATATATATATATATATATATATATATATATATATATATATATATATATATATATATATATATATATATATATATATATATATATATATATATATATATATATATATATATATATATATATATATATATATATATATATATATATATATATATATATATATATATATATATATATATATATATATATATATATATATATATATATATATATATATATATATATATATATATATATATATATATATATATATATATATATATATATATATATATATATATATATATATATATATATATATATATATATATATATATATATATATATATATATATATATATATATATATATATATATATATATATATATATATATATATATATATATATATATATATATATATATTTGATGATATTGATCACGTCTATATATGTATATATATATATATGTATATATATATATATATATATATATATATATATATATACATGTATCTTATTTATATACAAACAAAAAACAATTATACAGAGATATGGATGGATAGATAGATATACCTGGTGAATGTGAGGATCGTAGCTAACAGGAAGAAGATCTGCCATTCCATGTGAAAAACACACGACAGCACCGCCACCAGACGCCTCCGCAGTTATCTCCTCCGGCGTTCATTATAATTATAAATTAAGCTCACATAACAATACTCTTTCTTATTATTATATATCATCCAACGTTTGTATTTACTTGCACTACAATTACAATTTTTTATAATACTTGTTTCAAAATTGTTATATAAATTAGTGGAAATATTTAATTAATTTAGAGAAAAGAATAAAAAGTGAGAATTGGAATGAAGAAGAAGTAGAAGAAGAAATGGTGGTGGTGGAGTCCTGTTTGTTTAGGTGGAAGAGGAAGGAAGGAGAGTCAAAGATGGGCAAAAAGTAGTAACAATAGTTTCTTTTTTCTGTTTTTTTTTATTTATTTATTATTTATTTATTTTGAGGGAGACAACTTCTATTTCCGATGCTTGTTTGCTTTTTCTTTATTCAATTTTAATAGCTTATTTCCTATTTTCTTCTTTTTCGACCTTTAAAATATTTAAACTATCCTTTTATTTTATTCATTAATTTAAATTTAAATACTTTTATTTTATTCATTAATTTAAATACTTTTACCTAATATATCTATAACATATTTAATAAACTTATTTTTATATGCATCTCTTAACCCCTAAAATAACTACAATACTCTCATTATTTTTACATTTATAATAATCCACTATCACTCGTCATCTCCACCGCCGCCAACTGCCAACCGCCGTCATAACCGCCACTGCATTATGCGAGTACACGTCTAATATTAATAATATATTAGCTTAAGAAGAGTATGGCTTCCTAAAATAGATGTAATTTGTAACATGTGACGTCATTTCATTTAGTAGAAGCCACTCAAATTTGTGGAAGTGAGGGAAATTGAGTCATGTAGCAAATCCAATGATTACACATTTACTTATGTTTTTTTTTACACAATATTAAATAAAATCATTACTTAATTAAATAAAACCATAAATCTATAACATTTTAACAAAATAAACATGAATCCAAACAATATAACTTAAATAAAACAAAAACCATTACATAACCCTATATTTTATTTTATTTTTTGTTGAATTCTTGTTTCAACAACTCGTTAATTCTCTTTTCTTTTGTGAAGATGATTATAATCGGTGACCAAAAGTCGACCTTATTTCCTTTTGTGAAGATGATTATAATCGGTGACCAAAAGTCGACCTTTTCCAAACAATCTTCCCTCCATTTCAACCTTAGTCATCATCTTTTGTTGAATCCTTTGCATCCATGCACCAATCTGATGAGACTTTGGTTTAGACTTCAGGATGGGAATCATTTCTTTGTTCTCAGTCCACCCAAACTCATGCACTGAAACCTGCTTATACTCTTCAGCTGCCATTCCTTCTCTTTTTACAATCAGATCAAAAAGCTTCAATCCATCCTCTTTAGTTATTTCAATATCAAGGATCTTTGCAGGATGAGATCGATGCTTCAAATAGTGCTCATACTGATCCTTTTCATGTTTCCTTTGGATTTCAGCAGCAGTTTCAGAAATTGGCTTGAAGGTAGAAAGGTCAGCATCACGAGTGTTTTTCCTTGTGGATCTAGGTCCAGTCACTTTGCTTTAGGGTGGTGGCCTTGTCTTTTCTCTTTCTACCTTTAGAACATCAGTCAGAATTGCCTTCTTTTTGATCTCCGTCTCTTTGTTTCTATTTTTCACCAAGTCCTCAATGGACAACTTGAAAGTGAGATGGTCCAGCTTCTGTTCTAAGGGAGAATACTTCACACCATACTCATAGTCTCCCATTTCAGCCAAAGCCTTCTGCACTCTGGGATCTTCTTTGATCTACTGATATCTTTCTAAGGAAAGACCCAAAGCTGCAGCATCAATGTGGTCAAGGGTTCCCATTGATAAATGTTGTGCCCTTTCCCTTTCTTTATTTTCACTATAGGCTATGAACTGATTGGAGACTTTTCTCTGCAACTCCTTCAGTTTAGCTTCATCTGCTGTCAAGTCATGCAGAGGATAACCATGTTCATCCACATTTTCACCAACCACAATTCCAGAACCCTTAGAACCTTTGGACTTGGGTTCTTCCACCATCTGAGCTTTGCCTTTGTCTTTCTTTGGTGGCTCAGAGACTTGTTGTTCAGAAACATGTTGTTCCCCCTGAACTGAAGCACCAACTTGTGTCTCAGCAGCAGTTTTCTTTGTGGCTTCAATCATTTCTTGTGTAAGTCCCAACTCAATAGATGGTACTAACTGAAGATACCTCTATGTTGATGGTGAGATTACTTTGCAATATATACACTGACCTGGAGACGACCAGTTGCAGTGTATATATACCAGGTTAATGGTTAGATTACTTATAAAGGTGACAATAAGTAATAAGCAAAGACAATGCAATATTTAAGTACTTGTAAAGTAAATATGGTGAGTCAATATGTAATTTTTCAAGTGTAATTTATTTATTAACTTTAAATAAATTACAAGGTTGTTGCGGAACCAAGATAATACAATAATGTAAATATCCTAACAACCTATGAAATAGAATCGATCTAATACTTGGAAATTCTCTTCAACAATTGAAACACTTAAAGTTGTGAAATGTTCCTTTTAGCGATTGAGAGAATATTGCACAAGTTCACCAAGAATATGCAAAGTTGTTTCTTGGTTGTGCAAAGACCTCTATTTATAGGCAAAGTTGACATTGGGATGTCAACTTTGGCCGTACAAATATGGTTGAGAGCATTTAAGGAATAGCATTTAATTCCTTGAACATGCTTGATAAAGTAAGACATAATGTCACTTTATCCAACCTACTTTATGCACTTTTGTACTTTAAACATAGACAATGTGTATTGTCCGGTTAATAGTACATAAAGTAAAAAAGGTCTTTCTCGTAATCAATGTAAAGCTTTGTAAGTACTTTACACTGATGGTTGTCCAGACTTGATCTGGACAGAATGTCCACTGGGCTTCGCTGCCATGGTCATTCTCTTTCTTCCACTTGTTGTCTTCGACTTCAATTGGAATGTCTTCAGGTTTGATCAGATCTCAACTGCAGGAAGTCTTCAGTTGCATTAACTGTACACTTGCAACTGGACTTCTAATATTTCTGGACAAATCTTCATGTCTCCAGATGCAACTGGAGACGCTCCAGTTTTCAGCAAAACTGGATCTAACAAATTCTCCCTATTTGTCCTGAAATATTACCAAGTCTTTTCAAGTTTTGTATCTATACAAAGTATGAACTTGAAAGACTTGTTTTGACTAAATCTATCTAACTTTCCAAGGCATTTTTTTAGATCATCAAATGCCTTGGGTTTTTCTTTTGTTATTTTTTAGATTTTATCAGTTATCTATCTTGTGGGTTACAATCTGGCAGCTTGTATATACATGAAATAGAAATTTACATCAATTACAAGATTGAAAAGTAAAAAATACAAGATGATAACAAGAAGTAGAACTTAAACAGATGGCCCTTCACCAGTTCTCCTTCTTTTGGCCACTGAAGAGATAGGTTGGTTGTCATCAGCATCAAAGTTCAGTCTTTTTTCGACACTTTCTTTGAACTTGATGAGAGTTTGAAGAATGTGAATCCAACACTTTTCCAACTTACTCTTCATAGGTTTGGCCTCCAACAAATTCAGCATCTCAACATGCGTTGCATGGCCATACCTATGGACATCTGGATCTTTAGTATAGCACATTGGTCCATTGAAGTACTTAACCCTAACATAGAAGAATTTTGTCCCTGGCTTAATAGTTACTTTCACATCAGTTATCTTGCCAGGGTGATATCTTCGCTGCATCAGTTCACTTAAATATGCCCTGGCTTCATATTCATTTGCCAGTTTAATCTGGCCAGTGCTCAGTTTTTGTACAACAGCTTGAACATCTTCAGTTGAAGGTTCAGTTGGTTGTACCCAAGTCCTTAGATCAGCATCTCTTGGCAGTGGTTTTGTTTTACCTTTGGACTTGGGTGGATTAAGCACCCTTTTGACAATCTTTTGCACATTATGCACTCTTCTTTCAATACCAGATGCCCTCAATTCTCTGGCTTTCTCCACTGATACATTTATTGTCCTGACATCAAATTCGACTTCATCATCTGGATAGTCTCGCTCAAGCTGAATGTCCAACATTTCCATTACAGCCCCCATTATCCTTTGATCATTTTTCACACTAATGTATTGCTCCAGTGTGATGCCCAATAAAGCAGCATCACTAGCATCTAAGGCACCCAAATCCAAGATTTGAGTCCTGGCAACCCTTTGCTTTTTTTTTCTTTCTCTTTTCTTTAAAGGAGTCACCAATAGCTGCCAGTCTTCTACTTTCACTTTCGGACACTGGAGGAAGTCTATCAACGTTACCAGTTTCTAGCAAACTGGCTTCAGTACCAGTTGCTTTTGCTTGCGCATCAGTGGCCAGATTCCCCTTATCAACCACATCCTCAAACTGTTCAATTATTTGCTGACCAGCATCAGTACTGGCAGCTACCACTATTGCCTTATCAGTTGAAGCACCTTCAGTTGAAGTTGGTGCAAGGACTGCACTTCTTTCCCCCTTGGCAGCATCTAGACCTGCCCTAATAACTTCCGAGTCGGAATTGTTGTGTGGTAACCGGTCAAGAGGCTGCCACGACTGCATGTCCTTGCACTCTTTAAAAATTGTGCACATCATTCTGAAAGATCTCCACAAATGGTTGGTCTCTCTCGACTAGGTCAGCACATTACCAGCAACTTGTGCCTGACCAGTCTTCAGTTCTTGTAATAATTTTGTATCATCTAGAGAGAGACCAGCAGTCGAACCCTCTTATGCTTTTTCAACCTCCTTCTCTTTTAGCTTGCCCACTTCAGTTACCAGTTTATCAATTGATGTAGTGTGGGAAGATACTTGGATGTTCAGAGCATTAATACTGCCCCTCAACTGGTTGATCTCAAGAGTAAGTGGAGACAAATCAACCTGGGGAGGTGCAATCTTGGTGATCTCAGACATCACCTTTTTAACCAACTCTTCTTCTCTGGCAGCCAAGACATCTTCAATTTTCTGGCCAACTGAAGTGGCCATCTGTTGCCCAAGCTCAACCACATTAAGGCCAGGTTTGTTCAAAATTTCCTTTACCTGCCTTTCTATCTCCTTCAAATCGACCTCTGATGATCTAACAGTTGTACCCAGTAAGCTGGAGATAGAAGTAGAGACTTTCGTCTGAGTAAGGTCAAAGGCTTCTTTTAATGAAGCTGTTAAAGTGTTGCAGCTTCTGACCAACTCGTTGAGCTTCTGGAATACCAAATCTTCATTAGCAGCAAATTTATTAATCCCCAGATCAACAACCTTTTGATTAGTCAGAGTATCCTTGTTGCATCTTGAGATGGACCTGGCATTCTTCTCAATCGTCTTATGAACATCCTCCACCCTTTGAATAAGGTTTTGGATGTCGGTTTGAAAGGAGACGAATTGAGATTCCAGTGACTGAGGAGGGCGCGTCACTGGACCAGCAACAGATACTGCTGGAGCAACTGGAGGAGGCACATTAAGGGAAACCTCGCCAGTTGACTGACCAGCAGCAAGAGAAATAGAACCAAGAGTTGGGAAAGAAGAAGGGCGTATAGAGAGATCAATGTGTTGGACATGCTGAGAATGCTCAGGTGTATCCAACGGCGGCGGTGGTGGCATATGTCTATTTCTAGACATAAATAGTTGAGATATTTGAGATGGTGGTGGTGGTATATCTGAGAATGGGAGTACAGATGACGAAACTAAAATTGTTGGATCTGGGGGTGAGATAAGAGATGAAGGGTCTTGATCTTGTACAAAAGAATCAAGTATCTCTGTATCTGAAGCAGTTCCTTCAGAATCCGAAGACTCTATCTGGAATTCATCAACATTCATGCCTAGATTCATGAATGAGTCAGATGGCTGAACCTGGGGTCCAGTCTCCTGATGAACTTCCCCAGTTTCCTGGATGGTTGCATCAGTTGTTGGCTCAGTCGTGGTGACATCATCGCCAGGAATAGAGGTCACTGGAATTGCCTCAGTTACGATTGCTCTATCCTCAATCATAACATCATTGGCCGTAGAGTTTGGAACTTCAGTCTCCAGTTGTGATTGGCCAGAGACATCATCAGTTCGTGCAATAGAAGTGTCAGAAGTTTGGCCATGGACACTTGTTTGTGCAGACTCTAACTCTATTCTGGGTTGCGCTGACCCAACATTATCTTCACCACTTCCTCCTACAGAAATTGTGGAAGTGGTTGCTTGTGGTTGTTCCCTTTGACTATCTTCAGCATCCTGTTGGGAGGATACTGAAGGGTTGGCTTGGGTACTACTGTCAGTGGCTCGTACTGACCTTTTCCTAGGACGATGAGTTCGTGGAGCTTTTTGGATAACTAGAGGACCTGTTTGGAGGCCTCCAGTTGCATCTGTAAGAACTGATAGGCTGAAACTGGCGGGGTTTGACTGCTGTTCAGGCCCAACAACTGTCACAATGCCAGAGGACGAACCGGTGGGTCCCTCATTGTTTTGAGGCCCGCCCAGTTGCCTTTCTGACTCACCTGGTATTGGTGCATCAGTTTTAGCGAATGTCAGCCGCATTCTTTCAGGAATCTCAACCTCCCCATCTACAGATACAAGGGAGTCAAGATTCCTCAACAGTTCTGGGACAGTGTAAAGAGTTGTAGTGTTGTTGTATTCAACACTGCCCAGAATTTGTTGGAAACGGAGAGATAAATACCTGGAGAAGGGAATGCAAAGTCCCCTAGAGCCCTTCAGTTTCTGTACAAGGCTTTTGTACAAAATATCGGCAAAATCAACTCTGAGTCCATTCCACAAGCAGTAAGCCATTTCTGCTTGTGAGGAGTTTATCTGGTCAAGGCCACCAGAACTCCCACCCATGCTTTCCACCAGATGGATAAAGAAATACTTCCATGATGGTGTTAGGCTCTTCATTGTCATGAGTCCTTTGGTTTTCAAAACCCCATTCTCCATGCACTCCTTGTGTCCCATGTCAAGGAGGACCTGTCTGAAATTAATGTTTGGGGAGATGACAACTGGAGATTCTCATTGTCTCCAGTAGTTGAGGTGTAAGGCATTTCTAAATGTTTCAGAAGTAAGGGTACACTCGACTGTTCCATTTTTAAGAGTGAAGGTGATAGATGAACAGTCATCGGAGAGTTAGGATGTGTACCAAAACTCACACAAGTAATCATGGTATAACTTGCGTGGGTTAAGGGAAAAGGTCTCGCTGATTGAAGAATCACGGAGAAACCTTTGGATCTTCCAATAAGGGAATCGGCGGCCTGAGTCCCTTGCAAACTTGCCAAAGGATTATTTGGATTTAATTTAATTAGATTTGGATTTAAAGGGGCACCAGTGGCATGTTTGACATCTGGCGATGGATTATATGGGACAGTGAGCAGATTTATGTCTATGCTACGAGAAGATTTAGGAGCCATTTTATTAAGAGATGAAATTGAAATTGAGAATTTTGGAATTAGGGTTTTTGATTTATGAAGCAGAGAGAGAAAAGAAGCAATTTTGATGATTGGGAGTAAATGAAAGAATGTGAAAAGGAAGTAAATGGTAACCGGAGTAAATGTGGGGGTATTTATAAGGGTATAAAATCCCAAACTAAATATGAAAATATTATTTTAATCCCCAAATTTTCTAAAACAATTGAAATTTTGATTTATTGAAAATTTGAAATTCAAATTGTCAGCATTAAATGCTACGACGGCTGGTATTCCCTCTCGCCCACTAACTTTTCACGATCCCCATAAAAAGTGCATCATTTTACAAAAATGTCTTTGACACGTCATGTGACGGTTGTGAGTGGGTTAAAACACTCAAGTACCATCACGTGTCATAAATATTGACCAAGTATTATACAACGTTATGAAATCTGGTTGACCACCAGTTTTAAGATAAGACCAAACATGTACACTGGAGGATTAGTCCAGTGCCAGTTTCTAACTGGAGAGATCTCTAGTTGCAATTTTTCAAACAAAATGAATTTTAGTCAGAAAAATATTTTGAGTCTTTCCCCCTAGAATGATGATCCAGAAATCAATTAGTGCAAAGATAGTATCACAAAGGCGTTCGATAGCCTGGCGAGTAAAGATTATCTGGATCTCCTCAACTGGAGAACTTCATCAGTGTCACTGATGCGTTCATAACAAAGTCTCTAGTTTTAAGAACTTAACATTCCCAGTTCACTGATGAGATGTTTAAAGGTTTTCTCATCAAGAGGTTTAGTAAAAACATCAGCGAGCTGTTTGTCAGTGGGGATGAAATGAATTTCAATGTCTCCTTTCATAACATGATCACGAATAAAATGATACCTGATGTCAATATGCTTTGTCTTTGAGTGCATCACTGGGTTGTGAGATATAGCAATTGCACTGGTGTTGTCACAAAAGATTGGGGTCCTTGTGTATTTTTGACCATAATCTAGTAACTGGTTCTTGATCCAGAGAATCTGGGCACAACAACTGGCCGCAGAAATGTACTCTGCCTCAGCAGTGGACATAGAGACTGATGTCTGCTTCTTGCTGGTCCAACTCACCAGTTTTCCTCCAAGGAAATGACAACCTCCAGTTGTTGACTTTCTATCTATCTTACAACCTGCATGATCTGAATCTGAATAACCCTTTAGATCTAACCCTGAGCCTTTGGAATACCAAATACCAAGGCTAGGATACCCTTTCAGGTATCTGAAGATGCGCTTAACAGCATGCAAATGTGATTCTTTTGGGTTAGACTGAAATCTGGCACAAAGACATGTTGCAAACATTATATCTGGTCGACTGGCAGTTAAATACATCAGTGAACCAACCATACCACGATATTCAGTGGTGTTCACTGGTTTGCCAGTTGGGTCAGAGTCCAAGTTTAATGGTGCTGCAATAGGTGTGGTTTTAGAAGGGATTGAATCATATTTGTATTTTCTTAACAAATCTCTGACATATTTCTCTTGGTTTATGAAAATTCCACTTTCAGTTTGCTTAATCTGAAGACCCAAGAAAAATGTTAATTCACCCATTAAACTCATTTCATACTCAGATGACATGATTTTAGAAAACCTTTTACACATTGCATCATCAGTTGACCCAAATATAAAATCATCAACATAAATTTGTACCAATAAGATATTACCTTTTTCTTTTAAGATAAACAGGGTATTATCTATTGCACCTCTTTGAAGCCATTTTTGAGAAGATGTTTAGTTAAAGTGTCATACCAGGCTCTTGGGGCTTGTCTAAGACCATACAAAGCTTTGTTCAGTCTATATACCCAGTGAGGATGCTTCTCATCAATGAAGCCTGGAGTCTGTTTAACATACACTTCTTCTTCTTCCAGTGTCCCATTAAGGAACGCACTTTTGACATCAATCTGGAAGACTTTGAACTGCAGATGGGCTGCATAAGCCAAGAAAATTCTGATGGCTTCAAGTCTGGCAACTGGAGCAAAAGTCTCATCAAAGTCAACGCCCTCTACTTGACAATAACCCTTGGCAACTAATCTGGCTTTGTTTTTCTTACAACATTGCCATCTTCATCCATTTTATTTCGGTAGACCCACCTAGTACCAATGGGTTGTTTCTTCAACCCTGGTGGACAAGGAACAAGTTCCCATACATTGTTCCTTTAAAATTGGATAACCTTTTTCTTGCATTGCTTCTACTCAGCTTGGGTCTGCCTAGCCTCGTCAATCTTCTTCGGTTCAATAAGGGATTAGAAGGTGACATTTAAGCATTGTTCGCTAATGGCTCTTCTAGTCTGAACCCCTCTACTGGACTCTTCAATAATCTGATCAATTGGATGTGCTTTGGTCCACTTAGAGTATTGACTAGGACGATGAACAACAATATCAGTGCAAGTCACCTGAGGATCCTCTTCAGTCGCAGCTTCTGGAGGAGGATCAGCCCAAACTACTTCAACATCCTCATCAGAGTCAATGAGGTCACAATTTGCATCATGAAATTCTTCAATTAAAGGCATTTCTTGAAGAACTGGAGAAGTTGGAGGAGTTGGAACTGGTGCTGATACAGGAGTGGCACGAACATCTGATCCAATCACAAGTTTCTGTGGTAAGTTGAAACTAATGGAAGGATAAAATGGTGTGTCACTGGTTGTAGTCTTCTTTGTAACTGGTTCCACGTCATTGTGACTGGAAGCATTGTTTGGTGAAACATCTGACTGATGAACTGGGTCAGATTCACCAAAACTGATTGGAACAACTGGAGAAATATCAAGGTTTGGTCTTTTATTGATTGCCTCATTAGATTCATCAAATGTGACATGAATTGACTCATGAACCTTTTGAAGTCTATAATTATAAACTCTAAAGGCCTTTCTAATATCTGAATAACCTAAGAAAACACCTTCATCAGCTTTAACATCAAATTTCCCTAGCTGACTGGAATCGTTTAAGATATAAACTAGACAACCAAATACATGAAAATATCCAATATTTGGTTTACGAATCCTAAGGACTTCATAGGCAGTCTTCTTGTGTCTCTTGATGTAGACTGACCGATTTTGGGTATGGCAAGCTGTTGCCACTGCTTCAGCCCAAAAACTGGTGGGAAGACCAGATTCAGATAGCATACTTCTGGCAGCTTCTATCAGTGTACGATTCTTTCTTTCCACAACTCCATTTTGCTCTGGAGAGTGTGCTGATGAGAAGTTCTGGGAGATGCCAGTGTCAGTACAGAATGATTCAAGAGTTTTGTTTTGAAATTCTGTCCCATTATCACTTCTTAACTGACAAACTTTTCGAGTATATTTGAGTTCAATTCTTTTGATAAGAGAGATGATTTCAGCAGCAGCATCACTTTTTGATCTGAGGAATACCACCCAACAGAATCTGGTGTATTCATCAACCACAACTAGAGTATACTTCTTTCCAGCTCTAGTTTGAACATTCACTGGACCAAAAAGATCCATATGAAGCATGTGAAAAGGTTCAGTGATACTGAAGTTTTGCCTTGTCATGAAACTGGCCCTTTTCTGCTTGCCCATCTCACACCCTGGACATGGCTTTTCCTTTTTAAAGGAAACTGGAGGTATCCTGTAACACCCTGCTTTATAAAAATGCGGATTTCAAAAAATTTTCAACATAAAGCATAGCTCTGTTAAGTGAAGTGTGGAAGCGACGTTTAAAAATCCCATTTGATCCATAACGTAATCAATAAAACACATTAAATGTTTCAAAGAGGTGCTACCAACAGTATCATCACAATAATTCTCATGAAATACACAATCAACATAACAAATGCCAAACGGCTAAATAATGTCTACTTATATAAATGCAACTATGGGTAACTAAAGCCAACGTCCATAAGCTCCAGTAAAAGCTACCTATCTCACAAGCAAGCTACCAAGCTACTGATCAACGTCTAACCTGAGGGCACAACATATTTCCACAAAACACAAGTGTCAGCTTAAAAGCCGAGTAAGATAACAGGTTAGTACAACAAAAGGATTGCCAATTAAAACATTTCAAAAGAAAGTATCTCACGCATACATATAGGCATCAATCACACATACACATTATAAACAACATAAGGATTATCAAATCCTATAATGTGTCTAGCAATCCTCCACAGTCCACAATATCCTACTACATCCACTTCTCACGTTATCTACTTTAACACACTTTATTATCTCACGTAATCTGCGTATAGTTATGCCATTTTAATCAACAATAAAGGTTTTGTGTGTAGGCGGTCATAAGACCACACAGGAAACCTCACACCCGACATGATGGGTAAACCTCTCGGTGGTCCATCGGCATCATTATGGATAGGCATAACCAAATCCATGAGTAATCCGTTAAACTCTCGAAGTGGTAAATCACGCCACCCGGATCAACTCTTGTCTCACGTTGATTTGCTCACACAAAGGTATCATGACTACCCTTGTATGATCTCACGTGCACTAAAGTCTAAATAGACTAATAGTGGGTTAAGCTTAACACTTTTCTACTTAGCTCACGTAATGCTCGAGACTTTACACACTTATTAAATCCACATCAACTCACGATATTTCAAAATTAACTCACGATATTTTCACTTTACATCATTAGGGCCCTTAACGTGCACTGTGACATGACAACTTAAATAAGTCTAGTGTACAAGTTGTCAACAATAATCAACAATCACACCACAACACACTTATAACTTGCATATCTACAAAATTATGCATAAATAACACCCATAAATACCCTCCCACATATATCCCATACCCAACATACGCATGAGATAATTTATCAACATAAAAAGGGGAGTAATTATCAAAGCTAAGTTTTGTTGTGTCCCTCGTGTGTCAAAAGTAAGTTATCTTACCTTGTAGAGATTCACACCCAATCAGATAATAGTTGTGGACTAGTTATCCCATCAGCTAATAATATTAGTGAGTCCAGCAAGTAAATTTCAAAAGCCTATGATGAGAATGATGACTACAAACTGCACCCTTTATTTGTTTTTCGGTCACCTCCTGCTACCTCCAATTTAACTCGTGTTTCGCGGCTTCCATTCACACGCCACCACTCTCCAATTCTTCTCTACCTATCCATTTTTTTTTAAACCAAGAAAATAATAACGTATAAATATATCCACTGTTAATATCGTTTAAAGGAAACAATTAATTAGAACCAATGAGTAACTAATACGCTACGTAAAAACTAAAAAAGTTATTGTACGAACGCCGTTGGTGAAACATAATTAGAAAAAAGAAGTAAATACTGGGTTGGTTACATGTTAAAAAAAAAAAAATATTAGTGAGTCCAGCAAGTAAATTTCAAAAGCCTATGATGAGAATGATGACTACAAACTGCACCCTTTATTTGTTTTTCGGTCACCTCCTGCTACCTCCAATTTAACTCGTGTTTCGCGGCTTCCATTCACACGCCACCACTCTCCAATTCTTCTCTACCTATCCATTTTCTTATAATAATAATAACAAGAAAATAAACCCGCGCGTTGCCGCGGGAGTTTTTTTAAACCAAGAAAATAATAACGTATAAATATATCCACTGTTAATATCGTTTAAAGGAAACAATTAATTAGAACCAATGAGTAACTAATACGCTACGTAAAAACTAAAAAAGTTATTGTACGAACGCCGTTGGTGAAACATAATTAGAAAAAAGAAGTAAATACTGGGTTGGTTACATGGCTATTAATTGGGAAAAAAGCATATATTTTTTTCGTAATAAAAAAAGCTTTTGAAAGAAGAAAAAAAGTTAGTATTAAGAAAAAAAAATTAACATCGACCGTTGGCCGGGGATAACCAATTGTAAAAAAAAAGTACAAAAGGAATATACTAAAACCAAAAAATAAAAAAGAGAACAAAAAAAAAGAAAATACGAAAACCAAATGAAAAGGTTAAAAAAAACTAAATGTTACATGTGAAATGCAATAAAAAAAGAGAAAAAAATAGGTTAAAAAACAAAATATATAGCATTTGAATAAAATATATAACATTATACAAAGTTATAAAAGAACAAAATGTAAAATGTAGAAAAAGGTATAAAAAAACAAATGTTAAAAAGGATTTTTCTATAAAAAAAATCCACAAATTATATAAGGTTAGGGGGTAGAAATTATAAAAAGAAAATAGAAGGGGCAAAAAGGAAAAAGGAAAATAGGAGGGCGCAGAAAAGAAAGAAGAAAAAAGGAGGGGGCAGAAAAGAAAAAGGAAAAAAAGAAGGGGACAAAGTGTAAAAAAAAAAAAAAAAAACTGAAAAAGGTGGGAGGGGGAGGTCTTGAACCCGTGACCTCTCACTTCATAGCCAAAGACACAAACCACCCCACCAAGCCTCACTAATGTATTTTTATATGACAAATATTGTATATAACTTAGAAGTGCAGATGAAGACAAAAATGTTACTGTAGCTAAGCATGTCCTTCTTTATATATATATATATATATACTTAAATATATATAACGAGAAATTCTACCCGCGCGTTGCCGCGGAAACGCTAATTATCATATTTAACACTATTAATGTAGGAATAAAAATAACCGAGCAAAAATAAGAATGGGAAAGTAGAAACCAATATAAAAAATTCGAAGTAAAATATCAATATAGTTTCATTTACTTATTTATCTAAAGTATTTCCTTGTTAAATAATATTAAGTATCAGTTTACCGAGGCAAAAAACAAATTTTTTTTCTTTTTAAAAGAGTTTTTGTAGAAAAGGGAGAAAAAAATTAGACAAAAAAAAAGAACCAAGGAAAAAAAAAAAATTTAAAAAAAAAAAAACTTTGACCCCGGGCGTTGCCCAGGATCGACGTTGCGTCATGCAAACATATATAGATATAACATTACCTAAAAGTTTGGACATTTAAAGTTTACTATAAGGGATAGAAACTAAAAAAATTGGTGGTCAAAACCAAGAGTTTGATGGTAAAAGTTAGAAGCCTTAAAATAAGAAATAGAAAGTAAAAAAATAAAAATAAAATTGATGATTAAAGTTAGAAATATAATTAAGTTTGTATATAAAAAGTTAGACTAAAGTGATAAAACCTAAAAGTTAAGTGGTAAAAATAAGAATACTCTAAAAGTATACAATCGTTTAAAAAAAAAAAAAAACGGAAAAAGACAAAATAGGAATAAGAAAAAATTGCTGACGTCATGATGACATCAGCATGATGTCATCATTTTACTGTTCCTAAGAGGACCATAACGGTATGTAAGACGTACGTTGTGTATAAGGTCGGTGATACAAAAGTAGTACAATATATTGTTATACATGTATGTTCATCGTGTAATTGTTTTAGACTTTTAGTTACCTGTTGTAACACCCGTCGTTTAAAAATATGGGTTTTCAAAACTTTTCACCTAACGGTGTTAAATTGCGGAAGTAAAGACTGTAAAAGTCAAAACCGATAAAAACATTTCGGTTTCTGCATTTATTTGGTGTTACATGCCATATCAAACAATAGTTCAAATGAAAACCCAACGATTGCCCAACATAAAACAACCGTTCACAAGTCACAACACAAATTCGACATTAAGTACGAAATGTAAATAAATGTCTAAGCAAAGAATCGTCTATGGATAACTAAGGCTCCTTCAATGAATCTACCCAAGCTCACACATCCTTCATCTAATTCCATCAAGCTAAACCTGAGGGAACAACCACATTAAAGAAGCAAGTGTTAGCTATAAGAATAGCTAAGTAAGATAACACTTAATTAAAAGCATTTGTCCAATTAAAACAATCTTCATTATTAGACAAGTTTTATTATGCACAACACACATCACACTTTCACACATATAGATTGGGTCCCTGCATTCCCAAACATTCACACACATATAGTCTAGGTAACACACATTCCTAGACATTCACACACATATAGTCTAGGTAACACACATTCCTAGACATTCACACACATATAGTCTAGGTAACACACATTCCTAGACATTCACACACATATAGTCTAGGTAACACATATTCCTAGACATTCACACACATATAGTCTAGGTAACACATATTCCTAAACCGTCACACACATATAGTCTAGGTAACACACATTCCTAGACATTCACACACATATAGTCTAGGTAACACATATTCCTAGACATTCACACATATAGATTGGGTCCCTGCATTCCCAAACATTCACACACATATAGTCTAGGTAACACATATTCCTAGACATTCACACACTTTAACTTCATTACGTTTGGATCCTTAAACGTGCAAGTGACATAGTAACCTAGCAAGTCTAGTGAACTAGGCGTACAAGTCAAGCATGCATATCACACATCAACTTCATTTCTATATATCATGCATATCAAGATACTTCATTAAACTACATCAACTGCATAGCTACATACTACATTAAGCAATACTACATTACACTACAATAGGGACTGCATCTCAGGTCTCATGGTCAACTGCATAACCCATAATACCTCCCAAGTAACCCATATGCCCACATGCAATATAAAGATACCGAATGGAAGTGTTTACGATTTGAAACCAGCTTTTAGTTGATCCCCCGGCGTGTCAAAGTAGTGTATCTTACCTGGTAGTAGTGTACGCGCGCAAACAAATAGCTAATAGTGCTTATCAGTAATCCCCGACACCTATCGTACATTAACATATAAATATAAGTCATTTGGGACTCAAACGAACTTAACAAACCTCACGAACTTAGTCTGGAAAATCCTTCTTACGAACTTAGCAACAGTTCTTACGAAGATAGTTTGTTCTTACGAAGATAGTTTGTTCTTACGAAGATAGTTTGTTCTTACGAAGATAGTTTGTTCTTACGAAGATAGTTTGTTCTTACGAAGATAGTTTGTTCTTACGAAGATAGTTTGTTCTTACGAAGATAGTTTGTTCTTACGAAGATAGTTTGTTCTTACGAAGATAGTTTGTTCTTACGAAGATAGTTTGTTCTTACGAAGATAGTTTGTTCTTACGAAGATAGTTTGTTCTTACGAAGATAGTTTGTTCTTACGAAGATAGTTTGTTCTTACGAAGATAGTTTGTTCTTACGAAGATAGTTTGTTCTTACGAAGATAGTTTGTTCTTACGAAGATAGTTTGTTCTTACGAAGATAGTTTGTTCTTACGAAGATAGTTTGTTCTTACGAAGATAGTTTGTTCTTACGAAGATAGTTTGTTCTTACGAAGATAGTTTGTTCTTACGAAGATAGTTTGTTCTTACGAAGATAGTTTGTTCTTACGAAGATAGTTTGTTCTTACGAAGATAGTTTGTTCTTACGAAGATAGTTTGTTCTTACGAAGATAGTTTGTTCTTACGAAGATAGTTTGTTCTTACGAAGATAGTTTGTTCTTACGAAGATAGTTTGTTCTTACGAAGATAGTTTGTTCTTACGAAGATAGTTTGTTCTTACGAAGATAGTTTGTTCTTACGAAGATAGTTTGTTCTTACGAAGATAGTTTGTTCTTACGAAGATAGTTTGTTCTTACGAAGATAGTTTGTTCTTACGAAGATAGTTTGTTCTTACGAAGATAGTTTGTTCTTACGAAGATAGTTTGTTCTTACGAAGATAGTTTGTTCTTACGAAGATAGTTTGTTCTTACGAAGATAGTTTGTTCTTACGAAGATAGTTTGTTCTTACGAAGATAGTTTGTTCTTACGAAGATAGTTTGTTCTTACGAAGATAGTTTGTTCTTACGAAGATAGTTTGTTCTTACGAAGATAGTTTGTTCTTACGAAGATAGTTTGTTCTTACGAAGATAGTTTGTTCTTACGAAGATAGTTTGTTCTTACGAAGATAGTTTGTTCTTACGAAGATAGTTTGTTCTTACGAAGATAGTTTGTTCTTACGAAGATAGTTTGTTCTTACGAAGATAGTTTGTTCTTACGAAGATAGTTTGTTCTTACGAAGATAGTTTGTTCTTACGAAGATAGTTTGTTCTTACGAAGATAGTTTGTTCTTACGAAGATAGTTTGTTCTTACGAAGATAGTTTGTTCTTACGAAGATAGTTTGTTCTTACGAAGATAGTTTGTTCTTACGAAGATAGTTTGTTCTTACGAAGATAGTTTGTTCTTACGAAGATAGTTTGTTCTTACGAAGATAGTTTGTTCTTACGAAGATAGTTTGTTCTTACGAAGATAGTTTGTTCTTACGAAGATAGTTTGTTCTTACGAAGATAGTTTGTTCTTACGAAGATAGTTTGTTCTTACGAAGATAGTTTGTTCTTACGAAGATAGTTTGTTCTTACGAAGATAGTTTGTTCTTACGAAGATAGTTTGTTCTTACGAAGATAGTTTGTTCTTACGAAGATAGTTTGTTCTTACGAAGATAGTTTGTTCTTACGAAGATAGTTTGTTCTTACGAAGATAGTTTGTTCTTACGAAGATAGTTTGTTCTTACGAAGATAGTTTGTTCTTACGAAGATAGTTTGTTCTTACGAAGATAGTTTGTTCTTACGAAGATAGTTTGTTCTTACGAAGATAGTTTGTTCTTACGAAGATAGTTTGTTCTTACGAAGATAGTTTGTTCTTACGAAGATAGTTTGTTCTTACGAAGATAGTTTGTTCTTACGAAGATAGTTTGTTCTTACGAAGATAGTTTGTTCTTACGAAGATAGTTTGTTCTTACGAAGATAGTTTGTTCTTACGAAGATAGTTTGTTCTTACGAAGATAGTTTGTTCTTACGAAGATAGTTTGTTCTTACGAAGATAGTTTGTTCTTACGAAGATAGTTTGTTCTTACGAAGATAGTTTGTTCTTACGAAGATAGTTTGTTCTTACGAAGATAGTTTGTTCTTACGAAGATAGTTTGTTCTTACGAAGATAGTTTGTTCTTACGAAGATAGTTTGTTCTTACGAAGATAGTTTGTTCTTACGAAGATAGTTTGTTCTTACGAAGATAGTTTGTTCTTACGAAGATAGTTTGTTCTTACGAAGATAGTTTGTTCTTACGAAGATAGTTTGTTCTTACGAAGATAGTTTGTTCTTACGAAGATAGTTTGTTCTTACGAAGATAGTTTGTTCTTACGAAGATAGTTTGTTCTTACGAAGATAGTTTGTTCTTACGAAGATAGTTTGTTCTTACGAAGATAGTTTGTTCTTACGAAGATAGTTTGTTCTTACGAAGATAGTTTGTTCTTACGAAGATAGTTTGTTCTTACGAAGATAGTTTGTTCTTACGAAGATAGTTTGTTCTTACGAAGATAGTTTGTTCTTACGAAGATAGTTTGTTCTTACGAAGATAGTTTGTTCTTACGAAGATAGTTTGTTCTTACGAAGATAGTTTGTTCTTACGAAGATAGTTTGTTCTTACGAAGATAGTTTGTTCTTACGAAGATAGTTTGTTCTTACGAAGATAGTTTGTTCTTACGAAGATAGTTTGTTCTTACGAAGATAGTTTGTTCTTACGAAGATAGTTTGTTCTTACGAAGATAGTTTGTTCTTACGAAGATAGTTTGTTCTTACGAAGATAGTTTGTTCTTACGAAGATAGTTTGTTCTTACGAAGATAGTTTGTTCTTACGAAGATAGTTTGTTCTTACGAAGATAGTTTGTTCTTACGAAGATAGTTTGTTCTTACGAAGATAGTTTGTTCTTACGAAGATAGTTTGTTCTTACGAAGATAGTTTGTTCTTACGAAGATAGTTTGTTCTTACGAAGATAGTTTGTTCTTACGAAGATAGTTTGTTCTTACGAAGATAGTTTGTTCTTACGAAGATAGTTTGTTCTTACGAAGATAGTTTGTTCTTACGAAGATAGTTTGTTCTTACGAAGATAGTTTGTTCTTACGAAGATAGTTTGTTCTTACGAAGATAGTTTGTTCTTACGAAGATAGTTTGTTCTTACGAAGATAGTTTGTTCTTACGAAGATAGTTTGTTCTTACGAAGATAGTTTGTTCTTACGAAGATAGTTTGTTCTTACGAAGATAGTTTGTTCTTACGAAGATAGTTTGTTCTTACGAAGATAGTTTGTTCTTACGAAGATAGTTTGTTCTTACGAAGATAGTTTGTTCTTACGAAGATAGTTTGTTCTTACGAAGATAGTTTGTTCTTACGAAGATAGTTTGTTCTTACGAAGATAGTTTGTTCTTACGAAGATAGTTTGTTCTTACGAAGATAGTTTGTTCTTACGAAGATAGTTTGTTCTTACGAAGATAGTTTGTTCTTACGAAGATAGTTTGTTCTTACGAAGATAGTTTGTTCTTACGAAGATAGTTTGTTCTTACGAAGATAGTTTGTTCTTACGAAGATAGTTTGTTCTTACGAAGATAGTTTGTTCTTACGAAGATAGTTTGTTCTTACGAAGATAGTTTGTTCTTACGAAGATAGTTTGTTCTTACGAAGATAGTTTGTTCTTACGAAGATAGTTTGTTCTTACGAAGATAGTTTGTTCTTACGAAGATAGTTTGTTCTTACGAAGATAGTTTGTTCTTACGAAGATAGTTTGTTCTTACGAAGATAGTGACTAATCCCGTTTTTGACTTTCCACACATGTCAAAACTAGTCCCTAGGCTTCCTAATCCTTCATTATTGGTCACAAACTTCTTTATTGCCCATATACAACATTAACCCTTCTTAAAGAAAAGTTTGGGATTTTACAATTACCTCCCCCTTAAGAGGATTCCGTCCCCGGAATCTCATCATTAAGGAACAACTCGGGATAATTCTCCTTCATTACTGCTTCAGTTTCCCAAGTCAAGCTTTCTCCATGATTATGCTTCCACTTTATCAAGACAAGATCTATCACTTTCCTGCGTAACTTCTTTTACTTCCTTCCAAGTATTGCCACCGGTTCTTCAACCATTTTCTTCATTGGGTCAATGCTCACATCTTGAATTGGAATCACACTTGACTCCTCGGCTAGACACTTCCTTAGGTAGGATACATGAAAGGTGTTGTGAATTCCATCCAATTCTGGAGGTAATTCCAACTGATATGCTACATCCTTAATGCGTTTCAAGATTTTAAAAGGTCCAATAAATCTTGGACTCAACTTGCCCTTCTTTCCAAATCGGATTACTCCTTTCCATGGTGACACTTTCAGCATCACTAAGTCACCTACATTAAACTCCATTGGTCTCCTTTTCTTATCCGCATAAGTTTTCTGCCTTTCTCTGGCCACACGTAAAGCTTCTTTAGCTACATTAACTTTCTCAGCGGAGATTTCAATAATTTCGGGACCGGTTAACTGCTTTTCACCGGGCTCCATCCAACAACTTGGAGTCCTACATCTCCTTCCATATAACATTTCAAATGGTGGCATTCCAATACTTGCATGGTGACTCTTATTATAAGCAAATTCAATCAACTTCAAGTGTTCATCCCATGCTCCACCATAGTCTAGTACACACGTTCTCAACATATCCTCTAAGGTTTGGATGGTTCTCTCACTTTGCCCATCGGTTTGAGGATGATAGGCGGTACTCAAGTTCACTCTAGTACCCAATTCTCGTTGAAGACCCTTCCAAAATTTAGACACAAATCTAGTGTCCCTATCCGAGACAATAGACAATGGAACTCCATGTTTCGAGACAACTTCATCTATATACATCTTTGCCATCTTCTTTAAAGGCACATCTTGTCGGGTAGCTAGAAAATGAGCACTCTTCGTCAATCTATCTACAATCACCCAAATCATATCATTCCCTTTCGGCGTTTTCGGTAGCTTCGTTACAAAGTCCATCGTGATATGATCCCATTTCCACTCGGGAACGTCTAATTGATGCAACAAACCATACGGCTTTTATGGTCCGTTTTCACACGTGCACATGTCAAACACTTTGCTACAAAATGAGCTACTTCACCTTTAATATCCGGCCACCAATAAATCGGCTTCAAATCTGCATACATTTTGGTGACACCGGGATTCATCGAATACCTACTTCTATGGACCTCTTCAAGGATCAACTCCCGGTTACCACCAAGCAGTGGCACCCAAATACGACCCGTGTATGTTTTAAACCCACGGCTATTAGTCTCCATCACAAGTCGTTTCTTCTTACCAATACTCTCTTTATCAATATTACCCTTCATTAATGCCATCTCTTGTGCTTCTTTAATTCGATCTAATAGACCCGACTTGGCTTGAACTTGCATGCTCATCAACTTACAAGAAGAGCTTTGCACTTTCCTACTTAGTGCATCCGCCACTACATTGGCTTTACCCGGATGGTATTTGATTTCACAATCATAGTCTTTAAGTAATTCCATCCACCTTCTTTGTCTCACATTCATCTCCTTTTGAGTAAACATATATTGTAAACTCTTATGGTCGGTGAAAAGTGTGCATTTAGTACCATATAAGTAATGTCTCCATAATTTCAATGCAAACACAACCGCCGCTAGCTCAAGATCATGGGTAGGGTAATTCTTCTCATGAGGCTTCAACTGACGTGAAGCATAGGCAATCACTTTGTCTCTCTGCATTAAAACACAACCCAAACCCGTAATAGAAGCATCGCTATATACCACTAAATCATCAGTACCTGTTAGGACCAGTTCACCTGGAACTGGCCAGTCACCAGTTCACACTGACCAGTTCACCAGTTGCACCTGGTGACCAGTAAACTGGTGACCAAGAAGATTTGTCGAGAAATATATTGAAGTCCAGTTGCACCGTACAGTTAACGCAACTGAAGACTTCCTCCAGTTGAGAACTGACCAAGTTGAAGAAACATTCCAGTTGAAGTCGAAGACAACAAATGGAAGAAAGAGAATGACAAGGGCAGCGAAGCCCAGTTGACATTCTAGTCAGTTACAAACTGGAGACCATCAGTGGAAAGCCCTTACAAAGCTTTACACTGATTACGAGGAATTGACTTGTATACTTTATGTACCTTTACCCGGATAATAAGCCTTATCTTATTATTTAAGTATTAAAAGGTACATAAAGGTGGTTGTGTAAAGTCACTTTAACATGCGACTTTACAACACTTTTTAAGGAATTAAATGCTATTCCTTAAATGCTTCCAACCACATTTGTACGGCTAAAGTTAACATCCCAATGTTAACTTTGCCTATAAATACAAGTCATTGCACAACCAAGAATTCAAGTATTCGTTCTCATAAGTTATTTCACACACAAACGAATAACTTCATACTTTGCAAACCTGCAATATTCTTGGTGAACTTGTGCAATATTCTCTCAATCGCTAAAAGGAACATTTCACTACTTTAAGTGTTTCGATTGTTGAAGAGAAATTCCGAGTATAGATCAATTGTATTTCATAGGTTGTTAGGATATTTACATTCGTGTATTATCTTGGTTCCGCATCAACCTTGTAATTTGTTTAATATCAATAAATAAATTACACTTTGAAAACTACATATTGTCTCATCAAGATTGTTTACAAGTTATTTGTATTATTGCATTGTTCTTTACTTATTGTCTTTTATATAAGTAATCTATCTAGAACTTGGTATATACTTATCTAACTGGTCGTCTCCAGTTTAGTAAGTATATTGCAAAGTAACTCCACCATCGACATAGAGGTGTCTTCAGTAGTACCATCTAACAAGTTGGGACTTACAAGTGGTATCAGAGCAGAAGGCTAATAAACTTGCCTAGATCTGCAAAGATGAACACTACTGAAGGTGGAGATGGTTCTGGTTCAGGTGAAAACCCGTCGAACACTAATGCACCACCTTTTCAAAACGTTAACACCAACCCTCCTCCTCCTTCTACCCCAAGCCACGTCCATGTACATTACTCCAACACTCCTGTTCCAAAATTTGATGGAAACAGTGAGACTTTTGGTACATGGAAAGCTAGAATGCTGTTGCATTTTGGTGGTATTGAGAGGTATATGTTGAAAATCCTTAAGGATGGACCATATATACCTATGTCTATTGGGGTGAGTCCTCTTCTTGATCCAACTGGAAGAAGAGGCTCAAGGGAAAAGCCAGAAGACCATTGGTCTGATGAGGATCGCAGACTGGTGGACTTGGACACCAGACTGAAAAACATGATCCTTGGGGCTGTCCCTGAAGACCTAATTCCAACACTTGTGTTGTTTCCCAGTGCCAAGTCTATGTGGGATGAATTAGTGATTCAATTTGAAGGAGGTGATGACACTATCGTCACCAGAAAAGTTGCCTTGAACAAGAAGTATGAATCCTTCTTTGCCTTGCCCAACGAAAGTTTAACTGGTACATATACCAGATTTTCTAGCCTCATCAATCAGTTGAGAGGTTTGGGTGTAGAGAAGGATAAGGATATTCTTCTTGAGAAGTTTTGTGATATTCTTCCTTCCAAATGGGAAAACATGGTTCTTGTCTTGAGACAAGGTAAAACCTTGCACTCTCACACTCTTGCATCGCTCTATGGAGCCTTCAGATTCACTGAAGATAATAATGCTGCAAGACTTGTGGCTGAGCAAGATGCCATGAACCATGCTCAGAGTCCCAAGGTTGCTAATGCAATTGAGCGACCTTGTGCTGCTTTGATATCTGCTGAGAGTGTCCAGGCACACTCGATGAAGGAGATGTTGAACAGCTTCTTAAACTCTGGGCTGACCACTGAAAACAGTGAAGGTTATGATGAAACTGACGATGATGATCTGGTCGCCATGATTGCTAAAACCTTTAATAGGTTCAAGCATAAATCTAAAAGATTTAATGGCCCCAACAATGCTTCCAGCTCCAGCTCTCTGGATAAGACCAATCTTACATGCTATAAGTGTGGCAAGAAAGGTCATTTTATGAAGGAATGCAGATCTAGTCAGTTGAATAACCAAGCTGGCCCCTCTGTCCCAAATTTCAATCGGCCTAATGATAGCTACAAAGCTAAATACAAGCAGCTTAAGGCCCAGATTGCCCTCCTGTCCATGCAAAAGGAAAAGGATCAGTGCTTAATTGCACAAACTGAGGGAAAATGGGAGTACTCTGATGACTCATCTGATGATGAAGAAGAGGAAAGGGACATGTGTTTCATGGCCTTGGAAGATCAACAACAACAGCAGCATGTGGTGAAAGATGATGTCATCTCTGGAAGATGGGTGGACATCATACTGAAAAAGGTATGTGATTATGATCACCAGGTTGACCCTGAATTAAAACTGGACCTGGCTGAATCATTAAGTGGTGATTTGGCATTTGTAGAAACTGTTAGAGCTGATAGTGAAAGATATTTAGACACTATCTTAATTGAACTGAACAATGTCAAACCACAACTGAATGATTTGCAAAGTGTCCAGTTGGCTCTCAAGGAGTCAGTTTTAAAGATTGAGGCTTTAGAACTTGATAATCAAAAACTGTCTTGTGATTTTGAAAAAGCTCAAAAGATTATCAAGTCCTGGGTAAAAGCATCTGGCAAAAACTATGATGCATTTTCAAGAACTATCGATGCCCAGAAAAATGCATGGAAATCTGAAGATCTGGAGATGGCAGCTCTTATACCAGATCTTCATGCATTGCCTCCAGCTCTCTGGATAAGACCAATCTTACATGCTATAAGTGTGGCAAGAAAGGTCATTTTATGAAGGAATGCAGATCTAGTCAGTTGAATAACCAAACTGGCCCCTCTGTCCCTAATTACAATCGGCCTGATGATAGCTACAAAGCTAAATACAAGCAGCTTAAGGCCCAGATTGCCCTCCTGTCCATGCAAAAGGAAAAGGATCAGTGCTTAATTGCACAAACTGAGGGAAAATGGGAGTACTCTGATGACTCATCTGATGATGAAGAAGAGGAAAGGGACATGTGTTTCATGGCCTTGGAAGATCAACAACAACAGCAGCATGTGGTGAAAGATGATGTCATCTCTGGAAGATGGGTGGACATCATACTGAAAAAGGTATGTGATTATGATCACCAGGTTGACCCTGAATTAAAACTGGACCTGGCTGAATCATTAAGTGGTGATTTGGCATTTGTAGAAACTGTTAGAGCTGATAGTGAAAGATATTTAGACACTATCTTAATTGAACTGAACAATGTCAAACCACAACTGAATGATTTGCAAAGTGTCCAGTTGGCTCTCAAGGAGTCAGTTTTAAAGATTGAGGCTTTAGAACTTGATAATCAAAAACTGTCTTGTGATTTTGAAAAAGCTCAAAAGATTATCAAGTCCTGGGTAAAAGCATCTGGCAAAAACTATGATGCATTTTCAAGAACTATCGATGCCCAGAAAAATGCATGGAAATCTGAAGATCTGGAGATGGCAGCTCTTATACCAGATCTTCATGCATTGCCTCCAGCTCTCCAGGTTGAAACACCTTATGATCAACCTGAAGCTGTTGAAACTGAAACCATTGAGACCACCCCCACTGAGGTTAAAACTGGAGCCAAACAGGCTAAAGCTCCAGTCAAAAAGGCCACTGTTAACAAGCCTTTACCTCATAAGTCTAAGGAGCCCAAGACCCGACAGACTAAATCCCCAGTTGAACCAATGTCCAAGGTTCAACTGCCTGAACAAAACAATGTTTTGGTTAATCTGGAAAGGCAACTCCAACTTTTGTCTCGGCAGGTTCAGAGTTGTACTGCCCGGATTAACAATCTGGAAGGAGGTTCACCACCTCCAGTTTTAAAACAAAACATTAAATCACTCCCTTCTGTACCTAAACAAAAGAATGTTCCATCTGGAACAAAATCTGGTAAACTTAAGGTGAGTAAATATCAAATACCAATCGTTTTTACTTCTGCACCTGGAGCTGGTGATAATGCTCCAGATGTAGCCTCCAGTTCAACACCTCAACAATCAACTGTGGCTTCTGTAGAGAAGTCCAGTGGACCCATCAAGAAAAGATGGGTTCACAAAAATAACTAATGATTTTTGTGTGTGTGTAGGGCGATCGAAAGAAAAATATCTGGTATCTGGACAGCGCTGCTGGCCGGACTATGACCGGATGTAAGCCCCTACTGGAAGAGTTCACTGTCCAAGATGGACCGACAGTGACGTTTGGTAACGATCAATCTGGAAAGACTGAAGGATATGGTGTGCTCAATAATGGACAAGTCGAATTCAAAAGAGTTGCATTTGTGAATGGTTTGAAATATAACTTGATCAGTGTAAGCCAACTTTGCGATGATGGCTTCAGAGTATTGTTCGATATTGCACAAGGCACCATATTTAACAAGGATTGGAAAGTGGTGATGATTGCACCAAGAAAAGGGAATGTGTACATCATGGATATGGAACCAGCTCCAAAAGAGCAATGTTTCTATACCAAAGCTGATGAGGACACCAACTGGCTATGGCATAAAAGGTTATCCCACCTTAATTTCAAAAACATTAACAAGTTGTCTCGCAAACAACTGGTTGATGGGATACCCCAGATTTCCTTCAATAAGGAAAAGCCATGTCCAGGGTGTGAAATGGGTAAGCAGAAGAGAGCCAGTTTCAAAACTAGGCAAAATTTTAGCATCACTGAACCTCTTCACATGCTTCATATGGATCTTTTTGGTCCAGTGAATGTTCAAACTAGAGCTGGAAAGAAATACACTCTAGTTGTGGTTGATGAATTCACCAGATATTGCTGGGTGGTATTCATCAGATCCAAAAGTGATGCACCTGCTGAAATCATCTCCCTTATCAAAAGAATTGAGCTCAAGTACACTCGAAAAGTTTGTCAGTTGCGAAGTGATAATGGTACTGAATTCCAAAATAAGGTACTTGAAACATTTTGCACTGACACTGGCATTTCTCAAAACTTCTCATCAGTTCACTCTCCAGAGCAAAATGGAGTTGTTGAAAGAAAGAATCGTACACTGATAGAAGCGGCCAGAAGCATGCTATCTGAATCTGGTCTTCCCACCAGTTTTTGGGCTGAGGCAGTTGCAACTGCTTGTCACACCCAAAACCGGTCAGTCTACATCAAGAGACATAAGAAGACTGCCTACGAAGTACTCAGGAATCGTAAACCAAATATTGGATATTTCCATGTATTTGGTTGTCCAGTTTATATACTGAACGATTCCAGTCAGCTTGGAAAGTTTGATGCAAAAGCTGATGAAGGGGTATTTTTAGGCTATTCAGATATTCGAAAGGCCTTTAGAGTTTATAATTATAGACTCCAAAAGGTGCATGAGACAATTCATGTCACATTCGATGAATCAACTGAAGCAATCAACAAGAGACCAAGCCTTGATATTTCTCCAGTCATTCCAATCAACTTTGGTGAAACTGACCAAGTTCATCGGTCAGTTGTTTCACCAGAAGATGCTTCCAGTTACAACAAACTGGAACCAGTCAAGAAGAAGAAAAGCACTAGTGATACATCATTTTATCCCTCCATCAATTTTAACTTACCACAAGAATTGGTGATTGGATCAGATGTACGTGCCACTCCAATATCAGCACCAGTTCAAGCACCTACCTCTCCAGTTACTCATGAAATACCTTCAACTGAGGAATTTCATGATGCCAATAGAGACCTCATTGACTCTGATGAGGATGTAGAAGTTGTTTGGACTGATCCTTCTCCAGATACTGCTGCAACTGAAGAAGATCTCCAGGTATCTTGCACTGATATTGTAGTTCACCAGCCTAGTCAATACACTAGATGGACTAAAGCCCACCCAATTGAACAAATTGTGGGTAATCCAACTAGTGGGGTTCAGACTAGAAGAGCCACCAGTGAGCAATGCTTAAACGTCACCTTCTTATCTTTAATTGAACCAAAGAAGATTGACGAGGCTTTGGCAGACCCAAGCTGGGTGGAAGCTATGCAAGAAGAGCTCCTCCAGTTTGAAAGGAACAATGTTTGGGAGCTTGTTCCTTGTCCACCAGGGTTAAAGAAAGAACCTATTGGTACCAGATGGTCTACCGAAATAAAATGGATGAAGATGGCCATGTTGTAAGAAACAAGGCCAGATTAGTTGCCCAGGGTTATTGTCAAGCAGAGGGCGTTGACTTTGATGAGACTTTTGCTCCAGTTGCAAGACTTGAAGCCATTAGAATATTCTTGGCTTAGCAGCCCATCTGCAGTTCAAGGTCTTCCAGATGGATGTCAAAAGTGCGTTCCTTAATGGAACATTGGAAGAAGAAGTTTATGTTAAGCAGACTCCAGGTTTCATCGATGAGAAGCATCCTCATTGGGTTATAGACTGAACAAAGCATTGTATGGTCTAAGACAAGCCCCAAGAGCCTGGTATGATACTTTAACTAAACATCTTCTTAAAAATGGCTTTCAAAGAGGTGCAATAGATAATACCTTGTTTATCTTGAAAAGAAAGAGGTAATATCTTATTGGTACAAATTTATGTTGATGACATTATTTTTGGTTCAACTGATGATGCAATGTGTAAAAAGTTTTCTAAAATCATGTCATCTGAATATGAGATGAGTTTAATGGTGAATTAACATTTTTCTTAGGTCTTCAGATTAAGCAAACTGAAAATGGAATTTTCATAAACCAAGGAAAATATGCGGAAAATATGTCAGAGATTTGTTAAGAAAATACAAATATGATTCAATCCCATCGAAAAACACACCTATTGCAGCACCATTGAATTTGGACCCTGACCCAACTGGCAAACCAGTTAACATAACTGACTATAGAGGTATGGTTGGTTCACTGATGTACTAACTGCCAGTCGACCAGATATAATGTTTGCAACATGTTTATGTGCCAGGTTTCAGGCTAACCCTAAAGAATCACATTTGCACGCTGTAAAGCGTATCTTTAGATACCTGAAGGGGTGTCCTAATCTTGGTCTTTGGTACCCCAAAGGCTCAGGATTAGATCTAATGGGTTATTCAGATTCTGATCATGCAGGTTGTAAGATTGATAGAAAATCCACAACTGGTGGTTGTCATTTCCTTGGAGGAAAACTGGTGAGTTGGACCAGCAAGAAGCAGACTTCAGTCTCTATGTCCACTGCTGAGGCAGAGTACATTTCTGCGGCCAGTTGTTGTGCCCAGATTCTCTGGATCAAAAACCAGTTACTAGATTATGGTCAGAAGTACACCAAGACCCCAATCTTTTGTGACAACACCAGTGCAATTGCTATCTCTCACAATCCAGTGATGCACTCAAAAACAAAGCACATTGACATCAGGTATCATTTTATTCGTGATCATGTTATGAAAGGTGATATTGAAATTCATTTCATCCCACTGACAAACAGTTAGCTGATGTTTTTACTAAACCTCTCGATGAGAAAACTTTTAAACATCTCATCAGCGAACTGGGAATGTTAAACCCTTAACTGGAGCTTTCTTTGTTATTGAACGCGTCAGTGACACTGATGAAGTTCTCCAGTTGAGGAGGTCCAGATTATCTTTGCTCGCCAGGCTATCGAACGCCTTTGTGATACTATCTTGGCACTAATTGATATCTGGATCATCATTTTAGGGGGAAAGACTCAAAAATTTTCTGACTAAAATTCGTTTTTGTTTGAAAATGCAACTGGAGAACTCTTCAGTTGGGAACTGGTACTGGATTGATCCTCCAGTTACCAGGTTCGGTCTTTGTCTAATTTTCATAACGTTACAAATACTTGGTCAATTTATGACACGTGATGATACTCGAGTGTTTTAAACCACTTGATATCGTGATCTGACGTGTTTGAAACCATTTTTAGTACTTGACAACTGTTTTTATTGGGATAACAAAAAGCGAGTGGGGTCATGGGTAAAGTAAGCCGTCGTAGCATTTAATGCTGACATGGTAACATTTAATGCTTACATGGAAAATTATATTTTATTTTCAAAATATCTTCGAAAATATTTGGTTTAATAAAATATGATTTGTGGGGTTACATTGGGATCTTGAATCCCCTTATAAATACCCTTATTTACTTCATAACACATTTACTTTCTTTTTCATTCTCTTCATTTACTCTCTTCATTTACTTCCAATCATAAATCACTGCTTCATTCTTCTCTTTGCTTCTCAAATCAAAACCCTAAATTCCTAAATTTCAATTTCATTCAATGGCTCCTAAATCATCCCGTTCAAGAGATGTAAATCTCTTGACTGCTCCATACAATCCCTCACCAGATGTCCCCCAGGCACCTGGTGCTCCTTATAGTGCAGCCCTAAAATTAAACCCTAATAATCCTTTGGCTAGCCTACAAGGTTCTCAAGGGTCTAAAACCCTTATTGGAAGAATCAGAAAGTTTTTAAAGGATTCTCCAATAGGACCCTTATTCACTAGGAACCCACGCAAGATGTATCATGATTACTTGTGTGAGTTCTGGTTCACTGCCACACTTTCTTTCCGATTGTTCCTCCATCAGTTTCACGTTAAAGGATGGAACAATCAAATGTACTTTGGATGTAGAGGTATTGAGGGATGCTCTTCACCTCAATTACTGGAGAGAGGGTGAGTCTCCAGTTGTCTTAGCCTCGAATATTAAATTTCGTCAAGTACTCCTTGAGATGGGTCATAAGGAGTGCTTGGACAATGATGGTGTGTTGAAGACCAAGGGGGCTATGACCATGAAGGGTCTTACACCTTCATGGAGGTATTTCTTTGTACATCTGGTTGAAAGTCTAGGTGGTAGTTCAGGTGGTCTTGACCAGATCAAATCTTCACAAGCAGAGATGGCTTACTGTTTATGGAAGGGGTTGAGGGTGGATTTTGCTGATATATTGTATAGGAGTCTAGTGCAAAAGCTGAAGGGCTCCAGGGGTGTGTGTATCCCCTTTTCCAGATTTCTATCTTTATGTTTCAAGCAAATTCTGGGCGAAGAAGAGTATAGAAATACAGACTCTCCGTTCACAAGGCCAGATTTAATGAGGAATTTAGACTCTCTTGTTTCTGAAGCTGGAGAGGTCGAGATTCCAGAGCAGATGCAGCTGGCATTTGCTAAAACTGGTACACCTTTGGAAAGTGAACCAGAAAGACAACTGGGCGGGCCTCAAAATAATGAGGGACCCTCCAGTTCGTCTCTAGTTGTGGTTGAGGATAGAACAACCATAACTCAAGCCATTCCTATCACGTCTATCCCTGGTGAAGATGTTCCGGCATCTGATCCTTCAACTGATGAAACCATCCAGGTAACTGGAACTGGTCATCAGGAGCCTGAACATGATGTTCAGCCATCCCTATCATTTATGAATCTAGGCATAAATGAGGATGAGTTCCATCTTGAATCTTCGGATTCAGAAGGAACACAAGCTGATCAAGAAATGGTTGATGCATCTGTACATGCTCAACTCCCTTCTTTCTTTGATCAACCCTAGAACACCAAGTTTCAGTTTCCCATCTAGATACTCCTACAAATATTTCCCCACAAAGAACTCAATCAACACCGTCGCCGTTGGTCATACCTGAGCATTCTCAGCCTGACCAACACATTGTTTCTCCTCAGCCTTCTTTTTCACCCCCAATTTTTCCTTCTTCTGCCACTGGAACAACTGGAGAGGCTTCCTTTGTTTTACCTCCTCCAGTTGAACTGGTGCAGCCTGCTACTGGTCCAGTGACAACTTCTCCTTTGTCACTGGAAGCTCAATTTGTCTCCTTCTCAACCGATATCCAAAACCTGATCAAACGGGTGGAGGGTGTTCATAAGACAATTGAGCAGAATGCCAAGTCCATTTCCAAATTCAACAAAGACACAATCACAAATTCAAAGGTTGTTGATTTGGGAATAAAAAAATTTGCTGCAAATGAGGACTTGGTATTTCAGAAGTTGAATGAGTTAGTCTCAAGCTGTAACAATCTGTCCACATCTTTGAAGGAAGTTTTTGACTTAACCCATTCCAATGTCAATACATCTATCTCCAACCTCTTGAGTAACACTGTTCGAT
This sequence comes from Erigeron breviscapus, assembly GCA_034093135.1. NCBI lineage: Eukaryota > Viridiplantae > Streptophyta > Magnoliopsida > Asterales > Asteraceae > Erigeron > Erigeron breviscapus. The sequence continues at coordinate 19,027,826 of CM067173.1, forward strand.
CATCAGAGGTGGATCTGAAGGAGATAAAAAGGCAGGTCAAAGAGTTGTTTGAAAGACCTGGCCTTGATGTAGTTGAAATTGGACAGCAGGTGGCCACTTCTGTTGGCCAGATGATTGATGAAAAACTGGCCAGTCGAGAAGATGAATTGGTCAAGAAGGTTATGGCTGAATTTGCCAAGCTCCCACCTCCTCAGATTAATCTGGAGCCTCTGGCACTTGAAGTTAGGCAGTTAAGGGGTGCAGTTAATGCAGTAAACACTCAGTTGGCTTCCCACACTTCTTCTATCAATAAATTGGTAACTGAAGTGGAGAACTTGAAGAAGAAAGATGATGAGGTGAAGGAACAAGTGGTTAAAGGTCTAGATGAAGACTCAAAATTATTGAAAGACTTGAAGACTGGACAGGACCAAACTGCAGCCAATGTATTGGTCCAGTCTCAAGAGCTTAGCCACTTGTGGAGATCCTTCCGAATGATATGCACTGTTTTTAGAGAGTGCAAGGATATGCAATCGTGGCAGCCTCTAGCCCGTTTGCCCTCCAGTAATGAAGACTGGGCAGCCATTCGTGCACTCCCT